>CM041790.1:20779162-21979162 GCA_023375725.1 Nephotettix cincticeps | reverse complement strand
TATTCATAAGTTAAACAAATAGTGTTTTGAGTATATTTCCGAAGTATATTGTGAGTTTTATTTAGATTCAGGGCGAAAAAATTGCAATATGATTTAAGTATGATTTCCTCACTTGAACATGATGGTTAAAATAAGTCAGAATATTCAATTTCTGTTTCTTACACCAGTCAACCATTAGAATTAAAATTTCCAAAAGGGAAATTTTTGTTTTGTAATTAAAAAACTAATGAAACTATTGCTGGGCTCCAGATCCACTTGATCCAAAGTTTTGTGTGTTGGGATAGTTTTTCCTTATGTCAACGAGCTTATGTTACGACTTGCGCGTTTGAGAGTGAGTTAGCGAGGACGGCAATCATTGTAAGAGCCACGAGCCATAGCCATGAGCATGAGCCACGAGCAAGAAGCAAGCTCTAACGTCAACGGCCACTGACCTCGTCCGCATCCAAGCCCAACTGCTGAAAGATTCAAAATTGATCTAACTGTTTACACTTGAACACCAACACCACCATCGCGGAAATGAAGCTAGGCTAGGTTCAACACTGAGAGACAGCTATATTTACAGGTACATACAGTGTAACTAACTGTAGGTTAATTAATTCTTCAAATGAGATCAATTTTGATTTTTGTATAAATTTGTCTAGTAAATTGTATAACCGGTGAAACTCGTCTACAGTTAGTTGAAGATAACATAGCTCCACCATGCAATGGGTACAACATTTAGAGACTAGGCTAGATGTAGATGAATAATGGCTATAAAACAGACTGGGGAAGAGTTCTTAGAAAGAGAGATAGCAGATATATTTTATTTTCTTATTTATTTGTATTAATTCAATACAAAAATTCTAATATATATTTTGAAAATTTTTGAGTATTTGGACTCTGGTAAAAGTATGAAAATATAAAAATATGTACTAAGGAAATTTTATAATATTGGATCAAGGTTGTGAAATGTTATGAATATAAGTTTTGTAAAATGTTTACAGTAAAAAGGACATGTGTTACGTGTACAAGTGTACAGATGAAAAACTACTAATAAAGACATGATTATCCAAATATTAAATGATGTAGGTATTCATAACTAGGTATATGTAGCCTACTGTATGTTTTTGTACTATGTACATGGAAATAAAAATAATATTTAATTTAATATTGTATC
This sequence comes from Nephotettix cincticeps, assembly GCA_023375725.1. NCBI lineage: Eukaryota > Metazoa > Arthropoda > Insecta > Hemiptera > Cicadellidae > Nephotettix > Nephotettix cincticeps. Next base: position 21,978,006 of record CM041790.1, on the reverse strand, counting down.
ATTTTCTAGCCAATTAATTTTGATGAACCAAGAATGTGCTTATATGTTTATACTTAATCTTCCTATATCAGCAACAATAATCTACTGTAACATTAAACTACGTAAAATGAACTCTTTCTAAAATTATTTTCATAGGGCTACTAAGTAATTTCAAGAACATAATACACCATTAAATTGACTACTAAACCATCATATTATTTTCTAAACACTTACTAATAATATTGATATAACTATTCCAAGTCTATTTAAATTGCACCTTAAAATACTGAAATGTTTTTAATAAATAAAACATTCAATCTACGAACTTTAATTTTTTTATTGTAATCTAAACATTAATTTAATTTTATAATAAAATTCAATCTCAACACCATGTATTCTACTAAAAAAAAACTAACAAAGAAACTTATCCTTAGGCATATGAGCTATTTAAGATTTGAATATTTAATTCTACAGTACTTTGGAAAGAGACATATTCAAAAATAAAATTTACAAGAAAACAATTCCATGGTGAAACTGAGTCTAGGTTACATTCCCAGTCAAGTGAGTCTATTTTGTTCTAGACATTGAAACGCCAAAAGAAAGAACATTAAATTCAGAATGGATACGTTTATTACAAAGGTTATGAGAATTGGTCATGAAATTAAAATAACTCAACTATAAAATCAAATTTTGAAATGGCTAATCATAATATTCCAAACCTAACAAAATTGAATATTTTGAATCTAAAATAAGAAAAAGTATAATATTCCATATAAGTTTAAGGTGATCATGTACTGGAAGGATGGTTTAAAAATATAATCTGAAATATCAAACCGTATAAAAGCATTTTGATCAAGTTGAAGACATAACAAATTACATGGTTTTGATTTGTATAATTTTTTATACCTCTGATATCTTTAATCTGAAAATTTTCATTATTTCCATTTATTATTATTATTTTTTATTTCTCCTTGTTTTACATGAAAATCTGTCTTTACTTTGTTTTCGGAAATAGCTAAGAACATGGATGTCTAAATGGAATATTTTCAGTTCCTCTGAAGAACTGTTCTTATAACCACATGAAAAATTTTGTCAAATTTTGGTCTGATGTATCCATGTTAAAAATAAATTGAATAAAAATCTGTTGGCTATATTTCACTGTAGTTTGGCTACAACTGTTTTTTTCTTACACGGCATCTCATCAAACTCTTGAAAATTGTTAATCAATGTTGTCCAAATATAGTTATAAATTCTGATTTGGTGTTTCAGTTTGATTCGACTACAATAAACGTACCCACTCTGGAGGAACGTTACTCGTATGCCCACAACACTAGTAACTGACAACGAGACCCGAGCAGAGCTAAGGGTTGGACAAGTACCTCGTCAGTGTCGGAGCCGAAGAGGAGGAGGTCGAAGGGGATGGCCGCCACCAGGTCGATGAGGAACCAGCCCCTCAGGTAGTGGACGGCGATCTTCCCTGGGTGGGAGACGACCTCATCGTTGTTGTTGACGTAAGTGGTCCTGAAGTTGATCAGGATGTCCACGATGAAAGTTACGTCGACTGAAACAACAAACAGAAGTCTTCATGGTACAGTAGCTCCTTCAAATGTATATCTCTAAACTTTGGTTGGAAACAATAAAAAGTAATAATGAATGTACGAGGTGTTTTCAACAGTATGGTAATGTCTTTAAAGTCAACAATTTTATTTACTAGCTGGGCAGCCAATGTAGTACTAACTTTCTCATTTTGTAATCTTAGAACTGAGGGTTCAATCTCAGCCCTTCTGTAATTGGGCAACCCGTCAAGTATATAGTCGCCATGTTTAACTATCTAACAATGATTGACGAGACTAGACTATAGAGCCTATTTAATACAAAAACCTTACTACATAAATGCTATTGGCGCATGAAATACACAATACAAAATGATAATATGTTGAGTATTTTTGTTATCCAAACTCGGAAGGAAAGCTAAATATAAACGTACAAAACCCTCATCTATAAAATAAATACTAATGTTACTTTTTCAACAGAATAATAATTTAAATATTTTATCATTTTCTCTATGTGAAACATTTTAAAAATATTTTCCTTACATTAAATTTTGTTTACAATAAACATGCGGCTCCTTATGATGCAAAAGGAGTAGGAAGATGTTGAGGTAACGAAAAGAAAAGGAAATTCAACAAAAGTGACTATTTTGCCAGTAGATGGAAACAAAGTAAAGTATATATTGTTGAACCTATTAAGAATATAAAACTACAGTATTTCTGTGGACTGACACACAATTTCTCCCTGAAGTAAAACATAAAAAATACAGCCTTTAGTAAAACTACATAGCCTTTGATGTTTAATATTCTTTAATAATATATTATTTCAAAAATAATCTTCAATTTTTAAAAATTAATAATAAGAGTTAAGTAAAAGTTTGAATAATTACTAGATTCGTTTAGCTGCGTACCCCCCCAACCACTGCCAAGGTATTACTAAACTTGTTTCATGCGGTATGTTGGATGATGTCAATCATCCTACACTGCATACTAAGTTTCATTTAAGTGGTTGATACATAAGGAATAAATTTATTTTTTAATATTCTCCATAAGAATAACATTGGACACACAAACACTCTCACGGACAGTAAATTTAACTTTTCTCTGGAACCATTAGTCATATACAAATGATTTGAAACATTGATTTGTTTAGTTTTTAGGCTGGTTTTAATGGTAAGAGTTTAATTGGTCTATAAAATTATTGTAACTTAGAAAATTAAAAAGTTTTTTACATTTAAAAGGTTTTGATCCATTAGTTATGCAGACATACAGGTGATGTCATATTATTTGGGACCTTAAAAACTATACAGAGTGAAATTGTAATAAAAATAGAGCAAATTTGGTGAAATTTATATTTTTTAAGGGTTTTAGGGGCAAACTTACAATCCTAATAATAAAAAAAATTAAAAAATGGTCAAGATATATAGCCAAAGTACAACCAAGTACCAAATTTCACAACAAAATTTCACTACAATTGGATGGTTATTATGGTCTTGGGTTCTATACACATTTAATAAAATATTTAGTTTTCAAATACTTAAATAGTAAATATTTAAATTAATAACTTTAAAACTGAACATTATTATACTTCCTCTTAAAGGGAAACAAAACAAAGTTTCAGGTGGCAACAATTAAGTTTCAAGGTATCTGCTAAAACCAACAAAATTACTAATTAATTTAACTAAAACTAAGTATAAACTAGAAGTAAGAACACAAACTCAAAACATGAAAGGTTTTACTGGTATATATTGAAAAGCAGTAATGAAATAAGGCTTCTTTAAGTTGGTTTGGTAACTAATTTTCACTTCAAGGTAAAAATTTTTGAAAGAGGTAAAATTGCAGTTGTGAGTTTAAGACAAAATATCATGAGAAGGTTATTCAACCTAACTGTGCAAAACACATAACACTATCAACTAAGACAAAAACAACAAAACACTGTGCAAAGACTATCTGACAAAACATGCTGAAAATGTTTTGATAGCAAGCTTCTTTAAACATACTATGAGAAAAGACACATTCAAAGAGGCATATTTAATTCCTTATAATCCCCTTGGGCTACGCCCTGTGAACGTTCTAAGTTTCAATGTTTACATTTTCAAAGAATGAAAACACAAAATTACTTGAATGTCAACAGCTGTGAACACTAAATATGACAGTTTGGGAAGAATAAGAAAGAGCTGCCGTGAGGGTCCCAAGTTTCAATGTTTAAATTTTCTAACGTTAACATCTGTTTGTACTACATTTTGATAGTTCGGGAAGAAGAAGAGAGCAATTTCATTTTTACAGATAAACCGCTGGATCGGAATTGTTGAACGAAATAGTTCGATATAGTGGAATCACAGAGGAACGGATTGTAAGGAGAGAAGGCACCTTATGGGACTTAGTGAGGACGATAAAATCTCAGGATAAGTGTTGCCATCTGTCGGATCTAGCGGTGAACTAGGCCTCTGTGACGCCGTCAAGTGTGTCATTTGTCATTTAGTGTCATTTGCGACACTAGGGCTATCTGAGGATGGCAGTACAATACTTACTACGTCCTTATCACTCCAGTGCTCGCGTGGTTTACTGGAACGCGAGTGGTCGCGTGGAGTGCCCCTGCACTCCACTTGTTTTTGTTGTTTTTCTTAATTACTATGAATTGTTTTGACGATGTATTGGCATTTTATGTTTAATAGACACATAGAACACATAATTGATATGATTGGTGATGTTATAAAACACATAATTTAGACCAAAAAAATCATTTTGCAAATTGTACAATACAATAAATAAATATTGGTGCATGGAAATTAAAAAAAAATCGTCAGGAATAATTTTTCAAACAACGCAAACGAACCCCAAATAGCATACTTTGACAAATACACCTAATTAGCACGTTCTGCACACACACTTTTAAAATGATCAAGGTATACTCATTTGTTACACTTGAAAATTTAGCAAATTTTACAAAAACATTAATAAATATTGCTGCATAAAAGAGTTATTTAAAAATGGTTAAGAATTATTATTTAAATAACGCAATATTATCTATTTCAAGTTCATCAGGGTCTTCGTCACTTATGACACTCTCATCATCTTCCGTTTCAGCTAACCAACACCATAACTGTTCTTTATTGTCCATTGTTCATTCATTAGTTAATACATGCACTCACTATACAGTTTTCATACAAAAGTAATGTCAACTACGTGAAATAAAATCCATAACATATGTCACTCCGTGGAAAAAACTAGAACACGGATACTCGCGTGGAGTACACCTGCACTACAATCGTGCGACACCATGGGAAAAAATCAATAGAAAATTGGTTTAGCCCGAATTGGTAGCTATCATTATACTGACAGGTTCCAGGGGTGTCAGAGGGAAGGTAGATGACTGCTCAAGGTCACAAGCGCTGTCAACTGCGTTTTATGAACAAAAGAACATAACTGGAGTGCCACCGCACTCCACGCGAGCACCGGAGTGTTATACGTACCTTGTACCTACTACGTCAATTGGAGGTACGATGTACCGTCCTCATCTTTAACATGGGCGTGCACTATCTACTTTACTATCCGTTCATCTATGATGGAATGGTAGATTTCAAGTTGTCTCCCGATGCCTGCCTGTATTACGTTAATCCTTTCCCAATATTTGACAGGTGTTAACTTCTCATGTTGTAGACACTCGTGTTTTGTCATTTTGTAAACAATAAAAATTAATTAACTATAACTTAATTAAATGTATCAGAACACCTCTCAGCCTTCTATACCCGTGCGAAGAACGGATATTTTAGCTAGTTTTTTGATAAAAAGTCCTGTACGTCTCAAATTCGTAAAATTTGTACTCGCAAATTAACCGTCAATTAGCAAGAGTCATAGAATTTTACATAAAGTGACGTAAAGTGGCACTGGATAGTTTACTTCTCAGAATTCCAGATTCGAGAATCATGCTTAAGTGAGGCGTTTGAAGACCCTAAGTAACATACCTATAAGGTCTATGATGACAATAGGGTCGTCGCCGTATTTCTTGTTCTTCCTTGTGCTGAAGTCAGGCTCGTTGAGCAGGAAGGCGGCGACGTAGGGAGTGAAGATGGCGGTGTACATGACCAGCAGCAGGATGATCCAGTCCCAGACGGCCTTGAAGGGACTGTAGTGAAGGACCGTCCACTTGTGTATCCTGGGCGACTGCAGCTTGTACTCCGGCAACACGTCCGCGCCCAGCGACAACACCTGCGACACACCCGTCACATTATCATCCTGCATAGACTATGCTACAGGTACGAGGCACCTGTTAGGTGCGTAAAATCAGAGAGGAACGGATTATAAGGAGAGGAGGCACCTTATGGGACTTAGTGAAGACGATAAAATCTCAGGACAAGTGTTGCCATCTGTCGGATCTAGCGGTGAACTAGACCTCTGTGACGCCGTCAGGTGTGTCATTTGGTGACACTAGCGCTATCTGAGGATGGCAGTACGTACTACGTCAATTGGCGGTACGATGTACCGTCTTCATCCTTAACATGGGCGTGCACTATCTACTTAACTATCCGTTCATCTATGGTAAAATGAACCTCGCCGACAAGTTTTCTAGATTTTTTAAATTGCGACCTACCAAGGTAAGTATTTTAAGCCAAGTATGAATAAGAAATGAATCTAAGATGATCGTGGCACGATTTTTTCTTGTTACTGACTAAGAGACTAAGGCTGACATGTTTCTTAGACAGAAATGTTAATTAATAGCCCAAAAGTCAATGTCATATCTAAGGGACCTACAGTTTAACGTGGAGCTCGAACCACTTTTTAAAACTTGGATAGGCCATGATACTATGATTTCAAGAAAATAGATTATTTGTATTTGCATTTTTTGTATCGAACTTATTATGAAATTAATTTCAAAATTATAACCTTAAACCGATATTTGGCGTATGTGCTTTTCTAAATATTCAAAATGCATTCGTATTGCCACGTAAGAACTAGGTAAGGAATGAAAATACCCCCGTCGCAGCAGACCTGCGTACTCAGCGAATTTCCAAATTAATAATATAATAATAATATATGACAATGTTTGATCAAAATCTGTCGATAAGCGTGAGAATTATTTGCCTATTCTCCATAAGATTAACATGGGAAAGAGTGTGCAGGTTTGCTGCTGTGAGGAACACTGTAAGTAGGCATTTATACCATCAAAAATTTTTATTTTTAACATTTATACCAACTTTTATCAACATCTGTCGATGAATAAAGGAGTTTGCCTATTCTCCATATGATTAACATGGGAAAAGAGTATGCAGGTTTGCTGCCATGATAAACACATAAACTATGATTTTTAGGCATGAATTGATGAATCTCAACCACATGAAGCTAAATATCAAGTTTTATCCAAAAATATGGGATAATAAGTGAAATATTAATTTTCCTTATCCTCCATAAGATTAACATTGGAGCCTCAAAAATACTCCTAAATACAACGTACTGTATTTAGATTTTTTTATATCTCGGTAACCGTTGGTGATAGAGAAAAACTTTAAGGGACTTAATTGTGTAGTTTTTTAAGCTGATTCCAATAATGAAATATAAAATTAGAAATTTGTTTAAATTACATGTGAAAATATATATATATATAAATTTTAACGACTATTGTTTTTGGACTCTGGGCACCTAAAGACGAAAAAATAACATGGTCCCGGGCTTAAGTCTTACCATGAGACCTACGGTAATAGCTTCTTCCCTATGGGAAATTCGCTAATAAAGATTTGATAATATCTGAAACTAGTCGTGAACGAATGGTTTTAATATAAATCAAACTCATCAGAGTGGTTAAATGAAAACAGCACAATTTTTATTTCATTCATGGATTATGGGTTACGGTAAAAAAACTAATATGACTTTTTGTAAAAAAAAACTAGAAGAACGCAGTCTCTGATATAGTAGATGTCAAAACCGTAATCCTTAATAACAAAACAAAACAATTATTTACTGCACAATTAGATGTAAACAACGTCGTACCGGTACTCGTGTATCTCGTTGATAATGTGCGGGACAACAGCATCACAACTCAAACTATTTCTGAGCAAAAGAGCATGGTACTATAAAGAAATAATGGTGCAATCAGCATTTTAAATACGATTTAAACACTCAGTTACCTTAAAAAACAAAAGAAGCGTCAGTTATAAACAAGTTGAGAGACAGATTTAGATAATAAATAAACAGTATCATGATTTACGAAAATAGATTATTTTACATTTAAAATCCCGTAGCTTTTAAACCCCGATTTTTTTAGAAATGCAGGTAGTGTAATTTTTTATCTTATAAAGGACGTAGTTTTTTTTTATTTGATTTTTAAACTATATAATTTTCATCAAAGTCGGTGGAGTCATTTTTGAGAAATTTTCATTTTACGCGTTTATGGAATTTTTAGGGGTAAAATACCCTTAAAGAAAATAAAAAAACCACACACAGACAGATATCACTTTAAAACCACTTTTTCTTGATGTGGCACTATAATAGATATATCCAACAAAAACTCAAATTCTACTACTTTCTCCTTATACTATATCGTATTGGGAGGGAAAGGAAAAACTATGAAAGAACTCATGAGTATGGTCGTAGTTTCCTTTAGGTTAGGCCTACCTATTGTTATTGAGTACTGTATGCCTATATGTAGAACTGAGACATTTTATTCCTTTAAATCAGGTGATTCTGGTTATTTATTATAATTTTTAAATTTCTTAATAATGCAACGCGTAACTTCATTTTAGAGTCTTTGTAACTTAAATGAAAACAATATAAAATGGATGTTTTTATTAAGTAAGTACTGTAAATCTAATACAACAACTATTTGAAAACATATACAATGAAGTTTTTTCAAACAATGGTGAACCGCGAATAAGAAATAGAACATGACAAACAATCTAAAATCTTCCACTCCATTCCATCAGGAGCCCCGTTTTGGCAGTTTTGTATATCGGTATCACCTTTCTGCCTTGAACAAACAAACAGCGCTGTCCGCTGTCAGTCATCGCAGGGCTGGCAACCTCTGCACGACCGGTGTTGCCAACCCTACAATAAGAGACTGCACGGATTGCGTCATAGGCTCTCGACGTGTCTGAACCCTCTGCTAAAGATGATAGGTCTATACACGGAATATACAGGAGTTAAACATATATTTATCAGATTTTCTGTAAAATTATGAATATTGACTACGTAAAAAAGGTTTTGATGAATTATAATTATCAACTTTTTACTATTAAAATTGGTGGGATATAAAGTATTATGGTGTTATTTATATACATGCTGTTGTAGTGATATGTAAAATTAATTCGTGAAAAAATTTTTGAGTTTCACTCCAACTTCCTAATAATACTTATTAACTCCACAACTTTTATACATAAAATTCTAATAACGATTAGAAACTCAAAATTCGTAATCAATAAACATACAAAACTAAAAAGTATATAAAATAAAAATATCGGAAATCACCCTCGTTTTCCATTCTTTAAAAATGCCTTTTTAACTAAATAGTTTTATTTATCTATATTCATATTTTAAAATATGTGTTAATTTTTTGGGGAACTAAGTATTTTTAAACTTCGGTATAGTATCACATTTTTACTAAAAACTATTGAACTACATACATATTTTATTTTAATCTACAGTAAATATATTCTACTAATCATATAGGTAATTGTTTCGAGACAGTGGTATTGTTTACTTACTTCACAATATTAATGGGGGGGAGTTAGTTATTTATTGTGGGGAGTAAGTTCATACTCTGTAATCATATGGTAAGTTGTGCGGTCGAGGTACAGTAGGGGTTTGTTTATGGCCCCCTCTACTACCAATCATATGGTAAGTTGTGCGGTCGAGGTACAGTAGGGGTTTGTTTATGGCCCCCTCTACTACCAATCATATGGTAAGTTGTGCGGTCGAGGTACAGTAGGGGTTTGTTTATGGCCCCCTCTACTACCAATCATATGGTAAGTTGTGCGGTCGAGGTACAGTAGGGGTTTGTTTATGGCCCCCTCTACTACCAATCATATGGTAAGTTGTGCGGTCGAGGTACAGTAGGGGTTTGTTTATGGCCCCCTCTACTACCAATCATATGGTAAGTTGTGCGGTCGAGGTACAGTAGGGGTTTGTTTATGGCCCCCTCTACTACCAATCATATGGTAAGTTGTGCGGTCGAGGTACAGTAGGGGTTTGTTTATGGCCCCCTCTACTACCAATCATATGGTAAGTTGTGCGGTCGAGGTACAGTAGGGGTTTGTTTATGGCCCCCTCTACTACCAATCATATGGTAAGTTGTGCGGTCGAGGTACAGTAGGGGTTTGTTTATGGCCCCCTCTACTACCAATCATATGGTAAGTTGTGCGGTCGAGGTACAGTAGGGGTTTGTTTATGGCCCCCTCTACTACCAATCGCAGCTGATCTGAAGGCTCATGGCTAATTGTCTTTATCTCAATCTGTCAACTGTTTTAGATATGGCTGCCCTATACATAGTCTTCTTTTGCAATATACAGTAATTTAAATAATATTTCTTAGTTCCTTAGTTGTGGTTATTAGTACATAAATGATAGACTTACCGTATTCTAACCTTATTTATACTTTGTTTTGTTTTAGTATAGGTCTATAATTTTAGTTTAAAAAATAATTGTGTTTGAGTCACAGTCGGCCTGGATAGCATATTTGTCGTGACTAATAGCTTTGACTATAAGCTGTATTGCCTATGATAAAGTAACCTTCTGAATCAAAATAATAATAATAAAGTTAATAAAGCTAGCTGACCATAAACATATAGTTCCAACAGGGCAAACCATAAAAGGCCTGTATGCCAAAAATTTTCAACAAAATATAAATTGCAATAGATTTATTCTTATTAATAAACATTGTATAATAGTGTCGTTAAAAAAGTAAATTAAAATTATTTTTGAGGCTACCAACAACAATAATTTGGTAGCTTGATACTGTAGTGAAACGATTCCTGAAAGTTGTATAGATTTTTATGGAAATAAAAGTGATTATTTGTAAAATGAACTCGATAGGAGCGCTGTCAATGCTCTGCAGACGACTGACTTGCCGCAGCTAGAACAGTTGACAACGTAGGAAGAGAGAAGGATTGTCATGGTAGTCTCAGTGGGGGTATCTTTTGTTTATATTCGACCGCACATTAATATTGAATTGACTATAGCTGGGAAATTATTCATATAGTAAAAAGTAATTTATTTAATAATAATATGTATAAAATGTATTTTCAACACAGTTGGAGGTATCTCATATATTATATGGAATTATAACGATTCGATTACTATTTAGAGCAAGGCTTTTGCATTTTAGAACCTTGGTCGCTGGGACTTAGGAAAATCAAACAAAAGTATAAGATGGAAGTTACAAAAATACGATTCGGTAATTATTGATATTTAATGTTTTAAGTATTCTTGTTTCAGCAGTGTAGAGCAAACCTTTGTCAGGTGCGACAGACTTGGTAAAGTAAAAAAAGATGACGTACTTGATAACACTAACATGTGATATGTTTGAAAGCTTGTTAACGAGGTCCTGAACACGTCTGGCCAAAGCGGCCAGTGCCAGTGCTCGGCTAGATAATCAATCGATCACAGGGAATTCTCTCTTACAGTAGACAATGAAAGAAAACTATAATTGACCAGGTAACAAGGTAACTTTGCACGTATATGTATGTTTTTGTTTAAATTTAATTTGTCTATCGTGGAATTTTTTTATAGGATTAATTAAAAACTCATGTCTTCCAACACCATTTCACGTCTTCCACTAAATATACAGTATTTACACTTATATTGTAATTATATACAAACGGTAAATATGTACAAAAGTTGTTAAATTGGCGATCGATTTCGTCCAGTCACACTGAACATCATCACACCCAAATGGAGACTGAAAGAAACAAGATGGCGTCCCTGCTTAAATACTATTGGTTAAGGAAGTTTCTGTCATGGCGTCGGAGGTAGCATTTATTGGTTTGCCGAGTTCCGGAAACAGATTTTTATACGTTCATGACTCTATTCCTGAGGCCTATAAAATGAATATCGGCTATTTTCATTTGGCTCTTGATTCTCAAATCTCTGTAAGACTCTATATTTTTTCCACTCACAGAACCGAGGTAGGCCTACTTAATTATAAGGAAAGGTAACAGGCATTTGAATGGTTTTAAACTACCGTACCTTTTGTTCGTTAGCAGTTTAATTTAAAGTTTATCTTAACTACTAGGCCTACATACGACGAATCAGAATGACAAAATATTTGTTGATCGATGAGACGTTGTTATAGTCTTAAAACCTACAACAATACAGTGTTTACACATGACTGTAGTTTACTTTAAGTGTGATTGCAGAATTTCTTTTTTCTTTTTACTGTGCCGTACTGCTACCGGCACACTGTACACTGTACTCGTACATTGTAGTCAACAGACTATCGCACGCCATTTTGTTCCATGTGTGACCTTTGTCCTTTAGGTGATAATGGACTCGACCTGATGATGTCGTGACTACGTGAGCATATGAATATGTGTTACATTCATTATTAATGAAGGATGAATTCAGATTGATGGAAGTATAAACTAATGCTGTCAATATTACGTTGTTTTAGGATTATTCCAGGGAACAAATATTTGATTGCGATACAAATGAAGGATCTTAATGAGCACTCTAGTCTAGTTATAGACTCAGTAGCAGTAACTGAGAGAGATGGAAATACCTCACCATAATGATCCTGGTGCCGTCGAACTTCTCCAAGATGGAGGGCCTCGCCAGGTCGTACCCTATAGCGTTCCAGCACTCCTTGCACCACTTCATGGCTGCGGCCTCGCTCCTCCGGTACCTCACAGACACCCGCACCCGGTCTCAACGATATCTCACTCTCGCGCACATCGCCTACATTGGCGTCGCAAACTAAACCATTCATAGCCAGTTTACCTTCGCGCTGGCACCGGTTCAGATGTGCAAACTGGCTTGAAGAGAACTTTATGTTGAAAATATAACACCTTTATCATCACTCTGTTGCCAAAAGGTCAATTATACCGTTCACCCGTTTTTTAGTTATTTACGCTCACGTGTTTATTGGTTCCATAGCAAATTACTATTTGAACCAGATAGTTTACATAGGTCTGGATAGTAAGCTAATAAGCTTATTAGTGTTTTAAAATAATTAGCACTAATAGTAATTGGAAAGAAAATAACTTCACAATTATTTGCTGGTTCAGGAAATAAAAATGGAAAATAATTTTATTTTGTGGTGTTAATGAAAATGATTATGATATTAATTATTTTCTATTTTCTATTTTAAGTATTATTTTGATGAAGAAGAGATTATTAGTAGTTCTCAAAATAGGATATATTGTGTGCAATAATAAACACGTGTATATATAAAGAAGTTAGTTTTAAGGTAAACTTATTGTAATTCATAAGTAAAATGAAGTGTACCGTTATAGAAATTATTAGGTCAATCGTCTTTATACTGAACATGTATATTACTATTGATTAAATAAATACTAGTTCAGAGAAGTAAAATAAATAATACATAAACAAATTAAATAGGAGATATGTACCGAAATTATTTAAAATAAATAAAATTTATTTTAATTTAAATCGCCAGGTGATTAGATTATTTGTACTTTACGGTATTACTTATATTCATTCTTCGACACGAGTGCCAACTATTCGTTACCGAAATCGTCCATCAGATGTCTCTTCATATCATGCACGTAATCAGCTGATCCCGCTGTAGACACTCACAATCAGCTGTTTTCAGCTGCACGACCGCACCGCCACGCGTCACAGTTCCACCGGTACTGCTCCATGAGCTACCACCTCCGTCTGTTCGGGACTCGAGAGGCTTATTTCCGTCCAACATTGTCCAGAGATGGCGGGTTAATTATAACCGGATCGATCGGCGCGCCGGATGTACGTCACTGTCAGACCGGAAGTCGTCGCTAATTATGATGATGATGACGATAGGTCAATATAAACAAGTCTGACCACTCAGCCTCATGTTTGTAGTAATGAAAGCAAAAACAACAATCAGCCTTTACCGTTGATGTGTTTAGTTTGGTTCGGGTTCCACAAAGGTTCCGCTGGACTCACGGAAATTACGAGAACATGCGATTTGTAAACGCGATGTAGAGGAAACAAACAGTTCGTCCTGCAGGAGCTGTCATATGAAGCCTTTTTAACCCAGGACCGTTTAAAAGGATTCAGTAGCACGGGGTGTTTATGAGAACAAAATGTTTTGATTAGGAATAAACAATAACCCTCATTACATAATCACAGCATGCAACTCCGGGGTTTATATTGTTGAGATCTCTTTTGTTACCAAACATATTTCAATAGGTTTTCCGCTTTGATGGAAAACGTGTTGAATAATACTTTGTTTAACAAAATACATTGGGCATTTAAATGTGAGTTAGCAAAGGGAATAGTTGTAAAACTGTTCAATAGCTTGAAAGAGATGTGCGTGCTATTTTATTAATGAGCAACAATTAATGTTTTTTTGTAGTTTTTTTAATGTAGTTTTTTGTGTTGTGCATGATAGATAAGTATAGTATTATTGACATGGTATAATTATTATCTGTAACTTGAATATTCTATTTGCAATGTAAATTATTACGTAATAACTTGAAAACGGGAAGAGTTTCTCTACCTCTAGAAACGTTGTGTAGTTTAAAACACAGAAGCGATAGGAAAAGTCAAATTAATTGTAAATTAAATTACTAAAAATCCATCGCTATCACGAATTTAAAACAAACAATTCTGATTTTCTCACCTTAAAAATGAACCAACATTACCGTACATTACATATATTGAGTGGTGTTTATAGGTATTAAAATTTTATGAAACAATCATGAATTCACCAATAAAATACATTGAGATCTGAATGAGTTTAATGAGAAATAATAATACTCTGATTTTAGGTATAAATTAATAGAAGGACTAGCAGAACGAACTACACACTTTTTATCAGAAAAATTCAAACAATAAACCAGATCATAATTTTTAAGATTATTAGATTAATATTGAGATAAAATTTTCTGTGGTTATCCCATTCTGAATTTTAGTAGCCTTTGAGAACCATCCGTAATACCTCTATGTATTTTTGTATTTTAATAATATGTATCCATAGTAGTTAGTCAAAATGAAGGTCTTTAAACCAAAACGTGCACAAAAGGACAAAAATCATGTTGTACGATTTATTAATGGTTGAAAATCAAGCAATCTTAATTAATTAAAAGATGGGCAATCTTACTTATTTAAAATTTAAATGCTATCTAATACATCATATTTCAGAAATTCGGAAATTCAGTAGACTCACTTTATTTAATGAAGCCAGTTATGTCAATCCGAAAAATATTAAACAAATCTTTTATTTTTGAGAAGTTAAAACGGTCTGATGCGCCGTGGAGAATGCAATACCCGCAACACATGGCTGTACCTGATTTGACTAAAGGGCGCCGTCTTGGTTTATGTGTTACCGTTAAATTCGCAGATCGTTATGTAATATTACAATTCTCATGAATCAAACGTAAGTAAATAAAATTTAAATTAAGGTCAGTGTGGGCAATTCTATTGTAATTAAATGTGGGTAAATAAAATTTAGTTATTTTTTCATTTAACTAAAACGTGTTTTGTAAAGAAATAAATAACTTTTAAAAATTGAAATATGGTAGCATCCATGGAGTTTAATTTTCACAACCCTCATTGAAGTAAATGTTGAGGGTTTTTAAATATCAAAAATACATGTTGTGATGAATTTACTGATTTAATGAAATATTTTAAGGTCTGTGAATGATTTGATGATTTAGGGAAAAAATGAATTAAAAAAACCTAAAACTCCTCTGGGTTTGGATATTCGTCGGTGTTTGGTATTTATGTAAATCAATATAATCAATAATATGTAATAAATGATATGTAATTTGAATTTGAAATATTGCCGCCCGATCCAGCTGACAGGAGTGACGCTAGCGCCTATTGGACGATATTCGCGTATACCAAAAAGTAAAGAGTATCCTCTCTCGCCAAAAAACCGCCAGTTGCAGTTCTTCCTCGGTCGATGTAGCGGTAAAATCCGCGTCGTCTCTCTCGGGACTCCTCGTACCCATTTAACCTCTTAAATTAATAATTTAGTATTTCTCTTAACATATTACTCAGTAAAATACGTAGCTTATTTACATTTCCCCATTTAAATTCAGTGTTTGTGCTGTGCAACTATTCTCCAAGAACTTCATTGTGCGGGCTCCTGGGACTCTGACGCCTCCAAACCGCGCTACCGCGTCGGTCTTGCTACTAGACTTTACGTTCGTTATTCGTGATTCAAGATCAATGTGGACTGTGTTTATGTGGAACAAACTGTATGTAACCCCCAAGTACAACTGTATTCCACCCACATCAATCAAGGACGCCTGATGCCGCCGCCACCCCTCCCACACCACGCCATCACAGACTATTTTCCGATGGGAAAAAGAGGATTTTGGTGAGTGACTCATATTTTCAACTTTGTTAATTTTTGACTGTTTTTGAATTACAAGCCCCTCTGTTTCGAGTTTTCCCAAGTGTAGCGAAATTACGGTCCTCCTATTATTTTTAATTAAGTTAATTGATTTGACAGAATATTTTATTATTCTATAAACTCCTCTGGGTTTGGATATTCGTCGGTTCAGGGTTTATTTCATCAGTTATAAATAAACTTAATTACCTCTGGTTGAGCAATATTTTTACTGAAATTTTACTATAAATGTAATACAAGACTTAGATTTTTTTATCTTAAATTATTTGAAAATAAGCCTCAATACATTGGACTCAAGCTACTTAATCAAATTCCACCTCACATAACCCAGATAAATAATTTAAAAAAATTCAGACACGAGGTCAAAATATTTTTAATGGAACAGTGCTATTATGAACTCCCTTTTTATCTTACCTAAACTTATTCTCAACCATACCATAAACAATCCATAGCCCGGCCAAATTAAATCCTGCTAATTCATCATCCATTCTTTTCCCTCTTCTCTGTCTACTGTCTTGAGAAACATGACAGCATCGACAAGATGTGCCCATAAAGGAAAAGGAAATTTTGACTGGTCCCATGCCTGGAAAGGTCAACCGGGACGACGCGGGATATGTATGTATGTATGTACGCATTAGCCACTACATTTTCCTGCTAAAGTTTGTCTAACTACAAACAAACCTTACTGAGGGTTTAAATTATGTGAAGAATGATTTTAAAAAATATGATATTAGTAGGACAAATTATTTTTAAAATGACACAGTATTTTATTCAACTTGCACTCGCGGTCAAAGGCCGAGATTCCCCATAAACATCTCGAATGTAAGACTTCAAGGAAACTTACATTGAGTGACATTTACTTTAAAACATTCAATCTAAAAAAATCGGTGTAAAGATAGAAATGCGTACAGATGTACTATTACTTATTTAGTGTATAATGTAATATTGTGTCTAGGCTAATATAATGTGTCAATAAAAGTATTTAACAAGCCATTTAGAATTAATTAACTTAAAACATAAAATAAACCTTTATAAAATTTAGAGCCGATTTTTAAGGAGTTTAAAAACAACAAAATTAAATAAAAAGAAATAGTAAATAAACAAAAAATAAATTAAATAAACAATAGTTTTGGGTTGGAAAATGTAAAATATCGACGAGCAATACTAACGTTTTGTTTAACCTAAAATCAATCATTTGAATAATTAATGTAACGGCAACATTTCACGCTATACTGACAATTCCTGGACGAATAGCATCGCGACTGTCACGACAATGGAGGTCTCCACACGGAAAACGACAATAGGTTTTGTTACGTTAGGTTTTTAACAAGTGCTGCCAACATGATAGAATGATAAGGATAGTATTCACAGGAGTATATTCTCGGGACATTTCCAACCCTATAAAGAATATATACTTTACTTAAACACTTTTAGCTGAAATGACAACATATCTAGGTAGATATTAAACTAAATATGAACGAGAAATAAGTGCAAGATTGTAGCGCAATCTTGCAGCCTTGCTCCTAACTAAGGCAGACATATTCCTTAGACAGGATTGTTAAGTAATAGCCCAATAGCCGATGACATTTAAGGGACCTTTAGATTTACATGGGATCCGAACCTAAATTTTGCCTCTGAATTACGAACTGGTCTTAATGTATATGAATGGCTTTGCGAACGAACGTTGAATTCAATATTTTTGAAGTTAATCACACTACGGAATATCGTATCCGCCTTCCATCACACATAAATATCCACAATTTGTGATCTCCATTAGCTGTATCACAGGACACGCCACTGTCTCACTCAAATAATGGGGTTCGTCAAATAGTCGGTCAGATGTCCATCTGTTATAAAAACCTGGTCACCAACTTGGGTTTTACCATTGAAACTTCAGTAACAGCCTCATATTCTTTAAGAGATTCGCTAAAATTCTAAAAATTAAACCGCAACAAAATAACAATGAAAAATTAGTATTGATATAAAAAGCAGGGAAATAAAAGATGAATTGTTTATATTATAACATGATTTATATCGGCTAAAAAGGTTGATTTATTATGAAAGTTTCAATGGAAAACGATTGTATTTACTTCCCTGTGGTAAATAATGGATATGTCTAAAGGGAATGTTTTCAACTCGGCTAAACAGCAGTCCAAAAAACATACGAGGTCACTAACCAAATGACGTCACTCTATTATATTTTAGTCTCACAAATTGTTAACACCCCCTAATTTGAAAAAGCTCGAAATAAAATTTTTTATCTAGTTCTTCAGTGCATATATCTGAAGAATTATTAGAACAAGTTATATTATTATGAAGGAACACAATTTTACTAATATTTATTCCACAACTATAAACAAGGGAAAACCGTATATCATTCCTAATGCAACGCAATTTCTCAATTTACATAAATCTATTAATGTACCTGAATAATTTTTCTAAATTCTTCGTGTTAAATAAGCATAGTTCAACGAAAACGATTTAAATGTTTAATGTAAGGCCGCTTTACATCCAGTCATTATAGATATATTTGGTAATATATCACACACTACTGTGTGTGTATATATAAAACACACATATGTATTAAGTATCTAATTACATAAATTTAGATTTATGTAATCTTTTGGCACTTGGGTCCTCAAAACTAAAACAATAATAACGATCCCGTCTCTAGATCAATTTTCATAACATATACGTATTAGCTTTTCTTTTATCATGAGAAATTGGGTTAAAACCTAAAAATATCATACACATTAAATTTGCATATTTTCATTACGGTATTTAAGGAAGACTAGTCTTTAATGAACATATTAAATAAATGTCAAGTCTGTATTACAGTTTTGGGAAATTGCCAGAAGGGACACTTAGGAAAATGAACTCGGCGCCGTGGCGGTTTGGTAGCCTCACTAGCTTGTTGAATAAGGTTTAATAACTTGTAATACTATACCTTAGTTGTGGTTACGTCCTGCTGAATCGCAATCACTACTTCTTCCAGTAACTATTACAGTGTAGTTATAAAACAATTCAGTTTTTTTAGGTCGTGTATAATGTAATTGCAGATTTACAAAAAATATTATTATTCAAGGGTTTATGTATTAAGGTAGAACTAATTAGTTATTGTAAATCTATACAAAAATCCAGCATCAGCTGGTTTTTGATAGTGAAAATGCTACTTGCCGTATAATACATGAAACCCTGTCTCTAACTCTGCCCTACCTCAACGTACAATACACTCCACCGGATATGCCGTAGTTTCAAATATTAAGGATGTTAAGTTGTCAAAGCTTGCTCTCTTACCATTTCAAGCTGATCTGCTTTAACCATTCAAGACGTGAAACACTATTTGTATTACCACCACGAAAAAATAATGCTAAGGATTTCTTATCCGCCAAGGGGCTGGTATTAAAACGACACTGGCACCATGTGTTGAATATAGAAGTGACAAACACACAATGATATATTAGACAAACATTTGCACACAACACATATTTTACATCTAGTTAAGATAAAGAACGTGCGGTTGCTAAATAAGAAGTGCTGCAGAGAGAGAGCTTAAACCTCCTACCATGTTCCTGGCGCAGGCTCCAGTCTTAAGTCCCGCACGACGAGTCGGCATTTTAAATACAGGTAGTTAAGGTGGGTAAAGGGGGGGGGATAGGGGAGACTATTCAATCCTCCACCCCTCCAGTCAATTGAATCCGTCTTGAATATTATTGCGTTGCGTTATATCTCCGACATCTCGATCAGATCTCTTTATGTGAAAATTCAATTTAACATTGTTAAGAGTTTTATCCTTGTGTCACAATTCTCTTGAAGAATACGTCACTTCCTGGCAACAAAAGGTTTCAAGAGATATAAAATGGTTCCATTTGAAGAATTTTTTCAAATAAATAAATAATTTAATGATGATAGACAAATATTGAAAATACGAGTATGTTTGATTAAATTTACATTTTTAACTTATTTCTAAATTGTTTTATTAATCGTATCATATAACACTTTGTTTTGAATATTTATCACGATTCTATTAATAGTTTTTTTCTTTAAACATTATTCATCAATCAAACAGTTCAGATTCTTACAAGCATATTTTGATCAAACTGGACAGTGTCAATCATACCTACGGGCATAGCGTTGGTCATATTATGATAATAATATTTACCGCATTACCGTACAGGTAAATGTTTAATTTTTCAGTAATATAGCTGACCTTACTGGAAATTAATGCAATTTAAAAATGTCATAAGGAGTATAGTCAATATAATAAAATAAGATGGCATTGTAATATAGAATTGTTGATCAAACCTATTAATTATTTCTAACATTTTTTCTAAACGAGTTTAAATAATGATGTGTAGATATAATATAATTTATATATGCAATGATATGTAGATATGATACATGCCATGGTAAATAAATAACGTACAACTCAGTAAATGAAGTATAGTAGGTAGTACAGTATACAAAAAAAGAAAATGTTTAGTATTTGTATGTTTTAAGTAACGGAAGGGCAGAGGTAGTATGAGTGATACGAAGATAAGTAAATAGACAATTACCTGCTCCATTTTAAAATTATTCATACAAAAGAGAATCCTATATACCCTATTCGTAACTGTAGAAAAATAATTCAGGTTAAAAATAGCACAATGCTTTCGCCAACTGTAAATAAAGAAGTGAGCGTAAATTTTGGAAAGCGTGGGCGAACTGAGTGTGCCAAAATAACTGGGGACAATGCGCCTGAGTAAACAACAGACGGACGGTCGGACAATGACGTCACAATGGCACTCGGCACGCTCCTGGTGGTAATTACCGTAATTATATCATTGTTCTGACAATTATCTGCTGAATAATTTCACCCTCGCTTCTAAAAGTTTATTCTTTTCTGCCTCTGAAGACAACTTAGCTGCGATTCGAGACAATCAAGTATTCAGAGTGAAGATTAATGTGATCTTCAGAGATCAGGGGAATAAAAGTTAGCTCTGTATAAATGCTGTGAGAGAAAGAGTTGATTGCAAGAGCTGTATGTATTTTAAATAGTCTACACAAGTAGATTTTGGTAACACAAAATATATGATGACTTCCTTTATTTATTCTATTTTTGTAAATTATATAGTACACAGATTCGATTAAATTAGATTACTGAAATGGTGACCATACCACAAGGTAGGTATTTTAATTGAAGTATGAATGAGGATTGAGTGTAAGATGTAGGTGGCGCGATCTTTTAGTCTAGTTACTGACTAAGGCTGACGTGTTCCTTAGACAGGACTGTTAATTAATAGCCCAACTGCCGATGACAACTAAGGGACCTACAGTTTAACGTGGAATCAACAGTGACCGACCATCGCTCATTACTATCCACAACTCGCGACCTCCAAGTAGCTGGATTATAGGACGTCGCCACCGTCCGAGTCATTGAAGAAATCTCCCTAAAACATGTTGGAGTTCAGAAGGGACCCTCATCATACGGAACACTCAAGACTTCATCATTCATGTGTAAAAATGCGACAGAAAAAGTTCAAAAATATTACAAAGTTTAACGGCATATTTCATCTTAAGGTTTTATTTATGTGACTTACTTGAACCTTGCTTAATACAAAATACATATTAATAAGACTTTTAAGAAAAATTCAAATTTTATTATATATAAAACAGTCAGTAACACGACTACAAGATTGTACCACAATCATCTTACACTCAGTCCTCATTCATACTTGGCTTAAAATACTTACATTGTAGTATGGTCGCCATTTAAATAATCTAATCTACATAGAAAAAAATGGGCACTGCTCATAAAAGCTTCTTAATTAAATTTATTTCACTTATTTTTAAAAACATCACAAATGATTTGTTAATTTAATTTTTGCAATTGATTTCAAAAAACAGATTTCCTTAAGAATATGGAATGAAACGTAAATTTACGCTGGCTTTCATCATGACCAATAATAATCATACGGTTATTACTCAGCCATATTGTGATGACATTGGTTCTTCTCATATCTGGTATATGAATTCATATAAGAACATTTAAAAATATAAAATGATAACCAGGAATTGAGTTTATAGAGATAATTTTAAACGTATGATATTTTATGCTTCTTATATTAGTCAACTTATTGACTAATTATTCTATAGTTATGTGTATCTGCTAAAACCATCGAGCGTTTTGTTACATTTATCTAAAAATTACAGTATTACAAGCTAAATTACAACTGAATTACCTAATGCAATGTACAAAACTCAAGAAAAATTATTGTCAAGTCAAGATTCTTTCATTTTTGAAGAATACACCATTGTTTTTCGCACAGATCCGTCTATATTTGTCAATGTTTTATAGAGTACACCAAAATTATGTTCTGAAAATGTGCGATAGTGTTAGTTATGAAAATAACTATTCAGTGAACATATAAAATATCCGAGAATAATGTAAAGCTATATGAAACTGTAATGAACTGTTCATTACAGTGAATATCTAATTATATTTCGTCAGTGACGACGTGACATGCGCGCAGATTACGAGACAATGTTGATGTATTCCCAAACACTAGACCCGGCTGTTTGTTGTTTGGCCACTGTCCGAACGGGTCTATTTGTAGTTCTGTTGGGATTGGCGTCTGAATTACAACTCTTGGTCTTTGAAAAGATTGCGGAAGTATGAGACAGCATCCAGAACTAATGAAGATCGCTGAATTTGCACATATTCGTATTTTAAGTGCTTATGCGTGCCACATGGTCAGTGGTGTAACGGAATTCATACTACAAATACTAATTACTGCTTAGAGGGGTAACCAATACTACTAATAGAAAATTGTATACCCGTTGAAACGTAGTCAAAATTTTGTAACCTTTAATTACTCAAGGTACTTCAAATAGGCCAAAATTAAGAAATATATATAGTATATTCGAACTTAATATGAAAAAATAGTTTTGAATTTTTACTTTATAAGATTAATTACATATATTTTACAGAATATTTTACATATTGAAAATATATAAAAAACATTGCATTTTTAGTTTTTGAATCTACGTTTCATTCTTCCACAATTATAGATACTACTTCTGTATTTAATTCAACTTATGAATACTAAATTTATACAGCCTAACTGTAGCTATTCGGTTTATCCGTTTTAAACCATGTCAAAATGGTCAGTATTTTAATTTAATGTAATTAGTGAATGGTAGTTTTGGATTATAAAACTTTTTTATGACAAACGCAGTTTGATTTGTTTTCCAAAACAGTTTGTTAGCAGTTAGTTATTTGCAAAATTTCTACAAACTAAGCTGGCGACTATTTTGTAGCTATATTGCACTGGTATAAGCTGGTGGAACGTATTAATTAACACAACGGGCCAGACGCTACAGTTAAAGCGTTACTGATAATTAGACAAGTTGCCAACACTTGGACCAGACCCACGGCACATCCGTTACTCGTGTGTGTCATGGCCACCGCGACAAACAAGCTTACTCCTATAGTAACTTATTAATTTTATACAACTCCTCAAAGAACACAAAGCTCATTAGTGGAATTCACATTTTGCTCTGAAAAAATAAATTACTTTGATCAAAGCACACTGAGCTCTTAAAGATAAAAACTTATGTAATAGAATATCGTCTTAAGTGTTTTGAAATTTCTGCCCTAAAGGGCATATTTAATCAACGTTTTAATGTTAAGGCTAACCTTGTCTTTATTTTACTTTTTATTAAATTATGTAATGTAGTAAAGAGGTATTATTTGAAAAGTTTCCTCCTTTGATTTTTCGCTTAGTTTTCCGGATCGATTGTCTTATGTTTTTAGAGCCAACCGTGGATTGCAACATTTTATTCGTTTACAAAATATAAAAACAATACTTAAATCGTTAACCTTATAATACGTTTTTACCAGTAATGTCCTGAAAATACTTGTACTTCTAAGAACTAAATTTAACTAGACCGAAATATCATAATATAGCAGTAGAACAAATGTTTTGCATTTAAGAACTTTCAAATATATAAATAACACTGACCCGACCCTAAAGCAGTTATACAAAACCCCACTATTGCACATAATTCAATTGATATCAGCTATAGCTTATACAACATCAATAATAGCCTGGAGATTTTCCATTTTTGTAAGTTAATAAAGGAAATAGACTGAATACCCTAAAGCAAGTTGAAGTATATAATATCTTCAACGATTGCAACAAGAAACATAATATTTTGAACGACAAATAAATCTCATTCCATATTTAACGTAATAATAGTCCTCAACAACAGAGGATTAACCTTTATACCTAGATAACAAAGTCGAAGACACTTGAATTTCAGCCAGTTCGTCTTTCCGTGAGATTGCGTCTAAAGTAGGCTACATACGAGTCTATAACGGATAGAACGCCCCTGTATCATCACTTAAAAATGCCATCCAGGCGAAACATTTAGTGGACAACATTTGAATGAACTATGATGGACGAAGTAAATATTATATAGGCCTAAGTCTTAAAAAATTATAATTTATTTAAATAAAAATAAAGCTAAATGTGGATGAGGATCTTTTTCGTTAAGCCTGTGCGCGAACAGTTCGTTGTTGTGGGGGGGGGGGTAAGAGGGGTGGTAATTACTAGCCCTCCCCTCCCCCATCATTAACGCTTGTCTTAATACAACCAGCTGGGACAGAGCGCCAGACGCCCAGGACTGTCCTTGTAGGTTGACACCATGTGTTCCGTGGGATCCTATACTACTGATTACAAACAGGGTGTCCCATAAGTAAAGTCCCAAACTCTTGGAAAATGTTGTATGAGTCAAAATAAAGCCAAAATGCTTTGTTAACCAGATATCTGACAATTTGTATTTTTTACAAACTAATTATTATCTTCGAAAACTTTTAACCGATCCTCATAACACCCAGTAAGTATGTTTAGATAAAAGATAATTACTGTAGAGACAAAAACTCAACTTGGTAAAATTTTAAACTTTAAATGGCGGCCATTTCAAACCTTTTTCGGTTTTACCACTATTGTAGATTAAAATGGTCGCCACATTTAAATTTTAAATTTAACCAAGTTGAAGTTTATTCTACAGTAGCTATATTTTTTTCAAACACGCATATTGAGTTTTATAAAGATTGGTTGAAAAGATTCGAACATATCATATATTTTGCAAAAATTGTGGATATTCGGTAAACAAAGCGTTTTTAGAAAAAAATTATACTTTATTTTTTTACTTTGACTCATACAACCTTTTCCCAGAGTTTGGCACTTTACTTATCGAACACTCTGTATGTTTTACTGAATCTTATTTTGAAAAGTTCAAGATGATTCGATACCTTATATACTTTGAATGTCAAAAATCTTTTTTAGTTTGAATAACTAAGTGGAACTCAAACCTCGAAGATCAATGTTAAAAATATAGGAATACCGATGTACAGTATACTGCATATAATACCTGAGTAATGGATAACCTAGTCTGTACATGCTATTTCTCGGTCTGAAATGAAATAAAAATAGTACATGCCGAGCCCGACCATTAAAGTATAAATAGACCACGGCCGTTTAATTTGGATGTTAAATTATGTACGAAAAACCAAGATGGAACATAAAAATAAAATAATTTATTAGTTGATATTTTTGTAACAGAGTAAAATTCATAACTTTGTAGACACATATAAAAAATGATAAATGGATACTAGATAATAATTTAATTTAACGATTTCGCCATATGCAACAAATTAAAGTAGTTGTAACATAATTGTCTTTAAAATTCCTTAAAAATAAACTACTAACCAAAAAGGCTAGAACATCATAATGTAAAAGGTCATTTCCCATCTACTATACAGCTCAGCACATTCCGGTTATCTCTAATTGTATTTGCATTGGTGACTGGGCGTTGGTTTGGAATGGGTTATCGATTCACAATCACACATTACTTCCCATAATTAAATATGATTCCTAAATCATCTACTTAATAAAAACCCATATCGATTTGATTTACCAACTTCAGCCTCTATAATAGATTACATTTCCTTAATGTTTACGGTGGTTTTCATATTCAACATTTATCATATTTATGTTTCACAGGTAATTTACTAAAATTAAGATGAAATGTGAGATAATTGTTCTGCTGCTTCATTATAATTAGTATCTGGTCACCAAGCTTTGCTCGGATAGAATAATATTCTGGTAACGAAAGGTATATAGGCAGTCGACGATTGAAGGGGTTTTACGAACATTTTTTAAACAAATAGAATTTTTAGAATTCATTACGTTCGTTGTACTGGCATACTTTTAAATGGCATCAGTAACTATAAGTAATAAGTATGAAAATTAAAACGTAACAACTAGCATAAAATATCATGAATACTGTATAAAAAATTATGAATATCTTAAGTTTATGTTTGCTTTTTGTTAATTATGTTTCATTTGTTAATTTAAGATATTAAAACCTAATATGTTTTGTTTTTACTTTCATTATAATTTTGTTCATTGGTATTGCTCTAAAAACCTAATATCAATCCATCTGAAAAAAATGAGTGAACTCTCTTACTGCATTAAACATCTAATAAAAAGTAAAAGAAAGACCACGATAAAGTTAAAATAAAAAACTATGAAAGATGCCCATTAGAGAAAACATTTCATCAATAAAGACGATATTCTATTACACAAGTCTTATCTTCAAGAGCTCAGTGTTCTTTGATCAATGCAATTTATTTTTCCTGGACAAAATTTGAATTACACTAATTAGCTTTGTGTCTATTTGAGGAGTTATGTAATAAAAGAGAAATTACGTAATTAAGTTAGATAAACATTTATAACGATTGGATTTGACAAAGACTTCCAATCGGTATAGATGCCATCCATGCGGGTATTTCATAGAAGGGTCTCTTTATTGAAGTCACTACTTGTTTTTCACGTGGAAATTGTCTTTAATACGCTCTGATAAATATTTAATACTGTACATATCGTGCCCGTACAGTACAACTCTGGGGTGTAACAGTAAACTATTGAGGACTAGGCAGGGATGAAAAATAACATCATTCATTTGAAAAATGTAATTTTTGAAGCCATAAAACTCGGTTAGATGAAAGTAACAGATTCAGAAATAAAAAGTATAGACTTTAATACTAAATTTTGAATCCCTCAGCTAAATTTTGCAGATACGTTCTATCCAAGCACACAGCTAAGAAATATGATTTATTATTTGCAGCTTACATTTAATCTTATAAAATTTAACCATATAATTTTTGATCGTCAGTATTTATTTCGACGGTCAAAAATTAGTTTTTTCTCGATTTTGTTTTAAGTTTGATTTGATTCTAAAATTGGTAAAATTAACCACACTTGGAAAACCTTTTTTAATTGATTAGTGGACTGCTTGTTGAACAACTTCAGCTTTACTATCTATGAACTACTGTTTTATTACGTAATAACAATAACGTAATAAAACGCGAGTACTACCACGCAGGTGTCTTACTAACCTAGTAACGTGGTAGACACACATTGGTTGGTGTCTTGGACTTCGGTGCAAGACGTCACGGGTTCAAATCCCGGGATGCCTATTTGGGTTTGGGCCGCTTTCCCGAAAAGCGTTTATGTGATATCACTCTTTGACTTTATTAAAATGCATCTGGTGGATATACAATCAAAAAAATAAACGAAACTTACTTGTAGTTTGTTGCACTAATAATAATAGTCACATGAGTAACAGTTACCGACGTAATTAGGTTGACCATCCCTTATCTTAGTCACAGGAGTAACAGTTACCGACGTAATCACGTTGACCATCCCTTATCTTAGTCACAGGAGTAACAGTTACCGACATTGTCAAGTTGACCATCCTTTATCATAGTCACAGGAGTAACAGTTACCGACATTGTCACGTTGACCATCCTTTATCTTAGTCACAGGAGTAACAGTTACCGACGTTGTCACGTTGACCATCCCTTATCTTAGTCACAGGAGTAACAGTTACCGACATTGTCACGTTGACCATCCTTTATCATAGTCACAGGAGTAACAGTTACCGACGTTGTCACGTTGACCATCCCTTATCTTAGTCACAGGAGTAACAGTTACCGACGTTGTCACGTTGATCATCCCTTATCATAGTAACAGGAGTAACAGTTACCGACGTTGTTACGTTGATCATCCCTTATCTACGCAAGTTTGAATACTACTTACAGAGACTGCAACGGAAATTGTACGTAGACACTAGCTTAGGCTGTTAAAATAAAATAGTTGTCTCACTTAGGTACGCTTAAAAATTATTCTCTAAATACCGAATCAAAAATATCGTAACTTGATGAGATAATAGATGAGAAACTCAGAAGGAGCTTCTTAATTGTGTTTTTCACAAAAAAAGTACTTAAAGATGAACCGATATTTGAGGTAGACAAAAGACAAACTATTGGTATGCTCTACGGATTAATACAACAATCGAATTGATTACTATTTATTACAATAATAACTAAAACAGTAAAAATTCTCCTTCGTCATCAGGATGGAATTAATTACTATTTATTGAAATTATTACTGAAGTATGTTTTAATTAAGAAAAACCCCTTTCGTCATGTGGATAGCTTTTTATATAAATCTTAAAGAAATTATTATTTAGAGGAGCTATGAAGCAATAGGCGTTGGTCGTTTATGGAGACACTTAAATACTTTTTTATTCAAGAGATGACAAATTCATTCATTTTTTGAACTTAAAAGTGTGCAGACAAATTAAAACTCCCGTCATTTTGTTCCTAAAAATATTGGTATCCATTAATAGTTGTACAATTAATGTCGTTGTATTGTAAGAATTACAAATAAAGTTATCCTAAATTAATAAATTCCCTAGAATTTTTTTTACAGTATTAGTTTATTTTTTGGTGGGTGTGTTTATAAATAATAAATCAACCTACATAAAAAGTGTCTGTTGGCCTTGCCGGGTAGACAGGAACATCGATCTCCGAGGGGGCCGCCTCCTGCACGTTTTCCATGATCCCGGCACACACTGTCACCGTTGCCACATGGAGCCCGGGACGCTACTGACTACGGACTGCTCCATACCACGGCTCAACCTCCAGATAAACACCGGTTGCTGTGCTGGGGCTAGTATTGTTGCCGCGGCTGAGTGTCAGACACGCCGCCCACTCAGCTGTTTGTGTACGCTTCGAAGCCTTTGAACTCGGCAGTAAAACCGCGGGAAAATGGAATGTTTGCAATGAACTGTGATGTAAAACTAAACGGCCCGCGAACGATAACGCGTGGAAATTACACTCAAAAGTCGTAATCACGGATGAACTATTACTGATGACGTTTCAGTGGTATAAAAGTTTTAGAATTGCTTTACGTTATTTATCTACGACCATTGCAAAAAGTACCAATAAAAATACTAAAAGTAACATCATTAAGAGGCTCATTATTAAACGTAAACTGAAAACCGTTGCATTATGAGTTCATAACGATACAGGTTCTAGACCAACCATAGCTCAGCATTTGATGAAAGTAATGTCATTGTGGATGTAATGAAATGCAAAATCATCTGATTCATCCATAAAGATAGTATGTTTTAGTGGATAACCTCAAATGTTTTTGGTCAAAAGTTTTGAACCATTCACAGAATTAGAACAGCGTAATTCGCTCTTCAACTGATTACTCCAAGAATTATATACACACAAACTAATTTTTGATACTCTGAATATTTCAATGATCGAAGGTGAACTAAATATACAACGCTTGTTTTTAAAAGGCTGAATAATGTTGATCGTAGATAAAATAGTGTATGCAACGATTGTATTATGCCTTAAAGCCACTCGTGAGATATTCAGAACACTAGCTTCGCTCGTGTTCTAACTTACATCCCACTCGTGGCTTTAAGGCATTCATAATACAATCGTTGCATAAACTACTATTAGCTTAGCAATAGCTTACATTGTATTAAAGTTTTTGTAATAGTGAACACATTTAATGCTACGAAATCAGTTGAGACAGGGAAAGTAAATAGTGGATATATTTGGAATAAAAATATATTTTTTGATTTAAGTATACAGGTTAAAAGTCAAACATACTTAACAAATAAAACTACTCGTTTGTAGAGAAAAGGGGGAGAACGAATCCTTAGAATGTCTTCTCTATATCGAAAATACTCATAAAACTAAAATGTAAAAGCTAGTTAATTTCAATATTCATAAAACTGGTAGGGTGATAAATTAGTCGATGATGACTCTAAAAAACTATTTATAAATAGTCTTATAACCTGAAAATTGTGTCAGAAGTTGAAGCTAATTTTGAGCTTAATTGAAAAAAAATTAATACTTAGAGTGTCGCTGCGTTGGATTATGGTAAAATAGTTAATTTTCACCAGAGACGATAACTGACGCGAAAGTCAGTAATAGTATTAGTTGGCAGTGAGGGCTGAAAAATACTTTCACCACAAAACCTTTGAAATCCTACGATAAAACAAATGTATTTAGTATATGTGGGAAAATTATGTTCATGGAAGTAAAACGGTCTAAACCCTTCGATTGACGAGACTGGGGGTGGTTCACCGATCGGTTGCCCGCACATCACACGGCCGCCAGATGGTATTCGTCTGTTGGAGTGGTTTATTTTTGTGGCCATAATTCCAAATGTTAATTCCATCACTGTCTTTATGACGTAGGCCCCACTCTAGCGTCTGGAAGCGTATATAGTACATGTTAAATGTGCGGATTGAGTCAGAATTGCATTTGTTACAGTCTGTCTCTATTTCTAACGGAAATTTTACGACGTGTAAAATAACTTCCCTGTTTACAATATGAGGCAAGCGAGTTGGTCAGAAACTTAATGGAAGCTGTGGTGCTATATATCAGATTGAGATTTCAGCCAAGAATAACATTTAAACATTGTATTGAACCAATTGACAAACTATGTTTATTATGAAAACCTCACAAAATATCATAAATAAACACAAATATACAAATCTCCATTTTAAAATTGGACAGCTCTATAAATATTACGGATAAGAATTTACATAGACCTAAATGTAATAAATAATGCATAATGTTCCCACATACATACATACACATACATACATGTTGTGTATGTTATGTACATTCATAATGTTGTTAATAATTCATAATGTTAATTCATAATGTTGTAAATAAGAGAATATTAAATTAAATAGTACTATTGTATTGCGTCAAAGTGAAGTTCTTGAATTTTAACCGCAACAAAGAGATTCCTTAGTTTCTTCAAATGTAGAAAAATGTTTTCATAAAAATTTCGTAAAGAATGCTTTGAATCAGTTATTTTTTATGTTTTTCTACTAAGAACGTGTTATAACAAGTTTTAACAATGTAAGTGAAGTTTTTATCAAATACACTAATAATTAATATTTCAACATCATTAGGAGAATAAATCATCAAAGTTGGTTATATTTTAACTACTGTTTTACAGTTACACTTGATTCTGATTCTTTCACAGAGAATTCTTTATTTAACCGAATAAGCTCAAAATTCATTATTCAACTCAATTTTTTATTGTAAATTTACCTTATTTCTAAGATATATCTATATTATTAAAATATAGCAAATGCTTACGTCATAATAGCCTGGATGTATTATGATATTTCGGAATAAATGCTACTGATTATAAAATATAAAAAAGTATCCAATTGCCACTTTCTTATCACAAAAGCCTACACTACGAATGTATTCTGGGCTACATATACTAGCTTTAAAACTAGGGACGTTTACTATTTTTTGAAAATTATCATACATTTTATTTTGCTATTTTTCACAATTTGTGATTAGTTATGTAAATCTAAAAGGAAAGTTTACAAAGGATGGAAGTAAAACGTAAAATAAACAATGCAAATAAGAGAAGTTTCCCTGCTTAATTGACAAAGCACCTGCCAGGGGGTCAGTTATGCCAGACATTCTGCTGAAACTCTTTCTCTGCTTTTACAAAACCTTTGCCAAAAAGATATCATTTTCTAAATGAGATGGTAAAATGATACAGTATTTGTTTACGGGTTTGCCAAAAGTTGAAAGTATGCAAATGCATTGAAACAGCTTTTGACGTTCACGTGTGATTGCAATTCTCAACTTTTAATCAATGTAAGCTAGGCGCACACAAAGTATTTAAAAATAAAGACTAGTGAATAAAGTCGTTAAAAATGTTAAAAGAAACAAAAAGCTTGTATGCAAAGAAATTGTACAAATGTGTATGAGTAAGGTATTCAACTGGTTGGTTTGCAAAATACAGTTTAAACAAATTTAACAGGCTTTTAAAAATATTTTGTATCCAGGGGTAAAAGTGGTTGTGGCACAAACTCAAATATATGAAAAGCATTTTTCATCAAAATATTGATTTTTTCCATCAAATATCCCAATGACGAAATGGTACCTATGTCAAGATTTGACCCTTATGGTATTCGATCGGGTGGCCTTCAGTTTTGAATGCAGGCACTATAACCATTCAGTCTCCCAGCAAGGTAATGTAAATAATAATAATGTTGAATGGTTCTAAAAAGGATCGAAAAACTATTTATTAACATAAAGTTATATTCTTTGAAGTTACTAGCACCAATAGTGGTTAGGAATGAATTTTTAAACAAAATATTATTTAACTTCAGTTTATTTTCACTCGTAGTATGGAAAACATTTTTGTTCCTTTCCGTCAACTTCAAGACTCTCAGCCAATAAATAACATAATTCACGAAAAGATAATTCTTAACTATGATTCTCACAGTGATTCTAAGAGCACAATTATCTTTAAGTTCTTAAGTTATCTTAAGTTACGAGTATAATTGTTAAACAATCACGATCATCATCAATATTTTATGTACATTTGAAGAACTGACTTACAGCAGTGATAAAAAAGTATATATGAGGAATGTATATGGTATGTATAAATGATGTATATGATCTACTGAATTCTAAAATTCGATTCTACTAAAATAGAAGTAAAACAGAATTCCATACGTGGTTCATAATAATTCTCTTAAGTTGTCACGAGCGAGAACCACATTTATTATTTCTTCAGGTTCCTTTCTGCACTTGTACTGGTATGAATGTTAGCCCTTTTATGTATATAAACTCAAGTACTACTTTCAGAAAAGTGAAACAACAAAATTGTTGTATTAAAGAAATGAAACAGTCGTCCAAAATTTTGGCTTGGGATTCCCTTATAATAATCTTGTAGTTTGCGTCTAGGTAGAGCCACCTGGAGCACCACCGCGGTCGAACGCTACATTAGCAACACGTGTTGCAGCACTTCAAAGCAATCAGATATCTAGGCTATGTGATTATACAAAAATACTCCATAATTACAGTATAATTTTGGCTGAAGTCATTTTTATCTGATAAGGAAATATCTTGTTATTTTTTGACAAAATAATGATGAAACACACCTTTTACTTTCATTGAGAATGAATTGTTGATACCAAAAAGTTTTGAAAATACATACTGTTTAGTATTTAAGCATAATTTTAACTCAAATAATCATTTATTAACAATGAGAGACATTCTTCATTTATCATGTATTTTCTAAAAACATAATTTAGTACCAAACACTCTTCGTATGTATAGAGTCAAAATAGAATAATCTGAGATTTGAATAAATTCAGATATTCTTTACATTTCACTCAAACACACACACATACACACACACACACACACACACAAAACAAAGTGGTCGGGTGGACGCCTCCTCCTGATTGGCCAAGAAATATGGCGTGATTTTTCAATAACATGTAGCCTTATAGGAACAAGTGACAATCTTACCGACGCTACCCCATTGGTCCCTGGCATGCCTACCTCTGGGCCTCGGCTCGTCCGCCTTGCTGAGACTGGCACATGTCATTGTTGGCAAGCATTATAAGGGTGACGCAGTTTTTTTTGCCAGGCCACACCACAACTCATCAGATGCTGTGAAGGAGGGAGAACGTAGAGTATTGATCTCTGACGTGCCTACCTCTGGGCCTCGGCTCGTCCGCCTTGCTGAGACTGGCACATGTCATTGTTGACAAACATGGTGACGTATAGTATTTTGCCAGGCCACACCACAACTCATCAGATGCTGTGAAGGAGGGAGAACGTAGAGTATTGATCTCTGGCGTGCCTACCTCTGGGCCTCGGCACGCCCTCTTGCTGAGTCTGGCACACTATGTCATCAAGGCCCATGTGGCCATGTAAACTAGTCTAAAAAACTGCTTAGTTCACGTGTTCAGAGAATATACCATTTTAAATAATCACGAGGATTTTAAAAAGTTGTGGATATTCGTTATCCTTTTAATCGGCTTGTGGATTAAAAAGGAAAATATTGGTTATTTCTTAGTGTTTTATTTAGTATAAAAAACACAGTTTTGTTCATACTAAAACTGAATATTTAAAATTAAAGGTTTAATTGAGTACAATAACATTCATAAATATTCTTTAACTTACACATTTTAACCCCGTTCGTTTCTGATATCTTTGAAGTTTAAGTTATTAAAAATAAGTTTAATTATTGGTTTGTTACATTTAAAGGTTATTAATGATTTTCTGTTTGTTTAAAAAGATGAAAACTACTTATTTAAGTTGAAAATGCTATTGGAAAATAAGTAATAAGACGCTATTTCGTTAGTAAAGCCACTCAACACAGCGCACAAGCAGCATGACGCTTGCACACTTCATAGGCAATAATGTTAAACGAATATAATTTTTAACGTTCTTTTATTACAATTTTCAATTTAGTTCAAATTACATTAAATAAATGCTTTACATGTTTATTTAGGTTCTAAGGCCAGTTGTGCTTAAAAAGTAACTTTTTCATACTTTTATCATATTTATTTTAAACTTATAGTAAATAATATTTTTCTCACTTAAATTCCGGAGTACTCAAAGAATTTCGAACATTATATTTAAAAATGTCTACAACAAAAGAGGATTTGAAATTAAATGTCAATTTGGGACTTGAGACAGTATATACATATGTTAAATAACTCTACTATTAAATGTAGTACACTTAATAAATCTAATATTGCAGTAATTTTAGTATTTCCCACCAAAAATTATTTATCAAGTAAAATTGTGTCTTAAGGGTGACATAAATTACCATATTCCTTAAGGAATTTAGTGGAAGCATAGTAAAAACATATACCTTGATACTCAAGTGCATAATTTTCTTTTAGGGAATTTCTTTCATGTCTGTGGTGACGAAAACTTTTGTAAACATGGTCCGATCCAGAATAAATTTGGGTAAAGATGTGTATTCCTACATTTACTCGAAAGAGTTCATAATCTAGACATATCGATCAATTGGAACCGGTAGTTTGGGGGGGGGGTTGTACTTAAAAATGGGATTTTTTTGCTTTTTTCATATGTAATTTTTAAACAAGCTTTTACCATTATAATCCGCTCAAAAAACTACAAAATTTAGTAGATTAAAGTTTTGCCCTATCTCGAGTTAATTCTTACCGTCCGTGATATTAAAAATTCTATACACAGTACGTTTTATATTTGGGCTTCAATGTTAATCTTATAGATAGAGGGCAAGAAAACTTTAATATTTCAGTTAACAATCTTTTTTGTGATGAATATTGGTATTTAGTTTCAATGGTTGATATCCATCCATTTATGTGTTCAAATGAAATCATAGTTTATGTATTATCATGACAGCTAAACCGCGTACTCTTTTCCTATGTCAATCATATTGACAGTAGGGAAACTCCTTTATTTGTAGACAGATGTTGAAAAAAATTGGTATAAAGTCAAAATAAAAATTATTTATGGTAGAAATGCCTAATGTTCGGTGTTCCTCAGAGCAGCAAACCTGCTTACTCTTTACCATGTTAATCTTACGGAGAATAGGAAAACTTATTTATTTATCGACAGGTATTGATCAAACTTGTTATATTATTGATTTGGAAATTTGCTCATGAAAGAAAATGTGTCAGGAAAGTTAATCAAACATTTTACAAGAGTGTAATCAAAGCGATTGATCACCGAGGTTTTAGCTGTAAGGACAGACGGAGTAGGGACTGAAATGTCAATACCGTACCTTTGCCGATACAGCACCGTCTCTTGCCAGCCACGGAGTCCGTTCCATCTGTTTCTGCTCTGAGGATCTCCCCAGAGGCTCCCTAGCTTCAATCTCTACTTTCCTTTAAATGTAATATTCTTGATAATTTGTATAATAGAACACTAATTGTTTAATAACAATCCATCTCTTGTATTATTAAATATTCACCTTGAATATATTTCACATGTATTGACATAATATTGAGCCATAATCACTCATCAATCTTAAAAAAAGAATCAATAACTAAACTAATTCAAACTTCTCTGCATAAATTTAAAATATAGGTTAATTAACCTAATTGGCACCCAGTGGGATTTTAGCCAGTCCGGATAAAGAAAGGAATGATGTTGTTTTAAATGTTTTATGTTGTTTAATGGTGAACATAATAAATTTCCCTACCAAGCAAGGGTCGGGAGGGTTTGTCTACTTCTCGACTTGATATTATCAGCCTCGAAGTCATGGAATCTCCTACTACTTTACTACTCGTAGTAGAGTCGTCCCTAGGCCTACAGAGACCGTGGCATGTCCTGTAATCCAGCTACACGGAGGTCACGAATTGCGGATAATTGTAAGCCAAGGTCGATTGGTGTAGTGTTCTCTAGTGTGGATTAACGTCTACACTATTGAATAGTACATTAGTCCGCAAAGACTATCCTCATAAGTAGACCAGTTCGTAATTCAGAGGCAGTGGTCCGGACTCCGTTAGACTGCAGGTCTCAGGATATGCCATTAACTGTTTATTGACAGGTTATTAATTAACAGTTCTGTCTAAAGAATATGTCAGTAACAAGACTACAAGAGCACACCAAAATCATCCTACAGACATTTCTCATTCATACTTGGCTTAAAATACCAACCTGGGTACGTCGCTATTTCAGTAACTAACAAAATGGCCTCTGGACGTGGTTTGTTTAGCTGACCGAACCCGTCTTCACCTACCTTACCCATCAATTTATTACTATCTTTCCCATTATTGTAGGCCCTCTGGAGGCATTGGAGGTGATAGGAGTGTTCACGAGCCTTTCCAAAGGATACCACAAAAAACCTTGGTTGTCTTGGAAAAAACACAGGATTTTTCCCGTGGGTTGGATAAGATCCTGACCTCAAAATTCCCCCAAACAACAACACACACCCAATTATCCACAAAGTAATGAACTATATACTTAACAGCATACCTATAATGGTCAAACTTATGATTATATCGATGGGGCTATAGGCATACAATAGAAAAATTCAATTTTGGAGAAATGTAATGAAATTGAATTAGTTCATTACAACTTGACTTATTGTTTTATACATTGAACAGAATGTGATTTTCATGTATAATAAATCATAGCAGTCAAAAAAGGGAATTTACCTCGACACCGTATCAGCATTTTTAACCAAAACTAATGACTCGTTGCCTTAAAGTACATACCTAAAGTACATACACAGGTTACAAAAATATGATGTGAAGATAAAACTATAATGATCAAATAAAACTATAGGATATGGTGTACAATCAAATAAGACCTTTGGCTGGAGTATTTCCGCCACGAAAATGTGGGTTTAATGGGAGGACCTGCGACAAGTTACACGGCGTAAACTCACATTCTGTATCAAGATGACGTAGAGCTCGCGGCTTGCGTTTTCAATCAAAACCTTCAGCGATGTTGGCAGCGTCTGGGCTCCGACCAATTACCCTGCTCGGCCAACCAAAACTGATCTAATTATCATTATAGGCTCGGTTGCCCCCCTCCTGCTACAGCCTCCCTCCCACTCCGTCTATTTTTCATATTCCATAAAATTATTTTTTCAATAAATGGTTCAAATCACTTACCAGTAAAAGTCTTTCGACAAAATTTTATTCATAGAAATCACGTTGTACGAAAAATTTAGTTTCAATTCAATTGGCTCTAAAAAAAATTTGGGATAGGATTTAGTCGTGAAAAGTGTTTATGCAACGTTGCTATTTGACTAGGAAAATGAACTTTGCGCAGGGGAAAAAACGTAAACTTTTGCATAAACCCTTGATTTTTAACTCACTAACGCCTTTAAATATTTTAGTTACTGCATGACATTGTAATTTAAATTTTAGTAATACGAGTGGCCATTGGTGGTGGTAGTACAAAACATAAACACTTTTTATAGAAATTACACGAATAACTTCATTTTGGTTCTATGATTTCAAACATTAGTACTACTGATACTGTCAAAATGTGATCAACTTTCAGGAATAAGTTTCCAAAATATATTTTAAGGGGGTTTGTACTAGCTGAAAAGTTAATCCAACAGATTAATCAACAAGGATGTTGGGGGACTATACTATATTTGAATATGTAAATTGTAGCTATATAGACGGTATGAAATGACAAATTTATAGTATAACACAATATAAATAACAATAAAAATAAAAAATATATTGAATTTCCATTTTTCGTCCTTTATTATAGAAGTTAAAATGAAATAAAATATACTTATAAATCCAATGTGTTCATTAAATATTAACACATAATATAAGATATAACTTCTGAAGTGAAATTGTGGTATCTAAAGTTTGTAAGCTAGGAATTATGCTGGAGGGAAATCCAACGAACCAAGAGCTTTGAGATGTTACGGAAGACAAACTCTGAATCCAACTTTACTGCTGATGAGAAAATTACCCATGGTAATGTAACTGAATATGATAACATGAACCTTTGCCCCTGAAATTTGTTACACAATGAAGGTTCCCTAAGGTTTGGAAATGGGAATGAATATTCTGTACTTTGACTAATTTATGGAATCATTCTGATCCACTTTAGAGATATTGGTGCAGGTGGCTTTTTTTAGGGAATGAAACAAGGTTTTTGCGTAGTGAAAAGAATCCAAATTTTAGATTGTAAGCAACGTTTATAAGCAGTATAGGCCTAACTTTGAGTGAACAATTACATTTGTTTTCACAACTATATTTAAGATCCATTTTTAATTCCCAACATTTTAGGAAGATTGGGCTAGAAAAGGTTGAAGTTAAATTAGTATGTTTATTAAAAGTGATCCCTCAATTTACTTAAATTTACAATTTCTTTCACGTAAAAAAATATACACATATACACGATAGTAGGATAAAGTATTGTTTAAATCATTACTGCTACCTATATTTGAAGACTTTCAAACAAAATTGTATGTACAATATATGTAGTAGATATATATTCTGGTTCCGTTCAATTACACTAATAAATGGATTTCTCAATTAACCAACTTTCAAACTTTGTTAAGTCCGTAATGTACTCTTACTCTTACTCCTATAACCGTCAGTAATCTAAATTAAGTAATATTGAAACTGCAGTTTTATCTATTACATTGATTACGTTGAATGTAACATTTATTTTCAAAACTAAAGATCAGAGAATATAAACAAAAATCTGAAACAACGAAAGTGTTACTGGCGGTAAAAAGTTGTTTAGATGGAAACATTTCCCAGAATATATTGCTTCAAACAGTTTCTTTCATCTTTCACCAACAATTTCAAGAATAAAATTCTCCAGATTCTGATAGTGAAAACTTGTGAGAACATTCCGTGGTTAAGACGGATTTATTATAATTGTATATTCACAGTTTTGTATTTATGGATAAAGTAAAAAACCTTCACGCTACTAAGAAATGGGGTGTCTTGCTAGCCTAGTGGTTAGCGTCTTGGATTTGGAGCAAGAGATCACGGGTTCAAATCCCAGGATGCCCATTTGTGTTTGAACCGCTTTCCCAAATAGCGTTTGTGACTCTTACTCTATAAAAATGCCTCTGGTGTAGAAAGAAACACGAAAAACCCTACTGTAACCAAATTTTTCGTGTTTTTGCTCATAACAAAAATTCTAATTTATTAGTTAATAGAGTAGACATAGGTTGGGTTTGGTCAAAATCGTTTTAGGTAGGAAAATTAGTTACCCCAATCTATATTACCCTAATATGTTGGATATCAGATAGTTCATACAATGTAACATTGGTAGATAAACCGTAGACCTAGCTATAAAAACCAACTTAGTTTATAACCAACCAAGTTTGTTTGTTGTTTTAAAGGATACTTCTATTTTGTTCTGCTTCATTAAATTATTACATTTGTGACTGAGAAACGATCAAAATTTTGCAGAGACGTACTGCTTCTCATTTACTGGTGAATGGGTTTTATGTTTATATTTTAAAAACAAGTTTGTTGTTCTTGCTATTCTTGCCCTAGGTTTATTAGTATTTTTCAATATTTCCATTTTTTATTTAAATCTAGTCATATGGTACAGGGAAAATATTTTACTGTATGGTATCAAAAAGTTTATATTTTAACAGCTGCGCACATCATTGAGACATCAAAGTTTAAAATGTACAGTATCTAATTCCCTATGAGAAAAAGGTTGGATCATGGATACGTCTGACGGGTATTTTAATGCCTTAAAACATCTGTTCTCATAACTTTTTGTAGTCACCACGCGTATTATAGCAAATTGCTAATATTATTTACCCCCAGAGCTAATCTAATCTAATCTATCTATGAAGTAATAGTTACTTTACGTCAAAAACTATTTGGAATATAATTAAATGGTTCCAGAACAAATATAAAACACATCAATCGTGAAAGTGATTGATGTGTTTTAGCGCACTGACCAACACGTTGCAGATCGCATCGTCGCCAGGGGACTGAAGCGTCTCGGGAAAGATCAGACCGCCTTTTAGTATTCCATTCTGATTGCTATTGGGTAAAGAATGCCAATGTTTGGGAACGTATAAATGGCTAAGAAAGAAACCCAACAAGTAAATGCTTTCATTTTATACATTTATTTTCATCGAGGTATAGTGAAGAGACATTCACTAGAAGCGCTTTCGTGGGAAAAATTCAACACGAGCAGAACATTGATTCGTTTTTATTTGCGTTTTAGTAATGCAATTCAAAGTAAGGGCTTTACAGTGATGCTTATGTAAAAAATAATGAAACTAACATACTAGTTGATCGATTTAAAAATCAAATACTTTTTCTATTAAGTAGTAATCTTTATGTACATTTGATTTGAAAACTTTATTGTAAGTTTAAAAATAATGCAACAATCTACCAAAATGTATGTCTGAAATACTGGATAGTTGTCTTAATTTAATTGATGACGATGAATGACTATAGCTTGTGTTTAGATTTAATTGCCGTATTTTAAAGTTTAATATTATTATTTTGTTTCATTGACATAATTAAACTATTAAATTATAAATTAAAAAAGGTGGAAAGTTTAAAACTATATGAAAAAAGTTAAAACATATAGAATGTATACTAATAAATTTAATATTGGATAGGAAAATATGATCTCTACTAGTGTTTCAGCAAATTAGATTCGTTAACTTAAAAATTAAAAGATATATTAAAACAAACTATATTAAAGTAATGCAATTGTTACCGAATATCATTATTTTATTTATTTTATTATTTAAATTCAAATACTGTATTAGTCCAAAGGAGTTTATGCAATAAAATTCTCAGATAAATCCAGACTTTGGTTGTATCCTCAGGCTATGAAACCAATCTCATCCTCTCCAAGTTGGTTGAAATGTGGTTTTGATGTTAGTTTGGGTTAGGTAATGTATAATATAACCCTTTCTAAGTTCTTGGTAAACCATTCCGATTGTTATTTAAATTATTATTAAATATGTATTATTAGTATTCCAAAATTACAAATTATATTTCTGCAGACTCTACAAGAACAATAACATAAATTACAAATTATATTTCTGCAGACTCTACAAGAACAATAACATAAATTACAAATTATATTTCTGCAGACTCTACAAGAACAATAACATAAATTACAAATTATATTTCTGCAGACTCTACAAGAACAATAACATAAATTTTACACTCCAATATTCAATTTGAAATTTGCTTAAATATCACATATAAAAACACTAATCATTTTCAAATAGTGCCAACTAAAAAGTAGATAAATATAAATAGTTTTACGAAATACAAAATAACGATATTTTATAAATATAATATGGTGTTGTTAACGTAGCCAAGATGATTCTACACAAAAAGGTATCTCACTAAAATTATTTAATTAACGGGATCTGCACTGTCTCTTACTGATAATCTAAACTATTACGATAATCATTTTACACAATCTAATAGACCAATTTTATTTATTTCTCTATATCATGGGATTAACCCAATAATAAATTATAATTAAAATGACATCAATTATAGGGTATACATATTAACATTTATAGCTCTCATAAACTTATCATCTAGTTTCTTTACCGTATATAGAAATACGTTAAAAAGATTATTAGCAAGATATAACGAACGAATTTAAATACATAAAGTAATTATAAAATCGATTAGATTATTGAATAGGCCTAACATTTCCTATCATTAGTTTTTTATTATTATTTTTTCAGGATAAATAAACTGTAAAGCTATTGAGGTGTCTTCAAAACGGAACAGTTATTTGTGTTAGAAGAAATAAATAAGTAAAACGGATTGCAATTATTTCCCTTGAGTAAACCTAATTGTAGCTTGATTGTTTTTCTTTCCTGAACAATTTCTTATCAACAGGTAATGAGTTGCAGAGGCCAAGGTAATCTTAAATACTTACTTTTCACACCACTATTTATGTTAATTATGTTATTTATGATAAAAGGATGGGGTGTAAAGTATAAACTCTTTTTAGGCCTAGGATCAGTCGTAATGTCCTTGAAGTCACGGTACCTTTTTAGTGCTGCTATTGAACACTGGTCCCTACATCCCCATTAAGGACTCATATATTGTTAGGACTCACTACAAACATTTTATGTACAACGTACATTTATAAACTCGCACTACATTCATCCAGTTCCTTTTATAAGTTTAATTATTACGATAAACATTAATTTCACCGTTTCAAGTGCTTCATTCAATTCAGCCAACTTTTCAACATTTTGAATTTGCTTAATCTCACGTTCGCTGTTGACCACGCGAGAACAATAAGGGAAGGGAATATTTCCTCCAATATGTCCCTCGCAAACCACCCGAGAAGTGAATGCCAATATTGTGACGTCTACCAATTTTACGGATCCTCTGTTGGCGTGGCACGTCCTCAATTGTCTAGAATAAAAGATACACCTGGCATTTATGACATGGTTTCGCCCCTAGACTTGTTCACGTCGCACCTTTTCTAAAGGTTCAATTCAATATATTTCCTTTCATGAGCTTCCCTCAGCTTCTTTTATATGATCTAATAAAGAAATTCTCTTTTAACATAAGTTGAAATGAAATGTTCTTAGTATGGTTTATTGGTTTAAATTAGTTTATAAAAATAAAGTAATATTTCTAACCATTTAATATTATTTATTCTTAAATCTAATTTAATTATTATTCCTCAATTTGTTTTAAATTTATTATTATTCTGTGAATATACTATTGTCATTATTTAATAAAAACATTCATTACTTTAAAATATATTAGTGCACCATACTGTTTTACATAAAGTATTTAAAATGAATCGGCTATTCTATAGAAGTTCCGAGTCTTGTTGTGCGTGATCACAACTGGAAATTGTATTTTGGCTCGGGAACAGAAAAGTTTAAGGATCTTTTTTAGAAGATTTCCATATACTTTTTGGTACGTTGTGAACTATACCTGTTAGTTTTTGGTATTCTATCTAGATTAATTTTGAAGCAATAAATCGTAAGCTATGCCAATAATTCAATTGTAATTTTTCATCCCTCGAGTAATTTTTTATTCGGGTGGTAACTTCTTATATATCTACATTTTACATGCTGACATATACCTATCCTTAGAGCGTGCGACTATCAAGCAAATGTGGATGAGACAACACAGTACTAGGCAGACAAAATGGTAAAAACCGATCTGAAACTCGGGAATCTGAATCGGAGACTTGGTGACTCAGGTTCAAGTCCGTCACCCTATCAACAGTTAACCGCGTGACGGGCAAGATAAGGTACTTATCTATAACAAAAATGTGTATACAATGCAACCAAGATAGTAGATATGTGGATATGGTTGTTGACTATTATTGTTAATTAGGTCCGGTCATTTAGGAATGCAAATCATAATGCATGAACAAAAATGATATTTTAAAGAATCATTTGAAGCAACATATATTACCAAGGCTAAAAATAATTTTGAAATCTGACATTCTGTCCAATAATGGGATTATTGTTATACTTTGACTTAACACACTGACACTTACTATTTACAATAAGGTTAAAACTTAATAAGAAACATTTGTTACATGAAAGTTAATCCTTTGTTGAACATTTGTATTTACTCATAATATGAAAGATGTGGTTGTCCCCGTTGTGTGCACGTAGCGAAGGGTACAGCTCTCAGGTCCACTTATACTGCTGCTCACGTCCACTCATAACTTTTCAGAGATTTCCAAGTCAGATAGTTTTTGCAGATGACGTGGCTCGCGTATAAAGAATAATTTGTCATCTTGGTTGCTATGAGC
Organism: Nephotettix cincticeps; assembly: GCA_023375725.1. Classification (NCBI taxonomy): domain Eukaryota; kingdom Metazoa; phylum Arthropoda; class Insecta; order Hemiptera; family Cicadellidae; genus Nephotettix; species Nephotettix cincticeps. The sequence continues at coordinate 21,933,534 of CM041790.1, read as the reverse complement.
GTGATCTTTTCACCATAGATTACGTGCAGCTCTACCTACGTTATATTATACATTCTAAATCAGGATCAGGTGATGACCAAATATTTATTATAATTAGATTAGATAAGATTAGATTATTGAAATGGTGACCCAACCACAAGGTAGGTATTTTAAGCCAAGTATGAATGAGGATTGAGTGTGCTATGATTGTGGCACGATCTTGTAGTCTTGTTACTGACTAAAGCTGACATATTCCTTAATATATGTTAGTTAATTTACTTGTAACATGCTTCCTGTAGTAGTAGTAGTAGAACAATAAGTTCAATATATTAAGTACATTTTTACAGCCATCTAAAGTTCGGGATTGTGTTTTGGGGGCGGGGGCTCTTCTTTAACCATTAAGGGAATTCAAAATGCAAAAGAGAGCGTCTGCTTGCAGGTTCCAGAGTTTAGGTACTCATGTAGGACCTTGTGTGAGCGGCTTGAGTTTCATTTTTGTATGTGTTTCAGCTGGCAATGTTATTCAAATCCAACCAACTTCTGTTGCTGGAATATCACCAGCAACATGCACACAATACGAGGAATCAGAAGCTCCTGCTGTACCCGATTCACAGACTATCACTTTTTGGAAAGGGCCTTTGTAAATGGGTATAAAATTGGTAAATAAGTTACCAATTCATTAAAAACCCTTGAATCAAATGGAGGTTTTAAATATAATTTAAAAATATTAGGTAAATACTCCAAAATAAATCAAGTCATGAAATCATGTTACTACCACTCTAACTTTTTTCAAGAATAATAACCTTAATTTATGTATGTTATTTATACAAAACAGGTTTATACAATTTCGTAATACAAGGGATTAACACATAAAACCTGTTATTCTTGAATTGTTTAAATAAACTAAAATGGATCCAATAAAACGCATGACCTATCAATAAGCCTAATTCACAGGATTTAGGAGTGGACAGGGTCTAACGTGTCACATGTTTTATCTTGGGGTTTGGCTGTAGGCCAGCTGAGGCTGCAAAGGCCAATTTGTACAGTACACAGTTAGTGTATGTGTGTGGAACATGGGACATGACCTAATGGCAGAGTCACTAAATTTATATCTCCTAAACTAGTCCAAATACAGGTTTAGACAGTTTCCTTCGTTAGAAAATAACTGTTTGTAACTACTTTGTAGCTTTTGTAATTTAAATAAATAAAACAGGTTGATGTTAAGCTTTTACAAAAGCGAAACGCATATTGACTCTAATTCAAATTAAAATATTATTTAAAAAGCTAGAAATCAAGCACAGAAATCACGAACAATAGCGTCAGATTACTTCCGGTCTGAGGATAAACGAATCAGCTGTTTTCAGTGTGAAATAAAGTTAGAGAGAGAACCAGTTAACTGCATTCCGTTGTCAATGTTAATCATTTTTGCGAACTTTGTATTTTATACGCCGTGCGCCCTAATGTTTCAGTATTTGGGTGGCAACTTAGTGTATTAAAGTGTATTAAACTTTTTAGGTATTTGTTTTAGCGAAATCTTCTTGTTTTATGTTAGTATGTGGTTGTAAAGTATAATAATAGTTATATTATAAATCGTTTTCGTTACAACGGAAAGTAATAAACGAAAATGTTAGAAATGTCTTTCATCAACAATGTAATAAAATAGATTCAAGATGCTGGAAAGTTTAGTAAAAGGACCTTGAGAAGACAATTGTTTGCTAATAGTGAAGATGCAAGTGAAAATGGTGAACCTACTCAAGAAGATGGAATTATTGAAAGGGAAGGGTCGGATCAGTCTGTAGATAAATTGCAGCAGGGTGATCTCAATTACTATATCTATTGCTTGATATAAAGCCATTGTAATTTTTGTCTAAAACGCAATTTTAGACTAAAAAGTTAAAGTAAAATGTCTTTAGAGGCCTAACCAGGATATGCGGAAATTTGTACGCCACGCGACCTGTTACGTAATTTAGGTTGCGTGACCTATCAAGGGTTAAAACGTGTATGATACAGAATTTATAATACATATTAGTTAGACAAAGAGGTTCTTTTGGAAATCGTTTTCATAAGTATGTAATATATATGTAAAACCGTAATATGTCTTCACTAATAATAATTAGTGAAAAACATGATTCAATAATGTACTTATTTTATTTTATGTATTTCTCCGGATTGAAATATAGCATTTAGTTATAGGTTTAATATAAAATAAAATAATTTTCTATATTACAATTCATATAATGTAAATATTTGAAAAGCATATTTTATTTAAAGAGCCAACCATCGATTGGATTTTCCCAAGTACAGATTCGAGCGTTAATTTTCATCGTTATGGGTTGATGTTTATGTCTGAAGATCATACAGAAATTAAGATATAGTTAGTGACACCTGGCGTTCTGTAGTGTAGGTCGAGAGATAATGGGAGGGTCACATAGGGTGGGGGGGAGTTGAGTGTCGGAGTGAGAGAGAGAGAAGAGAGAGGAAAGAGAGCGGGCATTTGGCGCTGAGCCCGGACCTTCAAAACCTAATCTCTATTTAAACTAGTCATTCACACAACTTACTGGCTGCTAATCTACTTTGTGTACAATATTTGTCGGATCTAATTGTTTGCCCAAAACCTCCGCCGTGTACAACGACCAGCAGCGCCATCTCGTGTCACAGATGTAAATGATGCGAAGATTAGCTTAATGCGATCGTGAATTTGTCGAGACAAAACTCGTGATACTCGCTGGATTGAGATATCACTTCGTTAGTATATTTTTTAGTTTTCAGTGCTTTTAAGTTTTAGAACAATGGTGTAACTATAGTGAGTTGACTATGATTTAGTTATGGAAATAAATATTAAAGAAAATATTATTGTAGAAGGCTTTTGGAGGAGCGTTGTATTTTAAATGTTAACTAAAGAGAAATTTCATAAAAATGAAAGAAATAAAGTACGACTTTAGAATACTAACACAAATTTAATGTTTTGAATAAAACCAATATGATACCCCATTAAAAAAACTTTGGTATACCTACAGTAGCAGTGTTTGGTCATTAACGTAATATTTAAGCTTAAAATGAAGCTATTTTTCCAAAATTGGACAATATATGTGGGAAATTCATGAAAAACTGAATCGGGTATTTTAGTTCAAGGAGATTCAATTCAAGGAGATATTTTCTCACTTCAAGTTTTGTTTCCAATGTGAATGTCTCGTCATGGGTTGACGTAACGACTTCGTGTCATGGCTGTGAGTCGTATGTGGTGAAAATGGAATTCGCAAACAATTCGTTGGTGATTCATCAAAATGGAATGCTCAAATGGCACGACGCCTCACGCGAGCTTGACCTACTCAACTTCTTCACCTCCTCCCTTGCCAATCCCATCAGCCATGGACGTTGCCAACGACTATTTTTCATCAAGACGAACTGTCCGCGCTACGTTGGCGGCAGCACGTTTTCTCTTCGTGGAAATGTAGTTATTCTCTCTGATCGGAGAAAATGTACCAGAATTTCATTTTCATGTAGATTACATTCCATTTTAGAAAATAATCACCTATCTTCGTTTCAATAAAAAAGGTCCACTCCTTCGTGATTTATTTAAGTAGCAGTGAAAATGGGCTCCAATTCTTAAACTCTTATTGAATGAGGAGTAATAATGTTATTGTGGATTTTATAATTCAAAGAAAATTTTCCACAGATCTAGTCCAAAAATGGCACTGCCAAATAGCTGTAACAACAAGGCTTAACAATTGTTTCACGAAGGTAAAACGCTGTTTATTTGGATTTCCTTACCTGCAAAATGTAAAATGAAGTGAAAGGTGTTGTGTAAGCTATTTTTCCAAAATTGGACAATATATGTGGGAAAATTCATGAAAACCTGAATCGGGTATTTTAGTTCAAGGAGATTCAATTCAAGGAGATATTTTCTCACTTCAAGTTTTGTTTCCAATGTGAATGTCTCGTCATGGGTTGACGTAACGACTTCGTGTCATGGCTGTGAGTCGTATGTGGTGAAAATGGAATTCGCAAACAATTCGTTGGTGATTCATCAAAATGGAATGCTCAAATGGCACGACGCCTCACGCGAGCTTGACCTACTCAACTTCTTCACCTTCTCCTTTGCCAATCCCATCAGCCATGGACGTTGCCAACGACTATTTTTCATCAAGACGAACTGTCCGCGCTACGTTGGCGGCAGCACGTTTTCTCTTCGTGGAAATGGAGTTACTCTCTCTGCTTGGAGATAATGTACCAGAATTTCATTTTCATGTAGATTACATTCAATTTCAGAAAATAATTACATATCTTCGTTTCAATAAAAAAGGTCCACTCCTTCGTGATTTATTTAGGTAGCAGTGAAAATGGGCTCCAATTCTTAAACTCTTATTGAATGAGGAGTAAAAATTTTATTGTATATTTTATAATTCAAAGAAAATTTTACACAGATCTAGTCCAAAAATGGCACTGCCAAACAGCTGTAACAACAAGGCTTAACAATTGTTTCACGAAGGTAAAACGCTGTTTATTTGCAAAATTTAAAATAAAGTGAAAGGTGTTTGAGAACTAAAATATAAGTATTACCACGGATGTCAATACTCATTGACGGTGTTTTATACTAACGACTGTGTTTGATCCATGCTTTTATTCATTCATATATAATTGCTGGTTATATTAAAATCATTTTTAGATGTAATACGATTTTTGACATGGATATTTCACAGCTTTGGGGGGAGAGGGTGTTGGAAATTTGTAAGATTAAAATTTTAAACAGGTTTCCATAGAATATACTAGAGCTATTTTATTGAATCTTTAATAAACAAGAATAACATCATTAGAAGAACTTAAAACATTCCATTTAGACAAATCCACAATGTAACTTATCTCCCAAAGGGAAGTAAATACAAACATCTTTTTGCAAAACTGTTATAGTTATAAAACTTTCACAAAAGGTATATAAAGCTTCCATATATATAAAACCCACGTACATAATATTGGTTAAAAAATATTAGAGATATATTATAAACATTTCCATATTTGCTTTGATTAGCGGTGTGTATTAACTTTAAGCAATTATAGCGATGAATGGTTAAAGTTTATGGCTTCCAAAGTAATAATTGGATTTGGAGGGGGGAGTTGATTAGTCACTTTCACACCAGTATGTTAGTACAGTCATCACTTTAATCGGATACATAAAAACATTACAGTATGAAAAATATACAACTGTCAGCGTTACGACGATAATTCGTAGCCTCATCATCATATATCTGCAATTTATCACATTATATTTTTGAGTAAATACTCAACGTATGAAAAAATAGGAAAATTGATGATATAGCTTGAAAAGGAATACTCAAATAAATTTAAATTTATTTATTTTAACGATTAAAAGGCTATATGTTTAACCAACAACTTATTTGTTCAGTTTATTCTTTTAGATAGTATAAAGTCTGAATGGCTCAAACATGAATGAAGTGACAACAGGGTGGCAAGGTGTGTAATTCTCCAACGCTATTATATTATTGTGAAATCAAAGTGGTTCTCCTAGTGACACTAATTATACTTGTGTCAGTGTCCTGGTCCTAGGCCAAAACAATAGAATCTTTTGTGACTCTTCATTCAGTTGTGAATGGACACTCTTCTATTCGACGTAACACCTATCTATTTCGGTTAGTGTATATTCAAACGCTGTTGTAACAATATTATAATTTCAAAATATTGACTATTTTGATGACAAAATAAATATCTTAAACAAAAAAATATTTCAAACTCTGTAAGCTACAAGATGATAGGTTAACCCAGAAGGCATAGGTCAAGTTTAGTACTGAATTATAGAGTACAGAAAAACATTAACGGTAAGCATTCGGAATAAATAAACCAATTTAAAACGACATAATATCAGATTAAGTTTATCTTAGCCCTTCGGGTTATGCCTCTTTTTGAAAAGAAATAATCACGTAACAAGAAGTGAAATTAATATAGTTATTAATCAAGGGAAAAACTGCAATAGAAATGCAATAAAAGTAACTCAATGACTTCATAACCTCCCCGTCTACGTTGGATACGATTGTAAATTTATTTGTCACGGTAAATGGCGTGAATAGGAACAGTTAGGGAAAAAGCAACAAAATTTGGTAAACCACTCAACGACATGTAAACGTACTATCATGTGAGTGGCAGTTCTTTTGTTCGAATGAACACAGACCGTAATCGTAGGTACAGTATGTGTCGTCTATTTGGTAGAGACTATTTGTTGAGATGGTTAAGTTATAAGAGAGATTACCCAAGTAAGGCTCAAAACGGAAATATTCTCAACCAAAAGCTACTCTTTGTACAATATTGTTAACTAGATGAATCAAAGTATATCTTTAATTATTAATTAGGCTTCTAAATCTATATGTTGATAATTTACTCAAAATGACTTGATCTTGTGCTAAATTACTACTTTAAAATACTGCACCATAAAATTTATAAAATTATCCGGTTATGTCAAGAAATATGCTAGTTGGAACCGAATCATACAAGTTTGCCAGCGCGACTCAGACGACGTCCGCTCGGGTTCCGCTAAATATATTAATTTAGTGAGGATTTATTGCTGAGGTGACGTAGACATATTTTGTATAAATGTCCGAATAGTATGAGAACACATGATGTAATTTATATTGATTTAACGTGAGTTTAAAAACAACAAGAAGTATATAGCTTTGTTTAAAAATTATACAAAGGGTAATTTGAATATAGCTAACACAGTATATAAACTTGTAGAAAAGTGGACATTGATGCAGCACCTTTAGAAGTACTAAATAACAGCTTTATACTAACTACTTAATTTAAATAATTAGGAGTAACTCTAGTCAGTAGTAATAGAGAAGAAAATGATATAATTAGTAGAATAAGATCTGCAGAAAGGTGCTACTGGACCTGAACAAGCTACTGAGCAGCAAGCTATTGAGTAAGAAAACTAAAATAAGGATCTATAAGAGTAAACTACAACAAATAATACTCTATGATTGTGAAATTTGGACTTTAACGAAGTATTTAGAAAGAAAGCTTATTACATTTGAAAACAAAGTACGAAGGAAAATACGAGAATATAGACCAATTTATGAAGCAGGAGTGTGGAGGATAAGGAAAAGTAGTGAACTGAGAGACTTATATCATGAGCCAGACTTGATTGCTATAATAAAGAGCTAACGCCTGAGGGGAGAGTCCAGCTTAATTAAACAGGTATACAAGAGTAGAGGACCCGTGGGAAGGGCGAAACTGCGGTTGAGAGACCAAGTCCTGAAGGACATAAGAAAACTGGGAGCAAGAGAAGAATCAACCGAAGATAGAGAAGAATGGAGGCTGTTGGCGAAGCTAAAAACCATCTTGGGTTTACAAGGCCATAGGTTTAAGAGTAAGTCATTTGAATATACTATTGGTTGCCCATCTGTTGTACATTACTTTAGCAAAATATCTTAAAATTATGTCAGAGCTAAGACATATCCATGTCAAAAAAATTTCAAATTATGGAAGGTGAACAATATAAAATCTATTTACGAGTAACCTGACACTTTTATTCGAATAAACAGTATTAAGCTTAACAAACCACAAGTATGAATGTGCGTATTGTTCAAAAAATTAAAACTCCAATACAAAGATTTATCTTAAATGGGGAATAAGTCAGGTAGGCATAAACATTCATCTATTGTATTATTTAATAATGTAATAATAGGTACTGATATGTAGTGCTGTAAGTGAAACTGTGGTTATGTAGTTTTGATTACTTTATATTTCCAACTTAAACAGTAAGGGTAGTTCAGTTTCCCAAGTATAGTTCATTAAAATGCATATCAATCCAAGATGGAAAATACATAAGCACATTAGTTCATTTATTCTTCTAAAAAGCCATAATACAATTTTAGAATATTAGCTTTACTAAGTGACTCACTTGGCTCTTTACGATGTAAAAGGAAAGGTGATGGGGCAGATAAAAAGATATTGATACAAATAAATGAAATATGAAGAATAATTCACTGTGACTAGTGAAAAGTTCACATTATATCGTTTTAAAACGTTACATTCATTCAAACCATCATAATACTATAAACTTTCCGTAGGTAATTGTGTCTAATAATTAACCTTGTTTTTCCTGCTCTCCTGATATTAATATCGAAATTTTTTCCCAATGTTAATAATAATGAACATGAAAATTGAGAAAGACTTAGAGAAAAAATAATTTTAATAATTTTGTGAACAAGGAACCTTACTGCTAAGTTTTAATTGGTACCTCAAAAGTTGAAAAGTAAATTTGTCAAGCTTTCAAGAATTTGTGTAAAACGTCATGCCTACACTAACTTCGTTAAATTCAGAGTGTCCATAAAAAACGTTTCAGGACTTCGGTGAGTGATTAGGTAAATTAAAAGGAAGAAAAAAAGTTCCAATGGAGGTATGGCCTAAAACGCTCATTTTCTCAGATATCCGCCATTTTGTATTTTTCACAAAATTCTTTTTATTTTAAAATTTTCGAAACGGATTATTTTTAAGTGTTATATGTGTTTTACACGTAGTTTTTTTACACAATTCAAAATGGTGGAAATTTCAAATTTTAAAACTAAAATACTTTGAAAACGGTAAAATATGCAATGGTCGCCCTTTTGTATTTTGAGCTTGGATCATGTTAGTTATTTTTTTAATAATAGTAGTCTACTAGTGTAAAACACATACCAAATTTGAAAATAATTCGTTAGAAAATGTTTGAAATAAAAAATATTTTGTGAAAAATACAAAATGGTGGATATCTGAGAAAATAAGCTCTTTGGCCACACCTCCAGTAGAACCTTTTTCTTCCTTTTAACGTACCTAATCACTCACCGAAGTTCTGAAACGTTTTACATGGATCCCCTGTATAAGCAATTAAAACGTTTTGCAGACCTTACTATAATTTTAAATTAATAATAAACTCTAAAAACAGTTTTTTTATTAATTGAACGCAGTGGGTGTGTAAGGACTGAGTAGTAACCTTAATGACGATCAACAAGCAGGAGGTGAACACCGAGATACCGGGCAGCTCCCAACCAGCCATAAAGGGACGCTATTGTCTTGGACAATTGTTGCGGAACTTTATTACGACAGTGGCTGACGTTTCATAAATAAGTCTTTGGAGTTTAACAAAAGAGGTGATATATTTGATGTCGATTTCTGAAATGGCTTGTATAATTGGAATTGTGTGTAGCGTTTTCCTATTTTAACGCTTCATAAAATAAAGAGGCCTTTTAGTTTGTGTATCGGTATATTTGGAAATATACCAGGTGTACAATGGACCATCCCAGTAATTCAGATATTACATAGAGAAGTAATTATACGCAGCTGAGCACCCTTGATTTAGCCCTGATGACTTGCAATGAAACCCACACTCTTACAGTTCTTCTCTCTACTCAATCAGCTTTTTAAGACCGTAATTCACCAAATTCACACTAACAATGGTTTGGATCCACTGACTGATGATTTAAACCACATTTATTTCATCAACGAAAATACGTTAAAATTATCGCTGGTGATTGATGATTTTGAGTGCGTCAAGGTGGCAATTAACTATCATGACACCGGGCTGACATGTGAGCAAGTAACCGTAGCACGAAAATAGATCAGTATTTATAAGGAAATAGCTTAACGAGCAATGAAGAAAGAAATGTTATATGTTAGTGGAAAAAATTGTTGGATGAATAAAAAACAGACGTTATTTCCTGCAGAGCTAAAAATAATGAGTGCTCTTGATAGACAATAATAGTTCAAAGCGACATACCTTGAGACATGCCATAAAAACCCTTTATGGGATAACCTTAAGGAAGATGCAATCATCAACCACTTATTTTATCCTCCTAGGTCAGCAACATAGCCTACAAAACATCGCTATCACATACCAGTTCGTTTACACTTCATCTAGCATTATGCATTGCCGCAATAACTTAAAACTTAAAATTCTAATCTAATAATAAAATTAGTTCGAAATACTAAAACAACATACGATCATTTATATACATATATATATAAAATGCAAAAAAATAACTCTTGCAAAATAACTTCATGGTATGTACTTCATAATATAAAAATATATAATACGAAAATAATTCGCCATTTTTTGGGTGAAACACGTGGGTGAAAATGAATAAAAAGTAAACATACAACATGCAGTTTTAACGGATAATTTAAAAGGATCATAGACGGTGAACTATAATAGTCATGTGTTGCTATGTGGGAGGAAGTAGGCAGGATGCGAAGGCCGTATTGGCAAGGGCCTTCAAATGTCACGATACCATCTGACCTCTCCAATATATTCTGCGAGCATCTTGTCCGGAAATTGTTCAACCGAATATCTAGCAGGGCACTTTCATTTACTCCAAAAATTTAGTACTCTAATTAATTGTTCATAATAAAAAATGTAGTAAAAACTAAAGAATAAACTAGTACGTTACCTCATTACGATTTTTAATGAGTATACTTGACATAAACCCTCCATAACTATAAAAATCATAGGCATATAATGAGCTTCCTCTTTTAAAAGGTTGTTTCACATAAGCTAAAATGTTACTTACATTTGATGTGCTAGTACTCATATAACTATCACCATTAAGCTGTCTATTTTAACCATTTTAAAGTTAATTAATATCGATAAATTTCCCAATATATTATTTAAAATGTCTATCTTATTAAAACGTTTTTATAGGGAATTTTAATGTTTTTACATAAACAATTATAATATATATATATATATATATATATATATATATAACCTCTATAATAAATACAGCTTATAAGGTGCCGTAAAAGTAAATTTTCTTAGCTAATATTTAAATTATATAAATGTTAAAAATGCACAGCTTTTATATACCATATTTAGGAAGATTCCTTTATTGGAGAACGTCTAAGCCTGTCCCACATTGACGTTTTGTTGATCAGACCCTTTCAGAAGCCAGCGCAATTTGAATATGTCTCCGTTTATTCCTTTGTAAGCATTGACGTTCATGCGATTACAATATTGATCTTCTATATAAGTGTATTCGATGAGAGATATGGTAATACAATTCACTCAATGTTCTTTGATAGAATTTAAATTCTTTATCCACGCAAAGAAAATGTTAAGAGTTATCTTGACGAGGAAAGTATTTAATATTTTAAATTATGTTATTACACTTAAGAAACCTCGAAAATGTATGTTGACTAAATTACCGAAAGTTAATTCACGTAATTCTTGACTCTACTACGGTCATTTATTTAATTTAATAAGGACAATGTTTCTTGTCACACTCTGTATTTACTTTGTATGTAGTTATGTTTACAATTAATTTTCTATCCTAGTATGAAAATGTACGATTTAAAACCGTATAGGACTATATCGACATTATCTAAATCATGTCGATATACCGCGTATCCAGCCTAAAGTCTTCCAAAAGCTAACTTGTTTATTTTATGTCTGAGAATTATCTTCTTATGGGAGACTCAATTATTTTTCACGCTGCTTTTAGGTAAATATTGGAACTTTAAAATTTCCTGCAACTATTACAATACATGGACAACTTGTTTTTTTCTTGCGTAAAACTTTGTGTTTTATTATTATAATTTCAGATAGAAACCGTCTAGATAGATAGATATATAGAATATATGGATTTTAAACAGTTTTTATTCTTAGTACTTTGAAAAAAACCAGCCAATCAAGCTCTATGGCATTTTAAAAATTGAATTTCACTGTAGCTTGAAGAATGAAGTGGCCGAAATGACTGGTATGTAACAACGCGAATTTCAGATTGGTCACATGTTACAGTGAAATAATTGAAGCTTAAAATTCTCTAGAGTCTGATTGGTTAGGTTTAGTGGAAATGCCAAGAATAAAAATACTTTTAAAACTTATTTTCTATGTAAAATCATAATAAAATACAGGATGTTTGATACGAAAAACAAACTTGCCCGACATGGTGGAAAAATGTTGGGAAATTTAGAAAACTGAATACACATGAAAAAGTTGCACAAAAAATAAATAGGGTATCCCATGAGAAGCTCATCATCAGACATAAAGAAAAGCTACTTTCGACCACATGGTTCTTCGTTTAGTTTTAAAATTGCTCCAAAACCTGATGAATTTTAAGATGAGGTTTAAGAAAAACATTTTAGCAATAAAAACGTGTTGAAATAACGTTTTCTATCCAAAATCATACAATACAATGCGAGGTAAAATCAAAAGAAAAAAACTAGGTTGTGCGCCATATTGTAAAAACGGCGGGAAATTTCGAAAATTGTAATACTTATCTAAAAGTAACATGAAATAATATAGTTTAGTCTTCTATAAGAAGTTAACTGTCAGACATAAAATAAAAAGTTAGCTATTGGAAAATTTTATGCTGTACACCTTGTTTATAAAACAGTATCTCAGAAGATACAGGAAAATATGGTAGTCAGAAAAGAAAATACTGTATAAAAACCTTTTGTTTTATTTTTTGGCAACGATGTAGATTTCATAGACTTGTCTATTTACTTAAAATAAGTCGTTAATAAACTCAAGGTTTAATGAGAAAGGCAAGTTATTGTGACAGTACGATTCATAAATTATACGAATGTTTTTAGAATAATTTTTATATGGATAAAGTACACTATTAAGATTAAAGAAAAATGTTATTTATACTAACTATTCACAATGTTTCAAATAAAAAAAATATTCTATAGTATATTTCAAAATAAGCGAAAAAAAGTAATTACAAATGGTACAGAGTGAAAAATTAGACTAGGCTACAACGAACATGGAGAAAGATATTCTGGTTCAGGAAGTCCGTCTGTACAAATACTCATTAGGTACATGAAATGTGTAATTGACGAAGAGAACAGAGTCGTTGCGACAGTTAGAAGCGAAGTAATTATTATGTTGTTTCTGCTGGTGACATAGTAATGAGATGCTATTGACATCACGGGTACTAAATGGACAATAATCATGTAAATTCATCACTCTATAACCATCATAACATGTGTAATAACCAATAAACACATAGGTTGTCTGCATTATTTGTTTAATCGATCAAAAGGATGATATGTTGTCACCAGTTATAAAGCATATTTTAAACAGCTGTTTAAGTACCTTCACTACTTACCGATCACTCGACTACGAAATGTACTCACCTGGAACAAAAGCAACAGAGTCAATAAGACGAGAAAAAATGATTTAACAACTGTCATTTGTTTTATGTTAGAATACGGCTTTAAATGCATATCTATGATTATTAAACCATTTTATTAGTACTGTGATAGTATATTACATACTATCTGGTAATATACAAACTGTGGTAATAGTTTTGCTCTCTCTGATGGAAAAAGTTACCCTTTCGAAATGCTTGTTAAAGTCAAGAAGGCGCTTGGCGTGGCGCAGCGTCAAAATCAGACATCGATTGAGATATCTCCAAGTTCTCTTGACATCTTTCAGAGTTCCCTGATTAACACTCCGACTGTAGATGTTTTTAACAAACTCTAACCCAAGGAAATATTTAGTAAAATTAATTCCCCGTTTACTATAAATTCTTTTCATATTTTTCTCAACTTTAAAGTACAATTCATAAATCACGATTTGTTAACGTATTTATAATGAATTGACTTTCCATTTGTGCTTGTCGGTAAAGAAATTGTCATCAGTAATCACCGACATGTGCGATCTTGTTTAGATTCAAATAAGCCAGTTAATGGTACAGTAGATAACGTTTGTAGGCCTTTGCCAAAATGCAACATTTAGGATCTATGCCAACCAGAACTAAACTGCACCCTCCATGGATATCGGATGTTTGCAATGCCAAATGCTCTTATCTGGTCTAAATAATGGCACACACTGTTTTCTCTGATACTAAACCTACTGGCCAGCAAACTGGGTCAAACAAATCATATTTTTACAATGAGATAGTACAAATAAGCAATTTAGTTAGTAAGAAATATGGCAATCTACCTAGGTAGGTATTTTAAGCCAAGTATGAATGAGGAATCAGTGTAAGATGATTTTGGTATGATCTTATAGTCTTGTTACTGACTAGGGCTAACATGTTCATTAGGCAGAACTGTTAATTAATGGCCCAACAGCCAATGGATTATATCAAAGGGACCTACAATTCAACGTGGAGTCCGAACCACGCCTCTGAATTACAAACTGGTCTAATTATAAGGATGGTCTTTGAGGATTAACGTAGTATTCAATAGTGCAGACGTTAATCCACACAAGAGAACACTACACCCAACGACCATCGCTCACAAATATCCCAAATTTGTGATCTCCAAGTAGCTGGATTACAGGGCACGATACGGTCCCAGTTTTATGGGTTTGTTAAGATGTTTGTTATGTTTTGGTGAGATGCTAAAATTAAACATTTTAAATTATGTTGTTAACGTACATTACGATATATGGTGCAAATCTTTGTGTCGTATATAAAGAAAATTGTTTAAATACATAATCAGTTACAACACGTCATAATGCGTTCAGCGTATTAGCTTTCTCTCATTACCTTAGTTTATCTATATAAATAAGATTAGAGTTTTGTGTGTACATTGCTCAGAATCATTAATTTTTTAGTTATTTTTACTTTTCGTGCGTTAGAGAAGCCAAAACCTCTCAATTTTTGTCTGTTTGTCCGTGACGCTCCAGGAGGCATATTACGCCGTCTTCTCCGAAAAATTGGGAGAACTGATTAGAATGAAACTTATTTCATGTATTCTCTACACTCCGGAGAAGGGTTTTAAAGGCTTAAAACTATCCGCCGACCCTTGAAAAGTAAATAACAATCATTTAAAATCCCACCTTTTACTCGATATTGATCGCATTTTGCTTCAGTTTTAAATGAATAACCTACTGGCAATAATCAGCTGTCTTTGTAGTTTAAATATTTAATAGAAATAAAAACAAACAGCTGTTGAATCAAAAGTAGTTAGTACCATTTCGAAATCATACTATATTAAAAAGTTATTTTAACATATAACTAATAATAATAATGGTATAAATGTTCTAATCTATTTAATTGCAAAGTAATGCTAAATAATAAAGCTGGGTATTCATTTATTTTCTATGTATTGATTTGTTTAGGTTTTCAGGTTTACATTTTGGTATGATGGTCTTTTTTTTAACTTGAATCCTACAACCCGTACAAAGGACGGGCTTACTGCTAGTATTACATATGCAATGTTAATTAATTAATAGTCAGTAGTAAAATAGTAGTTGTGTATGATAGAGCAAAACTAATATTCTATTTTACAAAGTCTATTCCAAACAAAATAGAAAAAAACAAACGCATAAAAACTAATTGAAATAAACATACATTATTGCCATCCAACCAGATAACTAGATCAGCGCTTGGGACGTGTTAAGTAAAGTAGGGGTTTAATTATAACTGTAAAAAAGGTGATTGTTGTACGAGTATATAAACTGACTATAATATTAGAAACACAAATGCCAATGACGGTGATTGCGTCGCTGTCCGAGATGCAAGTCTCGTGTTTAATTCACAGCTAGTTTATAAAATTCGGGTCATAATAAAGCGAGTAAAATTGGCTTCTGTATTTTTATACTTTTAAACGTGACTTTTACGCATATATATTTTTACGAATAGAAACTCTTTTTTTACTGGTACTTAATACTTTTTTGTTCTTCCCCCCTTATATTTCGAATAGTTAAAGGAAGCGTTTATTAAATGCATCCTTAAAGAAGTATTCGTTGTTTCATTAATTTGTTTACAAGAGGTTTATTCCAAAAGGTTTTAATTGAAACGGCTACTACAGTATATTTTTTGCTTTGAAAATTATTGGAAATTAAAATTAAACATGAGAATGAACCGGTTTGGAAAACTTAAATTATAATTTGTTTAGTCAGAAAAAAGAATAACTATAAGATTAAGTTTGAATCCAATTAGGGTAGGAAGAGAACATAAACTTGGACTCAAAGCCACATCACTTCCTAATTGGCTGAGAACTTAGAGAGAAGGTTATGAGTTTAGATGAAGCAAGAAGCCTGGAGCCATTGATAATCTCTAAATAAAGGTGGTGGTATCTCTCAACAACAAGATTTAGCATAACTTTTTCAGGGTCTTAAGGTCAACGGCTTCATTTTTAAAATTAAAAAATACTATCAAATAATTTTGAGTTACAAATATTACTTTAGAAAAAAAAATAATTTCAGTTAAAACTTGTACATTAAACATTTTTTACTATTTTTGTGTTAATAATGATATAAAAACCAATTAATATGCTCAAATAGGTTTATATTTTGATTAAAAATCTTTTTTATACATTGTCTTTTTGGGATAGTGCTTAAATGAATACCATTATTTTAATAGGATATAGTATTGTACTATTTATAATAATGATTAAATAAAGTGATAATATTAAATTATCTTTTCTTTTGAGAATTTGTAGTCTGGTCCATTACTAAGACATGTTTTCAAACCCCTAACAAAAATATTGGAGGAACCTGACATAAAAATATTTTAAAACCTAGTTTCGCTAAGTAAAAAAGACAAGGTAAATCTTTAATTAATAATTAGGTATATGTTAAAGCTTTTAAGAAAATTATGCCAAACGACTATTCAAACGACAATCTAACGAGATTTGTGTTATATCATATTCCATCCTGAACTGTATTTATGAATTCCAGGATATTGTCAAACCCCGGAGGAGATATCTTCCTTATCCGTCAGTAAAACTTTATGCCACACCAAGTTTCTATCGCCACATTTCTTACAAAAAAGCCCTCTGATAAACAAGAATCGCTTTATAATTCTACCTCATATTATTTGTGTATTTAGAGTCTAAGATTTTTCATGTATAGAATTTTTTGTATCAACATTCAAGAATAAAGATAATTTAAGTATTTTTATTTTCAACTACAATATAGTATGAAACACCATGCAAATAGTATTTATGAATTAAATTTTAAAATAACATGGAACTGATATTTAAAATGTAAACCTACTCACGTTAAAAAAATTAAGGTTATTTGACTTATTAGTTTCACCGGTGGGTTTCACGTGTGTTTGAATACGATTGAACAAGACAGTTTTCAGGCTAAATTAAAGTGACTCAAATCCCTGAATAACTAATATTTTGTATTCACTCCGTTAGTACGCTATAGACTAAATTATAGAACGCAAAATGCACTATTATCTAAAATATAATCCAATTAGTTTTGACTTCCACTTAAAATGTAAAAAATAGCTTATTTGTGTTATACCGATAAAACTAACAAAATATACTGCAATTGAAATTAAGTATTCAGTAGTAGGCGCTATTGCTATTATCATTATGTATTGATTACCATCATCATAAAATGTCAAAAACTGAATAAAAAAACTTATTTCGTTTATGTTATAGACTGGACCTTAATAATAAGACGTATTATTAAATCCTTATACATTGCCGTAAAGTTATAGTTATTCACTTCTTGTTTATAGCTATACTAACACATTTACTTTAATACTTATGTATACTTAGGTAGGCCTAGCTCAGATTGCGTCATCACAGAAGACATGTTAATTATAAGGTATTTTTGTAATTTACTGTGTGTATTTTCTACGCCAATGATATTTGTTGACGTTTCAAGAGAGTACGGTCCAAACTCTAGTCTTGTTACTCCCAAAGTCAACATTTCGTTAGGTAATTAATTAATAGCCCTACTAAAAATGGTGACTAGGAAATTGCACCGGTGACTTTTGGATGATTATTAATCCCCATTATCCCTTTCCAACCTTCACCTTTTAAGGTTCAAGGTCAAAGTAAAATCTACTAGAATTTTGAATATTCTTCAACTTAAATAAATATCGCGCCTAATTGGGGAAGGTGACACGGTGGATCTGCTGTATCAATGAGTGTGGACATAAATGTTTACAAACACCGGACCATGAGGGGGGAGGGCGGAGGGGTACAGAGACCGAATGGTTGCCTAGCAACTGCGGCTGATCGATACAGATACACTGGGTCACCGAAACAACTGTTGCATCTTCCCGGTCGCTGCGCTCGCACACCGTTGTCTTGCACGGCTGGAAGCATCACATAATCGAGAGTGAAACATTTGAAATGTCAGTGACCTACTATGTGGCAAGGGAATGAAAGAGTGTGGAGCCTATTGACGGTGGAAATGTTTGAACGGTTCAGAAAATATCTTTGAGGAGTACTTCTAATCGTCTTACCTTTTTACGCGACTCAATTAAGCTTTAATGTGTCTTCTACTTTTTATTTTTCCCAATTGTTTAAGGATAACTGTTATCACATCGTACTAACAGCTGGTAAATTCAAATTAATAAGAACTATTGTTTTCTTCCAGTAAGGCCGCGCCCAATTCCACTCATATTCTCAGTGAATTTTAAACATAACCAACAAATATCCCAGTGTAATGCATGGGTAATACAGTGTCCCCCATGTGCAAAGTATATAGAGAAAGTATTGTTTTCGTCAAAATCTTAAAAAATTGACTTGCAAGTGGATATATCTGTTTTGAGGCTCTCCGAATAAAAAAAGTTATTTTCGGATTGATATCTTTCCGTGTAATAACCCCGTGTAATGATGGTATGGATTTTGTGAAAGTTTAGAATTGTACTTAGATGAATTTTGGCAAGAGTCTGATATTTGTTTTATTTTCGGAGGTTTGAGGTTATTTCACAAAAAAAAACACGTAATAGTGAAAAGTGCAAATTTCTTAATGGCGTCTTTAACGATGTTGATTAATATTCTATGGTTCATATTTCACGGGACCCTGACAAAATGACACCACCTTCGAGCCCATAGCATTCATATTTCAATAGTTATGGACATTGAAATGTGAAAAGAGTATTTTTGGCAATATAATAAATCCATCAAATGTGATAACTATCACTAGTAAATCAAAGTAAAAAAAACTATACACATTTCTAGGTATATTTTAAATTATTAGTGTGCGACTAAAGGCTCTAGAAAAAAAATAATTCCACGGTTAACACAGCACGTTGTCTTAGAACACTTAATGTTATTTTAATAATGATTACTAACAAAATCAATATATATTCCTTATTTTTTACCGTGTTCATGAAACTTGGAATGCAGTGTAAAGTCAAATCACCGCATGTAGAATCGGCATAAAAAGTTTGTTAATATCCCGGGGAGGTAAAAACCTCAAATTAGATTATCTTGTAGTAATAGGATGTCTAAAAAAGTTGATGTCTATTTTTGAAACACGAGATTTGTTAAATGTTATTGCAATAAGCATTGCATAACACGATAGTTTTATTAAAGGTATAAATAATTGTTTATTTAGTATGTGTTATAAGGTGGAAAAAATGTGTCAGTAAAACGATTTTTTCTTATCTTTTAAATACTCGCATTTAAATTAATTTAAAAATGAAAACTTTTTAAAACCCGTAAAATTAGAATCTTAATTTCTACTTATGAGATAAAAGATAGTAAACTATAGCTTTCTCTTAAAATATTCTATACAATTAAGTACCTATAAATCACCTATTAACGACAAAAAAATAAATATTACTAATTATAAATTGTAAGGATAGCACTTAAAAGCTTGATTTTTATTATTGTGGGTGATGTAAGTATAAATATATTATGTAAGTTATATCACACTTATAATAGAAACGTATTAAACAACAACATCAAGATAAATACTAATAGTGATATTATATGACATAAGAGTATTACAACAGTTTGTGCAGTGAAATAGTATCTATTTGCTTATGATTAACATTATTTGAAACGGTTATTACGTAAATTAATGACAAGTCAGACATTTAAACACGTGATCAAGCATAATCAGCAGAAAACTGATTTCAAATATTTCCTTAAGGGTGAATTCACTCGTGGTGTAAAATCAAATCACGGTGTCTTTGTTCAGATAACAGTGAGTGTTATTTGATTGGCTGTAACTTGATAACCACTAACCTGATAAATAAAATTGGGTTTCGTATTTTTACACCGGATGCTTTCAAATCAAACTACCTTACTGAGTATTGAAACCCCTATTGATTGTGTTCTTGCAACTAATTGTGTTTCGAAATTCTGAGTAAGATAAGTCCAGAGTTCATTTACTTTTAACAGGAAGAGTATTATTAAAAAAAATTTTGTATCTATTACCTTCTCATAAAAAATAATAAAAATCATAATTTTCAAAGTATATAACATATTTTAAAAGATATTTAAAATAATAATGAATTGTACCTGTGAAGTAACACACACTTAAAGGGACGAAACAATTATTTCCCCTCTGTTATTTAATAAAACTGAAATGTTTGATTCCTGTATTAATAGTAAAATTAGAACAGATAAACAACCCATAATCTAATAAATAGACAGTTGGTATTCTATACATACTATTAGGCAACATTCATAACGAAATATAGTGTTGACTCAGATTGGTTTTATCAGTTTCCATTAGTTTTAAAAGACTAGTAGCGAGTAACTTAGCATGTTGAAGTGGCTTATAGAGGAATCTTCGCCTGAATAACTCGATCAGACTGACTGATTGATATTCACATTACGTTAACGCTCTGATCAGACACTCCTTAGACAACACATTGCATACTTTTTTGAAATTCTCCCACAAAAATACACCCATAAATTTTATCTAGTATAGTATCAGTTTTGAGATTCAAAATTATTTATAGCATACCATTGTAATATTCTTAATACTATGAGAGTATCAGTTATTCCTAATAGACCCACAATAATCACGAGGCATTAGTAATCGTACTGGGAAGTGCACGTGCAAAAATTACTTTGCATATAACTATAGAAGTAGAGATGGAATCCAGCTAATAATTAATTGTGAATATTTACGAGCAATAGACAGTAGATAGGATATTCTCTAGTGTGGTTCAACGTCCGCACTAATGTATTCTGTGTTCATCCACAAAGACCATCCTTATTTTTAGACCAGTTTTTAATTCAGACACAAATTTGCGGTTCGGATCCCATATTAAACTGTGGGTCCCTTATGTTCCATTGGCTGTTGGGTTATTAATAGACCTATGTATGTCAAATGTCAGCCTTAGTAAGTAACAAGACTGCAAGATCGTGCCAAAATCATTTTACACTCATTACTCATTCATACTTGGCTTAAAATACCTACCTAGGTAGGTCGTCATTTTAGAAAGGTATTAATAATAAGGCAACATCTACTTTAGTGGTACAGTAGTAGTGGTAAATTTGACAAAGTAACGCAGTATTTTTTGTTTCAGTGCTTTAAACTCACTCTCAGCATGCACGATACGTTCCTCTCGTACGGCTCATCATGTCTATGATAAATATTAGAAGTTTGTCTGCATTCGCCAATTTTTGGAATGCAGCCTGAAAATGATGAGCTATCCACGATCAAGGAATGAAAGCACAAAAATTGAAAATAATAGAGTTTTGGACAGGGATCTTTATTAGGATTTCTCAGAGGGCCAATTGGTTAACATACAATTTTCCCCAGGGCCGCAAGCAGTAGTGGCTTGTGATCGCTTTGAGGGGGGTTCATTCAAAAAGGCCCCCATTAAAAAGGGGGACCGAGGGCCTATCCTGGTGCATTTTTTAAAAGTAAACCCTTAAAACCATGTAACTGGAAGCACATTTTCTTTGACTGACAAAGAAATCCACAAGTACCTACATACAATAACATAAAAAATTTAATTATAACATTAGATTTTTACTATAGTAAAATAATTTTGAAATGTATTTTACTTATACAGTATCAGTATGCTTTATGTTTTTATGAATCATTTTTAAAACTAAATTAAGTTTTAATTCCAAACAGTCAGAGGACCGAAAACATTGTCCAGAGGGCAGCATGCGGCTATCGGGCTGCGTATTGGGGACCCTGGTTTAGAATCTACATTTTAGAGATGAATGTACCACATATTGAGTTTCTTTCAAATATCTACAAGAACGGATGACCGGAAACGCACAGTTTAGATTTGCCACGTCCGGTCTGCAATATTGCCGCAGAGATCATTACAGCCACAGTCGTTGTTGTTGGTAACCATTGTTATTGTTTTGGGTCAAGCATGGTTCATGCTAGGATAATAATAACGGAAGCATTATCTCGCACAAATAATCGTATATATGTTTAGTAAACTCTATAGCATATGTACATATTTACTGGTATCTTAAGCTGTGAATTTGGGTACTCAATTGAAGATATAATTAAAATGAAAACTAGGCTAATAATGGTTATGATGGCTGAAACATGTTTACCACTAGAACTTAAAAAATGGAAGATCCCATTTTAATGCCAAACCGTTCTTGCCGTGAAGTCAAAGTACATAAGCTCATGATATGTATATATTGAAATTTTTCTAATACAATTTATGAAATACTCGTACATATTTTTGTCTTTCTCAGGTTATTAGATTAAACATTTCACTTCTCTAGGTCATATTTAGGTTACTATCTATGTACAGTGTTTACTATTTTTTAAATCTTAGTAATGTTGTTTTTTATTAATTTTATCAGTTTATTACGTCTGTTGGATCAATTTAGTGTTACCGGTCGCGCCTTGGAGCGATGTACAAAACAAACTTATTAGGTTTAGGTTCGATGGCAAATATAAAACATAGTATAATTATCATTAACTTTGAATTGGTGGCCTGTTCAAGTATTTTAAGCCAAAATATTTGTAATAATTGAGTGGATTCATTTAGACTTGAAACATTAAAACATATATGAAAAATTAAGTCAGACTATATTAACCCAGAGTACCTTTGATCATTTACAGCCTGGTAAATACACACTTGCCCTTATTACTAAATATACCTATGCTATTTACTGACTTATCACAGTTTAGGATATAGTTTAAATGACAAAACTTTAAAGGATTTTGAAATGTTCAAGTGTTTATCAAGTGTGCTAGTGAATGCAGTAACGAATATGAAAGAGCTTTATTTCTACTTCAGGATTAATTAAAAACTATTTCAAAGCAAAGGGTACAATAAATGTTCCAAAACAATATTCTGTTTTCATTATCTCAATACATGGCTCAGAAATATTAATAGTTGTGCTTTTCAACCATCGGAAAAATTAACTCATATTCTAAAGATTTTATACATTACATTCACGAAATAGATTGCTACGGAAAACGTAATCTTGAGCGGGGAGTAACAAAATAAATACAATTTCGAGAGGAAACCTTTATTCGTATCAGATTTTAAATGAGATAGAATTAGCTTAGTGAAATCGTTGGCTCAGGGATGGACCCCGCCCTGTTCTAAGGTGGCGGACCATAAACAAGCATTGGCTGATGGATGGACTGGAGTCACGACTAACATCAAACTATAGCAAAGTAGAATACTCGACATGTTACCAGCAAATAAGTTATTTTGGTTGCAGTAATTTTACTTTCTAATTTATTCAATCACATTGTAACTATTGGTTGACATACGTTTCCGTAAGTTACCGTACGAATAAAAGACGGGTTAGTGTGAATTAGGGTTTGAATGTTTCATGAGGTAAGAGTACTCTAATAAATATGAGAGGACTATTTTTTGTTAAAAATATGTTTGTGTGGCGCAAAATAACGATACAGTGAATGTAGCAATTCCCGTTTGGTGGCTTAGCAATGTTATTAAAACCATAATTTGCCAAACCACCAGGCGCCGCACCGCGTTCGTCCAATCTGCGGCCATCACGGTGATATTGGCCGCCACGAGGTTAACATGGATGTTTCTGGACTATTCAAATACATTTTCTATCAATTAAATTATTACGGAAATAAAACGTATGGATTTTGCTTTTGTGGGTTAAAAATGTGTAACAACAGTAAAAGCTAAACAAATCATAATAATAATCGTGTTTCAAACCTTCATTCATAATTGCTCTAATTGGCCGAAACCCTCTTAGAATATTTTAAAACCAATTAATAGTATTTGGAGGTGGTTAAAAATAAATCAAATGTTAGGATGATGTTCTAATCACACGGATATAGAATGGTAAACACCTATTAATTACATACCTATCTTTACTCTGCAGTACAGCTGCTTTGACATATGATACAACACCGACATAAAGCTCTCTCATTGTTGTTATGTAAGTGAAAATCTACCAGGAAGTCATTTAGGTACGGTATAACTTTTAATACATGTGATAAATCTGTAGCAGTAGACACATCACGCATTCTGATCATATAAAATAATTCTAAAACCGATCATATATAAAAAAAACTTACGAAGCAGTTTTAGAAAAATTTACTTTTGTACAAGTCATATCACTAAACAAATTAGCCCTATTTCTTATATTGGTTAGTAAAGACGGCAGTTACGATGCAATAGGAGTTGGGAGTTAATTTTAAACTTATTTAATATCATATATCAAAAAACCAGTGAAATGCATAAATGAATTAAACTGGATGGAAGGATTGCATAGATCAAAGTGATTTCACACACCACGGAAGATGTTTTAGTAAAATTTACTGAGCTAATTAGGGGCGAGCTGGTAGATATAATATCACTTGTTATGGTTCCACAGGGGCTTTGGAAAAGTTTTAATGTTCAACTAAACTGGTCTGGTAACTTTGCCGGCGTTTACCACGCGGGATTGTTTTAATTATTTATGTAAACGTAAAAGTTTTGTAATATCCATGCCAGAAACAATTCCCGAAGCACCGGGTCTCTGATGGTCTGTTGATAGAAAGATACCTAAAATAGACTGTAAATATATCATTATTATTAGTACCTTTAAAAGCCATTTTATACATACTTTGTGCTAGTATTAGTTGAATGAACGTTCTCTTCTTCAAAAAATTGTAGGACCTAATGTTTAGGCGGGCAATGAGTGTTTGAGTACCAAACGTATTGATTCTTAAAATATAATTATCATAGCAAAAAAACTAACTTTCATTGGTAGAACACATTACGTTTCAGATATAGACATTCTTAGGAAATAAATGATATCTGCAACCATACAGTTCTCAGAAAATATATATCTTCACATATACTACGGTCACTTGAAAATGTTTAAAACAGAATTTTGAATTCATTTTTTTAGAAGAACTGATAAATTACAATTCTTAAGAATAGCTTAAAATATGAATAGTTAAAATGAATATTAATAACTTTAATAATCCTGTCAAACCATCCAATTAATTGTATTAGGCGCCTGCACCTGGAATGGTATTGACATGTCCATCAGTTCCAACCGGGATGTTTTCAATTTTCCTTATTGATATCTAAAACAGTATTTTCAATCTAAAGCTATTTGTACTTTTTCCTTCAGTAAGTTTAATAGCTGTCTCTCTTATCTCTTCACAGGAAATAATCATTTCATGCATCCTGCCATACTTGAATATAAATTCTAATAATGGCTATGATGATTATTCATGCTATCATTCACTATCACATGCTTGAACTTTCAATATCAAGTAAAATACTGATATCAATATTAGCAGTAGTTTAATTAACTTTAAATTAAAATACTTCTAAGATCAAAACCTAGAACCTGAATGATTTCCAAATTTCCCTTTTGAAACACTATCTACGGTTTACACAGTATTTTGAAAACTAATTTAAAAACATGATCCAGAAAATAACCTGTAGAGCCCTACTGTGTCGACCAAATCCCCTAAGTAATGCTAAAGGCAGTCGTGCAACGACATTGGGACACAATCGATGCCAATTTCCCTGGTGGTAAACTCTTTGCATATTGAGTCAATTCCTACCCTCCTTAAACACTGTAATTGTGTTTTACTGTTCAAAATATAACATTTAAATAGATTGTTTAATAGTAATAATAAGTATTATAATATATAAGTATATATATAAGTATATAAGTATTATAAGTATATAATAAGTATTTAAATAGATTGTATTGTTTAATTTTTAGTGAAATGCAATAGGTATTTGTGATGCGACAATGACTTTATGGAAATAAAAAATAGTAGATTAAAGTGGCTTCTACGCCACAAAAGGGAAATACCTAAAAGTAGGGAACGAATTCAAACAGTTTTTCATCATTCCACAAAAATTATAGTTATATTATTTACTCTTACACTCTAAACATGATATAAATCTAACAATCGCAAAACCATATATTAAGTAAAACTTAACAAATCAATTTCGATAGTACGTCAAACGTAAAAATCGGTTGAGATGAAGGGAGATTAGTGTTTGTGAAAAAAACTCCAAGTTATAATAGTTTATACTGCTATTATTTAGTTATTAGTTAGATACTTAAATATTTTCCATCTGCTAATTACGTGGCATTTGCTGTAACATGGATGGGATATCTGGATGGATCGATTGTTATAGTTGTATAAAAAACGTAACTCATTCAATAACAATCCATTAGCCATTACTAAATTTCACAAAACTAGAGTACAATTAACCACATGAAATAATGAAGAATGCTCCTACTAATAAAGGTCACCAATTTATTTATTTAAAATATATTGATATTTTGAGATACGGTCGTATCAAATAATTAACTATTAGGTGAGACAATAGAGAAATAAATATGACCTTCTAGAATCCAAGTATACAAATTTTAAATTGAAAAATAACTTTTATAATAACGAATTGAGATAATATGAAGAGTTCGTAAAATGGATTTAGTCACATCCAGGATAGCTCCAATTTGACGTCTAAATCGAAACCTACGACTGAATATCGTGTTAGCTGCTGATGACAGTTTCATAAGGAAAGTTCCGCCGATGTTTGAAAATGACAACCTGCACAGAGTTACTATTGGGAAACATCGTGTTGTACTGAAGTGTTGAAATGGGAAATAATCTTCTCACCTGTTGCCACTATTGGGTAAGGGATTTGAAAAGAAAATGTAAAGAAAACAGGTAGGAATAAACCAAAATCTAATCACTATGAGGCTTAACAAGGCGGAGGGAGGTGAATAATAAACTAGCCGGTGCTCTGGAGGTCCTTTATCACCCCCGTGATACGAGTCTGTCAGCATTGCGGTTGCTAACAACGTTCTCGTACATTCAAACCAGCGTTCATTTAAAAAATAAACTTGCATTGAGTAATATACAAATTAATAAATTATAAAATAATAAGTTGGCTTATTTTGATGGCACTGCCCGAGATAATATGCATACGAAATGTAGTGAGTGGTTAACAGTTAAAACATGTTAACAGTTTTTTACGATGAATAAAAATATTCATTAAATATCTTATTAGTTTTATAGTTTGCTTATTAATACTACATTTTATAGCAAAACAAGTAGTGATCAATTAGTTACCGAAGATGGTGTTTCAAGTATAAAGAAGGTAATAACTACATATTCGTATTATAGTAAAATCATTTATGTTTAATACCAATTAGCACATACAAGATACACTATGACTTCTTTAAAAACTACAAAGCCAACATTTTATTATAATATTATACTTTAATTAATTCATCTTCTTTTATAACCAAAGGTGCATAGGTAGGTGATATGTGATGTGTGTACTAAGATGTCTTAATCAAATACGATCATTTAATTTTCTTTTGCATGTTGTGTTATAATTTTGTTGTTTTTTTGTGAATACGTGAAAATAGGAAAATATTTTCTACTCTTATACTGTGTGTTTCTAAGTGAACTCAATTAGGGACCAAAAAAATTTGTTTGTCGTTTGTCTATTTGTTTTTCATAATATTTTAATATATACAATATATATATCTGTTCAAAACGCCTTGACTAAATTTGAATTTCATTTTTATAGGTTTAATTTTTTCCCGTAACGCAACATTATTTATAAAATAAATTCAAATCACTTTTAGTTACCATTAAAAAATGTTTAAAAACTACCTCAAATATGTCAAAACTTAAAAATATTTTAAACATCATGTATTTATATAAAATCAATTTAAAGTGGAACATCTCAAAAGTTTAATGAAACGTCGCAGTATTTGGCCTGAAAAGTAAATACATACAAGTTCTCTAACAGAGTTTGTTTTGATAGTGTGAAATAATTGATTGCTGAATTTAAAATATGAAAAAATATTATTAAATTTAAAGTTGAAAATATAAAGTTCAACTCAATTTATCCATTTTCTGTAAAACGTAATTTTATTCATATCTGGGTACATGATCTGGGTAGGTCGCCGTTTCAGTTAAAAGTATAAAAGTATCTATTTTTTTATTGAGTATCACAGAACCACCAATTTCAAACACTGAAGGTATCGCAATGTACCTACAAAATAGCATTTTGTTTCCAAAAGGAGGATCTTCCTTTGTTGTCACCGAGACAACGCTAATAACGTTATAAAATAATTAACAAGTTAATCAATAGTGCCATAATTTTACGCAAAACTTTTTACTTAACCATACCAGCTTTATATGTTTCTTAAAAGAGTTATAATGTTAATAATTTCAATGGATTAAATGACGTTTCAAAATAATTCAAAAAATAATGTGATTAATATCATTAAACTTGACCTTATTTTACCAAATAAAATATGCATATGTATTCTAAAAAGATTTTTCATTTCATTAAAGTTAAAGGGGATGAAAAGTAGCTTAGTGCATAAAAAGTTAACACATATTACACTATAAATAAAATATAAATCATATTTAAATAATATTTATACTGAATCCACAGTCGTGCTTAAATACTATAAAAGCTATTTTTGACCTTACAAACACGCGGGATGTGTTTTAATTATTGTTGGGATAAATTGACCTCACTCCATTCGAGGTGTAAATAATGGGAACTATTGTTTCACCCACAGTTTGTTATCTCTGCATTTCAACGGAACTCTGAAACGCCATCACACCCAACCCCGTCACCACCGTTGACTCATCATACTAGTCCTGTAATGGGAATAACCACGTCAACCGCTGCCGCAAGCGATGTATCTGCTCTGCTGATAGGTGTCAAATGTCATGTTATAATGTTTGTTACGGTTATCATATTAAAAAAATGTCAATGCGAAATTTGTTGATTTAAAGTTTTTAATTTGAAACCTAGGATATTTATGTTTTGTGTTTGTGCATTTTGTACCTCAGGAAAGGATACTATTGAAAAAATCCCGTTAACGAGTAGTGTGATTATATACTTAAAATTAAAACTATTGACACCTGTTTTAATGTTTGGTGAGATCTCTTAACAAACCTTTAAGCATTTATGTGACATTTTATTATTGTTTGAAATAATCTAAAATAACCTACAAACAACATACAAAGCAGGCGGAGACTGTTGCATTGTTGTGGCAGACTTTAGTCGCATGGCTTGACATGCACTGCAACGAAGCTCTGGCGGTCACCTATCACTAAAGCTGCCATATCTCAGTTAATATTTGTCTAAATTAAACCAATTTGATGTCAATCGATTTGTAACTACATTACCTAAAAAAGCTTATTCTTGTGAATTTGCTGTTAAACCAACGGTTCACGAGTTATTTGAGAAACAAAATTTTAAATGGCCGCCATTTTGTTTTATGAATTTGAGAAATTGTCATTATTTTTTTGTAGTTTTGTCTAGTTGTCATAAATGTTTGTGCAAAGTTTCAATTCCGTACGTTTAACCACTATTCAGAAAAAAATTATAAGTTAAAAAACAAAATGGAGGCTATTGGAGTAACTAAGGACTTCCGGACAATTTAAATATGATATTTAGATATGTTTTTTACCCAGGAACAATGCTCTAGAGTATTGGTAGGGAATTCTGAAACACCCTGTAGAATAAGAAAATACATATAAAGAGGAATAAAGGGAATAGTGGTAGACTGAAGGCAGATTACACCGTCAGTAAACAGCTGTTTATGAGTCATCTCCGCTGGGGCTGTTTAATGCTCACTACTACATTGCTCCTTGTCATAGTACAAAGCTATAAACACAGGCTAACGTAATTGTAGTTACAATATAAATAGCAAAACAAATAACTCTACGATCTGTGCTATTAAGTTCATTGTTTACACCGCTGCTTAAATTACTTTGTATTTCCAAATGTTCCGGTAAAATTTAAATAAAACAGTGTATAATAATTTTATTTTTGTATTAAATATAATATTTCACAAATTTTTCTTGGTGATGTAACAACAAATGAAGTGATGTGTAAAGCCTGATTCATTAGGTGCTATCAAAAATCATAATTCTATTTGCAATCTTAAAAAAGGACTCAAATATATTTTATAATCTTTTACATTTAAATTAATCAGATAATATGTAAATATATTACGATTTTAAATAAAACACAGACATAGGCATTAATGTTTTTCTTGTTGATGTTCAAAGCAAAGGCTCTTAAAACAGCTATCATTATGCATAACCAACCGCTATACTTAAACACACCATGTAAGGAATTACAGAATTAATGTAAAATGTTAAAAATAAAAAAAAATATTAAAACAAGAGTCAATTCACAAAATTCTATAAAACAGTAAAATATTTTAAGCCAATTTCATAATTTAACACTCGTTTTTGCAAAAGAATAAAGAAAATTGGTAGCTACAAGGAAGATTTATTCTATCATTAGGTTGTTCGCTTTAAAATTTACAATATCAAAGGAGATTGAAAATATAACTTTACTTTGTTTCCTTACTTGACAGAGCTGTAAAACAAATCTTTATTTGGTTGTTACGTCTTGAGTAGGTTACACACTCATTCAAATTTATAAAAATGTTTAACGAAAAAATAATAATATAAAAATATATTTATACTGATCTCAATAAAATAATAATAACAAAGAAAATTATATTGATGATCAAACAATTTCAGTATTACCAACTATAAAGGTTTCAATGAAGTAATTTTTCTAATATTAGGTTTGTCACTCTGCAGTTATATACACTATTACAACCGACATTACTTATATGATCTTTTTTGTTTGAATTATACTTGGCCTAACTGCTGTACTACTATAAGATTACTTTAAAAAGCCTGCTAGCTTCAAATCCATTAAATATACTGTTAACATTCAAGGTTGCCAAATTCCGTTGGTTATGTTATATTTATACGGCCTTGATTCTTAAATTTTAATCTAATAGTATTTTACTCACCTTTAGCATGAAGGTGTCAATTTATTGTAGCTGCAAAAAATATTACGAAATATTAAAATTTAAATTTCATTTTTTTAATTGAAATTAAATTTCGAAAAATGTTCCACAGCTGAAATTAGATGACACCTTTAGGCTAAAAGTGAGTAAATTACTCTATTAGATTTAAACCCGTTGGCTTCGAGGAAGACAGAAGCATTAAGCAAAGGGAAGAGCATTGTTGAGTTTTTATCTCTCGATTGGAAAATTAACTCGGGAAATTTTCCATGACTTTATTTTACTCTATAGATTACTAGAATTCATGAAATCATTGGTCATGTTTTAAATTAATTAGGATCTGTGTATAAAAACCAAATTGATTTTAATACCTTACCTGTTATGATAGTGAACTACAATAAAAACTACTTCAGAGGTACAACAACTAACTAGATTTTATTTTGAAAAACACGAAAATAACAAACTAAGCTGTGACATTTGAGGTAAACCCATTTTTGAGTATTTTAGCTACTATTATTGTTTCTTTGAATCATGCAAACTTTAATTACAAAAAAATACACAAAAAGTTATATAGTAGACATGTTACAACTTAGTTTCTCCAAGAAAGTTCATGTCAGACCCTGACACCTTGACGCTAGGAATATAAACCAGAAGAGGACGCCCACCTCTGGCGTTCGAGGGGATCGATCATATCTTCCTCTCTCTACGAGTGAAGCTCTCAATATTTTATTTGACGATTCGTCTGCATTTTCCTTTGAATGAAATGCTCAGCGTGTATAGCCTACCCTTGAAGACTATGGTAGTTACGTGTTTGAAAAGTGTACCGTGATATAAATTATGCGAAAATATTTTCAAATTCAAAATAAATATAATATTAAAATCACGTATTATTGTCGGGGAGCATTATGTGTGGAGGAACATTAAGTTTCTCCACTATTTAAATTTAGCTTTTACGCAGTTAAATTAACTCCGTCCTTCAACTTAGTACAAATAAGTATTACAACGCGTCTATTAACAGATTGATTGATAGTTCATTTATTAGAAGCTTGAAGTTATAGCTTGTGGCTCATTTTTAACTACTGTAGAAAAATGTATAATTATAGTAAATACTGAGACCAATAAAATGTACATGTAATATGGTTTTTGTTTCCATTCTTTATTGTTAAACCTACTATTTTTCAAATAGCTTAAAATGAGTAATCTCTAGGATTTAAACCCTGGTCTAACCTTAATACCTTGAAATTAAGGAATGGTGTTATTAACGTGTGTAAGAATATTAAGGAAAATGTAGATGTATAGATTTTCCATACATCTGTTGGTTTAAAAGCTTATCCGCAAATCTCAGCGTGAAACAATACACTTCATGTGTAAATTCACAAAAGAGAAATATGCAATTTTTTCGGCTTATACAGATTCAGTCGACATATTGGAAACGTGTGAACTGCTCTGTTCCTTGAAAGGCTGAAGATCGATGTAATGGTCGTCGACCGTGTGAAGGGAAACTCCTCCCTTCGACTTGTGACAATACCGAGCACCTCTCTCTCTTTCTCTCTCTCTTTCATTCGTGACTTTATTCCCACAAAGTGTTTAATCCTTAAATACAACTCACCTTTAATTTATCATCTACACTACAAAGGGTTAAAAATTGATTACAAAATAAAGTAATTTTATTGCATAGTGTAGTTATATATTAATAGTATTGTGTTAAAACGTAGGAACTGTGTACATTTATTAGGCCTGAATACCCAGCCAAGTATAGGTTGGAACAAATAAATCCTAGTATTGAAAGTGTGAGTATGATATTTATTGATTGTAACGAAATAATCATTATTCAGTTGCTATACATAGCTTAGATCAGTAGTATGTAACACTTAAAATGTTGTTTCTCTTAAACGCCAAGTTTTATGTCAACTGAATCAGTGTAAGCAAAAAGTTAAATTTTACTTTTTTGTGAATTTACACATATTGGTGTTTAACGGAGAGATTCGGGGGTAAACTTGTAACTTAAAATAAAAGTAAAGTTTTACATCAAAACGAACGAATGGACAAATTTTTTTAAATTTATTATTTTTATAAATGATTTTATACGTTACATCGGATCTGTGGTTGTAAATTTGTTCAAAACCACAAATAACAATTTCGACAAAAGGAGGCCATTACCGTCAGCCCCGAGAGTTTGAATGTTTGAATTGACACCTCATTAGAACACAAGTCCGCTGAGGACAGAGGAGTTGACCTGCTTTAAACAGGCTCTATTCAAAAACTTTACTGGGATCTAGTTGTTTCTATCACCATTTACATACTACATCAGCTACGGTACACCAAAATTGACCCATAAACGCAAGTATTAATTAAATAATCATCATAGCACAATAAAACCATTACAAAACTTGATAATTAATTTTAGTTAGTGTTGGAAGTTTTGGTTCAATTAAATACAATTTGCAAAGTACGATTAAGCACTTTTTTGGTATTTAGAATACTGAAGTCAATTTTAGTTGAAGTGTTTTGCAGGTGTAAAGCAAAATATTTATATGAAGTTTGCGTGTTGTTTTGTAAAAAATCCAAATACATTTTAAGATTACTCAACCCTATCTATAAGAGAATTCGTTTTTGTGAAATCCTCATTTCTCATCATATTCCTTACGATTGCATTATCAAGAAATTCCTTTCTGTTCCTGGTTTCCGCCTGAAGTTTTCTTCTTTAAGAACTCTTATTTTAAAGTGCGTGAAAACCTTTCAAAGTTTACTTCATTTCCATGAGTTCAACATTGGAAAACTTTGACGTCCATTATTTGAAATAAAGTTTTCAACAATTTCCATATTTATATTTTAGTTTATTTTCTGTAAACACTGGAATTTGCAACTAAATTTTCTATTAAATAAAATTTTTAGAACAGTTCAAATTTGACAGTTTATAAATTTTGAGTTTTTCAAATTAATGCATGTTGTGTTTTGTGTTTGTGTTGTTTATGTTTGTATATAAATGTCGTTTAAAGGAGACCTGTCAATTTATTATGGTTAAATTCCTAAAATAACCTCGTATGTCATCCTTTTAAAAGATTAATGACTAAACCACTTTTGACCGAACGAGAAAGAAATGTGAGTACACTTCATCCAGGGTTAACTTAAGCTAGTTATACTAATATATTCTTTTTTTATAAATTCATGCATTTTTGACCCAGTAAAAAGAGGACTATAATCTGGAGTTAAATATAACTTCAGAAAATCCCATCAGTTAAACGTAACTGATGGTTTTATATGGTTAATTAATCAGCTGAGCAACACAGCGCGGAGTCCATAAAGCGCCGTATACGAAGCTCCGACTGTTCGCTTCTCGTCAGCGAGTGAATTTATCATTTATTCACGAGTCCCGAGGAAGGCTGTTAGACTCATCGACCCTCACGACTCCATCACGTGACAAGTGACGTCACTAACTACATTCTACTATTTTAGTTCTGAATAATAAATTATTTTTATATTTTTTCATTAATCACTGCTATTTTATTCTTAGTCATCAAAGGATTAGATGACTTTTGAAGCTTCATATACGATTTTATTTGAATATATGTTTTAAGAATCCATAGATAATTAGTAGGTTTTATAGTAAAATGTTTTGTTCAGTGAATATGAGTTTATCGTTATATTATGAACTTATTTAATAGGTTCTTGCATTCAATAATTTTATGTACCACAAAAACGATTAAAGTGTTATCATACAGTTATAAAATTAGTTAGGTATTTACATAGTCATAACGTTAATTTTAAGCTTTCCATTATTTATACGTATTTTTTATTTTATCATGTTACATTTGACTATTTATTTACATTTGTTATATTTGAGAACTTAATAGGATCATTATTATTGTAATTAGTGTTCAGTATTTTCTATTTTTATGATTAGTTTTGTTTTGACGAGGTCTTAAGCTTGTTTGTTACATTTTGTGTACAAATAAAGCCAAGTTCTGAGCCATTCAGAGTTACAAAATACTTATATCACTTATGAAAATATCAAAAGAATTACTGTACACTTTAAAATATTATTTTATAGTAAGCTAAAATATAAACCCCATAGATTGTAAGCTATTAAAAAAAACTTATTTTGTATTTTTTAATCAGGCCAATAATTTGGAGTTTTAAAATACGACATCTCTTGACAAAAAGAAATGCATTTAAGGAATGTATTTCTCATAATATTGTATTGTTTATATAATATTTTAAAAATGTTGGGTGAGGTTAATTAATAACTAAAATAATAAACACACTGTGAAGCTCGTATGTTAGGTATGATATTTATAAAGACTAGACTGACTTCTGATTTGTTCTTCTTATCCTTATTTTTTGAATTATGTATGAATATTTCTGTTTTATAATAGCTATTTCTTATATCGTGTCGTCCTCATAACTACGTTTAAAAATAAATGGTAAGCAGCATCCCCATTACTTTTCCCAACAGCACAAAACATTGGCACACTTCGTGAAATGTATTAGCAATCCACAAACGCGTACATTGTGACATGAATCGCAGTATCATGGGAGCAGTTTACCGTCGTCTGGCCAGCGTATGTATTATAAATGAGGCAGATATGCATTAGCGTATACACACGCCAGTGGAACACGCTACGCTGAATGTGACAGTAAACATTCGGTCGGCAATATATATCGCTGTGGCACCGCGAACCCTGGCGGACACGAACGGTACTAACCAATGCCGTAGATCACACACTTAGTTTTATACGTTTCTATTTAGATATTTTAGTGAACACACAGCTTAAACGTTTTCTTAAAAAAATTGTCAATTAGTATTTGCAAAAGTACCTACTGATGGGTTTTATACTGTAATTAATTTTGGAGTAATATTTCAAAAAACAATGTTTTAACTGTCTGTGACGTTGGATTATAAAATTACTTTGATGAAAAGTGTTGATTAGTCACATGGCATAAAGAAATCAAATATTTCACTCAAAAATAACTGAAAAAAGATTTTAAACAAAAATAGGCCTACGCTGCATTGAAACATTGCAACATTAAGGGTGTCTGTTAAGTACATCTCCAAACTCCATAGTATATTTTATTGGGTCAAAGAAAGCAAAAATGTTTCTAAGAGGATATGTCCTAAATTGTGCACTCACCCGAATTTTTACCATCTTGTGCTCTTTACAATATATTTTCTTGCTTAATCGATTGTTTTATAACTTAGGGTGTGACTTTATGAATTGATATTTTCTTTGAATTGTGTCTTTAAAATTTAAAGACACTTGAAAAGCTCAAAAGAATTGATTGGGCAATAACTGGGATATACACATTTTGTAATAGGTAATATATAATGGCGGATATTTGAGTGAATGTCCATTTTAGTTTATATACCCATAGGAGTTTTTAGTCTTTTCACCCGATAAACTACATTACGAGGGTACTAACCCCTATACTTCCTAATGTTAGGGAAATTTAATTTTTCCCAGAAACCATACACATGATAAAGCTTTGATGTTTTTTTTGTCTGAAAGATGTGCTTTTGGAGCATACTTTAACACAGGCATTGACATTGATTGATATTACTCTTTAAATTTTAACATTTTTTGTAAACATACAAAAGGTATTTTTTAATAATAAAATTAAAATACTTGAGAGTAATAATTTTTCTAAATCTCAGTGTTAAGGTATGCTCCAAAAGAACATCTTTCAGTAAACAAAATCAAAGCTTTATCATGTATGGTCCCTGAGAAAAATTCAATTTCCTTAACATTAGGAATTATAGGGCACCCCTTTTGAAGTTTAGTGACACACTTATTGGACACTCTATAAAAAAGATTTTGACAGTATAACAAACAATAGTTATAAACGGAACCCATACCAGTATATGGGAAATACGACTACATAGCACAAGTGCAGTAATTTAAAAATAATTAATTTCGACATAAACAATGTTAAAATAAGATAGAATCCATAACACAAAAAAACGGAGGAAATATCTAGAAATAATGAAAAAAGAATACACGATATGTTATCTGTGCAATACGTTTGTTATAAGAATGAATGCTAAACTATAAAATTGTAATGTGGCACCATTGTTAAACTTCAATATTTATTAAACATAATACTTAAATAAATACAACAGTTACGTCTACAATTTAGCATTATTGGTAATAAATGAATATGCCAATAAATTTTGGAATGATTGTTGTCAAGAGTAATAGATTTACTTGTTGAGTGAAGAATCCATGTTTAAAACCTGACCTCAAGTTTGCAATAAAATCCATCAATCTCGTTTAAAACTTTAATGTCAGATCTAGTGAACGAAACCTCATAAATAAGAACTAGGATTTCCCAAGGTGGAGCAAATAGTGTCACAAGAGACTTATTGAGTTAAACGGAAGAAGGGGTTGGTGTTTTATTACACATAAAGTGGGGGTCTAGATCCCCCAACCCCCATCGCTTGTTAAAGATTCGATAAATAATGGGTCCTTTCTTTAGCATCAAATATCTAAAGGCTGGAAATATGCTTTAGAAACATAATACGCTTGAAAATAAGTTTTACTTTCGATTGATAAATAATTTAGTTTAATTTAATGTTTCTTTGAATATACAAATTTTTTACATTTTAAAATTTTCAAATATCTCCATAATTGGAAAGGTCATTTTCCATGGCCATGGTTTTTATCAAACATACTCTCAACAAATTAAAACAATTATTCCAACGATGATCTCCAGCAAAAATAAACATGTACCTGTACAATTATTATGTAGTTTACAAAACTACATCACAACGAAAATATATAATGAATCGAAATAATCAGCGTTGAATACGAAGGTATACAAAAAATAAATTCACTTAAAACCCAACTTTTTTACGAAATAAAATTAAGCGGAAGTGTCACCAATATACAAATAATTTAAAGCATAAGCTAATTCTTTTCTTAAAATATAGCTAATATTAGTTATATTAAACTATACAGTATTTTTCCTTTTTGTAATATAAGACATGCATTTTGGCCATTTCCTTTAAAAAACTAATCAGCGCTTTAAAATGAATAAACAAACGAGGAACGTTTCCATTAGTGCGCATGGTTGATAACTATTATTGTTTTTATGGATGATTGGCTTTATCACTTTGAGTTGGAAGGGGAAATGTGTTATACCGGCTTCTTTGGAATATTCAGATTAAAGCGGAAATAAATATACGTTGGTTATACAGTTCAGTTATACGTTGGAAAACAGTTTAATAATTTTTACTTGTTCTTTTTACAATTCTATTCCCTAATTTACAGACGAATGTGATAAAAAATAATATAAGGAAATATTGGTGTGCACGAAGAAGCGTGCAATATTGAATTAATAAGAGAAGTTTTGTTTAAAGTATTATCACAGGTAAGGGGCAGAAGTTTTTTTCTTCCAAAGAATCGTAATATCTGTCTTATGATTAATATCAGAAGTTATACCTTCAGGGATACTCCAGGGTGATTGCAGAATACTCTAGTTTAAATATTAAACTAATACTAAGTTACTAAGTGATTTAAAAAGGATTTAAAATTTAAATTATAGTAAAACGTACTTTATTGAAGAAAATCCTTTAGATTAATATATACTTACATCATGACTTCAATAATTAATTTATAAAAATACAATAAAAAAAAGGTTTTGTAACGATGGGCACATTGCTGAATTCAGTAATTGTGACAACCTGTGGGATCTGAAGTGTTTACTCGTACAGCTTGTAGGAAAAACATTTTATTTCAAAATTGTGTGCGCTTGACTATTCTCAGAATGGCAGTAGTGCGAGGAATTGCCAACTCGTACGCTGACGACTCCAGCAAGCTTTTTAAAATTGCAATAATTATTCATTTCTTTAATTTTCCTATGAAAAGAAATATCCCAAACGAGATATCTTGCAACTTAAATACTGTACGCCATTAAAAAAATCGTAAAATAAACTCCAATCAAACATAAATAACCTATTATTAAAAAATATTTCGTTGTTTTACGGGGGACTTTTCGTCTAAAATACTAGTATTTAAGTTATTTTACTAGTATTTAAATTACTTTTTCTTTTTGAGCTCTGTTCTTATTTAAACTCAAGTTTTCTTTAACCTAATATTATTACGTTAATTAATCGAGACTGTTACATTCTAAACACAGAGTTTATAGATTTTAACGATACACCAAGTAATAAAACTTAAGACAGGGTTTTAAATCTAAATAATTTTTAATATTAACAATTGCCAACTGTTTCTATACAGTTTTGTGGTACCGTTTAGAGTACCACAAAACGTTATTCAAGCTGTGGAATTTCGACGAGTTCGCGTGAAGAAATAAAAATCTATAGATTTGTGGGTGGCTAGGACTACCTGCGCGGCCTCTCCCAACGCTCAATGGCAGCAGCTTCCCTTCTGTACTGTACATTACACATAAGCCTGCTCTGCCAATCGACAACCTGTGAGATCTGACGTGTGTACTCGTATAGCGTGTCCTCGAGTTGAACCTGAATAGGAGCGAGGTATTTGAAGCCTGTTTAAACGTGTAAAATGGAAAATACCTGTTATGATGAATGTTCTTCGACGAAATTACAAAATTGATAACTTTGGTTTAGCTGGGGGTATATGGGTTTACTGGTTATTTATCTCGTAGATTAAAATAATAAAGTAAAAAATTGTGATGTATGTATTTTTAAATACTGAATATTTTTTAATCTTTTGTTCAAAAGAGAAACACATTGAATTTTTTAAAATTATGCAATAAAATGTTTAAAACTATAATTTTAATGTCGTTACATTATTTAAACCTCATTGAAACGTATAGTATTCAGTATCCAGTCAATTGTTTTTGTTTACTTTTGGAATATTTAGTTTGCTAGTAAACGTATGGAATACATATTATTTGAGAACTTTAGTTGTGACATAAGGTAGATTTGTATAGATGCCATTTAAAATGTTTTACTATCAAACCATCGTTAGTTATTTATGCTGTAGCACATATTTCTTCACTTGGACTAATATGTAGTATTCTTTTTATTTAAACATTACAACCAAAATAACCCTTTCAAAAACAAGTTTACTGTTCACCACTAAGGAATTGTTTGTTCCAACAACATAACGCTATGATAATACCAACCAATCTGCGAGAGTACTTTGACCAAGGAAACGGCGGCAAACAAAACTATTGATTACCCCACAGGTGTCTCCGTGTGACATTTTCATTATTATACCCTTCGTCAGCTCAACTTGAGGAATGTACTCACAGCTTCCTTGGCGATACTCTTCTGTTCGCTGCCGAGCGTCGGCGAGGTGAGGGACAGTCCGCCGTTGGCCGAGTTGGTCTTGGTGCAGGAGGAGTTCTTCCTAGCGTCTCTGCCCACCTTGACACTGGACCACTTGACCGTCGTCTTGCCGGTGTCCGCCTCACAGACAGCCACCAGAGAGCACCTGTGTGACTGACTCCCCTTGAACTCGTACTTGCTGCGAGTCCTCTTCTTCTTGGTGGGTCCCCCCTGCGCAGGGTCTTCCTGGTCGTCGAAGTAACTCTGGGTGGTAATAATAGGGATATCCATAGCCATTGCGAAATTTATACACGAAAAGCTACTTTAAATTGTTTTGTTACGAAAGCACATCGATTATCACATGGGTACAAATATAAACTCGGAATGGACGGGGAGTTTCGGATGGTTCACCTGTGTGTGGGGGCTCCGGGAGCCCATCGGACCTAATTGACTAGACTATCCGGTAGAGGGCGAAGTGTGCACGCCCTTCGGTGACGGCGACCCTAACTCTACTGGGCTCTAGGACGAGGGCGCCACCCCGCGCATGCCCACCCCATGTAGTGGCGCGGTCCCGGGCGAGCACGTGGGACGCGACACTCTCTAGCGTGGGCACCGGCAACCCAAACACAAACAATCATCCCCCTCCGTATCTTACTGACAACTTTACCTGTAATTATTAATGAACATTGCTCATTCATACTCGGAAAACATTGCAAAGGTGGGATTACGTTTTCTTAATGAAAGGGTTCACGTGGGTTTTTGTAGGTGTTTCATATCTAAACAAACACTTTTTAGTTTATTTAATAAATAAATAATAGACCGGTCTTTTGTATTAACTTTTTCTATTTATGACATATGAACAGATCCGTAATCTGTTCCTTTTATCATTTTTAAATAACCAATGGATGTGTTTATTAAAATGATGATGTACGGATATCTAACTGAATAGTTTAAGGCGACTTGAGATTACAATTATAACTTGACTACGGTACTGAAAAAGAATAAATTAAACCTTATTTTCTAATAAAAAGGTGTATCACTAATGATTAGTGATAATTGCAAAGATTCTCAGTCATTGCAACGTTAATTTACCTTAAAGACAAATATAATATTTTTTATGAATTAAGATTTTTAAAATCTTTCGATGTATTTGTAAAGAAATAATTAACAAGAACAATACATTCCAAACAAAAATTAATATTTATAAAAAAGCATACAAAACGTATAGTAACGTAAGTTGGTAAGCAAAGTATTTAATCCTTGTGTTTTCTGAAGAAGCGTTTCAATTATAGTTTCTATTATTATTATAATTTTTCTGTGAGCAATTTCCCCACAGAAATTGCTCACAGAAAAATTTCAACCGGGTTTTTGTTCTTCAGAAGAAAGCCATACGGGCGTTTCCATTTGAAACAGAATTCCGGAGGGTATCCGATTCGAAAATCGCCAATTGAAATTCAAATCAAAATTAAGACGCTTTAGTGTCGAACGTGTTTTACTCTGTTGGTGTCATAGATACGTTCATAGATCACACATCAAGAGAATCACTGGCTTGAGTTTTCAGTTTTAATGTACTAAATTTAATGTCACTTGAAATTTTACTGTTACCTGGTTGTGCCTATCTTGATTATCGAATTGTGTTTTATAAAACTCAAACTTAAATTGTTATTTTCATTGTTTGACGCATGCTAAGCAATATTTGTATTGTCTACAGCAATAAAGAGTTTATTATTATTACTATTTCATTTCGAATGGAGTGTAGTTTATTATTCAAGGATTTAAACTCTCCTTCTGGATTTGTTCTTTCTTTTAGAAGCTCTAACCAAGGTAGTTTCTATGCAGCAATCAGCAGTTTGGTTCTATGTTACAATCAAATGCATTAGGATACGACTGTACTGTAGGTAGAGTGGTCGAAGCGGTTTGATTTCAAATTGAAGAGGTCAGCGAATACAAGACCAAACAATATAGGCTGCTTCTGTAATGAAACTACAGTATATACTATGCTATCTGCGTGTGTATAATTGTGCCTAACTAAAAGACTAGCAATAACTAATAGTTAATTAATGCACTTGCCATAGTGCATCATCATGGATAATAGTAAAATACCGTCCATAAAATAAAAAGGAGTAAATTGTGAAACTTCTCAGATTAAATTAACGAGTCTACATTATACTACCGGTTTTACTCCCACAATTTTAAATGTAATTTTATTGTTATTACAAAGCAGCATCGGTGTTACGAATATTAAGTGATGAACTTATATCTTGAGATGATTTATTTGGACAAAAGTAATAAACAGTATAAGTGAACTGACACCCAATAACTCTCTTTCAAGGTAAACAGAAAAAAGTCCTTATAATTATCAACCTCCTAGACACTTCTCATCATAACAAATACATTTTAAAAACTCATAAAATGTCTTTGCCATACCCTCTCAATACAAGTTAGATATTTTAAGGGAGAAGTTTATCTCCCTCACCCCCAGATAATAACAAAGTGTTTTGTGTTAAATTTATTGGTGATATGACTTAGTACCATGGATACCATGCATAGTGAGTACCATGCATACTTAGTATCATGGAAAATAGGAAATAAATAGTTTCTTTAATATTCCCCATAAGAATAACATTTGGGCACTCTCGGACAACGTACTGGGAGTGCATTACTTTTACAAACTGGTTATATTATTCGGGACCCTAAAGAATATGTAAACCATGTGAAGTTCAAAATCATTTAAGTTTTTTTAAAGCCGATTTTGAGAAATTTAAATTTTTAAAAGGTTTTTAAGGGTTTACTACCCTTAAAAACATGAAGATACCGTGAATATGTGCATAAATGTCAAATTTTATCTATATTGAAACGATGGGAAGGCTGTGGTTCTTTGCACATCCATATACACACACAATCAATATAAATATAATATAACACACACAATATAATTTACATAATCAATATAAACACAATCTCCTAAAATAGTTAAATTTAACATTTTAGTTTCGTATGTTTTTACGAGGTTATTGTTTGGCTTTTAGTTTGTTTTAGACACTCAGTAGTGGTGTGGGGGCCTAGACTTTAATCTTGGTTAAAACATTTTGATAGAAAATCAAAATATAAAAAACATGGATGAGTAGATATGTAATTATGAGAATAAAACGAATAAAAAAAATTAAAATATACTAAAAGAATTATAGTATTTATAACAAACTGTACAGCTTAAACGTTCTCATACTCATAATCCATATATAGAAGTTAATTATTGCCACCATATGAAAGAGTAGCTAAAAATGTTTTGATCAGCTGGTAGATTAATCAGCTGGTGGTTTTCATTCTTGTTTGGTAAACAAGAACAAATAGGTGAAGAGTCTCATAAGAATTGCAATGGAAGCTCGTATCAAGCGATGTTTGTAGATTGGTTAATTGAAACAAAATCTGATGTTATTGTGCAGCGGATATTACGAACAAGATAAAACAGGAACCCTCCTTAAAGAACCACAATTAGGGCTTGGTACTATAAATGTCTGAGTACTGGTAGTTTGTATCACAAGAAAGGGAACGGCTTGTTTGGCGCGGATTGTTCCACGATAATGTGATTAGTCACTTTTCTTCCAAGAAAGCTACATCAATGGAAACATTTCAATGATATTTTGGAGAATTTAGCTTTTCCCCAACTAAAAGAATTAAAGCGAAATGTAATTTTTCAACAGGACGGTGGTACCCTGCACTGGAAGAGGTTTGTTCGGGATTGTTTGGTAAATTCCCTAACCGTTGTATTGGCCGTGATGGGCCAACCCCTTGCCCTCCTAGGTCCCTGGATATGACTCCATGCGATTTTTTTATCGGGGGCTTATGAAGGATTGTGTCTACACGAGTAAAGTGGACAAGCAAGAATAACTAAGGGAAAGATCAGGAGAGCGTTTGGTGAAATAGATCGTTTAATATTGCGTCGTGTTTGGTCAGAACTGGAATTTCGACTATATTGTTTGGAAGAAAACAAAGGAAGTCATATTGACGTTAAAGAAACTGACATGGATATATCTAAGCTCTGGGAGGCATTCGCATTGTTCTGTAACGCAGAAAAGGTTCAGAGAAAGTGTTGGTTTGGATCCTCTTTCCGTAGATACTACTACAAATATTGAATTATTAATATTTGATTATAAGGAAAGCCGTTTATATGAACTGAAAACATTCCCTTTAGTCATATCCATGATCGTCCCTATTTCCCACAGGGAAGTCAATACAAACATTCTTTTATAAACACCCTAAGGTTGTGTGTCGTGTAATCTAGTTCACGAATTATGGATCATTATGAGCGGTGGTCGGTGGATGTATTTAAGTGAAATTTAATATTTTCCTACGCTTTGTATATTGACATGGATATGTCTTAGGGCTGTGAGGGGAAGGGTGTTGGTGATTTTTAAGATAGAAAATATGTAACAGGTTTCCATAGAAACTACCAAAACATTTATATTGAATTTTCAATATAAAAGTATTGGATCAGCTGTTTAGATGAACTGAAAACATTCCCTTTAGACATATCCATTATCTAACCT
This sequence comes from Nephotettix cincticeps, assembly GCA_023375725.1. Taxonomy (NCBI): domain Eukaryota; kingdom Metazoa; phylum Arthropoda; class Insecta; order Hemiptera; family Cicadellidae; genus Nephotettix; species Nephotettix cincticeps. The sequence continues at coordinate 21,888,852 of CM041790.1, read as the reverse complement.
ATTTCCCACATGGAATTAAATACAAACCTTTTTCACATGTGGGCCTCACCAACAAGGCTTAAAAACTCGGTGAGAACATTACTTGTGATTTATTATGTATACAATTATTACTAATATTATTTGATGTATTTGAGTATTTATAATAGGCCTACCTATGATCATACATATAATAAATAGTTTAAAGGGTTTGTTAAAATGTTGAATTGCATCAGCTACTAAGGTTGACGAATAAATTTAATTAAGTAAGTATCCAAGCTGCGAGTAGCTAAGCAGGGGCTTAGTATAACCTATGAATTATTTAGTAGTGCACAATAGAAGTAGTTTGCTTCGGGAGCAAAGGAATCCCTGCGGGCGGAATCTTAAATTCATGGTGTCCTCCCTACTTCGACGGAATCCAATTTTGTCCACAGGGTGAGAGAAGATAAAAAACATAAATATTTACGTTTTTGTTTATGTTTGTTTATGTTGTTGTTATTTATGTTTTCTTTGAGAAAAATCTGAAAAATTAACTCCAATAGGGGTACACTATTTCTTTGAATATAAGCCAAAAAGGTTATACGTTTCAGAGTTTATTTTTTAATGTTATATACAATAAACTATATTTTTACTTTGAACCAAAAATGTTAGGTATATTTTTAATGGGTTTTCATTAAAAAGGCTAAAGTGACATTCAATAGGTCGAATCACTTTATTTTATTTATACTGCTGTGCTATAACATTTGCTAATTGAGAAGAGTACTCGTCCTTTGCACGAGTTTTGTGACTCAGTGCTTGAAAGCGAAATACTTATTATTACAAAGTATTATCAGCAACTGAAATCGTGTAGGGTTATAATACAGGGTGTCACAAAAACCAGTGTCTGGCTATAAAGTATATATAAATGGCCTGCTGTAATATTTCTTGAATCCAGATTAAATGCCAGAATGTTTAATCTAGAAATGTGGTTCGCTTAGTGACCTTGGAGTTTGAGAGCTTCGACCTGTTTTTCATCGGTGTAGAAGTACCTAAACTTATTTTCCATACTATATCCCTTAAAACTATCCAACCTTTTTTAATTTAGTGTGTTTCCAATGGCGAAAGAAGGTGGTCACTATTTTAATGAGGTGTTGTCTCTTTTTCTCTAATTAGTAAATTACCTGTTTTCATATAATATGTGCTAATAATGCTGAAGGAGTTTTTTCAATTCATGTCAAATGATTGAAATATTCTCAAATTTTTAAATTACTTGTTGATTAGTTCATAGAAAAACAAAGGGATTAGACAACACCTATTCAAACAGTATGATAAAATAATAAAATAATTGATTTGACCTATTGAAGTAATGAAAAGCTGACTTAGTTAATTTTTAAAGAAAGCCACTGAACATTGTGGTATTATTTTATCTACTAGATATCGCATAGTGATACTGTAAGTTGTAAAAGACTGCCATTTTGAAAATAGTAATCGAAACAATAGTTTATTTTCAGAGCTTAGGATCTTATATTATAAATCTTCAAGCTTAAATTAATAAATACTTATACCCATTTCGGATCCAAAACAATTACCAGTGAAAACCCAAAAAAGTGGATGTTAGCTTAATAAAGCAAAAAAATCCTATTTCATTAAACTCTTTGAAAATGGTTATGTTAAGTCTGTCATTGTGGTAACACCTTTTACATAAATAATGCGGTGTGGGCAGTATTACAGTATATGCATGCTATCTAGTTTTAATAATCAGGCATATAGGTTTTAGTGACATGTCGTATAATCCTCTGTCTTATCTTATCTTAATTTTATCTGGAAACTGAAAACTTACTTTCGCTAATATAAATGTATGTGATCCTTTGTTTTAATCTTAAATACTCCAATTTATTGAAAAAAAACCAAATGAGTTTGGAATTAAAAAATAGTTTTATTAAAATATAGTATTTTATAAAAGAAAAATGATGAGAAAAATGTCGTAAAAAATTGGCCAGTAAATTTAAATGTGCGTTTTATTTATTTTTTTAATTGTCCGTTTTTTTATACCAAGGATTTAACTATCTACTTAGAAATACAAGATTTTGAATCTTAGTTGCATTTTGTTTAACCCAATGATATGCGGGAACGGAATAATATTTCAACAGAAGCGGACAACATTTTAGCTCTTCTCATTAAAAGTCGGCACAAAGCGCCAGTGGCGGCGATTAGTCGAGGGAGAACGCCACGTTTTAGCAGACTTGCAATCGCTGTGGAAATTTACGAAAGAATATTTTTAACATCGCTATGAAATAATCATTTCATATTTTACGATTTTTAATGAATTTCACATCAACAGTTTTTAAAATGTAATTGATTTACTTGAAAAAAATCAACCCCACAAAAACCAAAACCTGATAGTCATATTCCAGAAATCTATTGGTACAGATAAAAAAAATCTTGTTCTCAGTAAATTGCTTAGAGTTATGACAATTTTTGTTATTTTAACATTTTACAACACAGAAATGCTGAAGTTAGTCCTATCTCAATTTATGTCTGTCTTCTTGTAACCCTAACAGGGTTTTTGTTTCTCTGTGAAAACGAGAGTACCAAAATCTTTAAAACTTATTTTCCTTATTCTATACCTTTTGGAGAAGCCAGGGTAACAGGGCCACTCAGGGAGATGCCTTTGTGAACTACCTTGAAAGCTTAGCCTCGTATGTGCAGTGCAGTTCTCGCTTTGAGCTCAAGATTAAAGTGGATCTACCTCACGAGAGAGAGAAAAATACAATGTGAAAAAATTGTTTGAAAAGGGGGGAAGTATCATTATAAAAGTAACTGCCATTAGACAACAAGAAAAGAAATTCCCGACAGCTCCACATAAAAATTAACTAGCCTACCATTTACATAAATCAGTAAAACTTGCCCTAAAAATAAATGTTTGAGTACAAATAAACTTTATCGAAACGTTTTTAAAGATTTTGTTTGAGATTATAATTTTAAAAAATTAGAAAAAAATATATGACAAATAAGACGTTAACAATTTTGGTGGGTAATATTTCATAAAGTTTAAACATTTTTTTATTATTTGGAGTGTATTACAATTAATTTAATTTACGTTATTTTTTATTTATTTACCGACGAGTATGTTTTGTTTTATTTCATGTACACTACGATACGGTACACATCCTGGTATAGTAACTACCTAATGGCTTTTTGCGTGTATTTATGCCAGAGTCATTTAAATAAAATCTACGAGTGAAATTACATAAACGCCAATAAGAAATCGAATCTGTTACATCTAATGTCAAAATTTACCAGATGAAACACTGAAAATGATAAACTGAAACAACTACAAAAGTTACATTAAAAATTATGTTGTGTATTGTTACTTTTTCTGTCTTTATTTTTTTAACCTCAACTGCCCATCAACATAGATCTGGTGCCTGTGCGGTGAATTGAAGACACATAGGGCAGTCCCGCACATGATCCGACAGGAGTCACCAGCTACTGACCTACACTTTGACTTACACCTGAGTTATTTCGTTGGATAGGTACATACAGGTCTCGATTCACCCAACTATGGCGACCGTGCCTCCGATCGAACCCTTGACTTTTGGTTTACGAAATGAGTACGTTGCTTTAAATTACAGGTCAGCTTTTTGGCTACAAGTTGCCAAAAAAATTGTTTAATACATACTTTTAATCATACTGAACTTAAAGTTTGAAATTCATCATCCAAATTCATTCTTAATTGAAGTATTAAAAACAACATATACAATTTTCCCGGGTCTGTAACAGTAAAATAAACAAAAATTAAACCATATTTGAATTAAAACGTTTTGCTATTGACCATCAAAAATGTATCAACAGTTTTGGTGAAATACAAGTAATGAAAGCAGGGGTTAAAAATATAGATTAATAGTTTTTCAAGCCTTCCGATAGTATCAAATATTTTGTACGTACCGCTTTTCCAAACAATAAATCACGTACCGTAATGCAAAAAATTACTATAAAAACAGCAGTGATTATTTTGGAAAAACAAAACATTTGCTATACGAGTTTTACATAACTGGAATTTGAAATGTTTATCGTATAAGTATTTCCTAATTTTCTATATAATTAATATAAATCTAAGACAATTAAATTAAGCTGTAATCAACAATCATCACAAAGTTTAATCGAAAAATTGGAACTCTGCTTGATATGATGGACTGTTTGGCATATTGCAGATATGTTTAACTACTTGGCATCTGCGTTCTGCATGCCATATGTAGGCCTATATCCGATTATGTGGTCAGATGGCCACAACATAATCTGCCGTACTAAGCTAGTTAGTTTAGCGTATTAAAGCTAACAATTGGAACATTACACTAAAATAGAATGTGTGTTTTTATGTCCGTCATGCAAATCTAAATAACACAACACTAGTATCAAACTTTGTAAAACAAGGAAAATAAAATATTATGCAAAAAAATATTAAATATATTAAAACTTAAAAAATCATTTCAATGAAACATATTTTTTAGATAAAAATATAACCTTATAATAGAAAAATATATTTTTCGGTACACTGCTTCTAATTCTGATATTTTTAAATATTTTCCTATCTATCTGAAAATGAATCCTATCTTTATTTCAAGTGGTTTTCATCTTAAGTAAAATCCCTACTCCGGAATATGAGATGAATTTATAAAATAATTAATAAATGAAATACATCGGATTTATTTATACATAGAATTGTGTCTAAATACTCTTGTACAAAATTCTTTTTTTAATGCATGGCTGTTTAATTCAAGGCTAGCTAAAATTATTTTTACCCATTGAAACAATTTAATGTTGTTCAATGTTGAATTGAATTGAAAAATTGTATTTATACACACTAAATTGTATTGATATGCAATTTACGATTCCGTTAACATGAGGAAAGTGTGCGATTTTACAATTGGCTAACATTGATTAAAATAATTATTTATTTTTAAATATAAATCTGTATATTTCTGTTCAACCTAAGTATATTATTAATGCTGTTAAATATTCTTCAATACAATAATGAACACTACAAATCCTTTTAAGTTAAATAAAATTAGTATGTTAAAATCACTGAAAAGGGGTGCTGTAAAGTAAGACTGACGACATAGTTCCACGAGTTACCGTTAGATAGCAGCACCACCCACTACCCTCCCGCTGATCAATCCCCATCGACGCGGTACCTCCTTACTTCCGGAAGCGGATTGAAAGCATTCCAAGTGTAAAGGGAGCAGAGAACAAAACAATGTAGAACACGTCCAGTTCTCTTCAATTTAAGATTCTTCACACAGTTTCGGATTAAGAAAGTTCAGTTAATCCTGTCTGAACACTTCAACAAGTTCTCTCTTACATTTCTTCTTCACGTCCAGTAAAGATCTTTCACCGGTCAGATTTTTATTAGTTTCTTCCCCTGTACGATAGTATAAGGAAAAGTATTATTTTCGTCACCTTTTTTTTCAAATTTGAGTTTTTGATGGATATATCCATTATAGTGACCCCTCAATCAATAAAAGTGGTTTTAGAGTGATATCTGCGTGTGTAGTTATGTATGTGTCGGGATGTTCAGAAGCCTAAATATTAGAGCCCCCTGAATCACAAAAATGGTTTTAAGAGAGATCGGTGTGTGTGTGTGTGTGTGTGTGTGTGTGTGTGTGTGTGTGTGTGTGTGAGACGCGCAGAAGCTTAGAGGTGATACTACTGGTCTAATTTTTATGAAATTTGGTATGTAGGTATCGATCCATGGTATCTCAGAACGTTTTTTGTTTTTTTTTATCTTTTTAACCCGTAAAATGATGTCTCAAAAACAGCTTTAACGATTTTGATGATTAAAAAATCATATGGTTGAAATTATATGGTTTATGAGATACACAAAATGACAACACCCACATTTCTCAAAACATTGGGGTTTAAAAGTTATAGAGTTTTAAAAGAAAAAAAATCATCAAATGTAAAACTAAATTTGACTACCACCATTAAAACCAGATAAAAAATTAAGGAAATCAATATTTTGAATTATTAGTCAACTATTTCAGAGAAAAATTAAATTTAATGTCCGTGGTAATCTCAGTGCATTGTTTGAAAGCACCCAATGTTATTCGTATAGAGAATATTAAAAACTCAATTTCTTCCTTATTTCCCAACCGTTTTCTATGAAACTTTATATACAGTGTAAGGTCACACCATCCCACAAACGTACTCAGAAAAGCTTGGTATTGAAGGGGGGGTGTAGTCCCCCGCAATAAAATCCTTATAATTAATATAATTTTGTTTCTCTTGCTATTATAAGAAATTCGATGATTATGTTTGAAACAATGAATTATTAAATGATGTTTAGATAAACGTTGAATAATATTATGGTTTCATTAAAGATCGTCCTTTAAATTGACTTGAGGGAGAAAGTATGCTGACTTTCTTCACCGATACCGTTTATTTTAAACTTTTTAAGATTCAGATTCAAATTGCTTTATTTTGACAGTTGTTAACAAAAACTGCATAATAGTGTTTAAGGGAGAAAATTCCAAATCATCCGTCTTCCGTAGAATGTTTTAAAATAATTCTAATTATTCAGTTGGATTAGTTTATTTGAATTAAAATCCAAACGAAAGGACGAGAGTAACAGTGCTTAAAACAATAAACGGTATAAACAATAAATGTTTATATTAATGACGATTAAATATTGAAATAAGTTTAAACCTCAAGCCTCAATCACTATAAATTTTAACTGATGGAAAAGGTTTTGTTATAGTCTATTAATAAAAAGAAAATACTATTTAAATATAGCGGTTTTGAACATAATCTAAGATAACTAATTTTTTATGTATTAGAACGGGAACGTTTTACAGTAGTTGTTTTTCCTTGTGCTTTTGATTGCAAAATATATATCCAAAAAAATTTAATTTTGTATATTTTAGGAGGTTTAGAAACAAATTCTCTTCAAAATAAATTATTTCTTTTATAATTTCGAAAGTTTTTAATTATTACCTATATAAATCTTTAACTAAGTATACCTTTAAAAACAAATTGATAATACATTACGTTTGTACAAATGAGAGACAAAGGTAATGATATTGTGGATTTCTATTATGGAAAAGCTAAAAACTTTTAATATTCTTTGAATTGGACGATTTTACTAAAACTGTTGAAAACCAAGTAATAAAACATTACGCTACTTATGCATACAATTTTAATGTAATATTATAATAAAAAATATCAACGTTTGAGGAAAAACCCGAGAATAGCCTTTGATTTTATCTTGAATTTTAGTGGGAAAGAGTCTTGTAACCCCCCACGCTCTAATTAGGGGTACGCCACGAACCTGTATAGAGTTCGATGATTTATAGAGGATCCGGGAAGCATTGTTAGTCTGGCTTAGCAAAAACGTTGGTTAGTTTGCAAACTAAATTTACCTGGGTAATATTTCAATCACATATTAGCATTACCCCCTGTTATTTCACTAGTATCATGTGCTTATGTAATAACTATTAAATTATAAGCGTCGAAAGAATTAGTTAGCATTGTTGTGTAATACTTTATTTACACCTTTAATGTTGTGTAATAATAATAATAGAATGGCCTAAAACAGTTTTGGTCCAGTGAAATGTAGTGGTTTAATTGATCAAGTACGGAATTCTTAATTCAAACGAAAATAGAATTATGTAAAAAATGGATTACATAATAAGTTGACTTGGTTGTGTCTTTTGTATTAAGGATGAAACTCTACTATACAGAGTGTCGATTAAAGTTGGTTAAAAACTTTGACCGATGATAGAACTCATAAAAAAAACAAAAAGTGTCTCATAAACAAATTTCTAAAAATCCTTCATGTAGCCGATAGCCACCATTTTGTATTTTTTACAAAAAATCTTTATATCTCAAGAACTATTTAATCTACAGAAACCAAACTTTGCACACATCTTTACTGGCTAGAAATAAAATATTCTCACTGTATCATTTAGTTTGCTTTTATAATCACAAATGGCGGTGATTAAAATCTTTTAATTTAAATAACAAAACTTTATAACATATTTATGAAACATAAAAAAGATTGTAATTCTAATTTTGTTGAACGAAATCTGTCCACGAATAGGCGAGAAAATACACTTTTAATGTTACCTTCCATCTTTTTCTATATTATATAAAGTTAAAGGTTTTGTTGTTATTTAAATTAAAAGGCTTTAAACAACTACCATTTTGGAAAAATTAAAGCAAACTAAATAATACAGCAGGAATATTTTATTTTCCAGTAAATATGTAAAGTTAATGTTATTTGATTAAAAATTAATACAAAATGGCGGCTAACGGCTAAATGAACGATTTTCGTCATATGTTTACAGGACATTTTTGGTTATTTTGATGAGTACTATCATCCCTCGTAGCTTATCCCAAACTTAATGAGCACTCTACAGGGTGTTGTATTTTAAATATAATTATTTCCCATATCTTTGTAGTTGAAATGACACTAAAAATAAACCTATTTTCCGGAGAAAAATCGTTTAAATGGTATACATGTTAAATTTAAGCAGAATAAAAATAGTGGTGAAGAAAAGGACACTCTGAAACACTCTAAAGAGTCTTAAGTACCACGGAATCCCATTCTAAACCCGAAAGTGAAAAGACTCGTTTCGTTTGAATGGTGAGATTTTTTCAACTGGGGATTTGTGCTTGGTAATGTAATGAGAATGGAGGGACTCTGCTAAGCTAAGCTTAGCTATAAGTGAGTCAGCGATTGATTACAGTGCTGCCGCCTGCTGGGGAAATTGTGAACTGCTGGGTTTAAGTTTTAAACTGTGATGATTTGACTCTAGAGGTCAAGAAATTATTGTTATGTCTGCAGTACAGGATGATTACTTAACCTGTCAGATCTGTTACTAAGCTAAGCACGGTATACTGGGTTTAAGGGGGACGGTACACCAAAAACTAAAAAAAACGCTTTTATTATTTATATATTTTTACAGTTTGTTGTTTCCTTGATTTGAATATTAGTTTCAATATTGTTAATTTAACTTCATAGTTTCTTGACCAAAGTCAGCCTTATTGACAAAAAATGTTTGTATTTACTTCCCTGTGGGAAATAGGTTAGATCATGGATATGTCTAAAGGGAATGTTTTAAGTTCATCTAAACAGCTGTTCTTATTCTTTTATATTTAAAATTTAATACAATAGTTCTGGTAGTTTCTATGGAAACCTGTTACATGTTTTCCATCTTAAAAATCACAATCACCCTCCCAGAGCTAATACATATCCATGTCAAAAAGATAATAAAAAATAAAGTTATTAGGAAAAAACATAAGTGATGTGTGTGTGTATGTGCGTGTGTGTGTCGTTGGCACTAAATTCACTTTAACACTGATATCCCGAACACAGTGTTTTTACCTACCGTTTCCTTAATATTTCAAAACCTATTATACTTATAGCTCTGTAATTTTTGTCAATCAATCTTTTTGTCAAGTAAAAACTTTTATATATTTCACAATTTGTGTCAAAAAATTGAAAACTATTATATTTCTAGAAAAATGTTTTTTAACAAGGTTGTTTTTGAGTTTATAACCGTAATTTAGGTCGATGATGTTAGCTTTATCGTTAGAAACAAGAATAATTCTTTGTATATTTCATGGAAAAAGAGTTATGGAGAAAATACAATCTGTCCCCTGTTAATTTCTTGAATTTTTTCAAATTATATCAAAACGATTATATAAAAAATATTTATTTGTATTTTTTAACTACCTAATGTGCTGACACTGCCTTCAAAATATTTTACAGAAATACCTTAAATAATGTCAAAGTAAATTATTTCCTGATTGTTAACAAATTTAACACGACAAGCCGTACCGCCCCTTTTAAGAGAACTATTGCGTGGATTGCCAACACGGTAGCTCAGAGTTGACACGCGGACCTAATAAATAACACGAGCTTGGTTCAAAACCAGATGCAGGTGACTTGTCTGACTTGACTAACAGATAATGAGCGGACACTTCTGGCTGGCCCACGTGACTACCAGCACCACTATACATTGCAATCTGCAACACCCCTTAGGCTCTTAGACGTGGTAATGGGCAGGTGAGTTAAAAAACTATTCATTTGAATCAGGGGTATTTTATAAACCAAACGACTTTGACTATATTGGGATATGTAAAAATAAGAGCAAGTATATTAATAACGTACGGTAAATTAAATCCTAGTCATAATTTATTTCATCAACGTTATATCGTTAACGATATTTCCTCGTAAAGGTAATGCGTAAAGAAAAATTAAATATGTGTGATATTTTGGACGTAATGAGAGCATCAAATTATATTTCATGCCTGAAAGAAAACAATAGAAAGGGGTGACACAACGCCTTCAGCCTTGCTCACTTGACCTGGACGGCAATCCCCCCCTTTGTGTGTGATTTCAATATTAACATAATTTTTCTTTAAGTATGAAATACTACAACCTCAATCTTTATAACAAACCGCTATAATACGATTTTTTTTATCCTGATGGTATTTATCATTTCATTTTTTTTATTTTACCTACTTATAAAATTTTCATTGTGGATGGTAGTTAAAAATTTTTTAAACATAAATTTATTTAATTTTTACCTCATCCATACGCATAGGAGTAAGGTAGTAGATATTTTTATACTCAGCAACATAAATTATTGACTGTATTCTATTTTCCAGAAAAATATTTACTTTTTCATCCTAATCTCTGTAAATTTAATATATAATAATACATGTGTGTTATAAAAGTTATAGCTTTAACCTTTTGACCGTTTTTATTACATTTCTAGTCTTTTGTTAGTAAATCATTAATTCAGTGTTAATAGTCACTTGGGAACGTTAAGCCAAATAATTTTTCTTAAAATTTTAACAAATAGAAAAAATACCATTCGATTGTAACACCATTTAATTGTAACCCCATTCGATTGTAACACCATTTGATTGTAACACCATTTAATTGTAACCCCATTTGATTGTAACCCCATTTGATTGTAACACCATTTAATTGTAACCCCATTTGATTGTAACCCCATTTGATTGTAACACCATTTAATTGTAACCCCATTTGATTGTAACCCCATTTGATTGTAACACCATTTAATTGTAACCCCATTCGATTGTAACACCATTTAATTGTAACCCCATTTGATTGTAACCCCATTTGATTGTAACACCATTCGATTGTAACCCCATTTAATTGTAACCCCATTTGATTGTAACACTATTCAAATGTACCAATAATCAGTACACATCACATTAAATTGATCTAAAACGTTTGTTATAAACACACTACATCTATAAAGAAAATTTACATTTCGTGTATAAAAAAGTAATGACGTCACAGTGGTGAAAAGAGCGAGTGTGCAGTGATCTATTCGTACTTGGACCCTCTACAGTCTAGCTGACCCGCCGGACATGTTGGACCTGAGCCACATACTCGCCCGAGGCGCTCCCCATCGATTACAATATACACTGCTTTAAATCATCTGATTCATCACTGAACGGCCTTCCTTGTTTAAAGTCCAATTAACCGTTTACATTTAAGTTCTCGTAATTAATTTTTCAATCCTCTCTATTAATCTGTTAGGTACTGACGCTTCCTCGTGTTTTTTAGATATAATGATTTAAAAACTCAATTCCAAGGCATTTATTTTACTAAAATGCAAAATTTATGCTTGCATGCCTGCTATGTTATGCATATCCTAAACGACCAGCATAAGGTTGTGATAGATGCGACAAGCGTTCAGGTAAATACAAATTTATAAAACACTTCAAAGGAAATGAGATCTAATAAATTATACATATTTATACGTATATGGCTTTGAAACGCTGTATTCATATTCAATAAATATATTTAAGTGATGTATTTAATAAGCCAAAATTTTGTTTATTTTATCCCACTGAAGTAACGAGATTATTATACTAAAACACTAATTAAAATCAAAACCAACCAAGGTTTGTTATTATTCAGCAATCTTGATCCTTCACAAAACAATAAATGGCGCTGTAAAATGATGTTTTGAATAATTAAAAAATGAAAACACCACTTTGTGAACTGTGGCCTGTGGTTTCGAATAAAAATTGGATTTCAGGCAACATGTAATAGAAGTTTATATCACTACACAATTTTTTAAATTGCGTTTTTATTTATGTTATTGTATTGAAGCCCGTCATCTTTAATTGTTTATATGTATTTTATAACAATAATAAATTTATTTTATAAATTTACCTGCCGAATGAAATTATTATTATTTTAAAGCTTATTATTGAATAAAAATTAATACGAAAAAAATATGTATAGATACTGTGATACGTTTGATTTATTTCCCTTCACCTGTCAATTTTGAAATTTTTAACTAAAAAACCTCTAAATGATTTTTAAAATGTATAATTCATAGAAAATTTACTGTATACCAATAAAATACAAAAAATGTATTTACAATAATAATTTATTGCCCAAAATAATAATAACAGTAAGCAACAAATAAGGAAGTCCCTATTATCAGCGTAATAACTGCATTATTAGTTACCTAGAAAACAACAACAAATGAACACTGTAAGTTGCACAAACCATATAAAAAAACTGATACAACCAATTTACAACGTACTTCTAAAAGTGTTAAGAAGTCATATTAAAATAATCCCCTTGAAGGAGACTGAATCCAGTACTCTATGTATTTACGTGTAAAATATATACAGAGTAGGCCTATTGATATATCGTACGTGAAATGTTTTTTATTGTTTTATTTCATGTCGTTTCTAGTCTATAAATTATCTATAAGTTATGTGTTCTTCAATATTATTATACATCGCCAGTGGTATCGTTACCACGTGTTCTGCGAGAGGTATCGTGTATAGACACTCCCTTACATCTACTCTCTTTGTAATATTAGATATTATGTGAATTGTAAACACTTTTAATTGTATGATTGAACATCCATTTAAAATCTGTTGTTTATCAGGGTATCTTTCAACATGTGTATTGTGTATACATACACCCATGATTTAACATAGCAGTTCAGTATAACTGAAGTTTAACATAGCCAAGGTTAGGGTATCCTTTATAAATATTGCAAATTATTTTAAACATTTCGTTTTAATAAAATAACCTATAAAAAGTTTTGAGAACTCTTTTCAATAGACACACTAAATATACAATTTTTCAATTAACTTTAAATTATTTAATCATAATAATTATCAGTAGCTGGCTCGTTCTCAATATCTTCATTTTTAATCCAACTCAAAAGAATACTTTCACCAACATTCTAAGCCATATAAGTAAAAAAATCGCAAACGAAACTAAAATTTACGATTGTATGGACTATAAAAAACTGTTACGTCAAAGGTAGCGACGTTTGAATGCGTCTAACAATAACTGTGACGTAACGGGTGTCGTAGTGAGATGGAAACTAACAGCCCTGACATAGCACACTTTCCCCGTGCGAACGACAGTTTTTGTTAAGCGCTATCTAACAACGGTATCGTTGGTTAAAGCTATACAAAAATATTACTCAGTCTTTTGGATAATAATACAATAGTTAAACATAATTTATAGCCAGTAACATAAAATAATCGTTAATGTACTGTAAATAAAATATTTTTTATATACACTCGAACATGCATTCTATATAAATATGACTTATAGTTAAAACCCATAAACATCAACAAAATAATATATACAAAATAGTTTAATGGCTTTCTATTTGAAAAGGCTGCAAAAGCTATTTATATAAAAAATCAACTTTTGGAAATGAATAATACCTGTATGTTACTGTACGAATATTAAGCTAGGTGTATTTTTGCACGGATACTATTGTAACGATGCTCCTATATTTTAAACTTAAGTAGAAAATATGTGTTAAGACTTAGATGACCACGTCAAGAGCTGCTTGTCTACTAGATGGTAGTCAAATTGAAAAAAAGGTTGCACTTTTTAATGTGTGAATTTCTGATAACTTACAGATTCTGATGCTGTTTCCAGTAGGATCAAGCATTCTGTCTAGAAAGTAGATATCACCGTTGAGTGTTTAAGACTTCCAGTTCCGTATAGAATAAGTAAAACTGTCTACTGGTTCTGGGAGTAACCCTGTAGAACCACTGGAGGGGTATAGGTATCACGGAATCTATTTTGTCTCAGTATCTCCTCTTCTTAAGAAATTATACGACTGGAAACGCCTTATGAGTAAATGATTTATAATAAACTAGCTGACCCGGTGAACTTCGTAACGCATAACAGTGAGTTCAAATTCAGTTTTGTACGAGTAAGATGCCACGTTAATGACCCGAGAAGAAAAAGTTCTTGAATATTTTTTATTATTATTGACAAACATTAGAACAATAAAGAACTCGATCACTTGTAAGGGAACAGAGCGCAGCAGACTGTAAGCCAATTTCCGATATGTAAAGTAACGACCGTTCTATTCATCAGCCATCAAACAAGCTGTTTTGAACCCATCTGCTATGTCATCGAGCAATTACTATAACTTTGATTAACATTTGAAGGAAATTTTCGCTCTAACGATTACAACCTTGGCAAGTGTAAATAGTTAAATTGTTATTTCAAATTCTGTTTATATTGTACATACAATTCTTCCGTTTTTCGATTTCACTTTTTTCCATAACGTTATAAAATAGTACTTCATTACGTGACTAAGTCAATTTTAACTTCAATAAACTTTTTTATTAGACAAGAACAAAGGAAAAAGTAATGCAGTATAAAAAAATGCAGTATGGGGAATCTTCATACCTAAGAACATAAATGATTTATTTCTTATAACGTCTGCCTCATGATGAGTTACGGTTCTTCTACAAATCAGTTAACCGCAGTTTGGAACTGGAGAAAGCTGCTTAAGAATGCATTTTTATCATCTCTAGACTAGTTTTCAGTTTTTAACTATACCAACAAAATCTACAGGTTGTTTTATGCGAACGCTAATTCCCGTATTCATCTAGTAATAATTTAATAATTTTTATTATTAATCCAGTAATTCGCTAAAGATTTATACAATAATACATTTTGGGTGTGTACTGTGCTATTAAAGTTTTGTACGGTGATTTGCTCAAAAAAAATGTTGAAATTAATTAGCTAACAAATTTACAATAATTTTATTTATAGTACGTTCAGAATACAAGTACGCGTTTAAACGATTTTAATTCTTTAGCCAAAATCATTATATTTAATACCATACTTTTATTCGTTTAACTGATTTTTTTATAACGGATATTAAAAAAAAATAATTTAATTTACATCAATAATTTTTTTTACTCTTCAAGAACAACAATACTTTTTATAAAAACGTTTTAAAATATTTTTTTCTGCTTTTATTTAACTGTTATTTAAGTTTACAATTGTTTGTAACGCAATTTGCATTTATTTAATTCATAAAATAAATATATGCTTATTATCTTGTTCCTGCATATTCAATCAGAAATTGTAACGGTTAAACTGGTTTTGGTTTGTATACATTTTTCTCATATCGTATATGTTAAATTTTTATTTTAAACTATATTACGAAAAAGAATTTTTACATAATATCTAATTTATTTTTTATTAGTTATTCCAAAATTTAAAGATAAATTACATTTTGGGTGTGTACTGAGCTATTAAAGTTTTATGAGTGCTTGAAAACAAAAGAATTATTTTAAAGAAAATAGATTTCATAAACTGGTTCTACGTTTTACTTTGCTCTTTTGTGAAGTTAGGGAGATTATCTTTTGAGCCACAAATCAGCTCTTAAAGATAATAACTTTGTAAACTATAATTCTTTTTTTCATGAAGATATTAATATAATTAAATAATTTTTTTAATAGCTAGTCTCTTGAGTTAAAATAATTAATAAAAATAAATCCTTTAAGTTTAAAAGTATTACACATAAGTTATACTATGATAAACAACATATACTCATTTAATAAATACTTTGATTTATAGTGTACAGTTTTAATTATGAGTAGCCTAATCTTTTTGACTTCTTTCACTATAATTTACAGGCTATTTTACAATTATTTAGTAAACCAATCACTTTACTATACAGAAATATTTTTGGATTCTTTGAGATAACCTTGAGTTACTCGTGTTACTTGTATTAATCAAAAACCTAACATAGTAAAAAAGTTATTTTCATACACAAAATTATACTTTATCATTTGTTTAATTTTTTAATTCTAAATTTAAAAAATAACAATAACCTATAAAAATAAAAGAATTTAATCAGAAATAAATAACTTTTTTAGTATGTTAACGTTAACGTAATATATATTTTTGAAGTATGAGGTTAAAGTTCCAAACAGTTGGATGGGTGTATCGGGTTCCAATCAATGCAGTGCGGTCCCATGACAATGTACACAACCAGAGCACGTGTTGATATGCAAACCGGACCGGATCGACCCTTGCACATTGCACATTGCACAAAATGCATTCATGCCCTCAGATTTATAAACTGGAATTGTATCAGAGTTTGAACGTGCCTATATTGAATAGTTCTTTACAATTTCATATGAAGTTCTATATTCTATCCTGTATTTGTATGTATGCCTCATTGCTGGTGACAGAATTTTGTGTTAAGTCTTGAGAAATGTGGTGGTTAAAGGCAAGAATTGCGTTGTTTGAGAATATGTAAACTTCAGGATAGCCTAATGAAAATGACTCAAAGACAACTTTTCAGTTGTCTTTGAGTCTCTGTGACGAGCGGACGTGTTTGGTTTCTTTTGTGTGTAATGGTTAGTGTATGGTTCGTTTGTAAGTTTTTTTGACTGCTTTAAACTTTTATGTTTTCAGTATAGTTGGTCCGGATAAGAATTAATTGTATGTTTTAGATATAGTTCACCTGAGGACATGTTAATGAAACGTCGTGAAATTTTGTTTATAATATCGTGATGGAAAATGTCCGCAATAAGAATCTAAATAATATCAATCCACCATCACCAATAATGAATTTCAAACAAAGGACTATATGTACAGTTGTAGACATGATAATTTTGGAGCTTGATGCCAAAGAGAACAGTTAATTGAATTACTGTAGAATTAAAGTGGCCAAAATTAAGACCAAGGTGACAAGGAATCATAAACAATGTATTATAAACATTGCCCAGAATGCAGAAATATAATGCCAGGGAACGAAATTATTATGCTTCTGGGAAATTACTTTTCGCAATATCTTAAGAAATATTTATAAAAGTTTTAGGCGTAGTCAGGTACATAATGAGAAAATCGGTTTTTATATAGATCTAAAAAGACTATTCGTATAATATTTACATGTGCAAATTTACTTTTACACAAATGTTATGTTTTCAATATGCAAATAAAATCTAACTTAACAGAATTTCCCAGCCTTCAAAATTGAATTAATTTGAATTAATTGAATTGAATTTAATTCCGAATTGATTAATTTAACTTACATTTATTTCTGAATAAACAAAAATAATTAAAATTTAAATGAAAAACAACGCACTGATTCTGCTATTTTCAAAACTGGTATTTTAATGCAGTTATTTAAAATAATACTTTTAAGTTCT
This sequence comes from Nephotettix cincticeps, assembly GCA_023375725.1. Classification (NCBI taxonomy): domain Eukaryota; kingdom Metazoa; phylum Arthropoda; class Insecta; order Hemiptera; family Cicadellidae; genus Nephotettix; species Nephotettix cincticeps. The sequence goes on along the minus strand of CM041790.1, from coordinate 21,871,392 downwards.
CAGCTAACTTGTGAAGTTAAGCAGAAGAAAAATTGTTAATTGCGAATAAAAATGCTTTTATAATTAATTGTCATGCCTTTCTACCATCTTATCTTTAAAATACTATTCTATTGTTGATATTTGATGACTATGTTGTTAGCTAAACGAAACAATAAAATCTCTGAAGTCATAACAATAATAAATTTTAAAAATAAAAATGATTTAATCTTGCGTTTTTAATTTATTAATTATATATAATATGATTCTTAATTTGTTATGATATAAACAAAAAAATAATGTTTATTTAAAGAAACAATTATATGTATTATTTTTCAATTTTTTAAAATCGTTAGTATAAAAAAAAAGTATATAATAATTTTATGTTATACTAAAAATATGTTGTAGCGTGAAAAAAATGTATGTCTTAAATGCTTTAATTATGTAACTATCATATCTTTAAAATTGTTGTGTGTTTAATTCTTTTATATAATTTATAAATTCCGTATATTGTTTCTACTTTGAACAGCTGATAAATATATAAACTCACATATATCGATTGTTTGTGGTATAAAATAAATCGTACTTGTAATATTCAGAAAAATAATACTATGTGATATATTGTAACTGAAAATTATATACTAAAAATGTATAGGACTAATTGTTTTTTATGATATTAAATTACATACTTGTTATGCGTGTATAAAAATCTGAATAACTTACGTTTTGCTATTTAATACAGCTGTTAATTAATGCGTAACAGCTTATATAATTGTTTATTTATTTAGGGTAATTAAAAAATAGTTATCTAATCTGGTGTTTAAGTCAGTAAGGCACTGTTGGTTCTATTTCTTTAAATGATATTACAGATGTTGATTTCCGAAATTATATCGATTGTTTGATTGTGGTGTTAAAGATTTATATATTGGTGGTTAATAGAAAATACATTAAAAATATACAAAAAAAAAAAAAAAAAAAAAAAAAAAAAAAAAAAAAAAAAAAAAAAGTAAAAAAAAAAAAAAACAAAAAAAAAAAAAAAAAAAAAAAAAAAAAAAAAAAAAAAAAAATAAAAAAAAAATAAAAAAAAATTATTATTATTATTATTAAAAACTTTACTTTAACTTTAAAAATTGTAATCATGAATTGTGTTTTTTTTGTAAAATGATAGCTTTCCCCTGTATAACATATGTATTCCATCATACGTCATATTAGGAAAAGCAAGGGATATGATTGGGAGCAGTGCATGGAGTACCTGTATGATCTGCAACCTGTGGCATCACTGTCGGGGCTCACAGGTGATTGCGCTATCCAATCAACTAATAGTCCAATTAATTATGTTTTCGTCGGTTAGCTTATAAATGAGTTTCGCACCTCTATCAAAATAGCTGATGAAAAACGTTAATAGACGATCAATTGTTTATTCATTATGAGTTTAATATATATTGAGTTCCTATGTGAGCAATTTTACTAAGCATTTAATAAATAATTGAGACTGGAATGAAGTGTAAATGTAGTGTTACCTGTTCGACCTTTCGGTTGTTGTTCTCACTGTGCAGCAGCTGTTCCTCGACCTGCGAGTACTCCTGGTCATCCTGGGTCCTGGAGTCCCTCCTCTCCCGCTCCCGCGTCGCCGTCGTCGTCACCGCGTCGCTCGTGTCCAGCTCATCGAGCAACTCGTGCAGCACCCGCAGCTCCGGAGAGCCCACGTGTGACGAGTGATAAGGAGATGATAAGGGGGCCGTGGTGTCCGAGTCCGCGTCTGCGTTCGCCTCTTGCTCACGCTTCCCAGATGACATTAAAGCCGTCCACTGCGCACATGCATGCACATGTGTCTACCGCATGCCCGCGTCCCACGCGCACTACACTGCGACACTTGCACCGAACTGTCTACTGGTCAACACTGTGCACATAATAAGCCGCCGTCAGATCTGTTGATTTTGGGTCAATATTTTGTGCTACGAAGTGTGCAAGATACAAGTATAAACTTGTTTCTCACACATTAAGGGGAATACTAATATTTTTGCGGATTTTCTATAACTTTTATAATTTTATTATTACGATTTTGAAATCTTGATCAATTAGGCGTGATTGTGTAGCCTTGTAACTGACTAGGCCGATATGTTCCTTGCACAGGACTTTTAATTAATAATCAAACAGTCATTAGATTTAAGGGGCCAACAATTTTACGTCAACTGTTAACCCAGAATGTGTTCATAAATATTAATATTTGTAATGTACATTTCGAAGAGCGCAAATATTTAACATATTTAAGCAATTTGCGAGTCATTTATAACCTCTAGTACGGATTCTATAATGATACTCAAATAAATCTTATCACTAAAATACTTTACTCCTAATTCCTAATATTGGTTACAATTATTTCTTAGGTTATAGTCAAATGGTAACAAGATTTCTTTAAATGCTATTGCGTTTTCTCAAAATCATTGCTATAATTAATCATCCAAACAGGCTTATTTATGGCACTTTGTCACTCATATGCTCATCAAATAAATTATTTTTTTAATACACTTAAAAACAAGGTCAACTCAAGGTCGAATTAATTGGCATCGATACAAAACATAAAGATACTTTTGGAAATGTAATTATCTATTATCTTGTAGGTAGACGTGTGGCAAATATTTGTTATGTGATAGTATTGCTTAAGAGCGTAACGTATACAGGGTGTCCATAAAAAACGTTTCAGGACTTCGGTGAGTGATTAGATACATTAAAAGGAAGAAAAAGGTTCCAATGGAGGTATGGCCTAAAATGCTTATATTCCCAGATATCCACCATTTTGTATTTTTCACAAAATATTATTTATTACAAACATTTTTGAACGGATTATTTTCAAATTTGGTATGTTTTTACACTACTAGACTACTATTATTTAAAAAAATAACTAGCATGATCAAAGCTCAAAATTCAAAACGGCAGCCATTTAAAATTTTAAAACTAAAATACTTTGTAAACGGTAAAAATACAATGTACGCTGTTTTGTATTTTGAGCTTAATCATGCTAGTTTTTTGATAATAGTGGTCTACTAGTGTAAAAAACATACCAAATATGAAAATAACCCTTTTAAAAATGTTTGAAATAAAAAAATATTTTGTGAAAAATACAAAATGGCGGATATCTGAGAAAATTAGCATTTTAGGCCATACCTCCACTTGAACTTTTTCTTCCTTTTAATGTATCTAATCACTCACCGAAGTCCTGAAACGTTTTTCATGGACACCCTGTATATAAACGACGGTTACTATCGTTACTCTTGTCAATTAAAATATATCCTGCACATGTTGTCCATAATGAGCAATTTGTGAGATGACGCGTCCTAACTAGCACTAGAGGTAAGCTAACTCGACCACACGACCGCACCCGAGTTGAGCCATGAATATTCCATGAAAGTAATAAGCCACTCTTCGCCTTGTTAGGATGCACTTAGGTTTATAATTACTATTCTTAGACATGTGACTATGATGCAATTAAAAAGTGTTGTTTCCCCAATCTCGTGTCAAATTTCTAAATCTAACTTTTGGGGTATTAACCGTTATCTCGCGTCGTAGACGTTTAGACAACACCGTAGGTTATTTTGATTTTTACCGTTTGGTCTTGAGCAAATGTCGTCTCTACCCACTCTAATCTCTCCTCCAATTATTGTGGTCGCATTCCACTATCTGTTTAGGCGTTTGTTGGTGTGAGACGCTTTGTGTGGACTGATAACTCAACCCTTGCGCTTCGTGAAGTCTTTTCCACCGCGCAAGACATTTATTATGGTGTAAAGTTTTCCTAATAAAAACTAAGTTTTCAAAAGTGATTTATGGTTCTTTTAAAGTAAATGTGGAGTTATTGTGTTTCAGTTGTAGTATGACTTTTGCATATTACTATCAACCCTTTTTAAATTGTAAAAATGGATCAAAGAGAACATGAACATAACATAACGCTTCTCAGCGTGTTGAAGGAAGAATCAACTAATGAAGTTCCACGACGAGATTGAGATCGTGCTAGACGAGTGTTATCTGATTATAGTGACGAAAATGAAGTTTTGAATGATTGTGACCTTAGTGAGAGCAAATTAATACAAAATTTATAAAATTAAGTTTTTTAATTTTATTTAAATTAATTCAATCAATTATTTATTATCAAATCCTTTTATCCTTGGTTATATTATACAGTAATAACAATTTCTTGTATGTTATATACATTAAAAGCATTTTATGTATTAAATTAATTTCCTAGCATCATTATTATGCAGCGCTGATGTGGCTCGTCATTGTGCGAATTATGGAGGGTAAATGTAAAGAATACTTTTTAATACTTTTATACTTTTAACTGAAATGGCGACCTACCCAGGTAGGTACTGTATTTTAAGCCAAGTATGAATGAGGAATGAATGTTGGATGATTGTGGCGCGATCTTGTAGTCTTGTTACTGACTAAGGCTGACATGTTCCTTAGACAGGACTGTTAATTAATAGCCCAACAGCCGATGGCAACTAATGGACCTACAGTTTAACGTGGAATCCGGACCACTGGAATTACGAATTGGTCTAATTATGAGGATGGTCTTTGTGGATTAACGCAGTATTTAATAGTGCGGACGTTAATCCACACAAGAGAACACTACACCCACCGACCATCTCTCACAACTATCCACAATTCGTGACCTCCAAGTACCTGGATTACAGGACGTCGCCACCGCCCCAGTCAGAATACTTTTCTGACTTGATATTGTTAAGGTACCTCAGTATTTACTAATATAATTTCTGAATTAAAATTACGTAAGAAAATAAATTCAAGCTACTTTACTTTATAAAATTAGTTCTTTATCGGCTTCATGTTTAAATTATGATTATTATATGCGAGGTATAAACAGTAGGCCTAAGAATTACTTTTTTTAATATTAACTAAAGAAATAATTTAACGGATTAAACTAAAAAAATATGTAACATAATTAAAAAATGTGTATTAGGTCTCTTAACCTAATACAATTAGACACACTTTAACTCCTGTGCAATTAAAGAATTTTCTTCCTTTCAAGGAGCTCTTCGTTTAATTGCTGGAATCCTTCTGTTAATGGAGAGAATTCTTTGCTGGAATAAAAACTACCTTAATAATTTCAAGAAAAAAGTGTGTTTGAATATCACTTAGTATTTATTTGTAAATTATATGATTTGATTCATTAACAAGGAAATTTTATCAACAGCTTTGTTCTAAACGAAATCGAACTGTTATTGGATGCCTAAATCAGGTCCCAAAATGAAGAAATTTTGAGTGGGTCTGTAATTGACCTAAAACTATCAAAATAAATATTTTATTGGAAACTAAGAGAGTGTATATGGAATTGGTTGAAATGTATGAACAATTATAATATAACTGTTCATACATTTTAAACAATTCTTAGCAGTTATTATATTAAATTAACTGAATTTTAAAGCCTTTTAATTTATTAAGTACTAACTGGCCCGTGAACTTCGTAACGCCTGACAGTAAATACATGTTAACTTTAAGATTGGTCATGTTCTGTCGAATAGCATTACGGCTTCATTGTTGAAAGGTTATGTATTCTGGGTCGCGGCATAGTGAATAGCAATACTGAAACGATAAGACATATTAATAACCATTCTCATAAAACAAATAAATCTGAGTGGATTAATTCACAATTTTCAAATCCAATCCAAACCCAAACCAAACCTAACTGTAATACGGCTTTATAGGAAATATAAACAACAGCTGATTATTATAATAAACGTAATACATATAAACATTGTAATTATTTTTTATTTGGCAACAGATAAACACGTGACTTTTAATAGGACAGAAAATAAAAATATAAATACATAATCCCCCAAAACCGTAAACGTGGCGAATAAAGCTGTTCATTTTGTACAGCACATATTTACTTAATAGTTTTACATTAATGAATGATTCAGATGACATTGGATAGTAAAGCATATAGCTAATGGAAAGTAAACCAATCAGCTGTAGCTAAGAAATCAAATGTTTTCACTGTAGTAAATTTGTAAACAAACTTACTCTCCATAAGGTTAACATTAGAAATTTAAAACGCCATAAAATGAAAACTTATGGGGTTGTCGAAAATATTTTTTCACTTAAACCTTCCTGGACACATATAGAGCAACTTCCTAAAATTTCATGGTTATTGGATGAGTAGTTTGGCAACGCATAAGGGACATACATACATATATTCAATTTTATATATAAAGATTTATTGATTTTTACTTGTTAATAAATATCTATAGAATAGACCCTATTAGTTTACAAAAAATATTTTACTAAAATTAGTTTAGTATTTAGAACAAATACAGCTGTTTTCCCTTTGAATTTAACACATAAATGTTTCCTATAACGCAAAACAATTCTTAGTAACGAAGATAAGAAACAAACGGAGTTTTATTTCATATTTGTAATCACGTAAAAATTAAATTGTTTGCTTTGTTTGGCTGTCCAGTTTCACTTCTGTTTACTGTGAAATATAATTTATTACAACAAATCTTTTAACCAATAATCTTTTCACTGAAAATTTCAAATTAAATTTATTAGTAGCGGTCAAATTTAATTACTACTAAATTATTGTTTTAAAGATTTATTGTGCTTTGTATTATTTATTTTTATGGAATATGCATTTTCTCTGAAAAATGTTTTGTCTCATTCACAGAAAAATGAAGGCAAAATAAATATGAACAAACACTGTGGTGATGTATCCACTGGAACATTTATTTAGCTTTGTTTAGGCCTCACTCGGTAATATAATTTGTTTACATCCAGTGTTGTATTCTCATCAACGCCATCTTATTAATTTATGGAAGTTGTTTAAAAAATTACAATTAGTTTAATTTTGTTGTTAACTCCTAAATTATGTTGATTGAATGTTTCAAATAGCTATATGTTTATTACAAAATATTTTTAAATTCCTTCATTTAAATCACTATAGTTTTAACAAGATGAGTTACACTTTTTTGGAGTGTCTTATCAAACAAAAAGTTCATAAATACTTTACGGTTGCCAATTCATAATTTTTAGGGTTAAATGGTTACTTTAAAATACTTTTCTACGCATTCAAAGGTAAAGGCTGAAACTAAAACCTATTTACGACAAGCGGAAAAAGTGAAAGTAGCATAATAGTGGACTTTTATTTCTTCACTTTAGTAGTTTCACCGTTCACAACGCCTATTATTTTTACTCAGTGCATTATAAACATATCACAACGCACACACGCACGCGCGCACTCTCACACACAGCACCACCGCACCACCCGTTTATAAATACTGAACTGCCGGGCAGAGATGTCCTAGATACAGCCTTGAGTTGGCAGGGAGCCGCAGTCAGGTGACTGGTGACGTCACCGGTACCTTGTCTGACGTCACGGATATTAACAACCGTCCGCTACGTCATAGCTGTCCTCACAGATGCCATTGGACCCTCTGGTTCTATAATTGGAACTGTTATTCCCGGGTGTCTTGCGGGCTGGAGTCTGCTAGCAGTGCTCTAATACCCCTTTTAACTACCAATAAAATTTATAAATATACTCGGTACTTAAAAAATGTAATAAATATTATTTAGAAAACGGAACTTTTAGATTGCACATTACAGTATTAGGTTCCCGTAGAGGAAGGAGTCATTTACACGTACAACGCAAGTTAAGCACTTGTTTTCACACCTCAATCTGCCGGTAGACACGAATTTCAACTCAAAATTTAAATAGCTTGGTGTAAACCAAGGTATAAAAATATATTATGGTAAAGTATATTGTGACTTTACGTTTTATGGAATCAAATACAGTAAGAATAATCAAAACTCTGTTTCGTGTTTCGTAGTTTTTTGTGTTTTTTATAGTAGAAATTTAATAAATGCAACTTTTAATAAAATATTATATGTATGTTAAATACAGGTTACTCGCTGGAGTAGCCTACTAGGTTAGTTAACAAATTTAGTTACGGTATGTTTAATAGTATAAAAATTTGAAGGTAAAATTTAAAATATCATTATACCATTTGGTTATTAGACTTCGATTTAAATCAAAAATAATATTTTAGATTTTTTTATAAAACTAATACCTAAAGGCCATTTTGGCCGTTTTTTACCCATCCTAAGCTCTGAAATGGATTCTTTTGAAAATGTTTAATACATAATAATTATTAAATAATCATTATTAGTTCACTATGTAGTTCCAGTTACATTATTTTTTAGATGGGGCTATCCGAAAACTAACGAACGGTAGTGGTGTACGCCTAAATACTCAACTAGTACAAGTGTAACTATTTATAAATGATTCCCTTAAAATTCATAAATATTTATTTTGTCCAATTAAATTTATACACACATATAATAATTAAGAAGTGTGAAATGGATGTCCGGCTTAACCATTATAGTCCTCGCCTAGCAGCAGTTGACACATAAACAGCACAAAATTGAAACTTACCTCTCTCAAAGTTACCTCACAATAACGGAGAAAAAATACTAAAGTTTAGGAATAGCATCGGTCAGTAAATTACGAGGTGAACACGATATTATAGCAGCGATAACGAGCAATTATAGAGCCCATCCACTACTATTTTATCGTAAACGATACAACTTCTGCCATCATTAAACTACAGTATAATCTTTATTGACAAATAGTCTCTTACTATTGCACGTTTCATTGTTGTTGTGAAATACGAAAAATGAAAAATGCGTTACATTAATTTTAATGCAATGTGAAGAATGACTTTATAATATACCTTTTTGCCTATTCTTCAATTCTTACTTACTCATACCATATTTAATTAAAATCATATATAATCATCCTTTCTTGCTGTTTAAAAAATAGAGAAACAACAATGTATTTGGTACACTTGAATTCATTATCACTTACAAAATCATCTCAACTCAAATTAAATATAAGTCTCTCTTAAAAACTTTTATCATATTTTACTGTGGATAGCCTCTGGATCTTTGAAGAACGAGATTGTGGTTTAAAATACCTTTCTGTCAAGAGATCTTACTGTAGCTTTTGCAATTACAGCCGTTTCGTATGTCCCGACTCAACCACCCCTCGCGACAATCTGCACGCACATCTTGTAAATAGTTGTGTTCTCTTTGTGAAATGTTAGTGTAAATAGTGTTTAATATAATGTAAACAGTAGACGGTGATATTCAAGACCTGAAGATGTGCCCCAGCAACACGGAACGGCCGTAGTCACAAAATCCACATAAGGATCTCTCGACAGACAGGTATTTTTAACCACAATTTTTTAGATTAATGATACTTATGTGTTTCATAGCAAAACAGTTAATTGTGTTTCAAGTTGTTAAAACATCATAAAGTTGAATTATTCCGAATCTCTTCTGCTTATTGAGTCACTGTAAAAATAGCCTTATACTGGTCGGTAATTGATAATTAATTGAATTATTCTTCAATAACGTAAAACTTAATAAGTGTTTCCATCCGGCCTTTTTTGCCCATTGCAATATCACCCATCCACATGTTTACTTGAACACAATAAACACATTTGGTGTGTTGTAATGTTGATCATTCGATAGCTATCATTGTATCAATATTTCACTTTATACAATTTAAAAATAATTTTTTTATCTAAGTACCATTCTAGCTGGAAGCCAATTTAATTCAAATAAAAGCCATACAATAAGGTTAGTATAGTATTTGAAAAGCGGAAAGTGAAATATTTAAATTTAATATGAAGCGGAAACTGAGAAAATCGACAAAGATAGGTCAGAAAACGTTGTAAAAGCTAGACTGCTTTTGAATAGCGACAAGCAAAGATAAGAGTAGTGATATAATTAGTTTCTACTAAATATATAGTAAAACTGCATAACCGGCATTTATATACAAGCTTTTTTAAAATTTAATTACTATATATTTCGTTTAAATTTACAATAGTTGAAATCGATAACTAAATGTAGATTATAAGCAATAATGTGACTAAAATTTCGTGCTGCTAGGTAAAACGACGAAGCACCTACTTTGTTTGTAAACTATAAATCTAGACAAAATATTTATACTAGTGCAAAAATATATGTACCTGTAAATATGTTGAATATGAATATATCCAGTGACATAAAATGTGGAAAGAAATTATTTAGAGGAATGTGAAACAATTGAATGGGGACAAAACATTTACAGTCGTAGTAAATAGAAGCTTCGAGAAATGAGTTCTGTTGTGTTCAAAATATTTATGTGAAACAATTGTTTTCGAACGTTCACGTGATAGATTGTTTGTCTAAATTTAAAATATGTGTATTGCAAACACCAAGTTTCTAAATAGAATAGTTAACGATTTATCAAGATGCTATTAAAACGTTTTTTAAAGTAAATTGTTGAAACAAAATATTAACAGAAAGAAAGTTACTAGAGAACTGAATCAGTTAAACGAACTGAATAAACAATAAAAATCAAAACAGTACTTTTAATATATTATGTTATTTAAACAGTTAAAGTTTGATATATTTCTGACTTAATTCTTAATGCAATTAGGTATGCGTAAAGTAAAAATATGAGTAGGCTAACTGATATATCAAAGCTTTAAGGTACAATTTCACAAAAAAGTTTGCAAAATATTTTATATTTGCATTTCAAGAGAAAAATTCATATTAGTAACTTTTTATCTAAAATATCATACTGTAATAGTTTAGTTTCCTTCTGACTCATTGAAAACTGAAGTCAATTGTACAAACAAATATGTGTTTTAAGCAAAAGGTTTGGGTTTGTTTTACACGCTCTATTTTAAATTTTGTTCATCTAAACAGGTATGTTTTGAACTTGGAAAGATACGTTAATCAAACTTCAACGTATAAAGTGATGTATTGTGTTAACATCTTGTAACGTTTTGTATGCATACACAATGTACTGCTGTATGTAATTTGAACCAAGCTGGCCTCCAGGCCGTGCATCGTGCATGTGCTACCTGCCTTCCAGTCCATGCTGAAATCTTAAATTAAGCTTACTTGCTGGGCCCTCCACTGAAAAGCATGAAACCTGAGTATTAGAATGGTCAAACGTAACAATAGAGAATATAAACACTACATTTCGAGTATAGGGAATCCCTTATGATGATAAAACATATGGGTTTTTAAAAATAGAAACTATTTATACACTAAATAAAATGTATCATCGATGGATACAGTTCTTCTTAGTACTCATTTAAAGAAAGTGATGAAACAATTGTGAATGAGCTACGCCAGCTATACAGCTGTTAAACTTAAATATATATATCCACATAGACTATAGATCCGAGCTTGGGGGTGAATTGACACAGTAGGGGAACAGAACTGATAGTAAAAACCAAGATATGAACCTCAGCCATCACAGGCCGGGTTCGGAATCCATCACGATATTAATTATGCCGCTGACGTCACCTTTCAGGTACTTCTATTCCTCTCCATAATTCAAATAAATGACATATTATAATATAAATAGAACAGTTATGTTATTTTATATAGCTGCACTTATTGTTGCCTCTTATATTAACAGGAATAACCATTTTGATGAGTTCTCGAATTATTACTTTCTCCTTATACATAGTAAATGAAGAAGATATTACTATCGTCAAAATTTTCAAATTTGAGTTGAGAGAGGATATATCCATTTTGGGGTCCCTTGAATAAAAACAAAATCGATTTCGGCATGATATCCATGTGTGTGTGTGTGTGTGTGTGTGTGTGTGTGCGCGCGCGCGCGTGTGTGTCTGGATGTGTAAATAGCCACAGCCTATTACGTTGGTCCGATTTAGATGGTATGTATGTATATTAAAAAACACGAAAAATCTTGATTTCTCAAAAAGGTTCAACGATTTTGATTAATAGTTTATGATTTATAGAGCACTAAACAATTTGACACCACATCTGTAAAATTACGGTTCACAAGGTATGGGCTTTTAAATGTCAAAAAACTAATTTTTGGGTTTTACGCGAAAACAGTAAAGGTAAAGTATAGTTTGACTACCACCATTCAAATCAGCTTAACAAACTAAACAAGCTAGTAATTTGAATGATTCGTCTACGACCAACGGTTTCAAAATAAAGTTAAATTACTATCCATGGTATACGCAGTACGTTTTGTGAGAGCACCCAATGTAATTTTAATGGGGAATATTGAAAAATCAATTTATTCCTTATTTCCCAACCGTTTACCATGAATCTTAGAATGCAGCGTAAGGTTCCTTCTACGAAACTCTCAAAAACGCTCTATCACCGGGTAGGGTTGGGCCCACCATAAACTTCTGACAATGAATGTAGCTTTGTTTCTCTTTGTCTTGTAGTATTTTCAGAAGTTGGATGATTATTTTATTTAACAACAAATCATAAAATGATAGATAAACTTTAAAGATTACGATAGTTTTATTAAAGAGTGTAGTTTTTAAATTTATTAAGGGAGAAATTATGTGCCGGTCCACTGATACCATTTATTATTTATCTATTACGACCAATCCGTGAAACGCAAATACATTACTTTATCCTTGGACAAAATGTCTCTGTAGTTTTTTTTATTTCCAATATATGCAAATGGGAAAGTTTGAGCATACTTTTACTTTTCATTGCATTATCGTGACACCATCCAAGAATACACACTCATGTCTAAATTGTAAACACAAAATTGTTGTAAAGGAGGTTTAAATGGGCTCTTAGGGGGTCTAAACTCATTATGATGAATTAAATATGTATTATATGTAAGATTTGTTTATGTTGAAATCACATTTGATAGTTAGTTATAAACAAGTAAATGATTTGAATAGAAAATGAAATGTAATAATAGTCTAGAATACGCTAATTCTTGTCTCGCTAAATTATTTAGTAGACTTTAAAATAAGTCTATATGAAGGTTGATTAAATTTTATAGGATTTTTCTCTCCAAGTAGTCACGAAAAAGCTTTTGAATTATTAAGTGAATGTATCATATTGAGAAGACTCCATATTTTATCCAACTCAAAAAAGGAAAACAACATTAATAAAAATGGCTTTGCAACACAAAGTTGTGTTATTTAAATTAATAATAGCAATAATTAATAGTAGCTAATAAATATTCAATCACTCTCTTGTATGAGCGCTGTGAATGTCTTGCAAGCTTTTTTGAATAATTAGTCTCTTAATTTGTTCATCATCCGTTTATTTACTTTAGTCTAACATGTATACATGTTTTCTTACGTTGATGTTCAGCTTAAATGTGTTGCATTACAGTCTGTAGCTTGTTAGTTAAATTAAACTAATAATAGCTAATTAAAATATTTAACCAATTAATTAAATTAATTAGCCTTTTTTAAATTTCAATGACATTTAATTTTTAAATTACACCCAATGGTTATTTGAATACTATTATCAATAAATAATAAATAAATCTACTGAATAACGTTTCACTATTTTTTATTGTAGTATTTAAATAATTATAATAGTAAAAGCCATCTTTGTATGCATAAGAATAAAATTATAGGGGTATTTACTTTCTACTCAATGATAATGAGTGTTTATACTAATTATACTAGTAAATCGGAATTTACTGCCTTATTGTTAACAATACTGTATATTTTTAACAGAAAATCAATAAACTGTAAAAAATTAAATTAAACTTACACTTTGAAAAATATAATTTAAGTCTGTATTAAACTTGTTGAACCCACTTTTGTTTCTTCAAACTTTTTCATTGTTCATAAATAGGAAGTATATAATTATTTTTCAAAAATATATATAGTCTTCAAAAATCAAAAATACCTTGATTTACTATCTTTTAACTTTTATATAGTTGAACTATGTTTAACAATGTAAAAATTTAAGGATATAATATAGAGTTTTATAACATTATAAATCAAAACTTATATAATAACAATTTTACATACTTTTAAAAAACTGAAATGCACAATGCGCATTCAAAAATTCTAATTAAAATGCTCTTAATCTCCTTACCAAACTATAATACCAAATAAAACTACTGCCAGTAAAACGAAAAATATGATGACATTATTACACAGATTAAGATTATGTTAAAACTGTGGAAAATTTAAAAGCTAATGCTTCCAATTACGGTTTTTTGAGTATTTTGCATTGACTGTTTCAGTAACAAGGCACACCGAGTTTTTTTTTACCGCCAACGAGCTGTTATACCCTAGGAGACAAATAGGAGACACCTCGTGCTTAAATTTAAATTTTTATCCACAAAGAAGTATAGATTTCCATTTACATCTAACAATTTACATTTAATATGTATCGCCGTTTTAACATGTAGTTCAAACCTCAGAGAGGTTTTTTACAGACACATGCTCCATACATTCATGTAGTAAAAGTTCATTAAGTAATAGTACTAGTGTAAACTGTAAATGACATAGGGATGACAGTAGAATACTGAGTTGTATCGTCACTCCGAAACAGGTTTTACCCTTCTATGGTGCTATGGGATACACCACAAAAACCTCTCATTTATGAAATTACAAGGCAATCAATACCGTTAAAATACTAATATTCTAAATTACATTCTCTCACATGAGAAACGTATAAAAAATTGTAGATGCGTAATCTGTTGAAATATTTAAAAAAATTATCAGGAAACATTACAAATAAAATAAATCAGCATTTTTCAAAACGTAAAGGTTCTTGTTGCTAAGTAACGTTAGTTGTAAATATGGTAATGTAAACAATTCCAAATTAACCCTGAACAAAATTCTAGTTGGAATAGCTGACCGACATCATGACTTATGACCCGTACGCGTATGGATATGACCCATACCAGGAATACCCATACGATGATCAGCCTGAAGAAGAAGAAGATCCGGAGGAGAAGCTAAATAAACAACTAGCGTTAAAAGAAGCGATCGAATCCAACCGTCTGTATCTGAAGAAGGTCAGGAGACAATGTGTCCAGGAGGATTTTGCTGATCTCGAGAAATATCAGATGTTCCTAATCGAATTCTTAGTAGAATCATTATCTGTTGATACAAAAAGTGAATTAGGACTTATCTCAGAAGAAAATGAAGATGCGGAATCGGAAATAGTCGTTCGAGTTCAATTTCTCGATACCCCACCAATTGAGATCAGACAGAAAGGAGAGGTAGTATACATCAGACATTTTAGTGATCTTGTTATAGTACACATTTAGTGGTCTTCAACAGGTTTTTGAAACCATTGAACATATATTTTTTCATTGAAAAATTCTTCTTCGAAATGAAATAATGGTAATCACTATAAAATCCTTAAACTGAAATATAGCTACTGTGCTTTATAGTCACCCGTACATCTACAAAAGGACCATCTGACAGTATGTAGAAAGGTTCAGATTATCATTCTTTACTTTAACATTTGTTTCAGAAAGTAGAAAGGACTGATTCACAAAGAGGTGAGACCGAGTTCATGGAGACGGTGGGGATGGCGGGGTTGAAGGAGACGGTGGACAGCCAGCCGCCGGGCAGGAAGTCAGAGACCGGGTCTCTTGTAGGAAGCCTCAGAGTGAGAGGGAGCAACGACGGAAGCAACAGCAAGGGATCTGGATCCTCGGGCTCTGCCTTCGACACTGTGTGGGAAGACGCGACCGGTAAAATGTTTGGAATATCATTTTTGATTACTAGAATTTATATTCAAAAATTTTTACATTCCAACAATTTTGCTTTTTGTTGTGTCGCGTTTCATTGAAATAAATTAATCTTATTCAGACATATTCATTATACTACTTCATGAAATGGCAACCAACCTAGGCAGGTGTTCTAAGCCAAGTATGAATGAGAAATGTGTGTAATATGATTGTGGCTTGATCTTGTAGTCCTGCTACTTACTAAGACATGTTCCTTAGACAGGACTGTTAATTAAATAGCCCAAGGACCAACAGTTTGACGTGGGATCCAAACCACAGTTTTGCCTCTGAATAATTATGAACTGGTCTAATTATGAGGACGGTCTTCGGAGATAAACGTATTATTAAATGGTGTGGACGTTAATGCACACCGGAAAATGTCACATCCACCAACCATCGCTCACAACTATCCACTTTCTTATGAATATCGAATATTTCAATATTCTTCATGCTATCCATAGGCTTTCTACGTATCCAATGCTGGGTACCTGTAAATAAGTTAAAATTCACACATTTTGTACATAAGTATTTAAAAACTAATAACAAGAGGCTGAGAAGTATTTAATAATGATTTTGAAAACTTGGTTATGAGTGCATTAGAAACGAAACCATTGGGAGTTTGTATCCTAAACAGAACCGCAGAGCCAATTAGTGAAAACCTAAACATTTATACTACATTAAACACATTTATACTATTTTAAACATTTAAACATTTATATTTATAGTTTTAAAGATAAAAAGGTTATTTAAAGTAGAATGTCATTGAACCTATATTCAATATGCTATATTGCAACAATAGTTTAGGTCAAGTTTTATAAAACTGTCGTTATTAGAGCAATAGCATAGCAAATATATGTGTGAAGTCCTAATAATTATACTTTAATTTTTTGTATAAAAATTTAAATAAATAAACGAATTGAGGACAAAACGATGCTTTCTTTTCACATTTTTATACAAAGTAATAACAATGTAATGATTGCATTTTTTCCAGGCAAGTCATTGCTGTTCTCTAAATACACTTTAGATTTGATTCAAGGCATTGACAAGACTCCGGTGAAAATACAAGTGTCCAAATGTATAGAACCGGTGGAGGATGAAGAGAAGGGAACGTGCGAGCCCCTAGGCTACACAGTAGTCCGTCTCCCAGACCACTTCAGTCTCTCTGTACTCCAGTCCTGCAAGCCTGGAGTCATTCTCCCGGTGTCATGCTCTCACCGCGCATCTCTCAAACTTCACAACGTTTTCGGAACCAAAAAGGGACACTTGGACATCTTTGTAAGACTCTCTTGCTTCGGTTCTGTAATCACGACATCTTTTCAAAGTGTCGGTCCGGATCGTCAGTACGTATTCAACCCGAGTCCAATGCCCAACCTCGATGGAGAGAAAGAACGGGACGTTGACCGTAACGATTTGCTAAAGCCTGTCCTCGCTCAGGAGGAAGACGCTAAGGGGATTAAAACTGTCCAAGGCGAGGACGATGTGTTCCGGAAGTCTGTTGTTTGGAAAGACAACACCAAACATTGCGGATGTATGCATGATCCATCGGACGTCATCATGTGCGGACCCGGTGGAGAGATGTCTTTGGCGATGCCTCGTCCAAGCGACGATGTCTTGTGTCGTGACCAGCTGAACGGCGCCAAACCTACCCAGGAGAGACCATACTGCGATTGGCACCACCTGGTGAGGAAGGAGATCCACAATAATCCAGGTGGTAACTGCGGGTGTATGGATGACGTAACCGTGATTAAAAGCCCGAGAGGCTCTAAATATTTTGAAGGTAAATCACAGGCACCTAACACTACGACGCTGGTCTCAGCTGACAACGTGAAAACACAATCACGAGTTCAAAAAATGAGTACTAAAGTCGAAACATTAAAACCAAAATTCCCAGAAAAAGTCGTGAAACCAATTATTGGACTTGGTATCAAACCTGAGCCAACACACTGTGGGTGCAACTGTCCGCCCATTAGGAACTCGCTGAAGGACAGTCCAATGATGAAGTATACATGGCAGGTGCAATAAACTGAGCAATACAAGTATATCTGTACTTAACACTACAGTCTTAATTACATGAGTTTCTATTTTCTTGCGTTTTTCCTGAATGTTATTTATATTTCAATACAAAATCAGACGTGATTTTGTCATAAGATTTACCGTATTTTTGCTTTGTAATGAGGTACCGTAGTGGTATGAGACGAGGTTACCGCTTAAGATATAGCATATGTTCCCGGCCATTGGTTTCAATCCATCAACCGTCGACCTACTGGGCCAGTACGTTTCCCCTAAGTTACCGAGTTGGTAAAATAGTATTACCAATATATCTCCCTAGAATTTACTAACTGTTTCAGTATAGATTTTCCATTTATTCATTAGTTGTGTCATTTTTTTACAGATCTACAGGATAAATGATGGATATACATTTAAATCCTCGAAACTTATTTTATTCTCGATGGTAAAAAATGTACATAACACGTACTTGAATATCAAGTATTGTATGAATTGAGTATTGAGACATACTGATACGTTTGATATGAAAAAGTTTAGCAATTAGGACTCTACCTAGCCTATTAACTCCATTAACTGAACTACCTTAATTCCTGAAATTATTATACTGTTCATTAAATTTTATTATTGAAAATAGAGCTGAAATATTATATATAGTATATCAAAATACAGTCTACTGTTAAGGACACGATGGAATCAAAAATAATAAGTTTTCTTAAAGTAAAAATGACATTATTATTATTATACTATTTAGAGTTAGCTTAATGAATTTTTGTATGATTTTCTAAATTATCGTAAAATAAATGTTTATGACACAAATATTATTAACACAAAGAAACTCTTTGAAAAATTATGTCAGGGTAAACAAGTTCATGTCATACAAAATGTCACTAAAGGCTGCTATTGTAAAAACAAACTAATAATTAAATTACGATTTACTTAAAAATAAATGCTAATTCTAAGTTTTACCTTTAATTTTATTGTTTTAAATATCCAAAATTATCTTATATTACGTGGAATTCTATTACTTATAACTTGATCTGACATTTATTACATGGGAAAATTTAGTAAAGTTCATTTCAAATATTAAATCCAGTGAAGTGTGCAAATAGTGGCAAGATTGATTCTCCCAAGATTTGTGGAGACCATATCATTAAAGCCACATCATCATGTTGGATGTGATGTGAAAGCGGAAAACGAACTGACATACCATGACTTATGGAGGGACTAGTCGACCCAGAAACATTTGATGATCAATGTTGCTGACCTTTCTACACATCCGACTGTAGTTTGTATCAAAATATCAATAATTAAACCTACCGTGCACTTTTCTCTAATATTCCGGTTCGTGCATATATGTAAGTTTTAGTATTTTTTCTTGTTCAACATCATTACTGATAGTTCATAAAAGTCATAAAAGGATTGGAATATTGAATAATCTCATAAAATTACCTATGGTTAAATTATAGTTATTTACTTCAAGTTACATGGATTTTTTGTTTCTATACAGGTTTTTATGTCAATCCACTGATTCCCCAAGTAAAACTTGGGGATTCTTAACGCATTTTCAGTCACGAATTCCTCCTTCTTAACAACAACATTCCTCATTCCTCATTGTACATGCAGGACAAGGGACAATGGCTATGAGACAAAAGTGCTTTGTTTCATGGAGTGTTTGGTCTTTTTTAACATTTGGATATATCATGGTTGTAAACAATCAATCAGCACCACAATTTCGACAGACCTTAAGTGACTAATAACAGTAAGCTGGGATGTTAAAATAATAATTAAACTAGTTTATAAACATTACAAACGGTGAAAAACTCTAATTTAATAAAAATATATAATTTTCAAGTCAGGAATAATCCAAACACCATGAATAGTAAAACCTTTTGCAGAAAGTGCAAAATAGGACTATGTTTACAAATGGAGAGCATAGCGATTTTAACATTTACCACTTTAATGTATATCCTACGAGTTGAAATACTGTTAAACTTATACAAGTAAACTGACCACTTAAAGGTAACCACTGACATAATAGAGACGTAAAATGATTCGTCTTAAACACTTGTGTTGGGCTTTTGTATGTGAAATTTACAATGCGAATATGAAATTAAATCTTAAAATCTTTGTTGGTTTTCCTGTAAATCATAAAATTTAATGTTAGCATTTAATAAAACAAATTTTCAGTGAAAAACAAAAAAGCTCAATTATAAATTGTGTGTGATAAAGGTAACTTTACTTGAAATTAAATCTCACACAACTCAATGCAGTAGTAATAAAGTATTTGATTTTCGATTGTGAAGAGCGTAACGTGTAACGGGAAACTACTTAGAATATTTTTATTTTGAATTTTATTCCAGATTTGTAAAAGTATCAAAAATATAATTAATTCTTCCATTGACAAAAATATCTTTTTTATCTCGTATATTAAATTTCTATCTTCATCTCATTGACATTTAAGCCACAACCTTGTGCAGGACTTGATCCCATTTCCACGGAGAATAATTTACTTAATAGTTTCGACTGATAAAAACATTATTGTTTATCCTATACGACCATTGAATGAAAGTGTAGTATTAGTGTTTTCTGTTGTAATTAAAAACTATTGATTCGTACTATGTATATAGTTTAGTACCACTAGATATAAGGTGAAAGTATTTCCTAGTTTTTGTTCATTAATATGAACTATTCATAAAGAGTTATTATATGAGTATAACTAAAAATAATATTCATATAACTAAAAAATTGGTGGAAATATATTTAGTTATTAAGTACCTAAACCAAAAACAATAGTGTGAGAAAATTACACATGTTTAGTAACGCATAACCTGACTGTATGAAATACATTGATATAGACAATACAGACGTAAATTTCATAAGATATATCTCAATAATTTGTAAATTGGTTGAGATCTAATATCGAAACAGTAATATTAGCAAATTATAACTTTGAAGTGCTCAAATGGAAGGTTGAATGATGTTCTCCACAAATAGCTGTGATTGTTATTAAGACTTTGAGACTTAGTTTTATAACTAAGTCTAAGTCTTTATAGACTTAACTTTGAGGAACAGCTCTTAACAGTAGTTAGAGTTATTAGCTTTTAATTACTATATATTCACCAATACTGCTATACAGCTATGATAATAGCTTTTGATTACTATATGCAGCAATACTGTTATAGCTATATGTAAATAGCTGTCACTACAAGTTACAGATTGAATTAGTCCTTTAATAAAAAATTAAAGTGAAGTAGGATATGCTTTTGATTTCCCTTATAATTTTAATTAAATAATCTATTATTGTACTTGATAGAAAACATTGCTCCCAAAAAAACTACTATTGATAAAGAATGCTACAAAATATTTAGCTTCAAGATATTATTTTCTTGACACAAAATTTTAATAAACCTACAAAAATGAGAAAGAAAAATTTACATCTTCAATAATTTTATGTTTTTACCCTTAGTTTCAACTATAACACAGCAACAGAAAAATACAATACGAATTAAAATTAACGATGAATAATTAAATAAAAGTGTACTCACGTCATTATCTATTGATTTCTGAAAACACTATCTCATAAACTGAAAATAAGTGAAAGTGACTGAGTATGAAATTTTCATATTATACGATTTTTAAATATATAGTCTGCGTTATGAAAAGAGGGGAAAACAACTAAGACCATAAAACAGTTCTGGTACAAAGCCATTCACGGAAAACATTTTTAATCCAGAACAATTAACGCTACATGTGGGTCAGCGTTTCTCTCCCACTAATTGTACGTTTTGATCAAGTTTTTCTCCCGGGTTCATTAAGTTTTGTTGCCTCCAGTCCAATATACCCCTCCCATCGCTAACTCACCGACTCATTCCAACATCCATCTTCCTCACCAACAACGTGAAATTAAGGGGACAATCTCGCTTTAAAAAATATAGTTATGTCTCAAATTACGTCTAAGGAAAATAGTATTGTAAATAGCCTTCGACGTTGACCCCTACGTAATAGAATATTTAAAATCCATGCAATGACGTTTGTGTTCACATTAGGAGGAGTAAAAAACTGAACGGAAAAGTCCCCACTATTTTTATAACGGTTAAAATAATATTTTCTGTAATACATCTACTTACGTCAACTTACCAGTTTATAAAAATGAATCAGCTCTAATGGTTTTAGAATTGAAACCCTAAAGACAGCGTCAACTTTTAATATACATTAATCACATTTAAAAAATATTTATTAATATATTTAACTTATAACCATACTAAAATTATACTATCCAATTTACAAATAAATAGAATGATAAGTATCATAGTTTTTATTTTCAAATAAAATTCAACCCTCGATTGGTGTTTTTGTGCATAAAATAAAAAGATGTATAACTTTATGTGGACTTATACACAAACTATTATCTTTTTCACTCTTTATTTTAGTTTTAAAACACTTGAGTTATTTTATCATTAGAGACCCCAAAAGAATAATTGTATACTATGAGCTTGTAATGTCAAGGGTGTATTTGACGTCTGTAAAAGATTTAACGACTATTAAATTTGGCGATTAATATAATTAATTGATTAATTTTCTAGGATCATTAAACCTAACGAAGAATGACACCTGGGACCTCTATAGAACAACCACAAAAGTTTTCACAAAAACATTCTTAGTATGGAGCCATTGTCATATCCATCTAGTAAATAGGCCAATAAGCAATTATAAGATAATCACGATGTTGAAAGAATTTCATACTAAAGTATCATAGTAAGTCCATGTTCAAACGAATGAGTAATCACTGGACATGGTGTGATTAGATTATATCATAGAAATGTCCATGTTCACAAAATGAGTGTCAAACCAATATGCAAGATCATATCAATAGTCATGTTTGATAAGTAATCACTGAAACATGGTACTGTATGTGTCCATGTTCATGGACCGAGTGTTGAAACAGTATGCTAGATTACATCAATAGTGAGTATAAAGTACAAAAAATCAATTGATGAGTACAAAATCAATTGATCTCATTAATAACGAGTAATCTTTGAATCACGGTATATGTCTATGTTCATGAAAGGAGCATCGAAACAATATGCAAGATCTCATCAATAATCATGTTTAATGAGTAATCCTTGGGTGGCGTGTTGGCGAAGGGGAGTGTCGCTATGGATCAATGCTGGCCAACACTTCTCTTTATCATTTCTTCAAAACCTTTGAATGTCTATTGCGTTTTAAACATAATATAATTCCAATCATATACTAGTCGCAATTCTTCTCCGGGCACGTGTTGCTGAATTAAAACCCTTGATCTGATGCACTACCTGAAAGTTTCTCATTCCCTACGTATATTTTATGAAACAATTTTTTAATAATTTTTTTTGTATTTTGGACGTTCCGAATATTGATTTAGAAACTGGTAACTGACTGTTAAATTAAACTATCGAAAGGTTGAGATGGAACTATTGATAATAATAACTAAAACTGACATGACCTAAACGTTAAACAATTAATCAGGAATCAAGAAAGAACTGTTACAACGTAAGTAACATAACAGCTGATTAGTTTAAAGTGGCAAAAATGGTCGACAACTATTGATTATAAATCAGGTAATAATTTATGTTTTACGAGTTAGTTTCATTTTATCTGCAGTATGACAAAAATATAGTTTGTCATACAATTTAATTTTTTTTATATATACTCGCACATTCACCAGCCTCGGCTGTTAAATTTGTGCTCGTATCTAAAACACCGTTTTTAGTCCTAGTGATGAATTATGCCATTGTTGTATTGCTTTTAAACTTACAGTGGTATTTTTGAGTGGATTTTTTTTAAATGTCTACATTATTTGGTTTTTTAGGTATATCATCTACTGAAAACTAAATTAACACTACCTTACTTTAAACTTTTCTAAAATACCTTATTCCAGGATATTCTGCACAATATCGCTAGCTTTAACAATTAGAACTCATAAGCAAGTCAACATTTTTGCTTTATCACAACGAGAAAACATATTGCTTTATTTTTTATAGTGATTTAAGAGTAACGGAATATATCTTAATAATTATTTATTTTTGCATTCTTCACAGTCTCAAATAAATTGCAAAGTCAAACAACGTGACAGATAATTACTGTGCAAACTAAGCTCCGCTCAAAGACTGAAGTAAAGCACAAACCTATCGTTATAGCTATAATTATTACGTATTTATGATTGTATATAGTATTTCACTTCACTTTCTTCCTGTGCGAGTGTGAATGAACATTTTCAGGCCGATTAGATACATAGTAATGTATACAAGACATTCATACAGACTTAAATTTGAATTTATTTTTGAAAATGACCGCAAAAAGAACAAATAGACAATAAATAAAAAAATAATATTTATCAATTAGTGTAGCCATAAACAACAAATGAATCACTAGGCACCTATAGCTTACCCTTCGTAATATATCTCTACCTTGAATTAGCCAGCTCAGATAAAAAATATATCAATAAAGCCGGAGGATGTTTTATTTGACATAAATTATACTGGCGAAACTCCCCAGCGAGGCTGATGACACAGTTAATGGCTTTTGTGGGACAGCCTTTTATCACGTTTATCCCTCTTTATTCTGAGAAAAATTTACCCTGCATTGATTGGAAGAGCAGGATTTAACCTTAGTTATAGATTAAATTGTCTACATATGTGACTTGTATTTTATAACAAGTTTCACTTATTTTTTAACATACATTTTGGCATTAGAGAAACAGCTCCAACCTATAGCAATGGCTGGATACAGAAATAAAATCATTTAATAAACAGCATCTAACATTCCTGGACGAAAATCAAGGCCATAGTATTTTCATATAGAATATTTGTTAATGTGTAAATATAGATTTATTATTATCAATTATTTAATGCAATGCAGTTATATTAACAGTAACCAATTTAACTAATGAAAAATCGCCAAATAAACTAATGCCTACTACAAGTTCATTTGTTCAACAATGTGTTTAAAAAATGAAAAAATTGCATTCAAATAAACATCAAAACTATACAAATTAGTTAAGATTTTGAATGTATGGAAAAACGAACCTAAGCAATGAAAATTAATATAAATTAATTAATGTTTTTAAAGAAACACAGATGCAGTAGCACCAATATATATGATATAGGAATTTATATTCAACTACTCCGATGTAATATTTGAACTATACTTTTTGAAAGTAGTAACGCAAATCAATATTGCACAATAGTTGACCTAATTATGTTTTTATCTAACGATTGATATGGAAAAATTGTTTACGTTATTGAATTATATATAGTCCTAGATATATATAACGGTGATTTTGTTATATAATCTTATAAGAATTAACATTATTATGTATGGTATGATAATATTATGAGTCATATTAGGTATGATGAAAATAAATATTTAATATTTTACAGCAATATTATGTTAATTTCATCTTGGTAGTTGAATAAACTATATTCGCCAGTAATGCTGTAAGGGCACCCCCAGCCCCATTGAACTGTAATGTTAACTTTGTTTCACGTATCTCTGGAACCAGAATGCATAGAGATCTGAAATTCATTGTATTTTGAATATTGGTCTATTATGAATGTCGCTAGAGATAGTTGTATTATATCATTGAATTAAGTTTTTTAAGAATTTTATAATTTGTATGTTTTAAAGGCACAAAAATTAAAAGATTTTAGTTTTTTCCTGTATTGAATTTCCTGTATTGAGACTCTTTAAGAAACTAAACATATTATGTGTACTGTTAGTATACTATAAATATTTTGTAGTTGCAGATCTAATGGCTCCTGAGTTATATGTCTTCCAACTATAAAAATGGTAAAATTACGAAAAATCGCAAAAAAACTAAAATAACTTGAGCTCCTTATATGTTGGTCTCTTGGGAGTTGGAAACATTTTCAAGTTGCAGAATAGGTCTAATTCGATGTCAGGTTGAGGTTTATTTTTGGGAATTTCAAAAATTGCAACTGGATCTCAAGAGGTTGATAAAAAAATGGCGGCGTTTCTAAATTTCCCAAAATCCATCTAAACTAAGGTTACAAATGTCACATAATTGTATTTTTCCAGTAACTCAGTATCGTTTTAGTATTATGTGTTGCATATTATTGTAAAGATATGAAATTTTAAAGAACAAAAGTACAGTAAAAGCTTAAAAACACAAAAAAATATTTTGGCTGCTTTATGTTGCCCTATACAACTGTATGATCTCCTTGAGAAAACTGGTGTTGTTACTAAATTACAGTGTTATTTTAAACAGTAATTTCCAACATTTATTGTGATGCTTCTGAACTCATTAACTTTATCCCAAATATATTTTTGATTATGATTACAATTATACAAGACGAAATTTAACGAATTTTAATAACCAGACTGAAACTTTAAATTCCAAAGCCTCATTATTTACCCTACACTATATTATAGTTATTATTTTAACCATTTATATTATTAACTAAACTATATTTTCTTCACAAATAATTTACTATGAAATATTCTACGACAATTTTGATACTTTAATATTAACAAATTTTTTTGGTTTATTAAAAGAAAGAGTGATCCATAAACTAGTTCCCGCCACATCATTAGTCGTCTACGTGTCGTCGTGGTGTTTGGGGGGGGTGTGGGGGGGCAACATCACTGGCGTTCACCGAGCGGGGATATAGATTTATACCATAGTTGCTAAAACCGTTTATAAATTTCATACATAAATATAATATAATAATATAATATAATAAATATAATATAGTTATATAGCTTTAACAGACTTGATGTGTGAAATGAAAAAATACAGCAGAAAAATATATCCAAAAATGTCAAATGATATATGAAACATTGGTACGATAGTATGTTCAATCACTATTTATTTTTTAAATATGTAAGTAGTATTCCATACCAAATACATAATTATAGCTCCTGATTACTTTAAATTGGTATTTATTTTCAATAATTAAACCTCTTTGGAATACTTAAAAAAATAATACGTAATGTTATATGTAGGTATTTCCTAAATTTGGGTGATTTACAAAGCTTTTATTTTATTTTTTATGAAGAAATACGCATATTGTCATAAATAATATACTTGGGGCTTACGGTTGGAATAGAATGGTCGGGGCTTGCAGGAAGTGAATAGTTGAATCCGGACAAGTGCTAAGTTAAACGTATTGGAAACCCATCTGTAGGATTAATGGCTTTTCCCTACCCCGAACTGATACAGAACTGCATTTTTGCGATGAGAGCATAAATGTTAAAATATTCAGTTTTTTTTCATTCACTTTCATTTAAGTTTACGTCTTCTTCAAAGTTATTTAGATATTACAACAGCTAAAATATTCATCAGACGAAGTGGTGGTTTTATTAGACATAGGCCTACGAGTAATCCTGTAAACTACGCTACTTTACGTTATTTACTACGAGACAATATTAACCATATTATCAACTCAATGATAGTCAATGACGGTATTCACACTTCACAGTTTTGAAGTGTAGCTCACCAACAGAAATGGAGCTAAGAGTGATATAATAGGAATAAGAACGACAACAATTAATAAATTTGAGATTTAGAAGTACTAGACTTCTATTTTTTAGAAACAACGACAATTTTATGTAGTTTCATTTAAGTCAAAAGCGTTTTACAATTAAATTTTCTCATTTTAAAATAATTCCACCATATAGACAAAATGATTGTACAAAATGGTTCCGTGGCCAAGATCAACAATTTCCTACAACACAACAATTTCCAGGAAAGAAAACAGCTGGATCGATGAAATATACGAGTCCGTGCCGATAAACGGTGGATGCAGCTTGCTTTGCATATTATAAACACGCCCGCGACGTGAACAGTGAGAAAAAACTACGACGGGAATTTGGTTTTTGTTTTCACCAAACTTCATGCACTATTTTATTGTTGTGGTTTTTATAATTTTTACATTTAAAAGCTTTAAAAAGAGTATCGTGTACTTGAAAAATTTCTAAAATTGACGTAAATAATCGAAACCAATAAACTTGAGTTATTAAACTACAGTTATATTTTCGTTGAATGACATTATGAAAATTTTCTATTACGATTATTAAATAAAGATTCGAGAAGTTTCAAAATCTGAAATCTGGGTTCGAACCTCACATGAGGTCGGAATCAGGTCCAAATATCAAAACGTCGTAAAAATTTGTTCTACTAATCGTTATAAAAAATATTCGCAATAACAATCATACCATAAATATCATACAGTTAGGGAAGTTTATATGCATGAGGCATTCACAAGGAATATCCAGGCACAATGGTGACCTCTTTAAACTTATGACAGGCGCGTCCCACAACAATGTGACTAGTTGAGGAAGAGAAGAGAAACTACGTTGGAACGATAAACTCTAATAAGAACAAGTTAGGCTGCCTAGAGTTAACTCTTCGACCGTATCGTTGTTCAGCGTAAACTTCCTGATTCAATTAGTCTACATTGTACATGGAGAGAACTTTCTATTCCACAAAATGTGTCACCTTAATCAGACAAAACTACTCAACCAAACAAATAATGTACGTTAAAACAATAGCTCTGTAACCAAAAATAGTTTTAATACATAACGCTTTATTATGAAAGTAAGTGCTACTTTGACATACTGTTTGCTACCGATTGCTTCTGGATTCAAATACTTTTTTATTGCTTTCAAAATGCTATTGCTACTAAGAAATCTGTCTATAACAACCAAATTTATTTTATAGTATACCTTTATTATGTATATTACACGTAATTAAAATGTTAATTTTAAGGTAACTAAAATTTTAAATTTGATAAAGAATAAAATAAACTATCTACGTGATAAAATATCTATGAAGTAAAATACAGTTGTTATCGTTACCTTTCAACCTGTGTTGAAATTAAAAAAAAATTATAGTAACTAATTTATTTATTTACTTTTTTGGTGTCACTTCGAGAAAGCTAAACGTGTAAAACCAAAAAGTCTGAGGTATTTTTTGCCAAAAGAATTCCTTCCATGAAGCTTTATGGTTTTAATTTAGAGAGAAAGAGCGCTGGAGATCGATCAAGTATGACTATCTCAGCCTCGTCTGACGGCACTAGTAAGGGTGGTAAAGATAGAGAGAGAGAGAGAGAGAGAGAGTGTGAGAGGTAGTCGAGTAGGTTGGTAGGGTGGTAAAGAGAGAGAGAGAGAGAGAGAGAGAGAGAGAGAGACATTGAACGAGTTTTGAATTTATACCACGTTAATTCTAAGCTTCCTTGTCAAAAACAAATTAAAACCCATATCCAAATACTGTACTAACCAATGACCAATAGTTGTTCACAGTCATATAAATCATCAAAGCGTTCTATACATAGTGCTTTTGTATTTTTTCAATAAATTATTCTTATTCAGAGCTACTCGTATTATGATAAATCTCTAGAACTGTTACCAACTACAAATAAAAATAAAACTTGACATACCTTTCCATTCGGTTCTAAAACTAAATATAGTTTCGTAAATAGTGATCTCGATTTCTCTATCATGAAAAAGTCATTCAGTCCATGATGGCAAAACTCTTTCACATCTTTAAAAACCACAATGTTTGACCTATGATGACACAATATAATTTTTAACAGACTTATAAGCACACAAACATATAATAATTTTTCACTAAGCCTTTTGATTTAGTTTTGTAACTTATAAATAAATATTGATAACTTGACTCTGACAATAACATCATTATACCCCCAAACTAAACCTTTTAGGCTACGTTTTTATAAATTCTCATAATGTTCATTATATTTGTGTTCATCGTACACTGCTATTATTTTGAGTTAAGTAGATATTTGTCAAAAATGCTTTATAAAACTAAAAGTAGAATGATAATCATAATCTAAGAAAATGCATGTAAATTATGCCACTTTTCCTTCCATTTTACTGGGAAATTGTAAACTTGTATTTGTTTACATACTCTTGTATGTATAAATATATGGAATATCACATAAACACATGTGATCTAAACCATATTATTTTATACCAACATATTATAAATTCGTATTTTATATATTCATACTGGGTTAAACTAAAACTTTAGTTAGTTTGTCATTTTATAATTGAGTTAAAAACACATTTCATGCCACAATATAGCTTATTTTTACCGAAAATAACAAAAAGTTCATATAGTTAATGTTCACCACAAAATTTTCAGTATTTTTTAAAATCAGATGTTTTACAGCAACACGACGAAAACCTGTTAAAGTACCAGCTTGCTGAGAAATTAAAATTAAAACTCATTAAAATTTACGTCCTAACGGTTAAAACTGGATTTTTAATATAATAAAGCGACCCCGAGAGAAGGCAGTGTTAACGAGAGTTATAATGTGGGGTAGACTCCAAATGGTCTAGACATGTATGTTTTACATTATATTTTTGCTGTATACACATCAAATAGCACACTAATTAACATTTCATGAATTTTGGGTTTTAATTGCAGTGGGTATTTTACAAGAGAGTCCTTCAGTGAGCTGAATATTCAAATGTGATGAGGATTCAAGAAGCTAATGAGCGTGTTGGACCAGTATATTGCGAGGACAGCATCCCCCGACTACCCTCCACCCACCCCTCGTACCTTAATGAAACATCATGTCTCCAGCAATAGGGATGTTGGTTGAAAACTAGTTAATGGTAAACCCATAAAATAGACATAAAAATACTAACAAGTTTGCTTCCTCAAATTTGGTATCAACTTATTTTAATATGTTTCCCATCACATGGTAGTTAGATACAGCTGGTAAATTAACCTTCAAAGTTGCTCAGGGAGTAACGTTCTGGTCCATCAAAAGGTCGCTGGATCTAAAACAGAGGTCGGCGACTCCTGTCAGATCATGAGCTAGATCTAGATCAATCACCTATGACTAGTCTATGTGACACACCGCTTTGGTCCATCTATGTCTTTAATCTACCACTTAGGCCCTAGACCCTTTATGATAGACGGTTGATTAAAAAATAATTCCTCTTTCCTCTTCTTTATGCCTTATTCTTACTTCCATGGAAATGTGTATAACCATAGTACCATTGCACTACCTTACTTTAGTTATTATAATTTTATTTTATTGGTCCTATCCAACGCAACTGTGTTCATAGTTACACTACTTTAGTATTTCAGTTTTTTGTTGAATGAACAATTTTAGCAAAGGGGTATACTGATAAAACATTTGATATTAGATTAGATTATCAAAACAGCAACCATACTACAAGGTAGGTATTTTAAGCGAAGTATGAATGAGAACTGAGTGTAGGATAATTGTGGCGCGATCATGAAACTTTAAACATTCAATTTTTAATGTAAATTATAAGGTAATCATTTGAAAACGGGAGGAGCTTCTTCTTCTCCAGAAACCTCGTATAGTTAAAAACACAGGCGTGTTGGAAAAGTCCGATAAAATATATTGAAAAAAATATGATAGTTATAGTTTTAAAATTTGTTGATAAACCTGACAGTAAAGATGTAATAAAACCACATGTAATGCAATGTTAGCTACAAATCCATAAATTCAATTGTCATAACAGGTTTCAACTGTGTGTTTAGGAAAGTAGAACTTCAGTAGGAAAGAGTTTTATCAAATCAATGTTCGAACTGTGTGCGTTGTGTGGTCAAATGTTGACTGACTGGTCCGAGTGTTCCAACACCTGCTTCCTCTTTGAAACACTGGTAATCAGTTAGGCATCAACAGTCCACATTCACATAACACATGTTAGCATGCAGCTTCAGTGACTATGTCGCCCCATGCTCTTGGTGTTGTGAAAGAATAATATATATATGCTTTTCTGCAAATAGTATGCAAAATTAGTTCAGGGTTTTAGCAGACCATGTTTGGTATTAGGGGAATAACACATGCACCAACATGAGGTTTTGAACAACAATGTGTGTCATGACTTGATAATAATTATGAAAAATCATTTAATATAGTTTTGTAATTACAAAAACAAAGATTTTATAAAAAAAATTTTATAGTTTTTTCATGAATACAAAAAAGAATAAAATTCATTTATATACCAAGCATTATTTAAATTCTCAGATAAAATGACCAGCAAGATTTGACACGAAAATTTGATGGTGAAAACTCTTTCGATACTATTACATCGACCTACAAATAACATAGACCCCACTAGAGTAAGCAAGTACTTGTAATAATACTTAAGACACATTACTGGAATCAATGTTTCAGAAACACGAAGACATAAAACGTGCAGTTTTGCTTGTAAAGTGTTCATAAATCTCTATATCCGCTTCAGTTTCTCGTTTCCTTCAGCTCTCTGATGCAGTCATGGGTTTAGGGGTACAAAATTGGAATTACTAGTTTAATGATATTGACAAAATACCATAGATTAAGTTTAAATTATTGTAAATGAAAATATTCACAATTGAACAGGAGAGGTAAAATATTCAGGTAAATGGTCACTTTTTGAACTCAGATAGTTAAACCATGTTTTCTTATATGCCCCTTCTGAAATAATGACCTACCCGTAACGGTATAAGCCAAGTATGAATGAGAAAGGAGTGTACGTTTGTGGCGTGATGCCACGATAACAAATAAAGTAAATTATAATCAAATTAGGTTTTATGAAACGTAACGAAGTAGTCAATAGTTAGTCAAGTAGTAGTTTTCTTACTACTAAAACTGACATGTTCCTTAGACAGAACTGTTCAACAGCCATGGCAATTAAGGGACTTATAGTTTAACGTAGGATCCGAACCACTACGGCCATTTCGTAATAATTATATACACGTTGAGTTAGGGTATTATAAATGTTATTATCATCATCACATACGGGTCACACTGTCATTAATTGTTTGACTGGAATGATTGTTGTTTTTATGGTTTATTGTAGGAAAATCGTTTATAAAATAGTTTAGTATTTAAGGGGAGCTAAACCATTCATAAGAGCTTATTTTAAATGTTTCTATTTTAGGAACATATTTCTCAGCTTTGGTTTGGCCTACATGCTTGAACCTCTTTTCTGTTGTTTTGGTACTTGTTTTAAAGGTACTGTACCAGAAATGTTGTTTTTTTTAAAAAAATACAATTTTTATGATTTTAAAAAATAGGTTTTTTCATGTTTTATAAAAGGTTTTTGTTACATTTATGAGTTTAGATATATAAAATTTTATGAATCAGCTACCTGACTGGCAATCAACAAAATTGCCATGCAAGGTTAAAAAAAATATATTTAAAATACTTATAGGTATGAAAATTTTAAAATAAAACACATAAATCTTCAGAAATAACATAGGATTAATAAACAATCCAAAACAAAAAAGTTAAACAAATTTTGGGACAAATATTTCCAGGTTTAAAAAATTGGCCAGGCAAGGTAAATAAATATATCTTAAAAAAATATATCTAAAATACTTTTAGTTGTCCAAATTAAAAAATAAAAACACAGAAATCAAAGAAGATTCATAAAAAATAAAAAAATGTTTTTTGTTTAACTCCCCTTAATATGTAATCCTACTAGTTCCTCTATTTATATATCATATTGTATATTTTATTGTTGGGAAACATTTTGATTATGTGCCTGTACATGTTTGCGATATAATTTTATTTTTGTGTTTTATAAAAAATAAATAAAAATAAAAGTTAGTTATCATAGATATATTGTGATCCTGAAAGACATTTGCAGTAGAGCCAGCCCCCAGCAGCATTGCGGGTCTGAGGCGACGTCGCGACGCCTAGCGGAGTTGTCACGTGATAATACATTGAAGTTCCGAACTGTTGTGACTGGGAAATATTACGACTTGTCGTGTAGCTCACCAGTGTAATTAATACTTAATTGGAGTATAGAGTGTGTTTTCTACACTAGTTAACAGTTGATTCTAAAAAGAGATAAAACTCAACACATTTAGCTGAGGAGCAACCCTATTTATTCAATTGGGGAATACTTTGAGACAGGAAAAGGACATTTACATGCAATTCCATCCTGGTAGTAATTTCCTGTATGTATTATTTCATTTTTTCATTTCATTTTCTCATTGCCACCATTGTTCAATATGGTAACAACTTAATTTTAATGAAGAGTCTACATATTTGAGGGAGGTTTGAATAGTAAAACTTTTTTGAAACTTTTTAAAAGCTCAGTAATTTTTTGAAAATCCAATCATTTACAAGCCATAGAGAGATCAAGTTAACAAAAGAATTAGAAGTTTTTGTTAATTGTTTCACTACATCTTATCTTGTAGTAAACCTGGTGAGGGGCATTGCCTTATTTTTAAAGGTGTTAAAAAATATATAATTAATATTTTAATGAATAGCTGTTACTGTACAATATGAAATAATAATGATGTATTCCCATAAAATAAAAGAAAAATAATGGGTTTTTGGCAGGAACATACACTGATCACTATTTCCAGTAGTGTGACTAGGTAATAATTACACAACACTTAGGTGATTTTTTATATGTATCGGATATATAATAAAATTGGTTGAGTTCAGTTTATTTATAAATCCATGATAACTACGCAGCGGCTTATCAGCCTACTAAACTACTATACCCTACTATCGTACTATCCAACTCCTTACTGTTAGTAACAGAATTGCAATTATACATTCCTGATGATTGATCATATGTTGTTATGGCTAATTATGGAATATAAACTCTAACATAACTCAATATTTTATTTATAAAGTTAACTCTTTTCACGAAAAAAAACTATAAACTATAGTTGTGAGCTTAATTTACTATAGAAAACCTGTTTTATATTTACTGCCGCCTGTATAGTATGCAATATGTAAGATGACACAATGTATCCAAATAAACTAAATGTTATGTAAAGTTGGTCTCACTGTGGCCCATAGCGGTTGGATACATCAATAATTACCAAAGAATAAAAGGTCATAACATTACTTTTACCATCCGAAATCCTCACTTGGTCTCACTTGTTAACCATTGCCAAAAAATACTTAATAATTATATTGTTGGTAAAAAGAAAATAACAATTCAATTTTTACATCCCTATGTCGAAACTATTAATGTAATTTATAAAAAAATATCTATTCATATTCACTTGACTATAAAGTGAGAGGTAGTAGAGTGGAAAGTATTATTATTCCTTTGGGAATAAAATACTATAAGTCGACACAGTAAGTACTCGTAAAATCATTGGTTTATAGTTATTTCGCGTCTCGATAAAAGACACAAGTACTATACTTAATTCCTGAGAGTGTAAAATAAAGTATCTCCAAAATTAAATACGATACAGTAAAAACGAATCAACGAACAATTTTACTCTCTCATTGTTAATTGACAGTTTATGGCGATATATCATTTAGGTTTGGTATTTCATTGCACACATTAAGTGGGTAGACTTTTAAACGTAAATAGTTAAACTGCACTAAAAAACAAAGCACGGTGTTTTCCTGTCACTCTTTGGCACAGTAACGATGTATATGAAACTAAATTATCAACAACACAAACAACCTAAACAGTTAATGCTTTTGTTTGACTAAATGGTTTTTCCTGGACATCGTTAAGTGTTTATCTACTCAGTTGAGGTAATAGTTGTTGACTGGAAATATCATCATATGCTACTAGATCTGTATCCATGTGTTATTAATTTATAAACATAAAAACTGTCGAATGGTTACATAAAATTGTTAGCCACAAACTAAAAATACAAGTACCCAGTAGTATATATACAGCCAAAAAAATCATCACCAATTATATCTTTAAAATAATGTGCTGTGCTTTTTTCTAGAGAACTTTAATAATTGGGAGATTTAGTAGTGTTATTTTTCTTTTTTGTTATTTATCGTTAAAAATTTCGTTTTATTGCTATATCTTTAGCTTATTTTTTTATTTTGTTGAAATTATAGTTGACATTGTCAAGTAATGGGGAAGCAATATTATTAAATAAAGAGTTATGAAAAAAATTCCGAATGCATTTGACATTCACCAAAAGTAATCCGAGAGATCTCGAGAGATGAGATTGCATTTGGTCAGTCTGATTGCTATTGCATGAAATGTATTGTATCTATTGCATGACCCTATATTGTTGTGGTGTAAGCTTGTAATCCAAGGGAGCTTTACTGCCCCCAGCGAGTCAGTTATAAACCCTCAGTTTGATTCAGTCGCCCAGTGACCGCAATATACAGGGTACCGTAAAACAAAACATAACATTAGAAACGTATAATTATATTATAAATTTATTGTAATTAATAATTGAGTTGTTTGTGGCTTATTTTAGGGATGCGTAAATATGTATGTGTACGGATCCACCACCTATTTACCATAAGACCGATTAAAATAAAATTTAATTTGAAAATAATTTAGTTTTTTATTTTTGAATTTTTATAAGTAAAACACATTCCTTCAACGATTCATCCCTAAAACTCCTTAAAAATTTGAAAAGTCAAAATGAATCAAAAACGGATCCAAACATTGATTAAAACTCCATTATTTATGAGCTTATGGTCACATACAAATAATGATACCACCCAAATTTGTGTAATAATTACTGCTAAAGTTTACAGGCTTTATGCCAAACCATCCGGATAAACAATAAATTTACAAAGTAATTTGACTGTCACCCTTAAACTAGCTTACTAAGCAACATATAGTATTTTGAACTAGTATTTAATAATAGTTCAAATTTTATAATTAAAATAATTAAATCTTTTAGAGAGCCCCTAAAGTTATTCTTATAAAAAACGAAAAAATGTTTTTGGTTGTCAGCCGTTTTGCATAAAAGTTTGTACATCATACGGTCAAAATACCCAATTAAACTCCCTAAAAAATATTATGGTGCAGAATAAGTTCAATAATACCCCAAAACTTTCCAAAACGGTTTGTTTCTGAAATAAGTCTGGTGACTATTTATCGTGGGATTTTAAATGCTATTTTTTTGGCATAAATTAGTGTGAAAGCTAAAGGGGTGTATTATTTATCCCATACAACATAATCACTGAGTGTTGTTGTAACCGTATGAACTATTAAATATAGCGTGATAATCCTTGTAACTATTTAATCAAAATTATAAGTGCCCCAATTAAAGTTTTCCTATTGAATAAATAATTTGCTATATTTTGTCGTCTCTCAGACGAAATTCATTAAGAGAACCTTTTATGTCATAAAATTTCTAGTCGTTTGTAACTCTTAATCCGTAAGCAATAAACCTTGTACTAATGTCTTTTATGATTAGATAAAATTCAGCTTCATGGTCATTGGTTATGTCTTTGCGTGTTTTACACAAGTAATCAATTACGTCAGTAAACTTTATCTGGTAACTTTTTTATCATTATATAAAAGTATATCTTCGTTACATATCCTGTGAGGTCATTTTTTTGATTAAATCAAACCATTCTTAGTCACTGGTGCCAAAAAAAATATATGTATATATATAAGATAGTTACGTCACGCTATTTCATTACTGATTAAACCTCGTTCGTATTTTGGCCTACGTTATATACATTTTCATTTCACTAATTATTGAATTTTAAGTTTATATTTGTCAAGTTTAACGAACTATTGAATTATCTTCTCACAGTTGTAGTAATGAATACTTGTCTATTGTTGATTGGATTTGAAATAATGTTGATAGTTGTTTCTTATTTTTGTAGTCTACTTTTCTTACTATGAATAGTATTTTAGTTGTTGATATTTGTAAGTAATAATGTGAAATGTTAAACATGTTCCTTTATTCAAACGAAATGGCCTTTTGAAAGTGGCAAAAAAGCTGAAATGGAACGATTCCCCAACGGCTGGAACCTTCAAAACGAGAGTGGTTGAGTGTCAAAGAATATACTCGCTGAAAAATATTTCTCTACTGGCTCTATCCCTATCTCTTCTTCCCAATCCAACATATCTCATTTCTTGATGTATACCTTTACTAGGAGTGAGATAGTTTTCAACGTGAATATGTATGAAAATTACGAATCAATTAATTATGAATGAATTATTTAAGTCTTTACCCACTGCATTTTAAAATGCTGTTATGATAACCAAAACTATTAATTTATAATAATAATTCAGGAATAAACATGAAATATGATTTATACTTGCAGTATTAATAAATATTTTTTCTTTCGGTAAACCCAAATAATCGTATTGAAATATAAATACTTAGAATAGGAATGTAGTAAAATATTTGTATTAAATTCCCTTACTTTAAAAAATGTGATTTTGCATGGCCATTCCATTAACAAAATTAAAAACATTTTCTTAAATAAAACTGTTAGGGTAACTTTAAACGTTCTTCCCCTGACAATAGTTACTTGAAATAACAAGAAACAATCAGAACTTAACCATTCCTAAAGCCTTTCAAATTTCAACAATAACTTAATTAAAACATGTCAGTTTCAGATATTTTGTAGTCATTGTCAGTCTTATTATGAGACGAAAGTAATTACTGTTTTAGGAAAGGCTATGGAAATTTAATTGGATAACTTAAATTGTCGGAATAATAAAAAAGTAATATTAAAAAAGTTCTCGAACTGCTGCTTATGGAAAATAGCGTTTTAAAGGCTAGTTAGTATATAAATTATTTAGTTTTATAGAAGTGATATAATAAAAGATATATTCACAAATTAAAGTCAACTGAAAATAGCTATATGTACAAACAATGAATAAAGTACTTAACTGTCAACCGTATAGTAATGGAGTTCATCGTGAAAGTATATCATAAGTCATTGACAGTGAAGTATGGAAGTTGTGTGAGATATTGTGAAAGTCCTGGCGGCTGAAATATGCGAAACAAAAGCAGGGAAAACGTCACAAATGAAACCTCATTTTGGGAAACGTCTCCCTTGAAGAACATTCGGCTTATCTTTGATGAACGAAATCTCATCTATGATAGATACAATTTCTCCTCTATATAAACATAGAGATTTACATAGGGGCAGTGGTTTGGACTCCTCGTTAAACTGTACGTCCCTTAGATGACCCAAATATGAGTGAAAATAGTTGAATGGACCCAATTTATATGCATAAACTGGTGCTATAATTCCTCAATAACCTAGATTGAATAACTTTATTAGTCATTATATAGAACAAATGCTACCTTATCTAAATATCATTGAATCAGAAATTGGCCAAATCAGGTGTACAATAAAAATTTACAGCTAAATAAAGATAAATTAAATCTAAAAAATAAAATTGAACAAGAACCGACAGACTTACATAAGCTACTGTACTGACTCGCACATTAAAAATATTCTAATTACAAATTTTACTCAAGTGTTAATAAAGAAAACGTATAGGTAACTCGGAAAGTAAATTTAGAAGTAATTGTTTACTTCGTATAAGCTTTATAATTTTAAAATATGCCTAATATAATTCTTGAAACTATTAAAAGGTATTTCTCTGATTAGAAAAGGAATTTTACTATATCCTTTCGCTGGCTTGAAATGGAAATTGTTCTGTGAACTGTTATGATTCAACTGGTGTACTCTCAAGTCTAGCTTGCCTCTTGTGAAATGGTTATGGAAGTCACGGTTAGTTTCGTAGCCATCATTATGACTATGGATAGCGCAGAGACAAGAAAATATAGATGTACGATAATTTTCGGAATCAATTTTATTTTAAATAATGGTTTGCAGTGTGTTCTATGAGGTACATTACAGACTATCCTAATTGCTATATTTTGTAAGATAAACAGTTTATGACCATTGAGTTAGGTACTGCCCCATGGATACACAATAACTAATAGTAGGCTATTGTTTTCAATTATGTATATAATTTTAATTATGCGTTGTCCCAGCAAGACAAACGTGCCTGGTCAAAGACCTAGTGACGTGTAATTCATGTCAAATAATATATGGCTCTGACTAGCCTTGAGACTGCTACCTCTCAAATGCCAGAGGTATACCTCGATATTAATTGTACCATACAGGCTATCGTGTCAAAATTAAAAGCGACAGAGGTTTAATATAGCTACTAAAATGATTATGACAATAACCATTAAGAAAATTTTAATTGGAAATACAACAAATTTCAACAAAATTGTCTGCATGAATTTTACTAATTTTTTCTACCCTTTAAATACTCTACTAGACCAATGCCTTCTAGGAACAATGTAAAATTGGTAATGCAGCTAATTTATGTTTATTCATCAAAGTAATGAAAGACTTTCATTCAATTCGTAGCTCAACCTCCAACAGAGTTTTATGTTAAATAATCACTTTCCAAATGAATGGCATCTGCCCTTCAGGTGTCAATTTTATTGAAATTCCTTACAGGAACCGGTTTTGGTCTTTTAACAGACCATCATCAGCCGACGAAACAGGTATCACATAAAACAACAGTTTATTTCTTTGTTAATGTTTTTTGTTAATTAATGTTTCGTCGGCTGATGATGGTCTGTTAAAAGACCGTAACCGGTTCCTGTAAGGAATTTCAATAAAATTGGCACCTGAAGGGCAGATGGCATTCATTTGGTAAGTGACTATTTAACTATCTAGGTGTCTAGGCTTTCGAAATATTAAGAATTTTATGCTTGATTTTTAGCATTTATAAGTGAATTTCAACAAAAGTGAATCGAATATCGAATGTGTCATTGCAAAAAAAATCGAGGTCGCTGCCAACTATGGGGGTGGGGAGTTTTAGCCGCTGCCTCCACCGCTGCCGCCGCCGCTGCCGCCACCGCGACGCTATACTGACCGCCGCGTCGCGACGCCGACAACACCAACAACGACGCCGCGCTCCGAACAATAGCCACCATTCACTCCGCCCGCCGGCCGCGACGAAATCGATGGTTCGTGTCCTTCTCTCGATTAGTTCCACCAAAAACTACAATACGGATCGATCGCGATTGACTTATTGCTCTTTGACTGTCAATAATAAATCTTAGCGCTTGTCAGAGATATTTTCAATTGGCCATATTGTTTGTGTATACGAAATAATATCAGCCAAACAATATATTGGCATTCCCTTTAATTTTTTACCTAAATACTTAAAGGCTTACTGTTATCAGTACTGACTGACCATTGTAATTATTTGGTTAATTTTACAGTATCGTTAAAACCCCTAAAAATAAAGTCTTCAACAAATTTTTCAAATATTATCAATTGTTGTAATCACGAGTAATTTAATAATGGTACTTTATCTGGATTTTAATGGAAAAATTAATGATTATCTACTGTGAAAACTAATCAATTTTAAAAGTAAAGATACAGTGAAAACGGGGTTTTCGAGAAATCTCTCTGAATTGTAAACAACATCATTCACCCATATAACTGTTGTTGTTGATGAAAAGCTGTGGCTTACATTATCAATTGTATAACTACACAATTGAGATTTTTGTCTGGGGAGGGGAGGATTCTTTTATTTGCCTGTCACTAATGGCCCATTTGTCTTTAGAAACATCGCAAGAAATCCAGTTCCTTCAAGAAGGCTAAAAAATCGACAACAATGTTGATCTACGTAATTCGTAAAAGATGTGTTGATTGCAAATATTTTGGTTTAAAGTATTTTTGTAATACTAATTGGGGATTACAAATTATTAATTATTATTTCCTTAAATTATTATAATGTTCAAATCATTCACGTATATTCAATATATTTATATTATTATTATTATTCGAAGTTAAGGTTATGTCAATGAACTTTTTAGGATAGAGCAAGAATTATCACGGGCTTGGGATATTATAAAGAAATATATCCCATTTTATATTGAGATTGTGAATTAAAGGAAAAATATTTCTAGTTCCTAAAAAATATTCTTAATTTTACTAAAAATAAATTTAAAACTGAAACTCTTTATTTAAAAAGATATGCACAAGAGGAGTTTATCGAAGTCATCGACAAGTGGGGGTTAGGGTTCAGGTAGTTTGCAAACTACGATTGCAGTAACCTGTGGGCAGTAGGCCTAACTACGGGGCACAACACATAT
This sequence comes from Nephotettix cincticeps, assembly GCA_023375725.1. Classification (NCBI taxonomy): domain Eukaryota; kingdom Metazoa; phylum Arthropoda; class Insecta; order Hemiptera; family Cicadellidae; genus Nephotettix; species Nephotettix cincticeps. The sequence continues at coordinate 21,829,999 of CM041790.1, read as the reverse complement.
TACGGTGGCTCATTAACCTCCTTGCAGTGATCCCTCGATACCTGCATAACCCGTGTACTATCACACACTGACACACGACCGTCTCGCGCCCGCACGAACACCTCCGCACACACACGTCTCCGCGGGCGGTCAGAGGGCTACTGTTGGCTGTGCTGAGTGCTGAGCAGTGTTGCCACCCGCCCACCACCCCACGGGGTAAACGCAGCACGTTGCCGCTGCTCTGGCGGCTCCTGCCCCAATCGATGTCACTCTGGGACTGGGACTAGACGCCTCTTGGCCCTCGCCACGTAATCAATATGCACCACTCTCGGATACCCAACTTTATCCTCTGGGGTTCAACATTTTTAATATTGTTCGCGATTACACGTTTAGTTTATGAGTCTACTAGTACAAAGCGTTGGAGCGTTTACACATTTTGTGTTGACGCCAAGTTGGTCTACAAAGGTTTGCCTTAGAACCAGAACACACAATTCCCTTGTACCATGTAAATCTACTTTCTTAGTGCATAATTCAAGAATTGAGTAATTCATTGGGTGTGGTGTAAGAGGAAGACATTACTGCCAAACTACTACTTTGTGTATAAATAGTTCACTAGGCACTGAGTCTTTTTAGCTGACTATTATAAGCTTTTGCTGCATTGAAGCCAAAAGAAGATATCTGAAGGTAGCTGTTTCCAGGGCATTTAGACTATATATTGTATGTTAAAATTGGTGTAAATAAAACTGAACAAACTTGAAATTAAAAACATGAGTTCCTCCAAAATTAAGTTTTAGTCAAACTTTTACTCTTTAGGTCCCTTAATATTATTAGCCAAACAAAATGGATACTTATTTCAATATTTAGCGAGAAGACTTATATATTTTCTAAAAGTGATAGTCGTTAAATATGTAATTTTCTTAAGAAATTAAAGGTAACAGTGCCGTTTAAATGGAATAAAAAATATTTATAAACATTATTTTACCTTTGTGTCACAAAAGTAATACACCAAGAAATCAAAATAGCTTACATTATTATAATTATATCCAGGTCTCTTTTAAAAGACAACTGTTTGGCTCCGCTACCAATACACAAATGTCACTACAAGTATCAAGCCCTGTTTTAAGAGGCCACGTTAGGGCTATTTGAATTAGTCCTTAAATTCAAGAAATAATAAAATACAAACTGACTTCATTAAAGACTTTGACTCATGTATACGTCTGAGTACGTTCAAATACGTTATTAGGAGATGTTCAGCGTTCAAATGTTTATTAAAATGATTTTATTTACTAACCTGTGGGAAATGGGTTAGATCATAGATATGCCTAAAGTTTGTGTATTTAGTTCCTCTGAACGGGTGTCCTTATCCGTGTAGATATGGCGACACTAGCCATATGACGTCACCGTTTCAAATTTTGGTCCGACCGATTTCCAATACCCAGAGCTAAGTATCAAAATAAAAAGAATGGAAACTCCAAAGCCATTGTAAATAAAATTTAAAAGAGTTCAAAATTGTTTCTACATAACACTATTACCACATAACCATACTGGTGTCATATACTAGACGATAAGTAAAATATTAACCTCCTAGAATCTTCAATGCACGTAAAGAAATATTTCAAAAAGTGTAACACATATCTGTATATACTTAATTAAATAATTATTTTCTAAAATAGTTTTTTAAATACGTTATTTAATCAAAACAAGCAGTGGTTTTGGTTAAAATACTTTGGTTGTTTTCCTTTACATTTTAATATAAAAACTTTTATGAAATAAAAATGTTTTATTTTTATATGCATGATCGGCCAAACGTTGCATTTATTTTTAAACTATACTTTATTCATGTTTTAATACAAAATTAATATTACTCTGCGGACCCGTGTGGCAGAAGTTTCTCGGAGTTAAGATACATTACCCGACAACCACCAACAGGTTTACCTATTTTTACTACATCTTTGTCAGTAACAAAGTTATATACTTCATAAAATTCATTGCTCTCATCACACTCACCCTTAACTCATATTCAAATTAGAATATCCACCAGGAATGAATATCCACTTGAATATGACTATGATTATCTGAGTGAGGTTAGGATTATCTATAGTTGTTAGGAGCCTTATATACATAAATCTATTGAATGCCAAATGTTGTCCTAAGTTGTCAACACAACCATCTTTATCATGTATTAATGAAGTTGTTTGGATGAAAATCGTATAGAAATCCATTTCATAAAATAAATTATATTAGATTTGTACGTATTTATAAGAATACGAAAAAATAACTTTCAATAAACTAACATAGCATTGTTTTGTAGTATGCTTCTGTTGAAAAACACATCTATAAGTCATAAACAATATTTTTGTTATAAATCACTTAAAACATAATAAAGTTTCCAAAATAAAATATTCTAAATAACTTAATATCTTGGAGTGAGACACTTCAAGTAAATTCAGGAGTCAGCCGATACATTTCTAAGTGTACGGTTCCATTAACAACAAAATAACTGTGCTCATCTTTAAAAAGTATACAGCACAATTACAATCCATTCTCAGTAAATTATTTTAAACACAGGTTGTTTCAACAAATCTCGTGAAACATCCTACATCATCCTAAATACGCAAGGTTCAGTGGGGTTTTATGGAAGTTTACAGCTTCTCCTCCATCTTCGACACAAAGACTTCTGATAGCTTGAATCAGCAATACAAGATTTAAGCAAAAGGTTTAAGAAATAATAAATTTTATTTCTTGCATTTCACTTAACAATAATACATAGCCATCTTTAGACTAGACACTGTGTGTAACGAGGACCGTAAACTTAACCCTACACTATTATAAGATTTAAACACAATAAGGTCGAAACAGTTTTAATAATCACAATCAAATTATTTTAGAAACATGCTGGAAATAACTGATTGTGTAAAGCCTATATTTTTTGAACCGTTGTGCAAACAGACATACGGATGGTGTTAAACTATTTCCGAGATAGATCAATCAAAATTTGTTTCAAATAATACAGAAATAAATTAAGCTAAACGGTGCTATGTTCCTTACCGTATCCATGTTCTCGTAGACGAGCGATGGACGTCACTAGAGCTGGCGGAAGCCGCCGCGCCTGCCAGCATGCAAAGTGGAGATATTGACAGGTCATATCACACCGACTGAACCTTGCTGAGCTCATATTGAAATTGCTTGATTAAAGTTCGTCTTTGAACGGCTCATACACCTATTGTGGAGTAATTTAACATACTAACGGTTTAATTTTATAAATTAGTCTCTCATTCCCGTATCTAGTAGAAAACTTTAGGGAGCATATTTGTCATTTAAGTTATAGATATTTCCAAAAACAGTCTTAACTAAATTAGAGAATTCCAAATTAGACGATTAAATGACAATTATTTCTATTCTAGCTTCAATCACGCTTCTACTACAAAATATTTTTAATGTTGAGGTATCTATCTCCCGACAATATACAGAACATAATTCTACAAGGAGAAATAACGATTTACTATCACAAATGACAACGACATCACACAATTTACTTAGAGGTTTCCATCCTTACAATATATACGAGTATGATCAAATAAACGGAGAAATAAATACTTTATCGTAATATTTTATTTCCACGAAAAATTAATTAAAAGGATAAACATTTTTGTTGATACAAGATAGAGACACGTTAAAACAAATACACTCTCAAACTCATAAATATTTTGATAACGGAGTTCTCGTTCCGGTTATGCACGTTTTATAGACTAAATGCGTGTAATTTCGTTAAATAAACACATTTTTAATAAACACAATCTGTTTATACACAATGCACCTTCTGTTTAACTAATGTTTACTTATAATAAGTTGGTTCCTGAGTTTATCTTTGAACTTTTTCACATGTTTTGCGGATTTACAAAACGTTCAAGACGTATTGCATAAAAAAGGCTTTCAGTAATTTTAATATGGAAAGGAAAAAATTTTTTTTATAAAATAAATAATATATCTTCATGCCAGGAATGGGAAATTAAGAAAAATGTTTGTATTTACTTCCCTGTGGGAAATAGGTTAGATCATGGGTATGTCTAAAGGGAATGTTTTTAATTTATCTAAACAGCTGTTCCTATTCTGCTATGTTAAATTTAATACAATAGCTCTGGTAGTTTCTATGGAAACCTGTTACGTATTTTCACAATATTTTTTTATTTTATTTTTATTTTTATTTGAATAGCCAACTACATACAATAATATTTATGACTAGGAAGACCCTATGAAAAGTGAATATTATGTATATAAAGAAATGTAGACAAAAATGTCATCTATGACATGAATAATTAATGAAATAGAGCTGTGTTTTTCTAATGCACATAGCTACCCTACATATATAACGCCATTTCATAAAAAAATAATAACTCCACTTGTTATGAAAATACCGAACAGTTTTGATACAACCGTATATAGGCCTACCTTATTTGTTTGTTTTCAAGGGTGTTACACAAACAAAATTTCATTGTGGAAATCCAGTGCGGCTGTTTTGAAAGTAGCTCAGACGAAGGAAAAATATCGGGCATTTCGCCAAGAGGCTGGGCTCTCGGCGACGGCAAGTTACTTAGCAATACCGTATGCTTTACTATCCAATGCCATCTGAATCATTCATTAATGTTAATTTATAAAGTAAATGTGTACTGTAAAAAATGAACAGCTTTATTCACCACGTTAATAGTTAACGGTTTTGGGGGATTATGTATTTATATTTTTATTTTCTGTCTGATTAAAGTCACGTGTTGATATGATAATTACAATGTTTATATATTATTACGTTTATTATAATAATCAGCTGTTGTATATCTTTCCTATAAAAGCCGTATTACAGTTAGGTTTCGTTTGGGTTTGGATTGGATTTGAAAACTGTGAATTAATCCACTCAGATTTATTTGTTTTATGGGAATGTTATTAATATGTTTTATCGTTTCAGTATTGTTATTCACTATGCAGCGACCCAGAATATATAACCTTTCACAATGAAGCCGTATTGCTATTCGACTTCAGAACATGGCCAATCTTAAAGTTACCATGTCTTTACTGTGAGGCGTTACGAAGTTCGCCGGGTCAGCTAGTAATTAATGAAATAGAGCTGTGTTTTTCTAAGGCACATAGCTACCCTACATATATAACGCCATTTCATAAAAAAATAATAACTCCACTTGTTATGAATACACCGAACAGTTTTGATACAACCGTATATAGGCCTACCTTATTTGTTTGTTTTCAAGGGTGTTACACAAACAAAATTTCATTGTGGAAATCCAGTGCGGCTGTTTTGAAAGTAGCTCAGACGAAGGAAAAATATCGGGCATTTCGCCAAGAGGCTGGGCTCTCGGCGACGGCAAGTTACTTTATGACCAGCACTAACAAACAAAGACCGGTGAAATGTGCAACAACAGGACAGTAAATGGGAACAACAGATTTACTTCGTACTAGCAGTTTGGTAATATATAATTTCACTTATTATTGATATAATTCCAATGCTGATGTGATTAGTAAGTAACTTATTTGATGGTAGCTCTCTGACATGTTCTAAATTCAAAATTATAACTAAGCTTTTTTGATTTGTTTTCAAAACATAAACATGTTTATAAATATAATAAATATATACGAGTTATTGAATAATGACTTATGAACTCGAAAATAACTTAATTTACAATTTTAGATTTTGCGGTTGGTAGGACTGCGAGTTTTACAATTGTAGTCCCACGTTATCTTGATTATGATCTTTCAACGAATGAGGAGTTTTAGACATTTCCCGAAAATGAACTGTAAGTTAAAAACGATAGCAATATTACATGGAATTCGTTAAACTTATAAATGTGATGTTAATGGAGCTTTTATGAAAAGGTTTAAAATGTAAAATTAAGTTTGAAAAATTTTATATTTAGCTACACCTAAGCAATAGGTGGATATATAAAAAATACTAACATATGAATTAGCCTTAATTTATATAACACTTTTTTCAAGTCTTTAAAAACTTTGCCACTTTTTGAAAAAGGGGAGTGGGGAGTAACTAAATATTTTCCCATTTAAATCCCTATCAGGTGACCCCTCATTTTAAAGGAAATAAAAAAACCAAATGGTGCAAACTAGAAGTAATTTTACGTTGCCCCTAACAAAAATTACAGCCATTTTAATAAAAGTAAGCTTTAAAAATTCTCATCTTTGTAAACATCATGGAAATAATGACAAGGCTCATTTGACAGAACAAAGATCACAAAAATAATTTTTTTAAAGCTTATCTGTTTTAATATAGCAGGTGTTCAAACTGTTCATTTCGGCTGTTTGACAGTGTGCCAATCACCTTCTTCGGAAGAAATTATTATTTTTAAATACTGTCATACATGAAGGCTTACAATAATATTACAATACTAGCAATAATTATAATAATAAATAACGTTATTATTTTTAGTTATTTAGTTACTGAAACGGCAACCTAACCAGGTAACCTAGCTGTGTAGGTTGCCATTTCACGAATAAGAGAATAGGGGTCACAAGATAATTGTGGTGCTATCTTGTAGTCTTGTTACTGACTAAGGCTGACATGTTCCTCAGACAGGACTGTTAATCATTGATTAATAATCAATGTCCTAACAGGCATGAGCATATCCCAGATATCTACAGTTAAAACTGGAGTTTGAACCACTGCCTACTGTAAACATTGTTTTGTCAAATGAGCTATCTCTGCGATTTTTGAAAAGATGAGCATTTAGCTTACTTCAATTGAAATGGTTGTAATTTTTGTTAGGGGCAACGTTGAGACCTCTCGTTTGCACCATTTGATTTTTTTTATTTCCTTATAAAAAGATCACAATATAGGGGTTTACGTTTGAAAATTTTAGTTGCCCCCTTAATCCCCTTTTTTCAAAAGGGATATACAGTTTCTAAAAACCTGAAAAAGTAAAAAAGTGTTATGTAGGTCAAGGCCAAGGTCTCACATTAATATCTCAGGCCGTTTAAATTATATCCAGTTGTACCGGGACATAAAACTCACTCTGTATATCATTTTGGGTTATTAGTCTTGAAAATTGTGTTTACTATTATGATTTCAATCTAATTTTAAAATTAAAGTTTAATCAAACACATGGTCTTATGTATTTAAAAAGTAGTCTATCATTATTCCTACTGTTTCCAGATACTGCATTTGTCTAAGTGAATGTCGATTTCAAAATTTGATGTTACAATCACAGATTGCTTTATTATTATTTATGAGAAATCAAATATAAATTAATTGTAAACTATTAAAATTAACAAAGAAATGGATGGCAAATGGATTTACATTGCAAATGTGATTCACCGAGGAAGACCTTTGAACTGAGGTGGTTCCCGATCAGCGTAGTTATTGACTTTGCCAACCAATGAAACCAAGGATCTCATTTCATTATTTTAAAATGCTTTGTCTCAGTCATCCTTATCTAATCTAATCATAAATCAGTTCTACTTCTCTTTAACAATCAATTTGTATTATTAGTTTAATGCTTCACTAAGTGATTGGCTTTATATAAACACAATTTTCTACGAGTAAAAATAAATCAAAAGTGTTCCTTATGGTGTTGATAAAATTGTTTTCGAATATTAGTCACCCTCACTTGGTGAGAAAGTTCAAGAGTATTTTTATTGTGAAATCTTAGAATTGTGTGAAAAACTGTGTTAAAACTCTCTCTGCAGGGGATTTTTTTAAATATCTAAGACTAAAACCTCCTTTTTACAAAGCCACATCGCGATTAAGAAATCACAGTCTAATATATTTATTTATATAGAAAATATATAACTTGACGTCCTTTGCCCCTGTCAATCAAAATAATCATTATGTCAAGTACATAAATACCAATTACAAGAAGTAGTTCTTAAATTAATAAAAACCCAGTTTAACTATTCGATTTAATGTGTTGTTTTCACTTTACTTAAATTAATGGTAAAATACGAGTAGTTATTTTTAAGTCAGATAATATTATTGGAAATTCAAGGTTACATTTTTTAAACTTATAATAGGATGCGCTAATGACAGCACGCAATTTCTAAAGGGTGAAGAGAGACTGTTCCTCGAAAGAATATTCTTGATTGTCACGAAAAAGAAGCTTCAGAAGTGTTGAGTGACTTTAATTTCAGTAGTTATAAATTTTTTTTAGTCCGGGTTTGACTGAACATACTTAGTCATCATAGTGTGTCTACAATAATTTCTATAGTTATGGATTTCCTTTGGTTTTCAATCAAATATAAATATATATTTTAATGTGTTACTTATTTATTTGTGTATGATTAAATTTATATGACAAATATTGATGTATGCAATATACAAGTATTGATGCCTTTGTAAAAAAACCTATGGAAAACTGTTGCCTCATATGCGTTTAGCACATAAAACACATATGTAATCAGCTAAAACACCACTTCAACACATAAACCACTCTTAGGCCTGTGTAATTTGACTAAGAGCTTTGTGGAGAATCGAGTGTTGGATTTTGTAATGAGATTCAAAATTATTTAATTTTACACCGTACTGTGGTACAAAAAGACTTTTACTTGGGAATCTTTTAATTTTTTTCATCTGACCTAAGTTAAACAAATTTTTATGTTTATTAAGATAAATCAAGAGAGCAAAACAAAACAGTACTAGATAATGTTTTTTATAATTTACAGCGAATCAATTTGTGACATTGATAATAGGTATAATTGTTCTATTTCAATGATAATATTTTAGGTTCTACTTACAGGTCTGTAGGAATTTGACGATAAATAATAAATTACTTTTTCAAAGACTTAAACTAAAAATATAAGCTGTTGCATTGTTTACAGACGTTCACTCAGTTCACTTTCCCTCATTCAAAGGTCCCACATATTAAAAATTTGGGCAACCAGTAGTTAAGAATAATTATTTGTCTTGTTTCTTGGTTAAGATTTTAAGTGCCTCCTAATTATATTTGTAATATTTATTTTGTCTCACTTTAATCCTTGCTATCATATAGTATAACTTTCTGGGGTAGTTCCAAAGTAAGACACTTGCTTTTCTTAGAGAGCAAAGTTGTGAAACTTCCGACAGACTTGCCCATTGCCCATTACTTGGTTCATAGATTTAAGAATTTTAACTGTTATACTTGACACAAGATATGAAAAAATAACTAATGATGCACATACTTTGTAAATAAAACTAATCTGTAATAAAAACTCATGTTTTTTTAATATCATTTAATAATTTATTGTTCAATTGTATAAATCCCAGGTAATACCAAGCTTTTTTGAGCTTTATGTTCGGTGATTTGACCTTACACTTCATACCAAGTTTCATGGAAAACGGTTGGAAAGTAAGGAAGAAATTGATTTTTTTATATTTTCCATAAGAATAACATTGGGCGCTTTCAGACAACGTACTGCGTTTATCGTGGACAGTAAATTTAACTTTTCTCTGGAACCGTTAGTCGTAAACAAATAATTCAAAATACTAATTTGTTTAGTTTTTTAAGCTGGTTTCAATGGTACCAGTCAAGTTATACTTTACTTTTATTGTTTTGGCTGAAAATTCAAAAATTTGTTTTTTTGACATTTAAAAGCCATAACTTTTGAACCGTCATTTTTACAGACATGCGGGTGGTGTCAAATTATTTAGTACTCTGTGCACTATAAACTATCAAATTTTAATCAAAATCGTTAGAACCGTTTTTGAAAAAATTTGATTTTTCACGTTTTTTAAGGGTTTTTTTGAACTACCCTTTAAAAATCAAAATTCAATGAAAAAAAACGCTGGAGATACGGTGACTATATATATACATGCCAAATTTCATCTAAACGGACAACGGGGTAGCCACTGTATCCAGACACATCACACACACACGGACGGACAGTTTCCAAAACCCACTTTTTTATTCAGGGGAAAACGGATATACATCAACTCATTCGAAAATTTTAAAACAATACTTTTAAATACTGATAAAAAAAAATCAATGTTCCATTTGTCAGATTGCAAAAAACTAGATCTGGGTTTGAAATAATGGACAGAACATTTATAAATTGCCTCAATCATACACACCACTTATTTACTTTCCATAAAAAAGAATCTTTGAATTTTTGGTGAACAACTCCTGTTATGAATTAAATGATTTTTTATGTGTAAAGAGGAGCTGTTTTTAATAGTATTATTGGAAGTCAAGAAAATGAACTATGGTACCTGATTGTTGTCTGTTGTTATAAGTAATTTTGATTATTTATTAATTTACTACTCAGTTAATTGTCAATGCATTTGTAATGTACTATGTGTCATGTGAATTGAATCAAATAAACGAAAACGTATTATTTCACAATCGGTAAATATATGAAATTTAAATTTATTTACAAGTAAATATAAATATTTATCTCATTTGTTTACAATGCTCGATTTAACGTATATTCTTATTCTGATGAATCAATAAAGTGCCCTCGACCATACAGCAACTCGAGCCAAGTGGAACTGGCAGAGCCCGTAACAACAATACCAGCATGTTGACAAGTAGCGGTAGACACGCCATTCGCTCATTTTGGCTTCTTTGTCTTTCTTAGGTCAAAACCAATTTTTGTTAATAGAGAGATGGAATTTAATTTTTATCTTAGACATTATTAATAACGTAAGTTCTAAATTTTGCATCTTACATTCTGAAATATAAAAACTCTTTCAAACCCTATGAGGACATTTTTTGCTGAATATACCGGTTTTCACTAGCGAAGTAATGACTTTTTAGCTGTAGGTTATGTTCTCCATAAAAATAGCCTCTTCTGAAGTTGTAAATACTAAGATCAAGTTCAAGTTGTGTAATATTGTTAAACAAATTTTATGTTTGACTCTGCCTTTCACGAGAAAACGTATCCTATATAATAAACAACATGTTTTCCTAGGAAAACATCAACTTAAAATAATGTTGTTCCGTATATATTTACGACTATTTAATACCATATAATTGAAAGTAGGTGTCTGATTCTTTACATAGTTTGAGTGCCACTAGCTAGATTTCTAATCTATGTACTAAGTGGCTGACTAGTGCTTCCATACCTCCTTCATACTGATCAAATTTGGTATTACGTATCATAATAGAGGGTAGCCGACTAGTGAAGAGCTAGGAGACAACTGACTGAGGCTTGCCAGTTGCCACTCCTCCATCGACCCACAAATTGTCGGAGCACACAGAGCTACCTGGTGGCGAACGGTTAAACCACAACGTGTAAACAGCGCGCATGCTAGACAGCTCGTGAACTTTCAACCTGTTTTCGCTCGGAATAAAGCACATTTGAACATGTTTGCATCTCGAACAACCTGCTGGAGGTTGTTGGAACTATTACCTACCTAAACAACATAGCCTCTCGGTGAACTACCACAGTATTGGCCTACCTTTTCAGTGGCGCTTTAACGGCAAAGTATCGAACTAACACAAAGGTTAAACGGTATTAAAGATTCACAGAATAATTTAGCCCACGTATAACTCCAAAGGTAAATTTAAACTTGGGATCTCATTCACTCGTATACCTTCATAAGGCAACACATTATATTCTATCACAATAAAACCATAAATATTACTAAAACGTGTATTCAGTATAGTCTTTAGTTCGACAGGTATACGCAGTCGATATTTTTTATTTATCTAAACGGTACATAGTTACAGTTAATTACTGACGATGATAATCCAGATTACTAACATAATTGTTTTAATCATCTTTAACTATTGAGGATTTAAAAATTAACAATTTCTCAAATATTTCACAATATATATTTTTTTCAGAAATAATAATATGTTGATAATAAGTAATACTTTTCGAATGCCTACAATTTGCTTTGGCTCTTTACTCAATTCAAAAACTTAAGAAAAGTATAATATTTACAAATTTAGTGTCTATTAAATTTTTTTTGTCGAGCTGAATTCAGTCACCTTTTTGTTAGGTGTATTTTAGGTTTAATAGTACACGTCCTTATATACTGTCTTAGTCTGATCCAGTGACGGTTATAACCCTCGAACCAACCCTTGAAGATGATGGAGAATTCCTCTCCCGCTTCAGGCTTCACCCTTCAAACTACAACCACAGAATACCGCTACAACCACTTAAATACTGCTGGTTATACGTATATTATTTAAATTCGCGTATTTATAAATATTCATATTTTCAACCACTTATCAGTGATCATATCGGTAAAGTAATCTTAATAGAGTAGAACCATTTCCAAAATTATTAAGATACTTTTTAAGCATCAATAACAAATTTTTACACTAGGAGAACAGGTTTTGGTCAAAATTATAAACATATCCATGTAATGAAATAGATAGACAAAATCCATGTTGTTGTAGGAGCTAAATGTTCATATTTGTCACAGAAGGTTATAACCATGTTATCATGCCATAGAAAGCTCTACTACGTGCTAGATGCTACCTTCTTTGACAGCTTAAACTTTAAAGTAGAATCACCGTATTTTTATTGAAGTTACCTTGCAAAAAGTTAAAAAATATGTTTATAATATTATCATAAATGACTCAACTAAAGTTGAATAATTCAGCCCGAATTTCCAAACAGTTATTTATGGTTGATTTATTTATTTTATTTGAATTCCTTCCATTGCTAATAAAAGATTAACTTCTAACTTCATCAAAGTTGTCAATTAAAGTTTCAAAATACTTTTTCATGGAAATAGTACATAATAACCTAAAACTATTTATTTGAATTAGGGTAATTTTGTGAAAGATACAGCTACTAACACATTTAACACAAAAAATCCTTAAATTTAATTTAAATTGTTTCGTAGACACGTGATAAAAACAACTATTGAAATATATATAGTGTTCAGTGTACATTTTATCATACTGATATTATTCATAAATGTAAAGAAAATTACGAATAAAAGTAATAAAAGTAGGTATGCTCTTAAGAAACTCTTTAAAATAGTAGTTTGACCTACACATATACTCGTGTAAAGATACTATAAAAAGCGAAACTTTATTTATGCGATGAATACCAAAATTCATCATACATGTATAGTATTAGAGCTTTTTTTACATTACATACATTTTGAAAAGTTAAAAGGTTTTATTCATTAAGGTATTTATTTCGAATGAGCTGTCAAAACTTTACAAAACGCATCTCCATCAAACGACAGCCATCTCAGATCACTATACTATATCTATAGACTAATGACAATGTTTTCCATACCACTGACTATTTCCTACTGCTTCTTGCAAAAAGATAGGTCAAAGAGTTGAATATGACGCTACGGGGTCTACTAGGGTCTGTATTGAAAAAATACTTGCAAAAAATTAAATATATTACAAGAAGGGGAATTTTCTATAAACAAAAAATCATTTCAGAGTCGGTGAGCAGGCTAAAAAAACTCACCTCAATCGCCCTTCTACAAGGTAGCTATAACCAAAACCTTACTTGTAGTTTCATTTAGTTAAGGAATCCATGAGTTATACTATCTTAAGAGTCTGCAGTAACTCCGCCATCTTGAATTTCAGTTCCATTGTTACAGTGTTAATTTTGTGATACCACTATTGACCACTCAACAGAAGTAAATAATGGTTGAGGTGCCAAATCAAAGGTATAGTGATTATCTAGGGAATCACTTTTTCCATTTTTTATCTCTCCCCCATACATATAGTGAAAATAGTGTTTTCGTCAACATTTTTTTATTATAAGCTGAGAGTAAAAATGCCCGTTTTGAGGCTCCCTGAATCCATACAAGTGATTTTACAGACTGATATCTTTCTCTCTGTCTGTGTAAAATCCCGTGACCATACCATTGGTCTGATATCTGTGCAATTCAAGACAAGGATGCACTTAAGCAATATTCGGGTTATTTTTCATTGATTTTTAAGGGTGTACTACCCTTAAAACGTAAAAATTTAAATTTTCTAAATGTTGGATGAAACGGATTTGATAAAAACAGCATATTTGGTAGTTCTTAGGTTCCCAAGTGATATGGTTATACACAAATTTCTGGAAAATAACGAATCCAAAGTTATAAGTGTTTAAATATTTAAAAAAATATTTTTCCATTTTATGGTAAAATATAAATCTTTTGAATAACTGAACTGACCCAATAAATCCGCTGAAAAGCTAAACATATTAGATTTAATAAATTACTATTATATCTATAGATTAAATTTAAATATTTTTATGGCTCATGGTTCCAAAGAAAGGTTAAATTTACTATCCTATAGGATATGACTAAAGGTGATTTTTTCCTTATTTCTTAATAATATCCATTCACTGAATACAGCGTAAGGTTACGTCACTAAAATCCACTAAAAAGATTGGTATTTCCTCATCTTGCATCCGCGAAAATTTACAATGACTCATTAGGAATATTGGAAGGTGACAATTTTAACAAACATGATGATCCTTTTAAACAATAATTTTTAAAAAGTAGCAAAACAGAATGAAATAATGGAATAGTTTGATTTAATGTATGAAATTTTTACGTTTACTTAACTAATAAATTCTGTTTATTTCAATTTATGTCGTACGAAAATAATTTGTTACTCACCCGATATAGTTGTGTGGTAGCTATATTTTTCCGGAAAATTAAATGAAAAGCTAATTACGACATCCCCTTAATAACCCTTTTACCTTTAATTTTACATTTCAAACATCATTTTACGACCATCGCAAGACCAGTAATGCTGTAAAAAATTAACATTGTTCTTGAAGGGCTAGTATGAAATACTATGCAAACAACTAAATTCTTAAGACTGGCTACAAAAATTAAACAAAAAAGTATTCCTTTCGTTGGACAAAACCAAATTTAACATTTGATTGTTGTTGATTAGGTTAAATAATAAACGGTATCAATGGACTGACACAAACTTTCTCCTTTAAGTAGATTTCAAAAAAGACATCTCTGTAATTAAAGTAACATATTCTTCAAAGTTTATATAAATATCATTTAATAATTTCTTGTTATAAAAATAATCATCGGAATCCTGAAAACAACAACAAGAAAAACAAAGTTAAATTAATTGTTAGAATTTTTTGGGGGGACCCCCCTCCGCGGTAATGCCAGCCAGCTTTTTGAGTAAGCTTTGTTGGGTAATTTGACCTTACGCTTCATACCAAGTTTCATGGAAAACGGTTGGAAAATAAGAAGGAAGTGATTTTTTAATATTCTCCATAAGAATAACATTGGGCACTTTCAGACAACGTACTACCTTTAACATGGACAGTAAATTTAACTTTTCCCTGGAACCGTTAGTCGTAGACAAATAATTCGAAGTACTAATTTGTTTAGTTTTTTTAAGCTGGTTACAATGACGACAGTCAAGTTATGTATTATTTTTATTGTTTTCGCTGAAAAATTAAAAAAAATGTTTTTTTTACATTGAAAAGTCCATAGATTTTGAATCGTCATTTTTACAGACATACGGTGATGTCATATTATTTAATACTCTGTACACCATACACTATCAAAACTTAATCAAAATCGTTAGAGGCGTTTTCGAGAAATTTGGATTTCTCACGTTTTTTAAGTGGGGTGAACTCTACCCATCTAAAATTCAAAAAATAAAATAAATGCCTGGAGATACATTTAATATATACATACATGCCAAATTTCATCTAAATCAGACCAACGGGATAGGCTGTGGCTCTGTTCAAATCCATACACACACACAGACACAAGGACGAACAGACATCACGTCGAAACCCACTTTTTTGGATTTAGGGGACCCCAAAACGGATATATCCACTCTCAACTCAAATTAAAAAGTTTGACGAAAACAATACTTTCTCCATATGCTATGTATAAGGAAAAAAAGTAAAAACACACCGTTAAAATAGTTTGTAACGTTTGTGACAATTAGCAAAAATAATTTATTTATATCGATTGTGATTTTTAGAGATAGGTTCAAATAAAAGTAGTAAACTGAGGAAAATTCGTAGTTTTAACTTGACGAAATACTGTAAAACTAAATTAAAACAATGAATACATTATCATCGATTTTAATAATAAATCAAAATATTAATCCATTTAAAATAATCTATTTTTTCGGCTGGGTTTACTTGGACACTTACTATGTTACATAACAATTACCATTAACGTGGGTATTGTGAATAATACGCTAAAATCACAACAATGTTCTTAGAGGAAATTCTTTTGATAAAATTTAATATTTAACAGATTTCTCAGAATTGTTTTTCACAAACGTAACTTCGTAATTTCCACAACATTTAATTTGTTTGGATCCGTCAACAAGAAGAAAATTTGGCATCGAAATTGAGTATGAAATGTACTGGAAAGGAATTTAATTTCCCTGTAATGGAAATTGTTGGAAATTACAAGAACGTTTGCACGAATAGTAATACGGGTGTTCACCTCGAAGACGTACTCGTAAAAGTTAAATCGCTTTTCCAGTTGATAGCTTTGAAACCTGAAGTAATAGAGAGGTAGTAGCATTGTCCTCACTCTCACAACAGAAATCAAACAGGTGCTTTATAACTGTAAACGTCATTAGTATAAGGCAGGGATTGCATTAGTCGATACTGCCCAATGTTATCTAGTAAGTTTTAATTGAAAAGCTTGTTGAAAATGTTTAATTAAATGTTACGAGTAGATGTTTAAGCAAAGACGGTAATCTAATTATCTAAACTAAAATTAGATTTTCCTGCAAAGTGTATATCAATTACAACTCCTTGTAATTTATGAGTATGATTATCATTAAAATTTTGTTGTGATACCGAAAACAATAAAAATCACAGTCAAGGTTATGTTGTTTTTTTATTGATTTAGGAATTCAGGTCACAACATATGTCCAAGCTAAATCTGAATCGGTTAAAGAAATTTCATTGAAACTATTATGGTTAGTGAAGGTTTACAATAAATTATTAACTAAACACTGTCAAAAGTTTGAAACTCCAAGGTGTATAAACATTTTCTTCCAGCCTATAATATGAACAACTTATTGAAAAATTCAATTAATTGATAAAATATCCTACTATGTAGCGTAGATGCATTAGTAATATCTGTTAGTCAGAATTTTTTTAACTTAGAAGAAACGATTACTAAAATAATAGCCTTAATACCTTTGAAACAATATTTCACTATATGCTAGACTCATTTTAAAACAAAACAATTAATTTAAAAAGGGTTTTGTGAATAGTGCTACATGTGAAAGGAAGCAATAAACTTAAACTCTAGATAAACCGGGGAGTTGGATGGTATTTTGGTATTTACGATCAAGCTGCCGTTATCAGGGTAATACAAATGAGGACACAATTTTAATCGCAATGAAGTAAACTTCAAATAGGATTTTAGGAAGAAAATTTGTATTATTCTATGTTAAAAAAATTGTTAATATTATCTCCATTAACTGGATATTTATGAAAGTAGAATATTTCGAATTTTATATTATTACAATCCAATATTTAAGCGTTTAATACTTAATTTGTTTCTTTTACCTGTCGTCTACTAAAAATCTTTTCAATTCCAGATGAAGATGAGTATTGATGTGACTATAAAATAAAATAAATCTCAAACAATAAAAGAAAACTCAGTTATAACTCATAATATCTGCAGTAAAGAACCTGCCTTATGATAAAAGATACTCGATTTGGTCAGCTTCTAGGTTATAACTAAATATTGTTTTAAACTTTACTTCTACCAATATTGAAAAGGTATTTAAATTTCAACTCATTGCCATTGCTTATGAATCAGTTACAGGTATTGAATTTTTATTATATTATGAACTATCCAAATTTGTATTGAACTTAATTTAGGTTACTTTAAGTTACGTTATACATTATAAGATAAAAACCTAAATTTTAATGCTGTGATAATATGTCCAAAGCATTATAAATTGAATTGCAAATTTCGAACGATAAAGTTTAAATCGATATGACCATAAAAGGACAATGATAATTTGTTAATAAAACTTTGATAAATGTCACTATTTAAACTAAACTACAAGCTATGTGATCAAAAGGTTTATATAAAATGAGTTTGTATAGGCTTATGAATAAATTTTGCCAACCTATTTTGAAATGTCTGAAAAGCCTTATTTCAAAGCAAAACTAAAACGCGACTTTTAAAGTCATTCCAGTGAAAAGGATAATTAGAAAATGGCATTTCTTTGTCGAGCTTAACTTTGCCGCCATTGACACTTTAAACTTAAGTCACTTGTTTAATTGTTCAACTTAGAGTTAATGAAATGAATAATTTCTGAGGGTTGAATTTAAATATGTTTTCATATAACCAAAGTGTTCATGGGAAGAATGAAACATAAATTGAGGATGAACTCTTTGATTTTATGTGATGGCGGCAATATTAAGTAATGTGTTTTTCATGTTATGCACTTTTACACATATTATTTGCTCCTCCAATAAAATTGAGCGAAAAGCCCTTGCATTACAAATATCCATTAAAATATATTAAAGACACTAAATTTGAACTGCAGTTCTAGTTTAATTATACTGGTCAACACAACTATTAGTATTTGAAAAAATAAGAGAAATAAAGTATAAAAAAACATTGAATACATCCAACCTTTTTGAAACAAGATTATCCAATAAATGTAATAACCGTATACAGTTATGTGCCGTTTAAGTACCTAAACAGCAGTGTAGTAAATCAAAAGCCACACAGACCACAGGGGTGGTTGATGACGTCACTCTAACAGATGATGCCTACCTGAGCAACCTTTTCCCCCATGTTGGGCGTGTGCATGGCTCCTTGGAAGTACTTGGCAGAACCGTTGTCTTGAATGGAATACTGGAACAGATAGAGAATAAGTATCAATATTATAAAAAGGTTACGTGAAAGAGGAACTTTTAAAACCCTTAGTGGATCAGAACCATTTTAGGTTGCCTATGCCAAAAAGACCATATTAAACAGGCATTTCAGTAATGGTTTGAAAAAAGTAATAATAATAACGTGTGCATGATTTGAGGTACTAGACTACTGGACATTCGTATGAAGCCGACCTAGTACTAGTTGGACTACCACAACTAATAGCTGTATTTTAAAACTAATCATGCTAATGTGAACAGCGTGATCACACGAGCAACATCCACGACATTTGACGTCACATTAGGCCTTCCACATGAACCAGGGCTGACAAATCATCTGAGTGAGTGGTTTACTTTTAATGGGTGGGCACTTACCGAGCTGCAAACTAACATTTACTGTGTTTTATAATCAAATAAGCCAATATTTGTTTTAATGAAAATCCAATCCACCAGCAAGAAGTGAAAGGTAGCTAAATGCACATTACATTTATAAAGTCACAATGTAACCTTAAACAGATGCATCGTCAGAACTGCATACAATATTACAGAGAGACAAAACAATAACCTACGTTACAACCACTACTTTTTAATTTTTTAGTCAAGATGGCGTCTACCTAAAGAGATCTGGTACTCATTAAATTCAGAAACGTCTTACATGGATAAATCTAATAAAAAAGATTTTTAAAATTCCTTAAATCTCTTTAGATTAATTTTTGTTACATTATCAGGTAGTCTATTAAACATGCATTTGTCTGTCCCTGTCTCTGTCTGTGTGTGTATGTGTCTGGATGTGTACAGAGCCACAGCCTACCCGATTTAGATAAAATTTGGTATGTATGTGTATATTTACCGTATCTCCAGGCGTTTTTTATTCATTTTTTTGAATTTTTTATTTTAAGGGTAGTTCACCCCTAAAAACCCTAAAAAACGTGAAAAATCCAAATTTCTCAAAAATGGCTCTAACGATTTTGATTAAAATTTAATAGTTTATAGTGCACAGAGTACTAAATAATTTGACACCACCCGCATGTCTGTAAAAATAACGGTTCAAAAGTTATGGGCTTTTAAATGTAAAAAAATCAAATTTTTAAATTTTTGGCGAAAACAATAAAATTAAAGTATAACTTGACTCGCACCATTGAAACCAGCTTAAAAAACTAAACAAATTAGTATTTTAAATTATTTGTCTACGACTAACGGTTCCAGAGAAAAGTTAAATTTACTGTCCATGATAAATGCCCAATGTTATTCTTATGGAGAATATAAAAAATTAATTTCTTCCTTATTTTCCAACCGTTTTCCATGAAACTTGGTATGAAGCGTAAGGTCAAATCACCCAATAAAACCAACGCAAAAAACTCGGTATTACCGCGGGAGGGGGGTTCCCCCATACAATTCGAACAGTTAATTTAACTTTCTCTCTTGTTTTTATCTTCAGAAATGGGATGATTATTTTTTAAACAATAAATTATTTATTTATTTTATATAAATTTATTTAAGGGAGAAAGTATGTGTCAGTCCACTGCTACCGTTTATTTATTTTGACAAACCTCTGGTGTTGCCCAAGCTACCCACCTTGTGTCTGAGAGTCTCGGCGCCGACGTTCGAGAGTGAAGGGGCGTGGTCCCATAAGCTGGAGGCGCGGTAGTGTTGCAAGTCACTCTCAGACGAGGTGTTCGGGAACCTTTTGGCCACGTGGTTTCGCGTCGCTGGAAACAGTAAATGTCGTTATTATATTTTTTATGCTGACATTTAGTTTTGGATTTCGCAAAGGTTAAGAAATTAGATGACGCCGTCTATAGCAAAATTAGACTTAACGATATTTGCTATTACCTATTACCGATAAAAATATTAGGCAAAACAATTATTTCGATCAAATTAATGGACAATTTCATGATGATTTTGTTTTTATGGATCACTTCAGTAGAATAACAAGCTCAATGAATAGAATAGATAGGTTAATATGTTGAATACCTTCTTAGCTGCCTTGTGTATCCTGACGTAGTCCTTATTAAATGACGAGCGTTTTGTAATAACACGTGTAGTGTTCTCTTGTGTGGATTAACATTCACATTAATGAATACCACGTTAATCCGCAAAAACCATCCTCATAATTAGACCAGTTCGTAATTCAGAGGCAGTGGTTCGGATTCCACGTTAAACTGTTGGTCCCTTAGATGTGCCATCGACTATTGGGCTTTCAATTAACAACTCTGTATAAAGAGAATGTCAGTCTTAGTCAGTAACAAGACTGAAAGATCGCGCTACGTTTCTCATTCATACTTGGCTTAAAACTTGGCTTACAATACCTACCTTGTGGTACGGTCGTCATTTCAATAATCTAATCTGATCAAATCTAGAGGTCGGAACGCAAGGATTCACAAGGCAGCTTAGAAGATATTTACTCTATTAGTTATTCTAATGTATAATCTTTTGTTTCCGATTAACTAAAATTAGTGCTAACGGAAAAATAACAATATAAAAAGAATTTAGTGGCATGGAAAGGAATCGTCACCAAATTAAATGTGAACTCATTATAATATATTTTTTATTATATTTACCAAAATCAAAACAGAGATTAGGGTAAAGATAAAAATAAAAATGTTGAAGGAATCAGTATAAGTTGACTATACCCTTCTTAGGCACTTTAATGTTATGTAATATATAATATTATTTGATGTGATTGCAAAATATTTTATGAAAAGTCACTTTAAAAACAGATTGTGTGTTTATTTGTTTAATAAATTAAAACATAACCTATTAAAAGTAATCAAAGATAAGAAAGGTTATTAGCCTCGTATTTGTATTTAATAGCCGTACTTGACTTGTACTTAATGTTATTTTCCGTTTGGTTGCACAATTTAAGGTCGTTTCATTCTTACGATTTAACCATGAAATAATTTGACAAATTTAATCGTTGTGTTGAAATGCAAAAATGTGTAAATATGTGTATTGGTGGTAGTTGTGCGTATTTAAAAAGTATTTTTCAAAAGAGCGCAGATGATTGTGCACTTATATGTACCTCACAACCAGTGCTTAGTGATGGTGAATAGGCAGAGAAGATAGATTTGTTTAAACAGTGTTTTTTTATTTCAGTTAAATTTAAGGAATATACTGTTTACTAAACACAAAACTTATGGTTTATCGTGTTTTAAATAGATAAGTTAAAGAATTATTAGCCATATAAGTTCAACACTATAATTATTCAAACATATGGAACTAGTTTCGGGATTTTCTAACTAAAAGAGTGTAAATCAGAAAAAAAAGTTTTCTACACTGATTGTGTTCCCCTGTGCTGAACGGCAAACATCGAAGCAATAGCCAAAATCGTCTCACGCACGTGAAAACACCTCTTGTGTTTCTAATTATTATTTTTGGGTTTGAGTTTTATGAGTCAGGATTTTTATAGTCGTTGGTTAGATACAAAATTCAATGCCGAAAGCCTGCTGCACTGTTTCCACAGAAAATCGTACGTTGCATGGTAGCCATCTTGCTGACGATTGTTGAGTCAAGTATATTACTTAAGGATATAGCCCTTTATATTTTTAATAGCTCTGTATATTTAAGTAAAAAATAAACGAAGATAAATTTAAAATCGGTGGTCATAACATTAAAAATGCCTCCCTTTTTTAACATACCATCTTGTACAAAATTATAAATCATAAATACTAATTCCTTGGTACAAAATGTCTCTTGTCAACTAATAAACTCATTCATTCACTTAGAAGGAAATCATTTACAATTTCCTTGTTGTTACTTGAATTACAAATTATTTTTAGGAATAGAAACGCATATACTTTTAGAATTAGCTTACACTGTTGATGAAAACGTTTTATAGCATTTAAATTTATCCACACTTAGTAAAAAACATTGCCCATAGCATACTTTGTCTGTGATATAAATTATGGTATCCATCCCTACTCATGTTTGAATCAGAATTACTATAATTAATAGGCATTTCCCCTGAAGTAATACGAAGTAATAAGATAATGTTTCGATTTTTTAATGGTAAAGGTAACAGCTTGTGAGAAAGAGGGAGGAAATATGGATTAGTTTTAGTTTTAAAAAGATGAAAATTCTGTATTTCAATCTTTCACGGCAATGTATTGAGAAAGATATTGAAGCACATAACGAAACGACTCGTAAAATCATTAAAACCATAGTAAAAAATGTATAAATCTGTTTTAGATTTTAACATATACGATATCCCTATATGCAGTACGAGATGCATTTGACTTTTTACCACGTGTACGCTAAAAAAAGGTTACATAGCTTTCCATTCTCATTCTCAAAGTAGGAACATTATTTAGGAAAGGCTTTTATACTTTTTCCATGTTTATTTATCTCAATTTCTTCAAACTACGGACGCATCCATTCTTATATTTCCTGATTGGGCATTAAATATTGGAGCATTTAAGGTGGATGAAATACTGTACGTTATTTGCTACTTAACAAAACTATCCGCACCTTTTAATAGAACCATAAACTATTTCGTCTGTAACTTTACGAGGAGGTCTAAAGGTCAGTTATAAACAATGCAAGTATTGACAGCACTGCACAATAATAGGCGGGTACAAGTACGAATGGCGGAGTGCCAAAGTCTGCTTTTGTTTACGCCATGTTTGCTAATATTGTCTACTTTGTTTATGCAGTGTACTCTCCTACATGTTTATCTGTATCGTCTCCATTTGGTCTAGAAGGATTTTGAATCGTCTTACTTTATGGATTACTATAAAACGAAGGATTACTCTATGGGTTGGTTCACCAGTCGTTCTATGGATTACTAAGTAACGAAGGATTACTCTATGGGTTGGTTCACCAGTCGTTTTATGGATTACGATGTAACGAAGGATTACTCTATGGGTTGGTTCACCAGTCGTTCTATGGATTACTATGTAACGAAGGATTACTCTATGGGTTGGTTCACCAGTCGTTCTATGGATTACTATGTAACGAAGGATTACTCTATGGGTTGGTTCACCAGTCGTTCTATGGATTACTATGTAACGAAGGATTACTCTATGGGTTGGTTCACCAGTCGTTCTATGGATTACTATGAAACGAAGGATTACTCTATTCGTTGGTTTAACAGTCGTGATCAGTGTTTATTTTACCTGGATGATGAATCATTTTGTATTTCTATGTGATATTGTTACAATCTATAATATTTTTGATATACTGTGTAACTTTCTGTTTCTGATTAACGGGTTTCCTTTATAAGAACATTTCAGTAAAGCAGATAGCAAAACCTCATGTAATTAGATATAAAATGAATAATTTAAATTTAGGATATAATTTTTAGGTTTACTTTCAAACTTTAAATATTTGAAATTTTCCTATAATATTGCAAATATAAATAATTTTGTACCTACCATGATACTCTAAAGGGAAGTCTTAATATGGTCAAAAATATAGATTTTTGTTTTATACATTTTTTATCTCCAATTCAATACAATTAGTCTCATAAATAGATATTCCAATTTATATGAGTAGGTTATTATTTGTATTATAGAACCCTACACGCTGAAATTCTATTAAATGAGCAAGGTCGCAGTTCAAAAACCATGTTTCCTGTTGACGTTTCCCAAAAATTAAGGTTTTTAAGGTTTTAGTACTCATGGAAGTAAGTAAGAGATAATTACAATAGCTCTTTTTTGTTCTATTCGTTGGATGTAGTACTTTGTTTTAAGCTAAATAAATTTAAAAACAATGACTAGTTTTTAATTTATTTCAAATAATATTTAGAAATTCTAAAAAGTTAAACATTTGAAAAACGCTATATTCAGAGAATGTGACATTATTATTAAAAAACTTTCAACTTAAAGTAATGTTAATGAACCAATAAACAAACTATAAAAATATACATACATATATTTTGTTCATTCTTCTTGAGATAAAGGTACAAAATTAACATGGGCAAGATACAACCATCCGACTCCCATTAACCCACAGTTTTAATATTCAAACGGTATCACATAGCTCTCAGAAGAAAATATGATTTAAAAAAACAAACAACCACATTTTCTAATGATTTGCACATATAGATGTGCTTTTTTGTTTCGTTAATACTTTATTACTCATCTATACTTGGCTTATAATATCTACCTGGTTAGGTTTCCATTTCAAAAAGTAAATTTAATACTAATTAATTTGCCAATCCACCATATATTAATATTCCCAGAATGATACTTTTGCGAAATATCTATTTTATGATATCAGAGGATTTTTAAATCGACTTAAATATATTCTTAACTGTACACTTTCGTAAAGAATTAATTACAGAAAACGCATATGTCTGTGTATTGTATAGCTAAAGTCTGTTACAATACCCAATCATGTATACAATATTGTAAAAACCGAATGGATTAAAGTCAAATATAAAATACCGAATCAAAACAGTATGTAGCAAAGTGAATCCTTGAAAAAAGAAAACACTAATATATAATTAAAAATTGTATTCTTGGTTAAAATAAAATTAACGAAGATTATTATACTTAAATTGTTGAAATAACATACTGCGTAAATGCTATTAGAATGAGTTTTAATATTACTCTCTACTAAAACACGTGATGTATCAACATATATTTGAGCAATCAAAATGGTTGTTTAGTTATGAAGACACATAATAAAAGGGAAATTCATCACCCATTGGTAAAAAGAGGAGCAAAACTGTGATATATGGTTTTAACACTGAAGGGCCTTAATATGATCACCTTTTTTTCAATACATATTCTGTGAAGTGTCAAAATGATTGTTGTAGAATGAGCCACCCAACCAGTGATCTGGCAACCGTTAATTGGGAAATTAAAACGTCACAGCTTTGACATGATTGTTAATATTGGGTATTATTTGTTCTTATTTTAGGGTGTCATAGTTTTTGATTCGCCATATATACATAAAGAGATAAGTACATACATTTGGTAGTGCAATCTTTACTTGATCAGTTTACTATAAAATATCTGAAAATAATAGTCACGTAATAAAATTATCACGTCTCTTCAAGGACACTAAAATTATAAGTTGTTGTAAACAGAAAGTGTGGTAAGAAGCCGTGCTGTGAGGACAAGCAACCCTCAATATATAAAAGTATTAATCACACGTGTTATAATAATTGTTGTTGTAGACAAATTCCTGTCATATCACACAATTTTCAAATATAAACCTCTTCGTTTAGATCTCAACAGACAATGATTTCGTATAATTTAATGATTTCAAGACAAATAAAAAAATCTTATTTATGAAACACTTTTTTTAGGATAATAAGGTTAAATAACAAATAATTATATTCTAAAATAGGTTTTATCACTATTACAGATAGTAATAGATAAAAAAATATTTCAAAGAATTAATTACGCAATAAAAACTTATAATAAAATGTTAGTTAGTCTTATAACATTGAACTTATTACAGTACTTCAATTAGTCGTATAACATTGAATATTGAATCAAATATTACATATTTTTTTAATTTCCTCTTATAATAGGGAAAAGTTTTTTCATTGTGGATGGATACGAGCATCTTTGTATGGGGTTATATTTCATACCATTCAATGCAGAATTACTCTAACCCTTGTAACTTGCATACGTTTTAGAATACGTTCTTAACTTTATTTAGTAAATGACATTGTTAAAACCTCACTTTTACAAAATTATTTATAAATTTTTACTACATTAGGTGACACAATAATAACATAGTGGGTATTCATTGGAAAACCTGACAATAGTTTCTTCTTTTTTACATAGGTATTTGATCCATGAAAAGAAGTTAGCGTATTATTTTGTTCATACTATTTGAAAATTCACATTGAAAATATTTACAAAAGAAAGAATCTACAATATGTACAAATATTATGAAGAATAATTCCTATTCTACTAATCAGAATCGATTAAAACTGCATTACCTACTAAAATTAAGTGGGAACCGGAGACAGTTTTAGCAATATTCTAATAAATAAAATCGTTTAAATTGTTTTCCTTATGATTCTCAAAGCTTTGGTAATTCTAGGGAAAGGGGCGAGTTAGTTCAAACAGCAAACACTCGTATACAAGTTCAAAATTACATTAAAATAATACAAAACATCACAAATAATAACTAACAACCAAATGTCGCTTCTTCGTTTTTGGAAGTTTGACGAAAAATTCTTTGGAATAAAGTAAAAAAAAATAGAGATCGATTAAAAAGAAATAATTCACTCTTAAATGAGACTGAAGTTTCATCCGCCATTTAACGGTGCTTTTTAAAAGAAATGTACATTAAATGTAAATATAATTATTTTTATTACAGCGATTTGACATATTCCAATATTTAATTCAATTTCATTAAGTATTAAGCTACTACGATCACTTATATAACAAGTACAGCATGAGTTCGTTAAAAAACTGTTAAATTTTAACTCCACGATAGTTTATTAATATTTGAATGTATCATTACTTGGTTATAAGTTAGTTTTTAGGATTAGGATTTTTAGGACTAAATTACGATGTTTTAGAACAACGTGTTTTACAAAGATTGTCAAGTACTATGGTTTAAATGTATATTAGGGCTCAAAAATGATAAATACATACTCTTTTGTACTCCTAATGTTTTAAAATAAACTGACTATTTAAATAACCAGTTAAAATAACTTTGTGCCTCTTCGAGTTTTGTATTGCAAGACTGCAAGAGATTAATTTGGCAATATAAATTTTAAACGTGTTTATAAATCATTTGAAAAAAATTTTAAGTGACAATACTGGATGTTAACTTTAATGTTCAAACTTTATTCGCTCCATAAAAGCATGTGTTGTATGGTACAACAGGCAATGTCAAGCATCTAAGCAGACGTAGGGAAAAAGCAGAGTGATGCGTACAGTTGGCTACTTCAGATATCCTACGATGATTAAATAAAGACAAAAGTAATATTTTTAAAATTATTGATCTTATTAGCCCCAAACTGTAATTCAAAAAGGATAATGGACACGTTAGTCAGTCTGCAGTGCAATGGTTTAATTTATGTGTAACAAGTTTCGGCTTTCGCATTTTTCAAACAATTCAAAATTTGTATAAATAAAACCTACATAACCTATACAACTCAACATAACAGATTATACTTCAATTTAGACACCTGTCACTAGCGCTACTCATGAAAAACAGATTGTTAGGAAAATTTATATCAAGTTAGGCTATATTATCTATGTTATCAGCGGTCAGGTGATCTTTTGATGTAGATAGGTTTTCATCTCGGAAAAGGGCGTTGAAAACAGTATTGAGCGTACTATCAGCCAACAATAATACGGTATACAGGTTTCTGAAAGTACCTCTTAACCAAGATGACTGCAATAGACAACTTGATTCTCACAAGAACCATGATTTTAATAAATTCATTTTAAATGACAATTTTTTTACTAACGCAACTGTAAATACAATATTTATGAAATTCCCACATTTCTAAAAAGCCTTTCGCTCTTTTAATGAAAAATAATAAGTACAGGGACATAAAGATCTTATTCGCTATATTTCTCACTTAGAGGCACCCGGAAGGGACAAACTAAAAATATTATAACCGTGGAGGCCCTGGACTGCTACCACTCTGCAATTTCCATCTGCGGGCTGCGGGGTAGGTGCTCACTCTCTGTACACTGTACAGCAGGCCCACACTGTACAGTAGGCCCACACTGTACAGCGGGCCCACACTGTACAGCAGGCCCACACTGTACAGTAGGCCTACAGGAACAGTCTACTCTACCGTGCTTCGTTACCTTCACAAAAGCTATCTAGAGTATGCGGTCTCAGGCGAGGGGGAATGTCTTCTGCTGCTTGTGACGACACTGTTGAACAATTAAACAACATTTAACAACAGCGAAACACGTCCGTGTTAGCCGTGAGTGATCGTGTGGTTATTTGTACGTAATAAAGTTGGAAATTAAAAAAAACGTTTTAAAGTGTAAAGTAAAACTGTAAAACTTATACATGGAAAAATTAAAAGCTTTTGTTTAGTATATATAAGTTATTTAGGATCTAGTAAATAGTAAAAAACGTACATATGATGAGAGTATTCTTAAAGTTAAAATTAAAATATTAAATTAAACATTATTAAAACATACTTTTGTGAGCGTGGTTGCATTTTTATCCTTAAAATGACATAACAAGATGTGTGCAGACAGCATTTTTTAAGCTTTGGGATTTAGAAAGTTAAACGTGATAGGCTTCGCCACGTGTACTCTGAGTGTAAAACATATTTATAGGTGCAATGTCAATGTCCTTTGTTATCAGTGATGTATCGGCAATATAAGTCTGTATCACATCAAGTGGCGAGCTTTATCTTAGCGACTTCTTTAAATCAAATTCTCCAGTAAAATAAAAAAAAATATAACTAAATATCTACTTCTTTAAATTAAATTACTGGACAGTTGTTACGAAAGACTTTTTATCATTATCTAATACCAGGCTTTGTAGAAGGATGAGAATTGAAAAAAACAAGAGCAATGAAAATTCTGTCTGTAGATGACCATGATAACGATTTCATTTACTGGCTTTATAAGCTCTGGTTATAGTAGTTTTACGATGCCCAGAATGAATTACGGTGTTGAATTACACATAAAAGTTTATTTTTTATCTTTATTCAATATTTGTTTTAAGATAAATCTAGTTATTTCCCTTATATAAAGAGGTTTTATTTCGTTAGGTAAATATGAGGTTTTAATGGGGAAAACTATCATATTAATTGAATATTTGTGGAATAACTAAACTTGCATAGTTTAGTTATTGTAGTAAAGCAAATTCGAATAGGATCAAATAATTTTCCAGTAGCTGGCTTGTTATTTAAATTAATCCAACATGTTTGTTTGTTAAGAGACGTATGTGCAACACATTTAGTATTACAGCTTAATAACTTATACAATACTAAATGCTATTGCTGATTATCAGTATTGATGAGTAGTTCTCGTTAATACTGATAATTAACCAAATTAACGTATGAAGTTAAAATATCGCAAATAAAAATAAATTATTTATAAATAAAATTTTTAATCACTATTTCATATTTCGGACCATATTAGTGAGAGCATATTTCAATGATTTAGATGTTGTATGAACCACAATCGGTTTAACTTGTCAAAAATGTATATTACTATTTTAAATGAAACTACCAGGGGAATGTAAATTACAGATCACTGTGGTCAATGCGTTTACCAAAATCACATCTACCACAATTGTTATATGAATAGTTCATCTCGTCACCCTTTCTTTACCATATTTTTCATTCTGCTGCTACTCAGGTGTTGTGAAAATTAATATAGGAAAAACACGGAATAGTTAATTACTCACTCGTAACGTGGATTTTCTGTACTTACCTCACTTTATATTTTAAGAGAAAATCAGGAAAATCTTATAAATGATTTTGCCAGTCGGTTTTTTTGATAAGTTAAACAATTAACGTTTTTATAGCCCCTATATAACCATATTATAGTTTACTTTATTTATATGAGAATCATCATAGGCTGAACGCACAAAGTTTCAATTACGATAAAGACTAATGTTTTTAAATTTAAATAAGTATATTTTCACGTCAATAATAAATCCAATAATAAAATAACCTTTTTTGTAAAATAAATAAAAACAAGCATTTCCGTAGTTCTAGTAATAGAAAAGAAAATACGAAATTTTCAACTTCTATCAGAAACAATTCCCTTCGCTGAAATTTGTTTTCATTTTGTAGCACAAAGGTTTGCAATAACGTTGCTCAAAATATATTTCTATTAGGGTGCTTGGGTTTTATTTATTGAAAAGATCAGCAAACTCAAGGCTTATTGCGGATGTGATGCTTGAATTATCAATATCACTATACATTATGCGCAAATATTTTAACAAATGATTTGTATTGAAGCCATAGCTAGGATATTACTTGCAGCATTACGATAATTCATGTTTTGATATTTTAAAGTGAAAAAATAAAATATTGTTACATTAATGGTCATTATGTGTTATTGTTAAAAATAAAAACAAAAATAATATGCTTTTTTTATCTTATGGCTGAATGCCTATTGTAGCCATATTAGGTTTATTGCAATTTCATAGATGATAATGGTTTTATTCAGTAATTTTATCAAGTGCTGATATAATTTCACGTACCAAAACCTATTGTGTATTATATTACAATGCATGTTCTTACAACTGGTTATTAAATCTCGACTAATGGAGTAGTTTTTTTTTGTTTTCGGCTATCCACATTGTTGGCATTTTCAATATTATACATTACTTCACCTGACACTCGAAATTCTAAATTGAACACTAACGTCTTTCGGTAATATAATAGATGATTGTTTATATTACTCCAAATACACCAATACTTACAAACACTACAAGTAGCACTTCTACTAGGTACTTTAGGCGTAGGGACGGTCTCTGGGGTTCGTTGTTTCCGAGATAATGCGTCCAGTGAACTGGCGTGAGGCACTGCAGATTTCCCAACCCCTCCACCTCCGTCTTCCTCCCAGGGCAGGGTCCCACTCTTCTGGGACACCTACGATCACAAATGATTTATCACTTAACAAACAAAAGAAAATATCACATATGCTACTACCTAATGGATTGTTATCCTACTAAAACATAAAACATAAAAAACCTTAGAATTTAACAAAAAAATATAAATGAAGATAGCCTTTAGACCAACTTGGTATTAAAAACGCAAGCCCTATTTTGTTACACAAATTAAAATCGGTAATTTAAGGAATAAATGTTTTTATCATGGTAGTTTAGGTTAACTTAGGAGTGAATTTATCCCTAAAATACCTTAGATTATCCTACGAAATGTGAGCGGTCTTTAGGGTTTGACGTAGGTGTCGTATCTTAAACGTGGGTTTTTCATTTCATAATACAACTATAACACAACATTAATACCTATTTCGAATTAAGGTGACAATTCAAGATAAGGTACCAAATTTCACCCTGTACTTTTATAGTTTTAGATACTTAATTACAACAACAGGAATTTTACAAAAGGACCCATACTAGTTCATGGTCCACTTAGATCTACTAGCTACACCTTTGCTCGAAATCTAAACTTCCTTATTTCCTCTCGCTCATTTGGTTCTAGTTAGTCTCTAGGCCGAGTATAGACTAGTATACACATTATAGTATAGGAGTACTACCCCCTAAATGTATGCTCTCATAGTTATGTGGTACGAAAACCAATTAAACCCCCTTTCACACAAGAATATTGGGACAACTAATGCTAGTATTGTTGCGATTTATGTACTTTATATTAAAAATCGTACGATATTTTCTAAACCACTCACATCCCTAGACAGTGATTTAACATATCTGTTGTGAAAACTTACATATAAAATATGGGGAAAATATCTGTTTGTTTCTAATTGTTACGGATTTAGTCAGTTAAGTTTTAGGTTTTACCTATTAGGTTTAGCCTCTTGATTAGCATATGTAGCTTCTGGGCGAATACGTTTTAATTGCCGATCAATTAAGATCAGTTACACTTTTGATATGCTAAGAGCCATCGCCGTCTTGGTAATTAGGACGAGGAAGTCATCATATGTCAGGCAAGGAGACAACCTCTCTCATAACAATTAATGACGATAGGGCCGTGCTAGTCCTTGAAATCATTTTGTGATAAGACCAGATTGGAAGTACGTCATTTGTAACTACATTACATTTATATATAACATTTATAATACTTGGGGTAATCAAATTTATCATTTTAAAGCATTGTCTAAATCTCACGAGATTTTATTTATAAAAGTACTTTTTAAACTCATATATAATTTATCCGTTTTGCGTTCTATAGTGTGCAAGACCTGGTAGTAATTAATTTTGAATTCTAATTAAATTAGGAAAATGTATTGCTGAAGGGGATTTAGTTTTCCTTTATATAACCTATTTAATTGTAACGGCCAGCCAAATTCATAAAACTTGTGTATAGTATTTCTATCTTACAAAAATGTTTAAATTTAAAAACAGAGAACCTAACCCTGTAACCCTGTCTCCGTGACGAGTGAACGTGTTTGGTTTCTTTTGTGTGTAATTTTTAGTGAATGGTTTGTTTGTAAGTTTTTTTGACTGCTTTAAACTGTTAAGTTTTTAGCTTTATACCGGTTTGGTCCGGATTATATGTTAATTGTGCTATGTTTTAGATATTAGTTCACCCGAGGACGGATTCAGATTCCAGATCCCGAAACGTCGTGAAACTTTGTTTTACATAAAATCGTGATGGAAAATGTCCGCAATAAGAATCTAAATAACATCAATCCACCATCACCAATAATGAATTTCAAACAAAGAACTAACCCTGTAATTTTAAAATTGCAGTTAAACAATGTATAAAAATATATTTTACTAAACCTTAATAACTGAAGAATTTGAAACTGAAAATGTATATTAACCAAAAAGAAAAAAAATAAGATTCGTCTGTAGAAAACAGAAAACGAGATTTTCTTTGCTTACAACTGACACTATATCTCAAACCGCGGTATGGTGGCATAAGCGTTATGTAAGACTTGAGAAAGATTCAATTTAGATACGGTACTTTACGAGTCTGGGCGTTCTGGGTAACAACTTTGTATCATGAAAATATAAAGCTAAGAAAAAAAGTTGACTTCAGCAAACGGTTTATCGTAAAGTAACTTTTATGCCATCGGATTTCTTAAGCTGGATAGGTTTAGTTGTTCAAATTAGTAGCTCTGTTTAATAAATAGTGATTTGGATGACATTTTAAATGATCTTATTAAACTAATACATTGTGTTGTGTGAACAACTTTAACGTTTACTACAAAACAGTTTTTTACGAAAATAATACAGATTACAGTAGGGAATAGAGAAAATCGTATTGCACAATTGAGAGCACGCGTCAACAGTGAATACAGTGCGGTGCGACAGGCACGCATATCACGCACGGTCTGCTGCACCCATCACCATTGCCAGTGAATATTGTACCAAAGCGGTCGCTGGAACCGACGCCTGCCGCAGCCCACAGGACAACGGTCGCTCGGGACATTGCTCTCCGACGTATTGTACCCTAGCAACCTAAATATCAACTACCAAACTGTACTTCAATACCCGGTTCAACATTGCTTTGAAACTAAACTAATAGAAATGTTATTAGGTGTTAGCATTCGGAATGACAATCTTCTTGGATGAAATTTCACTAGTTTATGAACGAGCATAGTTTACAAATATCCCCATAGCAGCAGATCTAAGTACCCAGCAGGTTTATATTCATTTATGATTTATTTGAGTTAATAAAAATAAGGTTGACAATTTACATCGAATTTTGTATTGACCTACTCTATAAGAGGTAAACAGATCCCTATGTGGATAATATGGATCTAGCAACATTTTTATAAGAGAATTTATCAGATGTCAAACAATTTAAAACAATATTCAATAACGAGGAAAGGGTTCTGGTCATCCTATTTTAAAACATAAAATATTACGAAAAGCTAAATTCTTATCTGACCTCGTTAGGTACGGTATATAAAATAAATCACAGCGTGTTAAAAGGTTATGAATTTTACGATAAGTTTGATACTTGTCTTATAATATATTATAATATTATATTTTTCTACTTTCACTCTTTTGATTGTCAATTAAATAATTTTAAAAATGAAACCTCTATTACTGGAGAGCTTCCATATTAATACTTCAAAGGTGAATCTATTTCCAGTTTCTAGTGATTGTCTCGTCTTGTGACGGGGTGTTCTAGATTAGAGATCAAAGATGGCGTCAATTTTCCGGTAGATTAGCGTCCCGGCGCGGTGGCGGGCAATATCCGCACTGCGAGCAGGAAGCCCCTCGCGGCGGCTTCAGTCAAGTGCATTTAGCCCCACATGACCGCGCTCACCGTCATCCGTCATGTCGTCATCCGTAAACCATTTACTCGTGTAAATCTTGTCCGACCGGCTCAACAAATTTGTTTACTTTAGAGATAAACGCGCAGTGCACGCGTGGGTGAATTGATATTGTTAGCATTATCACTCTACCCCAAACGTGGGAAGTAAACCATTTTAACCAAATGCTAGTAAACACTTTTAAATACTCTCATTCTGACGTAGTTTAATAATTTAAAACAAAGGAAATCAGTTCTCGTTAAAATATAACCTGAAGGTGGTCAAAAGTCTCGTTAAAGTATGTATTTTAACCCGAAGTTCGTTAAAATTATCATTGAAGTAAATATTTTAACCTAAATGTCATCGGTTCTGGTTAAAGTATATTATAGTAGTTCTAGTAGTAGCTACTATATATACAAATAGCACTAAAGAATGTAGCACAGCAACTGTATCTACCTACTATATGACTACCTTTCAATTGTATTATTATATTTATTACATTGAACATTTTTACGTAGCTTGTATTTTATACGAGTGACTTAATATTAACAGATCGATGTAGTTTATTGTGATTTTGAATTTCCTTTTTTCAAGCTGTGAATCATCTAAGAGAAAAATGCAATCAAAGTTTAAATAATATGACCTAAGTGTTCCAAAAGGTCTGGGTTTACATTACATCTTTATATATTTGACTTATTTATTATATAACAAATAAAAAACTACTACTACTAACTATTTAAACTAAAGCTAAAACTAACTAGGTACTATAGGCTTCCAACAGGCTACACCAATGGCATTATTAAATAGAGGCAAAATTAATATTAAAGCACATAAATTGTGAGAAGATTTTGTATGATTGGTAAAGCAAAACATGATTAGGTTCAATATAGCAGAATGAAATGTGCACCGCGGCCTAATGAGTAGAACATATTTGAACTCATGAGTTGGGTTTGATCAGGCTGTGTTCCTTTCGCTCCAATTGCAACTATGCGATGTGACCGTGCATGCTGTCAGGGCCAAAATATGCACTGATTTACAGTATGTTGCAGTTGTATTCATTATAGACCATAAAATTTGAACCACTATTTTGAAAACATGCAGGTTTAACCATAATAACTATAAAATACAGTATAAAATACTTATAAAACCTTTAGAGCCACTGTTTAAAATATTTAATATTTCTTCGTTTTAAGCAGACTAAGATTAAAATAAAAAAATTTAAAAATTCGGCAAATATTACAAGGAACCCCCTTAAAGTGTAAAATTAGAGATCATAAAATCAAATTTCAGGATTTAGGGAGTTTTGAATGGATTTTTCATCATCAACTCAAATTCTAAAATGTTGAAAAAAATTACTCGGTCTGTGCACTATGTATAGGTGGAAAATTACCTATATAAAAGTAGTGTATACATGCATTTTTGTAAAGTGTGAATGTTAAGGAAATGGGATAAATTATAAATATCATAAAAAACATAAACGTATACGTCCAAATTGGAATTTCCTGGAAGCGACAATAAAGTAGTTTGGATACTACTTTGCTTGTCTCGAGACATTAAGTCAATCTCATTGTTCTGATTAGAATTCAGTTCCTTTTCTAGATGTCGTTGCCAAGAGGCGACAATAGGCCTACCTGGGCGACTGTTTTAGTTATATCGGCAGCGCTTGTCACTGAAATAGCCTACAAGTCTGAACAAAAGCCGCCCATCTACAAGATGCCACCACGACGTTACACGTCCACTTTAAAACGAATTTACTCATCTGACATTTTTTCTCATTTCTTTAACACTCATTTATTTGATACTCGTGTACCTTATGTTTTAAATTACATTTAAAAATGAATACTTATTTTCTTGTTGTTTAAATAGTCAACTTTAGGAAAATATATTTTATCATATTTAAATACAGTAAAAAACATTACTCGTATGTTTCTTATCATCCGTTTATTTTTGAACTCTTCAACTTTTAAATCAAAAACTTTTATTGTTTTTTCCGTCAAAAAATGAACACTTTTACGTTATGGAATGCTAAGATTTTTATATAATTACATAGTACAATTTTACGCTCTTAAAACTAACCAGCAGGTTCATATACAGGGTGTCCTTGTAAAATGTTTCAGGACTACAGTGAGTGATTGGGTACATCAAAAGGAAGAAAAAAGTTCCAATAGAGGTATGGCCTAAAACGCTCTTTTTTCTAAGATATCCGCCATTTTTTTACAAAATATTTTTTAATTCAAACATTTTTAACGGATTATTTTGAAATTCAGTATGTGTTTTACACTAGTAGATTAGTACTATTAAAAAATAACTAGCATGATCCAAGCTCAAAATCCAAAATGGCGGCCATTTTGGATTTTGAGCTTGGATCATGCTAGTTATTTTTTTGCTAATAGTAGTCTACTAGTTTAAAACACGTACGAAATGTGAAAACAATCCGTATAAAAGATAATCCGTAATTCCCTGTATAAAATAGACAATCCTAGGAGCAAATACAAACAATAATTAAATAAATCCTTATTTATTTATCTATTAAAACATTACGATGTCACCAGTTGGACTGGCGTTAGTTTGACTCAAATTAATATTTTTCTCTAAAGATTTACTCTTGTGGAGTGAAATAAAGTCCATGTAAAACCTTTTGTTTTAAGCTGTTTCAGTTTAAGTGAAGAATTACCTTCAGAAAAATAATTTTTTTATGTAGAACAAATAATGATAAAATATATAATAAATTATCTTAATATATATATTTATTTATAGATAGATCTTAAGATAATAAATCATACGTATACAGAGTGTCCATGATAAACGTTTCAGGACTTTGGTGAGTGATTAGGTACATTAAAAGGAAGGAAAAAGTTCCATTGGAGGTATGGCCTAAAACGCTTATTTACTCAGATATCCGACATTTTGTATTTTTCCACAAATATTTTTGCTATTAAAATATTTACTGTAAAAAAATATCTAGCATGATCCAAGCTCAAAATCCAAAAGGGCGGCCATTCTATTTTTTTCAAAGTATTTTAGTTTTAAAATTTTAAATGACCGCCATTTTGAATTTAGAGTTTAGATCATGCTAGTTATTTTTCAATAACAGTAGTCTACTAGTGTAAAACTCATACCAAATTTGAGAATAATCCGTTCAAAAATGTTTGAAATAAAAAATATATTGTGAAAAATACAAAATGGCGGATAGCTGAGAAAATAACGTTTTAGGCCATACCTTCATTGGAATATTTTTCCCCCTTTTAATGTACCCAATCACTCACTGAAGTCCTGAAACGTTTTTCATGGACACCCTGTATACTAAGATCAATTATACATATATATCTTTCAATGTAACAATACACATTTTAAAAGGATTAAGTTAATCATGTTACATTAAAGATGTAGTTGTAACATAAAACAGCTTACTTTTACGTAGCATTAAGATATTATTATTTAATCATTTTAAGTTTTTAAAAATAAGACTCGTATATTTTATGTCTTGGGCTTTTCCCCTCGAAAATTTCCCACGCAATATTGTACAAACCGGATTATATTATAAAAATTTGTAATCTTAAATTTTACACAAAATTTACCTTTAACCTCTTTTTTCCTCTAGTTAAAGAGAGATGCTACTAAAGAGAGATGTGAATATTTCAAAATTGTTGGTATAATAGATAGTTTTAAGAAATTAGAAATATCTATATTTAAACTGAAAAGAGGCAAGACAATTTTGTTCCTAGCAGACGTATAATATTAAAAACACTTTTTTGAAATGGGGTCTAGAGAACAATAATTCATAAAAATATTAATAGCCAAATATTTGTGGAGGATCCATACTTTTTAAATAAAAAAATGGTTTAGATAAGTTTAAATGTGTATGGCGATCCAGGAGGTAAATAAAATAGATATCGATGCGGTAGATAGACATGCGGTCGTATAGTATTTAGATAATCTAAAGGTAATAATGTCAGAATCGATGACGTATTGGCTGTGCAGCTGAGGCCATACGTCATCGTCATCGTCATCGTTGAGG
Organism: Nephotettix cincticeps; assembly: GCA_023375725.1. Classification (NCBI taxonomy): domain Eukaryota; kingdom Metazoa; phylum Arthropoda; class Insecta; order Hemiptera; family Cicadellidae; genus Nephotettix; species Nephotettix cincticeps. The sequence goes on along the minus strand of CM041790.1, from coordinate 21,791,428 downwards.
TTGTAGTGGTTGGCAGATACGCGGTCGTTACAGACGACACGATGGCCATCGCCCGATCAGCTGTAAACAACACTCCCACCACCCTTACTGATAACACCAGTCACTCTTGATAACGCTAACTGCCGACACATTCGGTTGTTGACGGTGTAACCGGAAATCGATATAGATATAGGAACACGTTGGAAACATATCGAAACACTTTTCACTGTCTCTAATGGATGATCTTTGAAAAACATTTACACGCATGGAGAGGAACACCAGAGCACAGTGCGTTTATACAAGTTTACAACATTTATTTTTACTCATGAACACTTTGTATGATTTGAGAAGTATAGAGAGTAAGCAATAAACTGAGAAACTATTTTAAATTTAAAAATTGATAAGCAAAATGGTTGAACTAGTTTAAACTTCCGGAACATTTAACTCCAAAACTCAGTTCCTCGCTCGTGGATAGCCCGATTAAAGTATGTAACGATTATTTGCAACGGAGACTACTATAGAGACAATTGTAATCTATATTATACTAAAAATAGGTGTTTCATCTTCTTTAAATAATTATTTGTAAGAAATACCGGTACAAGATAATATAGTCTGTCTCAATTTTTGATATGTGTCTTTATGTTTGTAGTTATTCGCAAATTAATATTCTCATATCTTATACATAATTTGGATTAAAATGTCTAGATAGGCTCAAATTTTAGAAAGTATTTATAACTATACTACCTTTCATATTTTGTCAGTGTACCTAAAACTAATTAATCTATTTTGTACAGCACAGCAACGCGTAACGCTAGTTGTATAGTATAATGGATATTTTTATTATGGATTGTTCTCATTTTGTTTTACATTGCCGTTCTATTGTAGTTCGATGAATGGAATACGAGTTTTTTTAGTTGACCACACGACTCTAAAGTCAATACTCGTTCATGTCAAGCTGTCTAATAGTTTTAAGAGGGTTGCAACCTCTCTTACCCATACTTCGCCTGTCCACTTAGAGCTATGCTGATGTATCAAGTGAAGATAGGGGGGCGGACACGGCACTTGTTGGAGAGTAGGCCTATGGGTAAAACTGACTGGCTTGTCGGAGTTCGAACCAGAGCCATTGTTGACTCAGATTTTTTGTCTGAAGTCAGGGGTGGATGACGTAGTTGGTCACGTGACCAGTTACGTCACCGACTTCCTAGCGGTATATCTATATGAGTATATTAGATGGTGTAGCTGTAGACCTACCTGTTCCGGGGAGGCGATGGGAGCGGGGATGGCGGCCGAAGGGAGGCCCACGCCCACGTGGTTGCCCCGGGGTGACGTGACGCCGACCTCCGCCGCCCTCAGTCTCTCATTCTCTATCACGGTGGTCGTCGTGGGGTCCGCACTCAGTCTCCTGGGACACACACGTCAGACAAATAACGAGCTGCCATTGGCTAACACTCTGACCAACCAGCTTCCGAGTTACAACAATACTGGGTTAAATAACTGATATCGTTTTGATTGAACATAGATAAACTGAAGCGCTTAAAGTATGAATAGGAGTCAACGAATTAAAACTACACTGACTACTCTGATGGAACTGTTTTTAATATAATGGCAATTCATCGAGGTTCTTTCCCTGAACAATATGTTCAAAGTCATCTTATGGAGTAACGGACGCACTGGTGTGAGTTTTATAGAAACAGATCAATTTAAATTAATACTTTTATAGTGTGGGTAGCTTAAAATTAATTCTGTTAAAATTAAACAATGGATATTTTACAATTCAGAATTTAGTTAGGAATTTAGTTTCTAATTACACCTCTAACAAATATAAAACAGTAAAATCATAAAAGTTTTTTTGTATTTGTAAAGTAAGTATCTATTTCTGAAATTAACATACGGCAATAAACAATATGGGTACTCAAGAAAAAACTGAACCAGTATCGGTTTGGTTCTTTATAGTCGTAGCTTTCTTTATGGACCTGATCATATTTGTAATAATATGGCTCTTTAAGCTCTTTGGTAAATAAAATGGACGGATTTGATTTATATGTAATATTATATATCTATATGAATGGTTTTAAATCAATTATGTTTTGTCACTTTACTATGACGAGTATGATTAACTTAGTCAAACATTTCTAGGAAGTAACTTAAGAAATTTACAATATATCGCAAAAGCAAAAGGGATCAATTAATTACTTGTGAGTTTGTGGATGATTGTTTTGAAAAAAGTCAAGGAATGAATGACGACATGAAAAGAAAACATTAAATCACTTTTGTGGCGTTAGGAAGATAAAGATTATGATTGAACGACTTGTTTACAGCTTTGAAATGACGAAAAGATTCTATTCTCTTCAGTTTTACACAACAGCCCCGTTTAAAATGTTTATCAGGAATTTAATTATTTAAACAGCCGTTATTGCTATTTAGTATGTTTCAGTATAAATCTTTGGGCATTGCCTAAATTGTAAGACGAAGGGTAACAGACTCTTTAGGCTATGCCCAAAGATTCTTCAACAGCCCTGGTTCATGACAGTCATGGTTCACGGAGGAAGGAAATATATCTCGACTTTTGTAGGATTCGGCTTGGCCACACCCTTGTCGCCCAACACCTGCAGTATATTGGGTTGAAATTGTGTTATCACCAATATGAGAGTGTGGAGAAGACGTCAGTCGACCATCTGATTTTAGTGTGTAGCCAGCCAGCGTATTGAAGAAAGAAAAGGTTTCCTACTTAGTGACATTAGAAATAGAGGAGTTTAATTTCGAAATAACATTCTCTCGATGCTGGCTCTAAGCAAATTGGAAACTTTGGACACCCTTTTTAAATTTATTCTGGAAGAATATTTAGTGTTGTAATATTTTTTGGACTTACTAGGCCTATTATTTTAGGATCCTAAATTTATTTATTATTTTTGTCTGGAACATGTCTGGCTTACAACGGTTAGTTTTTAGCCTTTGGTAACTCTAAAGAATTTTAAAAAGTATACATGCCACCAGCACTTATTTTACAGTAGGCAAGTTAGGTTCATGACAGAAATTTTATACATATCGAAAAAATGTTTTTATTCCATCATACGTATGTGTTTTTCATTTAAAAATTCGGTCAATAGTTTGGTTTAAAATTATAAAACATGTTCATATAGTCTAATAATCAAACAAAGAATAAATACATTTTAGAATTTTATTTTTAGGAATTTCTCACGTTTTTCAGGGATTTCTTGAATTATACCTATGCTATTATCATACCTTTTAAGTAAAAACTATATTTGACTATAACCTTTTTAAGCACATCAAACAATTACTCTAAATGCAGTTATAATGTATGTAGTATTTTATAATTGTTATCTAGATGATATTGTTCCCTATTTGGAAATACAAAATAGATATTCTTTACAGTTCAAAACTACTTAGCATTATAATGAGTTTAGTATAACTTTTAAGCAGCGTAAAATCAATATTTATATTTTTAATTATTTGTATATATTTAACGAATTTACATTTGTTACATAAGTTGAAAAATAGATAATTTTAAATGGCAAAGGGTGCGAACCTAATAATGTGTAAGTGAACTTTTCACTGTTTTCATCATAAATACGTAGGAAGTAGATCTCTAATACTGTAATCCACGTACTGATTACATAGATAAATGGATTTAATAATTGCGAAAGGTTTTTTTAACCCAGTATTGGAGCCGGACGGACGCGGTGGGTGGAACCATTTGTCAAAGACGCCATGGAGACTAATGTTGTCACACAAAGAAATTGCGGCCTCACTAATGGTGGATATAACATAGTTCCGGGGTGGAAAATGTCACCTTCACAGAGGAAGCAGTGATACCAACACTGCACTAATCCTTGGTAAGATTACGTCTCGCAGTGTCAAGCTGGTAAATCGATCTTCACAGAACGAAATATTTTGTGCAATTGGTTTAAGAACACAGTTAGTTTTACTTGATGGGTGATATTATTTTAACAGATTTCGACAAACAATAATATAATAAGTTTAATGATTTTTTGGTTTATTAATAATTATATTGGTAAAATTGTTAGCAATACGCATTTTATGATTTTTTTGGGCTTGAACACGATAAACAAAATCTAATCCTACAACTGTTAATTATTTATATATTATTCAAATATTTATTTCAATATAAAGTTTGTCATTGACATGATTGACATGCATTTTCAGTCATAATTTGTTTATAAGAAAATTTGAACCGTCACACTTTATGATAATAAACAATAGATAGATAGGTACAGAGTTTTTAGAGATCTGTTGTTGATATGTGAGCAGAGCATTACAAACTTTGAACATTTAAACAATTCAAGGAGGAACTCTTATGAGACGAGAGATTACAGCTCATTCTTTGAATCATGACGTAGTACTATGATCCTTTCTCCTAACTGTTTTACTTCAGTACTAATTATTGGAATATCTAGCGTAGTGTTAGAATACTAATAGTATTATTTGGTAATAGATAGGAAATATAAATCTACAAATCCTTAAAAATAAACAATACACAAATTATTGTCAAACTTAATCATCATATAATGGAAAATTATTGAGGAAAGAATTACATTCTCTATTGCTTTAAACGTTTTCAAGAACTACTATGAATTTTTTTCATCTTCAAAGTTTATTTACTTAGTTTAAAAGTAGCAATTTATTGGTTTGAAATAAAAGTGTTTATTATTAAGTATTGTTTATAAACACAGCCACTGTCATGTTAAAGTAGACAGTACATTTCTAAAGATGATACCTACCAAAATACGACACATGTGTTATAAAAATCTATTATATAAATTATGTATGTGAAAAGAAACTGAATCTGAGGGAGATCGGTACGAAGCAAAAAATACTCATCGTACGAAAAATACCAAATACAATAGAGTATGAGTAGTTACACGGATAAATAGCCATTACGATTATAAAAAATAAGTAATAGAAAATTAATAAAACTTTGCCAAAGGTGACTATGTACAGAAAACCCTTACATAAAAATGTTATCTTAATTTGTATTGTATATTTTTAAGGTACTTCATATTAAATTGTCATGTAAACTATTTTAGACTAGTAATAATATCATTGTTTAAGTTTGATATCAAGATTGAGTTTATATAAAAATGAGCCAGCTATAAAATAAAATGATTTCTTTAAACTTGTTTCCATTTACAAAATTAGACATTGGAAAACTCGTATAGAAATTTGCAGAGTGTGCTGGTTTAAAAATAGTTCGACATGTTTGTTTCGTTCGGTGAAATGTAATTTAAAAATAATCAGTGGAAAATGTTCTTTCACCATGGCTCTGCCCTGAATATAAATGTGCTTTTATTCATCCGCTAAGTAAATTGTATGGTATAAATGTTGAAACTATTTAAAATATTCCAAAGTTATTTTGGCATGCATTAAGGTGAAGTATCGAATCGGTTATTTATGATACAGACCATCTGATATAAATTTGTTTAACATTAAATGTAAACAAGTTAGTATCGACTGTTACCTCTCACGTGGGTGAACGACGCACAAGAGATGAGTTTCGCTGTTCGATACGCACAGAGACAATGGTGACAATGGAGAAAGTTGTCAAATAAGCAGATACGAAAAGGATACGAAAGAACATCAAGGATGGCGTCGACGGGGCTGTAAAAGTGGCGGCGGCCCGAGGTCTGAGCACGCACATTGTGGAACCGAGCACTTAGGTTAACTCATTATAGTAAAACATATTTAGGTACAAAGTTACTTTAATTTTTTTACAAAACTATTTACTTTTATACTTTGCCACGTCCAAAAATGTCAAAGTTTGTGTAACCTTATGAACAATTTCTAGGGTTATGTTTCAGATAGCTTTAATATCTCTGACTTAAACTAGTGACTGATAATTATGAACCTCCAACCTATCGCCTACCGCGTCTTCCGAAACACAATAACAATCTAATAAACAAATTTTACAACAGGGAGTTGAATCTGGGTATACCGGGTACTAGGTCACAATACTCCCCACTGCTGTAACTGTTATTCCATGTACAATCCCAGCTTATTTATTAAGTATTTCGATCTTATATATTGAGACTAATTGTAATCCAATAGTTTTGTAACTATATTCGAGTTTTGTTCCTTCCTGAGGTTAAGTTAATTCTTCAATCTAGGGTTTGTAAGGGACCCACCCTTACAAAATCCTTAAAATATGAATTTCAAAATAAATTTCCAGATTTTTGGTAATACTAAAATAATATTTTTATAGTTAATTTGTTTTTGTAAATATTTTTGAATACTAAAAATGCATATTATTGTTGGGTACAGATAGGCAAACAGGTAAACATTTTACTTAAAATATTATTTTTTCAATGTAAAGGTGCCGAGTTATTTTTAAAATAGATTTTCTATGAAAGTTTTTAAGTTATAAAGTGAAATTATGTATTAAATGTGAATAAGAGTAAATGAAGTTTAAAAACCAACTGATCATGCAATATATATTTTTATTAAATGAAAATATCCAAAGGAAATGCATTTTTATCCAGAAATTTAAAAACAATGTTCCGATTAAAAGTGACGGTTTCCATTTTTCAGGGTATCTTCGCCTTGAAACGAGTTCAGCTGAAATATAAAGGAGGTTTTGGCCCAACCATCGCAAGGGTTCCTGCGTAAACTGGCCAGAATGGCTCGGTTTGAAGTGTTTCTTATCAGGTTTTATTTTTTCCATGTTACAGTAACGACTTTCTTTCTTGTAAGTTGTTTAGTAAAAGGCATCCAATAAAGTTAAGAGAGCCTGATCGATTTCTTTAGGTGTTACTAATTAATTTTACTTTGCCTACAATTATTGCAATTCAATGTAAAAATCATTATTTGAATAAAATAACGAATTAATGTGCACAGTAAGGAAACACATACTCTTTACACTTAATAGTGACTTATTATATAGTTACAATGTATTTATTCAATAACATTTAAGTTACTAGGTTCAAAATATTGTCTTGGTTGTTTATACAAACTTATTGATTCGAAAGATATTGTTAAAATTATTCCACACTTCTCCCAAAAAAATGTATTTACTTTCTTGTTGGAAATAGATTGGTTAGAACATGGACATGTCTAAAGGGAATGTTTTCAGTTCCTCTATACAGCTGTCCTTATAACCGATTGACGTCACTTCCGTTTCAAATTTTGTATAGACTGACTGCCAATAACCCCTCCCCGAGCTAAGAAAATGAATGCCAAAAGTGATACCATTTTCCAAGAATTAAAAATTTATAAAATGTAGCTGTAAAATATAAATGTATGACTGCACCAAATATATCCACATCTTAGCATATATATATTTTTATACAGTAACAAAAGTAACATATATAAGTGATAGTTTGTTTAGTTTTGACGTCACTGTCAACGAAGGGAAATATTCGCTTATGCAAATTTTCAGAACATTGTTAGACAGACATCAGTTACAGAGCCGGCTAAAACTGTTATTAAAAAGTCTCAAAGATAAAAATAACTGTTTCTCTGCAGTAACCGGTAACCAGTTGCAAATCCACTGACCGTTGCTCGACCGAGTGCACTCTGAGAGGATCCTCCTCGTCGCCTTCCTCCGCCGTCGGGGAAGTGAGGGTGTGCGACTGGGAGAACCTCAACCCCCTTGGTCCCCGCCCCGGGATACGAGGCATCCGCAACGACTGACGGAACGACTGGCGAGCCCGGTCAACTGGAACAGCACCAACAAAAGTTATGCTACTAAACCAGGTTTGGTGAAGCTATGGAATCGGTTAAGTAGGTAGACAAAACTTATCCACTCGTATAGCTATGAAAATTACAAAATTCTAAATGGAAAAATCACCATTGAGTGAAAGACCGGTTAAAATATTTGCCAAAATCAATAAACAGTTTAGAGCACTTACCAATGTGTACTAATCGTGTGGAGTTTTAATTTTAATTTTATAAACCCCTCTGAAAACAAGGTAGTCCATCTCCAAAGATACCCTTCTGTACCACTTTGCATACATTTCAAATTGCATTATCTCAGAGCTCATCAAAAGATTAGGAACAAGGTTTGACACTACAGGCTAACCCTGCATTGGTATTGCTCTGGATGGAATTGGAATTGGAAAAATGGACGATTCACCATTAACACCAAGCATTTCAACATGAAACTAAAATATATCCAGACTTAAAGAGCTGTTTTTCTTTATCGGCAAACTAACTGGGCAGTGGACTGAATTACTGCACTTCACCGTCACATTCATTTCATACAATCCAAGTAAAATATTATTAAACATTTTTATATGTAAATGTTTATGTATAAATTTTATATTGTTTCTCTTTACATAATTAATTTTGTGTACCACCATTAATTTAAAACGGCTATTTTTATCGAATATATTTACAGGCTCATATCTATATACAAAGAATGAAATAATAAAGAAACATGAACTAATCGCACTCAGGGTGTTTCAGAACTATTGGCAACGAATACTTCAGGACATTGTTCCTGAGGGCAAAACAAACAAAAAGTGTTCTGTGAACATTATATGGCCTACCTGACTGTGTTTTCCTCTGACTTCTGTTAATAACCTTGGAACCACTTTAGGTACTAGGTTCGAACTTAGTACGTGTATAAGTACTAATAGTTCTATTGTTGTACATAGTATCAAACTTATACTTCGTACCATTTAAAAATGGCATCCATTATACTTGTTTATGGCTCAATTACTCAAAAACCATGAGATTTACAAAAAAAAACTAAACATAAAAAAGTTGCAAAAATTAATTTTGTTTAAGAAATTTAAAACATTAATACGGTTGTATTATAAGCAACGGAGAAAAGAAAGTTTTTCTAAAATTACAACTGTCACTTTGGGCTTAAATAATCTAGCAATTAAGTAGTAACTTTACTAAAATTGAAATTTCTCTATTAATTGTGTTATGGCTCTGTTAAAATTTATCGTTTTTTAAAGAAAATTAAATTTCGCTATTTATAAATGTTTGTTTTTTGTAGTCTATGGTTTTGAGATATTGAGCTTTGAAAAAATTAAATAGACACCATTTTAAAATGGTAAAAAGTAGTAACTTGGTACTATGCACAACAATAGGTCCTATTAGTACTCATACACGTATTAATTTTGATGCTGATACCTCATGTGGTTATAGCAAGTTATGTATTAAAAGCATACACACCGACAGATGGAATACGGAGTGAGATAGGCCATATGTTCAAAGGAAATTCTTTGTTTGTTTATAGGAACATTATCCAACACCAATTCTCAAACATCCTATTGAAGTCTAAACTGAAGTAAAAACCAAACCTGAAACCTTGAGTCAACTTTAAATGATTCGTTTTTAAATATTAATTTTATAAGATAATTTTATAAAATTGAAAAAATCTCTCGTCTTTATAGTGTGTATTATTAGGTTGGGAATGTCAAACAGAGGGTGTCGAGTTATGTCTGATTGCCCAGTGGTTCGTCCCTGTGGTAATCCTCCCTTACTATTAAATACCTTGTTACTAATACATTCCTTTCACCATTGACGAGCGATCTCGTGGGGTATAAATTAATTGTTACTGAACACGTTGAACGTCACTGCATTTCCCCCCTAGAGAGTAATCAGGTCCATGTTTCATTATTTATAAGATAAAAATAAAAAACTTTAAGAGTTATTTACATTTTTAAAGTATATTTTAAACTATATATAGACCTTTAAATACTTAACAGAGGGCAGTCCAACCCAAAAATTTGTTTTCAATTTTTTGTTGTTTTTTATTGTTCTCAAAACAACAATAACAAAATTTAAAACATATACTATTTTTCTATATTTCCTGTAATCCTGTAATTTCGGGAGGATCCTGTAATCCGGCTCATGTATTATCTGAAATTTCCTCTTTACAACGATATACAACACAAATAATTACAAATAATAGTTGCCTTTAAAAAAAAAATTGTAACGTATGTCGTGCTTACTATTAGTTCAGCGTTCTTTGATTTTCACGTTTACTGAAAATATGCTTTTTGACACTTCTTATGCAACCTGTATAAAAAACTATTAGAGATATTACTACCATTTTTAGGTGTGCCTTTTTGACAATGATTACTAGTGCCATACGGAAGGATTTAAAAAAAATTTACAAACTAGGTTGAGAAAAAAAATTAAATATATATTTTTTAGTAAAATTTCAAGTATTTAAAATAAAAACAATTAAAAATTATTTCCATTTGATTTTTTTCAAAACCTTCCGTATGGAACTAATCAATAAGCTAACCTTTAAAATAAAAAAATTAAGTTGTTATCTCTTATAGTTGGTGAGGTATTATACATTTAGTTAACATTGAGTTTATATGGGGGTCGGACTGCCCTGCAGAACTTTATGTAGAAAGCCACACATTTCTAAATTGGTAATTTGAGAGTACACAATCCAACTAGCGTGGGATTAATCAGCATTGGCCCAGATTTAGTTCCCAAAGTGGCTAATCTGTTTTTAACAGTACTGTCCTCATTGTATTGACGCTGTTCATCTATAATATTATAAAGAAGAGGTGGTTTCTGTATGCTTGTTTGTGGGTTTGTTTGTGGGTTTCTTGTGGCAAGTAAATGCGAAAAATACTGAACCGACCGGTTTGAAATTTTACACAAAGGTAGATCTTAAACTCATGCAACACATAGGCATACTCATTTCCTTAAAATCCTCTCGGGCTACGCCCTGTGAACGTCCTAAGTTTCAATGTTTACATTTTTAGAGAATGAAAACATAAAATTACTTGAATGTCAACAGCTGTGAATACTAAAATTTGACAGTTCGAGAAGAAGGAGAAGAAGAAGAAAGAGCTGCCGTGACCGTCCTAGGTTTCAATGTTTACATTTTCTAATGACAACATCCGTTTGCACTATATTTTGACAGTTCGGGAAGAAGAAGAAATAAAGTTGATTTTTCAGATAAACTGCTGGATCGAAATAAGTGAATTATTTGAAATAGCGGAATGGTAGATTTTAAGTTTTTTTCCGACGACTGTCTCTATTACATTAATCCTTATCCTCTCCCAATATTTGACATATGTTACTTTGAAATGTTGTAGACACTCCTGTTTTGTCATTTTGTAAACAATGAATTAATTAACAATACCTTAAATGTATCAGTAGAGCCTACACCTTTCAGCCTTTTTAGCCCGTGCGAAGAACGGGTACTTTGGCTAGTCCCCTATATTTGTTTTGTGGATTTTGTGCATAGAAATGAAGTCCGTAATTGTCTTTAATTACATCTACATAATAACAAATGTTTATTTTCTTTCTTTTCAACTGGAAGAGAAAATCTTATCGTAACAACGGTTCATCACAAACGAAAATATAATATAACCTTTATTGTTAAGCTAGTTTTATATTTTTACTCTAGTAAAATACTAGTATAGTAAACTCTGTATAGTATTTTTAATCGCTCTATTTTGAGCGTTAAAAATCAATGATTTTGGTATAAATATTTTGTTTATTTATATTTTAAAATTACATTATTATTTTTTGTATAAAGTTTGTATAATTTTTGGCTATTTAAGGTTTTTGATTTTTCCATGAAATCAAAGAAAATGTTAAATAGACTTTTAAAACTGTTAAATTTCAAAAAACAGTTTAACTATTTTTGAAATAGAAAAAGCCGTATCAAATGGCCTTATCTTACAATAGAGTATTAACCTCATCTGGTAGTTCAATGGTTCATATGAATAAAAGTGTCCTATATGTGACAAAATTATCAAGTGAGATTATATTTAGTTTTTTACAAATAATGTACTATGGAGATACTTTAAATTTTAAGACGTAATAAAGGTTTTTATTTATTTCATTTAATTTATAGTTCATACATTTTACTGAATATAAGGTACAGAATGAATATTAATAAAGAATATAATATTTAGACTTTAATACAACTAAAAGAAGAAGCTGCAATACTTATATAATTTAGCAAAGAATCACGTAGTGCTCCGAGTTTACACAATTATTGAGTTTATCCAATTATTGAGTTTATATATGGTTGAGTAAAATAGATTACTGTACAATTATATTATATTGATAAACGTTCGAGGAATACTGATGCGAAAACAAGAAATCATTCATTTAATATAAAGTCAGTAACACTTTTGTTTACTGTTAAGCTAAAATGAATATTTATAGAAGTTAATTACAGGATTTCATCTCTTTCTACGATCTTCAATGTTCTTTGATATTAGAATTTCAGACCAGTTTTAATGATATATTTACATTTAAATCAACTCCTGTACCTTTAACATTATAATGTATTTTCAAGCTTCTATATTAATCTGAAATATTTATTTATGTATAATAAGATTTTATTTAATTCTCATACATTGGAACGTAAAATAAGTTGCCCCGAAGTTTAATAAATTCAATACTGTTTTAAAATAATTTGATGGCAATAAATGTTTAGAGGGTGAGTTACATTTGCTGAGGCGGTGGTTTGAGGCCGGCTCCTCGACAAAGGGTTGCGGGTTGGTAAGGTCTTCAAAGTTGATGATGTATAAGCATATGTCATCCACCTCGCTCTTGACTGGGGCAATGACCTCACTACACAGGAACTTGGTACCTGAAACACAAAAACACAACGATATATTATACGCTTAAATGCTGCTTTGAGATTTTACAATGTAATTGGATTTAGATTGTACTACTGTCAAGCTTATCGAGACCATTGATAAATAAATCTATCTGATGTTCTGATATGTGGGTTTGTTAAAAAATATCAATTTTTCGTTCATAATCCTTGTGGTATACTATTTCAAGTGATTTTTCTTATTATATTTATTTAAATGCTACATAAACTACCTGTTATTATTCAACTAATTATATTTTCAAACCCTAACAATAACAACCTGCCTATATCATTTATCTAAAAGTGACAGAAATAAGATGTTTAGTGCTGATGAAAGTAATCAAAATAACCTTTATCATTTTAAATATCTGATTATTTAAATATTCAACTTATAAAAATAAAATTGTATTTTTGTCAGTAAATTTATTGGAATCATTATAGTTTTGGCTATTTTTACGATTTATACCCCACAAAAGCCGAAATGAGTCTCATCTCAATAATTTCTGTCACTCTGTCAGTCTGTTTTACTGTAACGCTAAACAAGATTTGTTCTATTTCGCCGTGAATACGAGAGCACGAAGAATGATAAAAACTTTTTTCATTATTATATACCTCTAGGAGAAGATATTTTTCTATATTTTAAACTGACCTGTCAAACATTGACCATAGATAAATCAGCCCTCAAAAAACCAATTTTGAGCGGTATCAGACACATGTTTTACTAAAAGTGTAACAACTAGTATGTTAATAGAAAGAAATAACCAGTTGTCAAATTAAATCAATATCAGTTAGTTTAAATTTATCTTTGATTTTAAATCCACACCTACTTTATTTTAAAAGTAGGACTCAACTATAAAAAAATGTTATCGTAACGGACAACGGGATTTACTCCTGTTAAATGTTTTTTTAATCTAATTTATCTATTTACGATTAAATTATTTGTATTATTTTGTTTTAAAATGTAACTGTAAAGGGAAATAAAAGTATCAAAAAAAAGGTTCTATTTGATGGAAAACATTTTTTGATTAATTTTTATCTTTGAATATTATAGTTTTGATGGGTAATGTGTACGTCAAGAATCTGGGTAAGAGGAAAGGTCCATTGTCTAATCGTACAAGAATATATAATGAAGGAGGAATAAGGTTGGACAGAAGAGGATAAAGGTATCCCTTGAAGTGCATGTACGGGAGAAGAAGGTTGGATAGGAGAGAAGAAAACTATATCTTGACGTGCATGTCTGGGGTGAGACTGTCATCCATGTTGAAAACGTAAATCAGAAACTGTACGGGTGTAACGTAAGGTAAAAAATATTACTTAATACCATACAAATTTAATTACTAAATTATTTTCAATCATTTAAATATTTGGAGGTAAAAACATTCACAACTGATAATTTGGAATATGAAAAAAAGTTTTAAAAATGAATTACCAAATTAATAACGATTTTTTAACGCTAAAAATTACTTAAACAAACGTAAACATTTCACATTTAAATATTTTCTTTCAAATATATCAGTTACAGTATGGGTCATTTAAAGTAGGGAAGGATTGAAGATAATGATAGCCAAATCGAAATATGTATTCCAATCATTTGATCTGGAATTAAATTATAATAATATCCTTATACGGAATAATGTAACCGGTTTACTAGATTCTCCTTTGTTCTCGTAGTCTCGGTCTATGTAGTTATGTATTGATCAGGGATTAAATTGTAATAATATCCTTATATGTAATAATGTAACTGGTTTACTAGATTCTCCTTTATTCTCGTCGTCTCGGTCTATGTAGTTATGTATTGATCAGGGATTAAATTATAATAATATCCTTATATGTAATAATGTAACCGGTTTACTAGATTCTCCTTTGTTCTCATAGTCTCGGTCTATGTAGTTATGTATTGATCAGGGATTAAATTATAATAATATCCTTATATGTAATAATGTAACCGGTTTACTAGATTCTCCTTTGTTCTCGTAGTCTCGGTCTATGTAGTTATGTATTGATCAGGGATTAAATTATAATAATATCCTTATATGTAATAATGTAACTGGTTTACTAGATTCTCCTTTGTTCTCGTATTCTCGGTCTATGTAGTTATGTATTTATCAGGGATTAAATTATAATAATATCCTTATATTATAATTAACCGTTTACTAGATTATCCTTTGTTTCTCGTATCTCGGTCTATGTAGTTATGTATTGTATCATGATAAACGTTTATAATATTTCTCAACCGTTTTACCAGATTCTCAATTGGTCTCGTAGTCTTGGTCTATGTTGTCAGAATGATTCGGGTTACTGAGTGGTTGTGCCAATCCTAGGGATATTTTTGCAACATGCTTTCAACTGCCGAGGAAAGCCCGATACAAAACATGGCATTCCGGTAAGGTAAAACTATTTGCCAGAATCATTTACAAGGAGGTATAGATTATGTAGTTTAGGATTTCTGCATTTATTGGTGTACAATTAATACATTGATTTTTTCATGTGTAGCTCATTGTATAACAGACTATGTATATATCTTGATACAAAATTTATCGTTCAGTTTTCATACATTTATATAAATAGTATTGCATATCAATAGCACGGACACGTTACTATTAAAGCTATTCGAGCAACATACAATTTATAGTGATCACCCACCACAAAATATTAGATTTTTAAAAAGAATTGTAAAAGGTACTTAGAAAAAATGTATTTCCTTATAGTAGGAATTATTGTTAAGTGTCTGAATGAATTTGAATAACTTAATTGATCTTGAAAAAAAACTTTTATCTTTGTTTATTTGATAATTGTTATGAAATGGTTATATTTCCGATACATAAATCTTTAAAACCTTATTTCAGTAGGATAACTTCCTTTAAATTTGTTCATTTCCCACAATAGTGAAAGATCGTAATTATTTAAATCTAAAAAATGAGGTTTGATCATATTTTCCATGAACCGATCGATGATAGGACCTTGCAAGCAACAGGGTATAGAGCAGGACCGGGCGGCCGAGGTCAACGCACCCTAGCGGCACGCGTGCGAACACTGGGGATCAATAAAGTGCACGCGTCCCTGAGGCCGAAACGTCACAGGTGGCCGCCGGCCTTGACGTCATGCTGACGTCATCACTACAACCACCTCCTCACAAATCACAAATGCCACAGCGTGACGTCATCAATAACGTCATTTGAGAAACAAATAAATCCACTTATTCCATTGATACAGAAAATACTTCCTGTTAGGTTAATTTTTTTATATTTTGGTGAAAATTTAAATAAAATGAAATAATGTGGATAAAAATGTAGCCTTTGAATGAAAATCTAATTTATATACTCTGAAATAAGCACTGTCAGGACATTTTTTCTGTACAAAAATAAACGATTTTGTGGTATATTACAGGGTATTTGGCCACGAAAAATCAATTGGAGCAGGCTAGAAAAAGATCCGCCTTTCGTCCTACAATCCTTCAAAGTGACCATGTTAAGGACCCTTTTTTCGGTGCACAGTTTACCAACATAGCTGATTCATGCTGTGTTTATTTTTATGGTCAAATTCGTTATGAATGAGTGTTTTATTTTTAGGTTAGTCTGAAAAAACCTTTTAAGGGATATTTTTTTATTTAGTTTTTGTTTAATTTTACAGAAAATTTTATGAAAAATAGCTCAATATAGTTTGGGTTTTTACAAAGGTTTTTAGAGTTAAAACCTTTCAGGAATATTTTTTACAGTTAAAAAAACAAACATGGTAAACCTACGAAACGAAAATATTTTCAGAATCTGAAAGTGAGAGTAGCCCCTGTAGGTTCCATATAGTTTAGTTAGTTAACTTATCTAATACATGTTTGATTTTATCCGAGCAAAGCTAGGTCTCCCAATGCAAATATTCCATCTTTGAACTGGTACGACGTCCACACCCAAATACCGGACAAACCATGGGACAATCTCTAGACCACTTCCTTCAGTGAGAAACGGATATCCAAATACGTACGGTAAAGGAATTAAATATCAGAGAGCTTATACTTCTTAAGTGATATGTTAAAAAAATAACGATAACTAGGTTATTAGGTATGGTAGCCTTAACTTTGTAGATACAATATCTATGCAATATAATGTAATAAAATTAAGACGGATTATCTGAGTGGTGATACACTTATTAATTTATATTTTTTCATAGTTAATCTAAATTCGTGGACAAGGGAAAATGTATCCATTTGATGCTATTGTGTTAAACATATACATACACACATTACATTACATTGTACATTACTTGAGAATAGCATTGATTTGCATGCTCTACGTTGAAGAAAAGAGTAAAATTGTAAATGCAAGGTCTACAATCAAAGGTTTAAAACACAGCAAGTAACGAAAATACTTTAAAAAGAAGATGATTATTTTATTACACCATTTCATGATTATGCGCCCAATTTTCCAGCCCTGTGAATTTCAGCCCAATAAAATGTAAGACGCAATCTTCATCATTGTTATTCAACTCTTGTGGCCTTCCATCTACCGAGTTCTTGTGCATGCTGATCATTTCTCTCATCCTACACTTCAGTGCCTCCTGGCATTCTTACCCTATTGAAAAAGCATGAATGTTTTCCTTGGTAATTTGAATTATAAATAACTGAATGAAAAATACTACGCAATAGGTTAAATTGTATAATTATTTATCAGCGCATTATTGGTAAATTTAAAAACAAAAGTTTTTAATATAATAATTTTCACTATACTAATTCAAAATTCAATCAAAACATATTTATTAAACTCTTAAATCCAAATTATATTAATAGAGTAGTATCATATTTTGTACAAGATATCTTAAATATTTTTCCGTTCTTGCCCCTGAGCTGTGAGATTAAATCTAATGGTTTTAATTTACCTTATTGTCAGCAGCTCAAATGGTCACTTTTTTGTAACACGACCGGTTTCGTCACTTACTCTTGTGACATGTTCACGTGTAGTCAGCTTGAGGTTACATATCGGTCAAACGACGTCGTCAAAGTTTTTCAAACATTAAACACATGTAAAAAACACTTACTACACAAAAAAACACATAATGCACATTTAGGTTTAGCGTTAAATTTTTTTATTTATTAAAAGCGTACGGGCCCGACGCGGTTGTTGGTAGGACACTCAGTCACGGTGTGTGTCACTCTGAGTTTGACCGATATGTAACTTTAAGCTGACTACACGTGAACATGCCACAAGAGTAAGTGACGAAACCGGTCGTGTTACAAAAAAGTGACCATTTGAGCTGCTGACAATAAGGTAAATTAAAACCATTAGACAGGATATCTTTTAAAACTAACTCTCATAAATCATGCAGACTATTGACTTCAAACTTCGTAGAAGTTCTCAAAGGACGAACAGTTGGTACAGATGCACGGCTTGCACAGCAAACAGTTTGACATGGACATTGTTGACACGACATTTACTTCCTAAACTTCTCTCCAACAACGTACCAACGTTTGCAGCGTCCTGACAGTGTCCCTTATTCTGATTTGCCAGCAATGAAGATGCGAAACGTTCTAAATAATCTGCTTCCCTAAGATCATCTGGTTTATCGCATTTGCTGCACTGGGTTCTTTTTTCACTTAATTTTGTAAAATTATCAGGTGAAGAAAGAAATGAGTTCCCTTAATATTAAAAAACCTACATGTTCAGTACAATATCTGTCTTCGTTCATGAATTTTTATACAAAAGTCAAGGTAAATTGGTAAATAAACCTACAAAATAACGTTAAATATAATTCTTCTGGAATGATCGTAGGTTGTACTTTAGGAAGTGCTGATTGAACCTTAAAAATATACTTAATACTAGGTATTGAATGGCTAAACCTTAGCTATTTACCATTAAAATTATTAGAAATTAATCGTTTCTTAACGCTTAAAAATAAGATAACATTTTAAAAATTATTTTGATTGATTGCACTTGATCACTAAACAAAACAAAACAGAATCTTTTGGCAGAAACCCCTCCTTACGTCATACAATTGAATGAGTAGATTTACATATAAGCATAGGACTGGACAAATAGATACGTAAAACTCATAAAACCTCAGTAGATCTACATGTAAAAACGTAACAGTAGGTTATATACATCTGATTAATCTTCAATAGATTTACACATGAAAAGCAGTTCTATTTACCACATAAAACTTCAGTAGATATATACATGGAAATGTGACAAATATTTCGGTACACATCATAAACTATTTCAGTGCTAGTTAATTTCTTTTTCCATCTAAATACCGTCTAACCGTCTCTAGAAGACATTTAATTTTCAGTTTAACACCATGATATTGCGAATGTTTCGTGACAGTTTTAAAGTTTGCAGACCTTTGAATGAAGCTTGTGTCAGGATGACATAAAGTCAAGTCTTTCGAAAGTTAAAGAGAAGGTTCAAGCAGAGTAGAGCTATTCAGCCTGTAACAGAAGTCTGAAGTTTTGTCCACTCAAAATGTGATTAAGCTGGGATGTTACGAACCGGACTTTCTTTTCTGTTTTTATCTTTTATATTTTTTTTTTTTTTTTCTCTTTTTTTTTTTTTTTGTGTATTTTTTTTTATTATTTATTTTTTTTTTTTTTTTTTCTTATCTTTTTTTTTTTTTTTTTTTTTTTTTTTTTTTTCTTTTTTTTACCTGTTTTTAAAAGTTTTAAAGAACGTCTTATCGCTAATTTGTCAACTGATATCCTAACTTTCAATGTCAGTTCCACAAATCAAATTTAACCAAAGATAAGATTATCCATTATTGTAGACATTATGAAAATAATTATGCAATAAAAATTCTAAAATGAGAACAGAATTTCTTAGTTCTTAAATGAAAGAAAAGTGTAAATACGTGTATTAAATCTGTAACTTATGAAAAACGATTAATATTTACCATTGATAACTCTTCACCTATTTGCTAAAGAATAAAAACCTACGTATGGTACCCTACTAAAGCTCATTAGCAAACACTATGAGGGTTAAATGTTGTAGTTTACGTATTAAACTAATGATTGAACTTTAAAATCATTGACTATAAAAAATTTTGGAGGGATATTTTTGTCATTATAATGGCAGTCTTAATTAGCATTAAATAATCATGGATTTTTTGATATAAATATCAAAAACTAATCATGTCATAGTATTTATATCTGATTTCCGTATTGTTGATTTCCCTCATTATAGTAATAACATTCATATCGGCATTAATATTGATTCACGCTATGGGAAATTGACGACTGTTTAGGGTACACAATCGCTATTTTGGCTTCGTACCTGGTAAGTTATAGGGCCTATGAGGCATCCCGTTACTGTCCAACACTGATAATCATCCACTCCATTTCAGTAAACATTTTGGTATCCTCAGTTTAATCTATTCAGAATTCACCTCAATAATCTTTAATTTAATACCGAGACAATCGTCCCAAAAAATTCACTAACGATTACTTCAGTTGCTCAATAATAATATATTTAGTAACAAAGGCCAAAATCTGTATTTAGGCAGCCTTGAGGTTGTGTTTTTAACCCCACTAAGCCGGTTAAGAAGTCTACACTGTCCGCTGCGGAGTTAAAATAAATGCTGAAAGCATATCATATTTAAACATTCCAAGCTTTATATAGTTTACATAGCTTGAGATGATTAAGTCAAAACAATGAGACACTGTATCGATGCATGTGACATGAACCCTCTATGATTTTTCTCCCACCGCTGTATTCATCGGTTAATCAATGCACGCCTAGATATCAGATTTCCTACTGTTATGAGAAACCAAAAGAACCTTCATGCAAGGTGACTTACCCTGGTTAGGATTATAAAAGACTAGCTGACCCGGCAAACTTCGTAACGCCTGACAGTAAATACGTGTTAACTTTAAGATTGGCCATGTTCTGAAGTCGAATAGCAATACGGCTTCATTGTGAAAGGTTATATATTCTGGGTCGCTGCATAGTGAATAACAATACTGAAATGATAAAACATATTAATAACATTCCCATAAAACAAATAAATCTGAGTGGATTAATTCACAATTTTCGAATCCAATCCAAACCCAAACGAAACCTAACTGTAATACGGCTTTTATAGGAAAGATATACAACAGCTGATTATTATAATAAACGTAATAATATAAACATTGTAATTATTATATAAACACGTGACTTTAATCAGACAGAAAATAAAAATATAAATACATAATCCCCCAAAACCGAAACTATTAACGTGGTGAATAAAGCTGTTCATTTTTTACAGTACACATTTACTTCATAGTTTAACATTAATGAATGATTCAGATGGCATTGGATAGTAAAGCATACGGTATTGCTAATGGAAAGTAAACCAATCAGCTGTAGCTAAGAAATCAAATGTTTTCATTGTAGACAATTTGTAAACAAACTTACTCTCCATAAGGTTAACATTAGAAATTTAAAACGCCATAAAATGGAAACCTATGGGGTTTTCGAAAATATTTTTTCACTAAAACCTTCCCGGACACATATAGAGCAACTTCCTAAAATTTCATGGCGATCGGATGAGTAGTTTGGCAACGCATAAAGGACATACATACATACATACAGACAGACATACATTCAATTTTATATATAGAGATAACCTCTTCATGACACTAAAATGTAATCAGCTGTTTTTGACATTTGTCATCTCCTACTTGAAATTATGATGTCTAGGCCAGATTTTTTTAGACCAGAGTTACAAACGATATTTTACATTGCACTGGATATTCAACAAATTCAAACAAATTAGAAAATTTTATTTTAACAATAACATACTTTAGGACTTTAGGTTAACTTAGCCTAACTAAAAAGTTTTGGCCCTATGACCTCAAAAAATGTTTATACTTGTCCTTCACATAGTTTTGATTCATATTTTCAAACCACATTTAGTACAACCAACTTTTAATTATTAGAATCAATAAAAGAAGTTTCTACTTCTGGCCCGCACGTATGGTGGTTATACCATCAAATTTAAAATTGTCTTAGTCTCCAGTGAACGTATCAATATTGCCTGCAGTAGGCAAAAGTCAACATCAAAGATAGTTTGCAACTAGGTTAACAATCCTACTCAAACTATATTTAAAACAAAAATAATCTCAATAATTGCAACGATATGGCTGGTTTAAGCTTTATACTTAAAACTGAAATGTCGTAGAATAAAAAGAGTAAAAGCATGTAAGTTCTTTTATCCCTTATTTTCAATGTTATAAGGACACAGATTGTGAGCAACCTACGGATGCAATCTGGCATATCCGCCCGCAGCCTAATGTTGTATTTTAAACCAAACATTTAATCCCACCGAAAATGTTTCTTATCAGTTCGTACAGAAAATAATTATTTTTTTTAATAATTCAGGATAAAATTATAAGCATATCAACTAGGGCTAAGATTTTTAAGATTGGTTTCATTTGGTTAAAACAATGGAGTACAGCTGTGTATTAATTTAAAACATTTTACCAATTAGCACAAAAATATTGATTATTAGTGGCATATCTTCAAATATAAACATTGTGTAGATTATTGTGGTAGACATTAACAAAAAATTCAACTTGTCACACTAAAATGAAATATTAAAATAAATATCCTCACAAAATGATATTTTTTACTTCCCTGTGTGAAATAGGTTAGATCATGAACACGTATGTCTAAGGGAAATAAACCCAGTTCCTCTAAAGAACTGTATTTAAAACCAAATGACGTCACTAACTATATGACGTCACCGTTTCAAATTTTTGTCTGACGGATTGCTGATCCTTCCGCCCAAAGGTAAGGCGTGTCCAATATCCACATCAACACCTTACACCCATGAAGGTTACCTCCTCGCACGTTACCATAACAGAATCTGATTTACCGAACCTTAAAATAAATTACGCTCCATATGTTTTTTTAAAGAACTTAAAATAAAGTTTTGTATTTATGTATTTTATCTCATATCCACACACTGGCTATTTTTTTACATAAATGTATAACACACATAAATAGGTGATTTATATTTATGTGAAATATGCAAATTCATGATAAATTATTTACTGTTCTTTTTGTGTGGCAACCTAAAAACTATCGGTCATTATCGACTTGATACAGATACCAAAAACCAAAATATGTTTCAGCGCTTTGACATGAACACCAAACAGGCGTCTGAGTTTCAATATATAATAATGAGTTTTCCTTCTGATCACCGTTGCATGAAACCGCCTTGAAGTATTTTTTTCATACAATGCATTGAACATTTACTTAACCACATAACATTTAGCGTTACTATACAATAACAATGTAACTCAGTACCTCCTCACATAAATTCTAAAATTTAAGGGGGTTTTCTTAAAACTAAATTTAAGTGGGGGTATGTTCATTAAAAACGGATTGTTTGAAATAGTGTTTTCAAAAAGTTTATTGAAATTGTTAGGTTTTAACATGAACAATGATCAAAGTTGCGATACTAAATGAGGAAACTATTTTCTATATTTTATGGAATACTTTTTCTTATTTGTAAGCTACGTTATATCATCCGAATAGTCAGGTTGTTTCAAGTTTTGTGATAAGTTTGTTATAACAATGTGCAAAAGTGGAAATTAATTATCTAATTTATGGCATTGTGCTATTCCTCTGTAATTATTTTTTCCATAAACATTTTACACACCTGTAAATATTATTTTAATCTATTCAAAAATAGCGAGGTTTCTGTATAAGTCGGTGTTATAATAAGTTTTTATATTTTTTTTAATTCAGCTGTAATTAGCTTTTCATTTAAAAGTTTTTTTTGTTGGAAGATTATTTACTGTAGTCAATAGTCAATAAGTCAATAGCTTAATATAGTTGTTGATTATACATTCCTATTGGGGGTATGAACAAGGCAACTGACTTAGAATTAGCGTAATGTCATGTTCTATGTCGAGGGGACCACTTGCTATATCAATTTAATATGTTAACACTCATAGCAAAGGCTCAATGTGAAAGATCAAATTAAACTCACTGTCATCAATTACACAAAACCTTTGTTAAACCCTTATGTTTTAGATAAATAATAAAGAGAAAAAACTACTCTCAACTAGTTATATTCGTTAAATAGCTATTGGAAAATCAAAATAGGTTACCTATCTTAAATAAAAACTATATTATATTATTTTTTGTTGACGGAAATGTATTTGAAACGCGGGTGTAGGCACAAGGTGGTATCTAACAAACATTTATACAAGACAAATCATTCTCCTTGATTCGAGGAATGAGAATGATGAACGGTAATAGAATATCGTTTGGAATATGCCAGGTTGATTTTAAAACAGAGTCTAGATAATGTTGAGCTAACCGAGAGACATCAATATCTCTTGTCAGTTTGAGAACTAAGCTTTTATATATGCAGACTGTGGCTTTTATGTGTTGGGTTTACAATAAGGTTCGGTTCATTGGATTTTCATAATACAATAATGGATTTTCAATAGTCCAATATATTTTTATCTCAAGATAACACACTGATATATATGTATATATATATATATATATATATATATATGTATGTGTGTGTGTGTGTGTGTGTGTGTGTGTGTGTGTGTGTGTGTGTGTGTGTGTGTGTGTGTGTGTAAAGTTTTGTTGTACTATAATATTTTATGGAATAAATAACAAAATTTAATTTGAAAAAAACTGTTTATATACTTAGGTTATTTTGAGTTCCGGTTTAAAATCATATTTTAAAAATTTTAAAGAAGATATAATTATTTTGGTTTTAATAAACTGTTACCAGGGAGTCATTATTTATTCAAGACTAAAGATAAAGAGAAAATAAATAAATATTTTAATTTTATAATTTGTATTGAACAACATTCCCGATATTTCATCTTAAAATGCTAAGTCCTATGAAAATATAATACTTTTTCCTTAGACCTGAAATTGTAAGGAATAGGTATTTTTCCAGATTAATGAATACAGTCAATTAGATTTAAAGCAATTTAATTAGTCTTAAAATGTAATTTAAACGTCTTATTGGTTACAACAAAAACGTTTTTTTAGTTTAAAACGATTCTCACAATTTTATGGAACTCTTTTAGAAGCAGAAAACTAGCCCTCAAAGATAATATTTCTGATTCATTAGAGTATCTTAAAAGTTTTGAAAAATTCCGAAGTAATTTTTCAGCTCAAGTGGCTCTGTTTCACAGTAAAACTTCGAGGCTGTTAATAACAAGTTCTGTACCCTTTAGGATGCTTTTGACATTAACTCTTAGTTCATAAAGCGTAATCAATCTCCTTTGTTTATAAATGAAGAAATGAATACTGCCTGCCCTCTTATTTTCCAGAAATTATAACAAGTATTACCAATATTGATTAATGAAACATTAGAATTTTTAATAACAAATTTTGCAAGAGTATATTCTTCTACTCTAATAACATTTACCGAACTCAAAATAAAATTAACATTTTGCTGTACGTATGTAGCTGTTGGATGTTACAGTAATTAGAAAATCATATATAGCTAATTCTCTGTGTATGGTTACTTCTTGAGTAAATACTGTGTGATAACTGGTTTAGTCAACATACAAACGGAAATATACGTATCAGTTTCTCTTTTAATACGGATTTTCACTAAAATATCAAGGATTTATTTTTTGGTTATCCAATTAAAAAGCTAAGAATAGGGTGAATCCACAATTATTTTTATAACTCCAACGAAGCCTGCTCTATAAATATCGTACCACTTCAATACATTTTTTTAAGTTTTATATTAGTTTTACATTTTCATATACGAAAAGCAAAAGCATTGTTTTGTCTGCGTGTTGCCTTATTAGTTTTTCTGTAAGAATATTTTTAATTGCTTTATCTAGGCGTAAAACTCGAATCTTGTTTAGGAAATTTTAAAATTTGTCACCCAAATAGTGTTTAATACAAATAGTGTTAATACTTGGGAAAAGTTATACCACATAACCTTAAAATATATCTGATATCACTTAAATTTTAACGAATAAATAAATACAAATTTCTCTCAAATAAAAAAAATTATAAACAATTTTTAAAATTTAAAAAAAATTTTATTTCTAAAATAAAAATAATAATACCTGTACGAGTACTAAAAATATACTTGATTATTCATAACTAAACTGTTATTAAAATATCAAGACACTAATAATATTTTTTGCCAAATAACTAATCACATTGTGAGTGATAGTGTAAAATTATTTTAACAATTATTAAACTCTCTTTTCTAAGTAACCCTTTAGTAATCCATTAAGTAATCATTTCAATTCATACCGCAAAATGCATGGTAAGGTTTTACATCTTTATGAGTTTTTAACGACCGTGATACAGGTGTATACGTGTAATATGCACGTTTGACTAGGTTGATTGCATTGTTGTGTGAAGTGTACGGTGGGTGTTGTGTAGGATTGTGCTATGCAACATGCATGCTGGCTACAATTGGCGCGGGGCTGCAGGTTTGATGCCGACCCTCCCTGGTTGGCCATGTTAATATTTTACTACTTGGCTCGCTCTCCTCCTTTATGCAGCTTTATTGATAGTGTAACCCACATACTAGTTGTCCCGTGCACTCAGCAAGATCTGTTGGCTTATTCGAGCGATGCATTACCACTATAAAATAGTTTTTGATTGAAAGTAAAATCGACACAATATGTTAATGGAAATAATAAACTACGAGTATATTTATAAATGTTAATGTTGAGTCTGAAAAGTAAAATAAATAAAACTCCACCAAACATTTTCCCACCTTGATAAAGTACAAATTAACAAACCGATATATTCCTTTGTCAGACTAACTAATTAATGAGTAGAGCAGGACAAATGGCGAACGGATAATACTTTAACGATCATCTAACAAACGAACCTCAATGACATTCTGTTTTCCAGTCAACTATATAATAAATTGTTACACAAGTTTTATATTTGAATACACAAATACTCTCACGATTATATTGCAGTTGTTAGTTATTGTAACTTTTTATTTAGTGAGAAATCTCCCTAAAAATGAAGGTGCCAAGCAATTTGACTCCATTTTATTATTTCTTGTTCTTTTTGTCTTGCAAGTATTCTTTCGTTCTTTCGATTAACTTCACTTTTCTTTCTGTAGACCATTTGGGTCTGTACGGTTTTTGATCATCGTTTTGTTCCAGAGTTATTTCCCATTAGTTCGTTTTGTTTCTAACTAAAATGTTGTCTTCCGTTTCCTCTTGTTTTATGCCTACTCTTAGGTCTCCTCGTGTCTCTTTGATTCAGTTTGTAGTTCATTTGAGCGTTGCTGTTCCTTCGTGTCTTTTTGTTGTTAGTTTTGTTTTAGGTAGTCTTTGTATGTGCCCGAAGAATTTCAGTCTTTCTTTCATAATGTCTGCCGCGATGTTGGCGTATTAGCGAATTTCCCATAGGGAAGAAGCTATTACCATAGGTCTAATGGCAAGACTTAAGTCCGGGACCATGTTTTTGTTTGTTTTCAGGTGCCCAGAGATAAAAGTAATAGTCTTTGAAACTTTAATTATCTATATAATATGTGTGTGTATGTCTAACGCCAACTGGTTGAAGACCCGTAGGAATGAACTCCTGATTCTATTATTATAGCTATAATTATTTAATTTTTTTTAGTTTCGTATCACGCTACAGCTTATTCTCACTTACAAATATTCGTATATTCGTTTTAAATCTGGATTATAGTGCAGATTAAAATGATTACACAAACAAAAAGGGGGCAATATAATAATGTTGTTTTGATAAAACATTGAAATCTATGAAATTAAATTCCGTCAGGGTACAATAAAGAGGACAGAAGGCTTGATCGATAGTCCAAGGATTTGTCAGTTAGAAGAGCGGTCGCTTGGAATATAAATGATGTTGTGTCTTGGGTTGGGAACGGGAAATTCCCATGAATTGAAATCTAACCAGGTAAAGCCCTTTATACAGTACACTCACATAGAACTATTGAAAAATACTTAATTTTTAAAAAGTAATGCTATTAGCACCATGAAAATCAGCTCAAAACCAACAATTTCGATTTTTGAGTTTTCGCTACTGTCAAGCGGTTACTGATATATAAAAACTGGTTAAAACACATTACGTTGTCTTCAGGAGCTCTATTGTTAATATTGTAGGAGGAAGAATAAAATTAATATCTCGTTCATAATTTTAAATATTGTTAAACAACTCGTTATTCAGCTTTATCTAGTTGAGGTCTACCAATACATGGCTATAAATCCCAGTTTCGATAGTTCTTATGGAAGAAAAACCTATTCACTCTTTTCTCATGTTATTCTCATAAGGAGTAAATCTATATGAATCCAATTATTTTTATAAATAAATCAAATACTGTAATAGCATGTTGTATATGGTACATTCGTAATGTATACAACAATTAAATTACATTATTATAATTATATATAACAATGTTAGGGGTAACATTAACTAAATTCAAGTTTAGTTTCTATGATCTCACGTTTTTTATCTCAAATTAATGGATACTCGCTGAGCACTCAGGTCTGCTGTTTAGGGGTATTTTATTTCCACATGCATAATTCAGTGCCATAATTCATGGTTCATATTAAAACTGAAAAAATTAATTGAAATAATCTATACGCACCAAAGCCATTGATGGAATATTACGTAACTATACACACGTGTCTACAATAAAAAAATCATAAAATTAAGTTTTAAAACGGAAATGGAAATAATTTCCCAACCAGTAAAGATATAATTCTGGATGCATTGGTTTTTACTAAGTATATTAAAAAATGGTTAGGAGAATTTTCCTTACTTGTTCACTTAAAAAACTCATTTCCTCAGACCTTTCGAAAAGGACCTAATTTAAGTTCAAATTTTCATAGACTGAGAATGTTAAGCTAAAATTCAATGTTTTCGTAAATTTTAATGAGTATAAAACGTATAATCATATACTAATGCGGTGATCTATTTTCATTTGGAATCTCAAGTTAAATAAAATTTTTGTATTTTAAGACAATAGGATCACTTGTTTATTTGTAATAGCAGCTGGGGCCTCGCAGGATGTTGTCGGAGATGAGAAGCAATCTGAGCGCGGGATGCCGGGGGCTCATGTTGTATTTACACGCTACAGAATGGACCTTTTTAATCCAACTGGAAGGAGTTAAGGGAGCGAGCAGTGTTATGAAAGGAGTTGGATAATCGCAGACCTAGGGGTTGAAACATACTACTAGGAGCACCACCAACTTTTTTTTAATTTGGTGTTGAAACATATAATACTAAGAGAAATTCCACCGCCTGACTATGAGTAGAAGCATGTACTACTAGGAGGCCTACCAACGTCTAATTTGGTGTTGAAACATATAATACTAAGATAAATTCCACCGCCTAACTATGAGTAGAAGCATGTACTACTAGGAGCACCACCAACTTTTTTTTAATTTGGTGTTGAAACATATAATACTAAGAGAAATTCCACCGCCTGACTATGAGTAGAAGCATGTACTACTAGGAGGCCTACCAACGTCTAATTTGGGGTTGAAACATGTACAACCAAGAGCACTACCAACGTTTAATTTGGGGTTGAAACATGTACTTCTTATTGAAATTCCACCGTCTAACTAGGGGTGGAAACGTGTGCTACTAGAAACACTACCAACGTTTAATTTGGGATTGTAACGTGTACTACTTAGAGAAATTCCACCGTCTAACTAGGAGTTGAAACATGTACAACCAAGAGCACTACCAACGTCCAATTTGGGGTTGAAACATGTACAACCAAGAGCACTACAGGTTAAAACATGTACTACTTAGAGAAACTCCACCCCTGAATCCAAAAAAGTGGGCCTCGACGTGATGTCTGTCCATCCGCGCGCGCTTATGTTTGTGTGTGTGTGTTTTTGTCTACGTGTGTGTGTTTGTGTGTATCTAGATGTGTACAGTGCCACAGCCTTACCCGTTAGTCCGATGAAATTTGGTATGTATATATACTCACCGTATCTCCGGGTGTTTTTATTTTTATTTTTTTATTAGTGGGGGTATTTTATTCCTAAAAACGTTTAAAAACGTGAATTTCTAAAAAAAACGGCTCAAACAATTTTGGTTAAAATATGATGAAATAGTTTATAGTGCATAGAGTACTTAATAATATAACACCACCCGCATATCTGTAAAAACTACGGTTTAAAAGATATAGGGTTTTTATTTTTTAATCAATATTTTACGTTTTCGGTGAAAACAATAGAGGTAAAGTATAATCTGACTATTAAAACCATCTTAAAAAATTAAACATATTGGTATTTTAAATTATTTGTCTACGATTAACGGTTCCAGAGAAAAGTTATTTTTTATTGTCTTGCGTCAAATCTTAATTCTTATGAACAATATTAAAAAATCCATTTCTTCCTTATTTTCCAACCATTTTCCATGACACTTGGTATGAAGCGTAAGGTCAAATCACCCAACAAAACCCACTCAAAAATCTTGGTATTACCGGGGGTTGGGAATTCCTCCCTTAAGTTCTAACCATTAATTTTTCTCTTGATGTTATATTCAGAAATTGGATGATTATTTTTTTAACAACAATTTATTACATTATATTTGTATCAAATTTAAAAAATACGATAGATTTATTACAAATTGTCATTTTTAAATATACTTATGAGAGAAAGCAATGTGTCAGGCCACTGATACCGTTTATTTGCTATTATCACTGTAAAGCGTAATATAATATAAAAGTTATATAACATGTTTTTAGTATTCATGTTTAAAAACATAAATTTAACAACAAAAATAATTAATTTAATAACGACTTAGGACGAGAAAAATTTTTATACAAAAATGGTAATGTCTTTAATACTATTATGTCATTATATTTTGACAAATTACATAGGAAACTAGGATAGTTTGTTTTTCATCTTGAACTGTTATTACAAGAACAAATTGAATTTAATAAACTAGACGAGAAACCACCAGGAACGACCCTCTCATCCACCGGGTTAGGGTAATTGGATGGTCGTGAGGTTCCGGAGTTATTCACGCCCATGCAGCGAGATATTGCTAAACCATCGCGTCGATGGAGGAGAAATTGAGAAATAGTCCTACACATATATATGTATTTGTGTAGGACAATTTCTCAATTTCGTCTAGCTTATTAAACTAAATTTGATCTTGTAATAACAGTTCAAGATGAAAACAAACTATCCTAGTTGCCTATGTAATTTGTGAAAATATAATGACATAGTAGTATTAAAGGCGTTACAATTTTTGTACGCAAAAAAATGTTCAAAACACAAGAAAAAATGTTTTTCTTTCCCCATGATGTTCAGCTTAAAGATAATATTCCAGATATTCGTCTCTTATCTAATAATAAAAAACTATCTTATATCTTACATCCAATATCATAATATCAGCTGTCTAATATCTCAAAAGTTTGTTAAAGTTACTCAAGTTAAACATATTTATACCTATATATCATTGTGAATATCATACCGTGGTAGGTAATTTTCTGAATAAACATAACTCAGTATTTTTTTATTGTTTTCGGCTTCTGTACAGTTCTCTCTGAACGTGTTCATAAATGAATTACATTTATTGTCTGGGATATTTTTATATATACGAGTATTTCCTGGAATTGATTTCAAAATCAAAATTTCGTCGTCAAATAGAAAGTACGGAAACATGTTATCGTTTCCATTTAGGTGAAAAGCAGGTCATTACAGGTGGTGGAAAGAAGAAGAAAGGGGAAATTAATAAGAAAAAGTATGCTATGTGTTTCTTGATTAGAGTTAGGTTTGAACAAAATACGTTAATATTGTGAAAGTAAAAACCATGGTTTCTTTATTTATCTCAAGTGAGTAATATTTGTGTACTATAAGTTTATGTGTTAAATGTGTAAAATAAAAATAAATCTCTTGGATGGATGATATCTTCTTTAAGTCTTCGATGACTATGAGATTTCGGGTTTTAAATCAATTCTCGGTAAACAGTAACTAGCTTACTAAAGTAAGCCTTCACATAGCAATTTAATCTGTATTAGCATAATTGTTTCCAATTAGACTGAACTGTGAGTAGTGTAGTATGATGGTATATATTAATTTATTTATTTTAAACTTCGTTATACAATTACAAATATGGCATATTTGAAAATAGACCAATTTTAGTCTTTCTTTCCTAGTATTTGACTGTTTTGTGTGACCCTTTTAAATATGATTACGTGCAATTTACAGAGCAATTTTAGATGGTGAGTTTGGTTCAATGCCAAAGCTGTTGTCTGAGTCGACCTATAAATATTTGCCACATAAGTACAGTGGGTGATAGATCGTTGGTTCTCAGTTGGCCCGTTAGAGTGCGTTTTCATCACGGTTATAATATTCGAGCAGAAATGCTTAGATTTTTAAGTTATTAGTAATAAGTGCAAGGGGTTTATAAAAAAAATACACTGATAAAATAGTATAAGTAATCATAAAATAAAATAGCTTATAAAAATTATGTATAAAACACTGAACAACAATTAGTAACTTAAGTCAAATTCCAGGACATGAATGTGTTTCTACAAGAGTGAAAATGTAAGGTAGGTAAAACAAATAAACTTTTACAGGGTAACAAATGAAAGTCGTGACAATTGCCGCGTCCCTGGGTTGTTGTCCATTTTTATTAAGGTCGGCACTTATGAAACCACGCATTTATGAAATTTCTAACAATACGGCGGCTCTGAAAATTACATTTAAAAGAGACGGGGAAATATTAAGGAGTTGTTAATATTCAGTGTATCCATTATACAATCTATTTTAATTTTAACACCTCAATCGCCCAGTAATTATGAAATCTTTGCAGCACTGAGCCCTAAAAGATTTTGTAAAATTGGCGGTTGTTTTGTTTTATAAATGCAAACAACTAATTGCATTTATTTATATACAAAAAATTAATATAGTATTTAGGCTCACATACTTATAATTTTTATGTACCTAACCAAACAAACACATTATGTCGCAAACATCTTAGTTATATGCTATATAATAACTAAATGAATTCATCGAAGGAAAGTTAATTGAAACAAAAATATAGTTTACAGAAATAACAATTTCTTTTCAACACATAATAATAACACTCCATTTTACTGCATAAATCAAACTAAAACAAGCCAAATATACTTTAAGTAAATATGATTACTATGTGATTATACCCACTGAAAAATAATATTTTTATATTGGATTTTCGTTCAATTCCTTCCGCGTCACACTCTGTTTATTTTATTCTATCTTGTAGTTGCACCTACTGTTTTATGCGATTACTTCACATTCAGCCCTCTCAACATCATCTATTGGCCTAAATGAATTTTATATATATTACCTAATATATACCTTGCCCGCCTTCCTTCTTCACAGTTTATTAGGTCTCATTCTAATTGGTCAAACCATTTCAGTTCCGGCCAGGATTCTAACCTCTAGGTAATTTCTTTGGTAAGGAGTTTTTTCCCAAAATGTGTCACTTTGCTGTGTGTGATATCACTTCTGCTCCTTGCCTGAACGACAGGATCTGGATCATTAAATTATATTTATACGGTAGTTCCTAATTGTTTTAAGCTTAGTGTTTTTCTTCTAAAATTCTGTTTGCACACCTTTTTCCGTTTTTTTAATATTCAAGTATTATAACTTGGCTTCATTTATTTGTATTTTTCACTAAAATAATACTCAGATTCTTAAGAACAGGTCTGATTGTCCTATACATATTGTGAATGGGCTGTGTGGGATATATGCACAGAAATACTGTTTGTACTAAGGTAATGCCTTCATCTAAGTCTTCATTATTTAGTGGTTCATTTTATACCTTCCAAGTATTGGAAGTTAGTAATTTTTTAAATTTTATTTAAACTTAATGTAGTTTTGGTTTAAATAGTAGTGTATCTTAATTTTTGTTTCTTAAACATGTCTTAAAATTGGTTTTGCATTCATTTATGTACGGTCCGTTTTTTGTATGTTTATTAAGAATTTTCCTTACATATTTTAAAAATAATAAAGCCCTCCGTGAAATTTTATTACTATACCTAATACGAACTATGGAAATACAGTACAGAATACAGTACAGTAAAGAATAGTTCATTTTGGGTTAGATAGTTTAACATGTTAAAAAAGTAAATTAATACATGAAATTATCTCTAATATCCGTTTTAAACGCATAGTCAAAACGTTTCGGAGTTCAGTTTGTTTAAAGTAGCTATGTTAATTTGAATGTGATTTAGTAATAACGATTTGACTATTACATTATTTTTCCTATCATACTCGTATGACATAAATCAAAGAAAAGATTTGTTTCAAGAAATTATTGGGATAGTTGGTTGGGTCCTTGCGAAGCATTTTCTTTAAGCTGGCTATAAATATTATCCGTTATCGTAAAAGGTTAGTTATTCCAATGTTCTAATCCAATGTACTTAATGACAAAGTTCTGATTGTAAAACTAATTGTAAGTGAATTGAATAACACATTTAGTTACACCGGAAGAAAAATATTGCGTGATACAATATTTTACTTGCGGCCACAATTCGGTGGTACCGTATCTCTATCGCATGTGTAGTACAATTTTACAACTCAGAAGAATCTATACAGAGTGTTTTAACCGTGCCACATCTCATGTTTTTTCCGTAGGGTTAAAAATAATAAGATTTGTAAACTTTCGTAAATTACCACTATTCCTAATATTGTGGTTCACTCTTCTCTTTCTTATTATCCTAGATTGAGTGTTAGTTTCGGAACCAAACGTAATTTAATGCCTTCTTTATACTTGAGTAATCGTTGATGCCCAACCGTTTATGAGCCACGAAGATTGAGTGAAATAGAAAATACAACTGCCATTATTGTCCAATACACTATCACCATATGCGTTTTAGCTTCACAGTATTGTTGAAAAAAAATTGTAGGAAGATATTTTGTATTATTGTTTTTGTTTTTATGGTTTTAAGTTTATTCTGAATTTTTTTATGGAGTTTTATGGAGCATGAAATTAAAACAGAGTGCGGAAAATGAAAAAGTAATCCACCAGTTGGGACTTAATTTAAAACGATAATCTATAGGGCTATTCAAAGATATTGACTCAATGTCCATGACTTATACAGTATAGTGGTATTTCCTCATCGAATTCAACTTGAACCACATACTAGAAAAAGCACAAAGAATAACTTGTTGGTTCAAGTAATTCTAAGATACATATGTGAAGTGTGAGTAAAAGAAAAGAAACAAGTCGTGTACGTCAAAGGACAAGGCGAAACGACGAAATAAAATGTATGACGAAGATGTCGACGCATAGAAGTCAGATTTCGCAGTAAAAAACAACCAAAGCAAGGAAAGACCGGAACTTGGAATGCGCAAATGCAAATGGTGAAGTGGAAGATGACTTTTGTTCTACAAATCCTATTTAGTTCAACTTATGTATGCTCTCCTTCCTAATAACAAAGACAAAACGCGTTAAATTTTGTAATGGTAGAAATGATGAAGGAACAAGCATTTCAAGGGTGCCTCAATACAGCGGTGTAGTTATTTTCCATTTTAGAGGAAAAGTTGATAGGCACAATGTACACATTTGGGGTCTTCAAATGTACGTGCAACGTTAGGACACAGGAGAAACTCGGATGAGGTAAACGTATTTAGTGCCGTATCTCAAACAAAGTGCTATTGACGGACTGTAAGTCTGATTGTGTGCCAGGGTATGCTGAAAGGATGGCTTTTCTTTTAACTCATGGAAGATTCGGAGGGATATATTTTCCAACAGGATCGGTCGACCCCATTGGTACCTAGAGGTCCGTCAATTTTCGAACCCAGTGTTACCCAGTGTATGTCGTGTGGGAGATCACACCACTGTACTGGCATTGTACTTTGTACAAAGCCAGTACAATCAGTACTTTGTACTTTGAAACTGTACTTAGCACTGTCCACCAAAATCTCCTGATCTCTCACCCCTTGTGACTTCTTCTTGTGGGATTATGTCGAAGAAGTGGTTTACGTCCCGACCCTTCCCAAAACTTTGGCTGACCTGTGGAACCGTATCACTGCAGCTGTACAATTAGTGTCACAAGTTGGGTAGGACGAATTTGAGTCACCTATGGCTTACATGTTTTCTGTGCAGCACAGGGGGACGGACACATTGCGCATTAGTAATCAGAGTAAATAAAACCTCAACATTTTTTCGTTCTAAGTTATTATATTTATATTCTATTTCGAGAAAAACACTATTATACCTTTCAGCTATTTATTTTCAAATTGCTAATGCACTCGTCTTTAAATAATTTTGATTTTTCTATACCAATCTTGTCATATTCAGTTAATACAAGTACCATATAAAAATGTAATTTCACAAGAGTAATTTTGCACATAATGGAATGTTTTGGCAATTTCTCCTTCGTTGGTTGTATCGATCATCGGTAGCGCGCAGTTGGAATTCACAAACCAAAGGTGGCCTAACAGTTTACTGGAACTGTTGATTGTCTGCACCACAAACAAACATTCTGTGAAACCTAATTATCCAAAGCTTCCCCACTAAATATAACGACACCTAAATAATTGTTTCTTTTCATTAGTAGATAGGTAACCGTAATATTGTACTAAATTTACTATTTGAGCAATATTGAATGACACTTATATAAGCCATTACGAATTTGTCTACAGTGAAATAAATATTGTATACATTGTACGTATATAAAGTTAGTATATACATTTGATTAGTTAGATTTAATTAATGAAACTAAATTCTTATTTAGCTGTTATTTATGAAACCCTAGACTGACATTGTTTTTTACGAATAATTAACATTACCTAATGACAAAAACATTAAAACATCCTCTTGCGACGCCCTTAACGTGTTGGAAGCTTAGCGCTTTTTACAGTATAATTTATGATTCTAGGGACAACACTACACGGTTTCCTTAAAAACGAAAAGGTCTACCCTAATGTCTAATGTCTGGAGCAGAGCTTTTTATTTATCATGATAAAAGATTGATCATTCCTTATTTGATTTATTGTTACCGTTTCATGTTCTATCGTAAAACAATATACCGTCATGCTTTTATTTACAGACAAAATCTCAAAGTAACGCCAGGTTTGCTTCGCTTAACAAATTTCCTTTTCTGTTCTCTAAATATTATTTCCTATTCACTAAACACAACAGGTTAACTATTTAAACATCAAACTGTAAGAAAAAGATCAGGTTTTATTTAAAAAAAATGTCTTTACTCATCACTCAGTTATACAATCAACCTAAAACTGCTGTAATATCAACTACATTTTTAATACTTAACTCCTAACATAGTGATGCATATTTTATTGAGACATGCAGTTAATTTTAGTTTTGAGTATTTATTAAGATTTAATTTTCTTTTAATACTAAAAAGATTCTCCAAACTGGTGGATGTAGTATGAAAGACATGATTTGGTCTCTAAATCAAGAATTTAAGCCATAGAATTACCTTATTGGTCTGACATACCAAACAAGTTTGTATAATCTAAAAAAACTAACCTAACCTAAATAAGGGTTTGTATAGGCTTAACTTTGAATGTAATAAAAACATTCGTCATTGAGTAGTATTAAAATAACCCCTTCAATTAATGTTGTAATTAAATGATGTCGAACTGTGCAAAATAAACTGCTTGTGACGAAATGGTGGAAGAGAACTGAGACTTGTTTCTAATCTTTGTTACGTCACAAGAATTACATCGGTGGTCGAATGACGTCATGTGCTATTTCGATCTCCTCCCAATAGCATGGCTCCTCCGTGGATTTATGGGCCCTCAACATCACAACCGCTCGTTGCACCCTGTGTCCTTTAAGGTATAGGGAATCGTATTTAGGTTATAACTTGTATTTAAATTTGTACGTTGAATACGTCCAGCAGGTTTTCTAAAACAACACCTCTTTTTTATTTTTTATTCCATAAACTATTTACAATATAACAAAGGTTAACATAAAATAATTTCATAATAATACAGAACTAAAACTGACAGTAAAGAATATGTTTATAATAGTACAGTGTAATTTAAAACAATTTGAAAAACTATAGATTTCCATAGTTTTTCATTCCATTTAGTTTTCCATAGTTTTTCCATTTGTGTGTATCATTTGTCGAAAAGTGTTGAGACACCACAGATAATTGTTCAACAAATATGTCTAAGAGTATTAATTTAAAGTAAATTAATTTTGAATTTTTATAAAATAAACTTGATTGTGCTTATAAGTATTTTAGTTAATTTTAATAATTATTTCATTTTTTTAAGTCTGGAATGAGGAGTCAGGTATTACTTGAATGAACTTGGAATGAACGATGAAATGATTAATTTCTTAACTTATTCAATCACAATGTATTGCGAAACTTATTGAAACAGCTTTAAATGTTAAAAACTAAATAAGTGCATATGTGTATAATATCTAGTTGAAGTAGGCCTATGGATAAAACCCTCATAAAGCTTATAAGTATTGGCCCGGTAAGTCAAAGTTGTAGCTGTGTGTTCTGGATGGAAACCAGTGGTGACTTAACAGATCATGAGCGGTCATCTTTAGCTTACCCGTGTGACTAATACCGCTTCGGTACGTCGGCCTTCGTCCTATTGTGATGGGCAATGGAGATTTTAAAAAAAGAAACAACAAACAAAAACTCTTAGGTGCTATTTAACAATTGGTTTTGGGCAAACATGATTTAAAATTTATTTGAAACGTATGATTAGAAGAAATTATACGAATTATTGAAGAATTTTTATTTATTCTATAATGGCTCAGTGAGCTTTTACCAAATGTATTAATAATAATTCATTTTTGATGGAATATAAAAAATATCTAATCTCATTTTTCTGATTTTCATACAAGTTTCATACGACTATTTGGCTACTTTTGATATATATTCCATATTGTTGAACACAAAAACAATCCCCAAATAATATTCTCAATCTCACACATTAAATAGTACAATAAAAATTTATTTTATAAATAAATTAAATTATCGTAGCATTTGCGTAAATGTATTATAAATGCTATATGCAAAAAATAAAAACATGTTTTAATATGACCGCTGTGATGATTATTGTGTTTGTGTAATCATCCTTGATCGTTCAAGAATAAGAAGCAAATTTCGGTTAATTTGGAACGTCAAAGTGATTAGTGTGGAAGTGGATCATAAGGCTGATTGGTGCCACTGAGGGTATAACCTACCTCATTTCGCAAACAAGCTTTTAACAATCCCAAACAAGAGTAGTGTTTGTCATCAACCCTATTTACCCACTACTAGTTTGTTTCGAATTATTTTGTCTATCCGGCATCGATGTGTTTTTGGAGTCAGTTAAAGGTTTAACAGCTATAATCTACATACCACTCTTGAAAATTAGTCATACATGCTTTCATAATAGTTACTAATATCGGTAAACTAGTAAAAGTAGTAATATCTACTACTTTTAAAATGCATAAAATGTACTCTTGCTACCTTAACCATTCTATAACATCAAAAGTGAATTAAATAAAAGAACTTTCCATGCGATAAAAAATTATTTCTAAATTGAGACCATAATTTCTTTAACGTGCCAAATTTACAGAGTTTAGTTAAGCTTTTAAGATTAAAAGTGGTCAATAACCATCTTTATCTCCAAGTTTGCAATAGATTTATATTATATTGTATTGGGTAAATATCGTAGAAATTAAACCGTTTCATTTAATACAACTGAGAAATAAGGAGAAATTTGTGTCTATGATGTGTGTATGTGAATTGCGCAAATGAATATTATTGAGAAAATTCTGCGTGTAGAATAAATTTACCTTACCTTTTCTTCACAACTAATTGTTGTAAACTAATACTTCAAAATACTAACTTTATTATTTTTGATTTTTTTAACTTTTAAAAATCAATAATTTAATTAAGGTTCTTCTTTTTATTATTCTGATTTAAGGTTTTAATTTTAATTATTCGCTCATTCAAATTAATTAATCTAAATTACGTATCCATTAACTTTGATTGCAAACAAATCGTATAAAATCGTGTGACCTTGCTACATATGTGTATGGTTGTGCATCAGGGGAACAGGGCTGCAGTAACAAGAATGTCATAATGAGATGAAAGAAGCCGTTGTGTGATGCAAATAGGACAAGTTGTGGCGGCTGTGTCCTAGCTTATGTTATCATTGGACAAGTTGTGCCAGCTGTGCCCTAGCTTATGTTATCATTGGACAAGTTGTGCCGCCTGTACCCTAGGTTATGTTATCATTGGACAAGTTGTGCCGGCTGTGTCCTAGCTTATGTTATCATTGGACAAGTTGTGCCGGCCGTGTTATTGCTTATGTTATCTTTGGTCAAGTTGTGCCAGCTGTGCCCTAGAATATATTATCATTGGACAAGTTGTGCCGGCTGTGTCCTCGCTTATGTTATCATTGGACAAGTTGTGCCGGCTGTGTCCTAGCTTATGTTATCATTGGACAAGTTGTGCCGGCTGTGCCCTAGCTTATGTTATCATTGGACAAGTTGTGCCGGCTGTGTCCTCGCTTATGTTATCATTGGACAAGTTGTGCCGGCCGTGTTATTGCTTATGTTATCATTGGACAAGTTGTGCCGGCTGTGTCCTAGCTTATGTTATCATTGGACAAGTTGTGCCGGCTGTGCCCTAGCTTATGTTATCATTGGACAAGTTATGGCAACTGTGTCCTAGCTTATGTTATCATTGGACAAGTTGTGGCGGCTGTGTCCTAGCTTATGTTATCATTGGACAAGTTGTGGCGGCTGTGTCCTAGCTTATGTTATCATTGGACAAGTTGTGGCGGCTGTGTCCTAGCTTATGTTATCATTGGACAAGTTGTGGTGGCTGTGCCCTAGCTTATGTTATCATTGGACAAGTTGTGGCGGCCGTGTTATTGCTTATGTTATCATTGGACAAGTTGTGCCACCTGTACCCTAGCTTATGTTATCATTGGACAGGTTGTGCCGGCTGTGTCCTAGCTTATGTTATCTTTGAACAAGTTGTGGCGGCTGTGTCCTAACTTATGTTATCATTGGACAAGTTGCGGCAGCTTTGGCCTAGCTTATGTTATCATTGGACAAGTTGTGGTGGCTGTGTCCTAGCTTATGTTATCATTGGACAAGTTGTTCCGGTGTGTCCTAGCTTATGTTATCATTGGACAAGTTGTGCCGGCTGTGTCCTAGCTTATGTTATCTTTGGACAAGTTGTGGTGGCTTTGTCCTAGCTTATGTTTTCATTGGACAACTTGTGGCGCGTGTGTCCTAGCTTATGTTATCATTGGACAAGTTGTGCCGCCTTTGGCCTAGCTTATGTTATCATTGGACAAGTTGCGGCAGCTGTTTCCTAGCTTATGTTATCATTGGACAAGTTGTGCCGGCTGTGTCCTCGCTTATGTTATCATTGGACAAGTTGTGCCGGTGTGCCCTAGCATATGTTATCATTGGACAAGTTGTGCCGGCTGTGTCCTCGCTTATGTTATTATTGTACAAGTTGTGGTGGCTTTATCCTAGCTTATGTTATCATTGGACAACTTGTGGCGCGTGTGTCCTAGCTTATGTTATCATTGGACAAGTTGTGGCAACTGTGTCCTAGCTTATGTTATCATTGGACAAGTTGTGGCTGTGTCCTAGCTTATGTTATCATTGGACAAGTTGTGGCTGTGTCCTAGCTTATGTTATCTTTGGACAACTTGTGGTGGCTTTATCCTAACTTATGTTTTCATTGGACAACTTGTGCCGGCTGTGTCCTAGCTCATGTTATCTTTGGACAAGTTGTGGCGGCTGTGTCCTAACTTATGTTATCATTGGAAAAGTTGTGCCGCTTTTGGCCTACCTTATGTTATCATTGGACAAGTTGTAGCGGCTGTGCCCTAGCTTATGTTATCATTGGACAAGTTGTGGCGGCTGTGCTCACGCTTATGTTATCATTGGACAAGTTGTGGTGGCTGTGCCCACGCTTATGTTATAATTGGACAAGTTGTGGCGGTGGTGCCCTAGCATATGTTATCATTAGACAAGTTGTGGCGGCTTTGCCCTAGCTTATAATATCATTGGACAAGTTATGCCGGCTGCGTCCTTGCTTATGTTGTCATTGGACAAGTTGTGCCGGCTGTGTCCTTTCTTATGTTATCATTGGAGAAGTTGAAGTTTTCAGTTTTTCTTATAACGGACATTATTTTATGTGAAGAAGACCTTTTTCGGTGGGAATAAATGTTAAGGCCAGATTATTTGATTTCATTTC
The DNA here is from genome assembly GCA_023375725.1 of Nephotettix cincticeps. Taxonomy (NCBI): domain Eukaryota; kingdom Metazoa; phylum Arthropoda; class Insecta; order Hemiptera; family Cicadellidae; genus Nephotettix; species Nephotettix cincticeps. Next base: position 21,749,760 of record CM041790.1, on the reverse strand, counting down.
ATTTTTATTGCTTTATCACATTAATTTTGTTTTTTTCTTCTACCTAACTAACTTTACTTATTTCAAATATCCTTTACAAACCTTTCAAATCCCGTTTTTTACCCATTTCAAATTTCCCGCATACCAAATTCAACCCAGGACAAATGAGACTTCAGCAGTCCATGCACCGGCCTGTTCGTCATGATGGTTACATGAAGAAGGAACAGGAATTTGGGTTCCTGCATTTCTTACTTCATTTCCTAGTTTTGCTCCCATACACTCTCATTTTATCTAACTTTTAACCCGTTATTACTGTCCCTACAGACCAAAATAATAACCATTAAAACTTACATACACATACACACATATAAATAAATATATATATATACTTTACAAGGGTTCCAGTTTTAAAGTTTTGCTTGATTTTACTTTTTAAAACTAAACTAAACAAGATTACTTTTTAATGTTATCACTTCTATTCAGCCGGTACCAGACTATTTTTACGAGAGTTATCGTGTTATTGTAGGCACATATTGTGTGGGGGGTTTTGTATAATGTATAAAATGTTAATCTATGTTTATTTAAGTAATTTCCCTTGAAATTTGTATTCTGTATAATCTTAACTGAAATGAGGATATAGCCTTGCATCGATTATTTTTAGAGGTTATTTATTAGTAGACAATAAAAACCCCAATTAGCTTAGGCATGCTACACATTTTACTTTATAGGAAGAAACAATATTTAAAAATATACAGCACGTTAAATTAAAATACTCAATAATGTCAATACCGCAAATAGAATTAGACATTTTAAATACTTGGCAGTCGATTTGTTATAGTTCTTTGTCTACAACTGAAAAAAATAAAATAAATAAAAATTCAGTATTGTTTCTGTGGTTGTAAACAAGTTTCACCTTTCAAATAACACAAAAAATACTTTGTGTAAAGTTTTAATGAAAAATGAATTCGTTTCATAGCAGTTAAGAACACTAAAAAAATAAGTTGAGTAATAATGTGTAAGCTGTGTATTTTAATTAGCAAAGGCTCTACATTTGTGGTTTAGATTCACGTTGCAGGCACAATCCAACGCCCTGGTTGGGTAGGGGCCAGCCGGCGCTGTGGCGCACATAAATACTGGCTGCGGACAAAGAGGTGGCTGCCATGTAGTCTTCATTATATATTAGTGTCTATTGAATTGTTATAGAGTATTCTGGAGTTGCTGTAGTAAATAAAACTATCAGTATTAAACTATCTAGTCGAATTAACAATAACACACCTCAAACTCGATGTGTCAGAGCCAATTGCCTAAAACAATGTATGATTACCGTGTTGCGTTTTATAGATTAATAAATAGAGTTGTACACTTTTTTTACCTAAATTATTCTTATAGTATGTAGGAATTATGAACCAAATGTAAGAGTGAGCCAACGCAGTTCTAGGCGATAATACCATTTTTCGAGGGGAAATATCCTAATGCACCATTAGGGAGGGGAACGGTACACTCCCCGGTATGTGGTACTCGCACCCAACTAAAAACCCCCCGCATCAAGCTGTTGCGCACCGTTAAGGCATGAATCTCAAAGTGGAGCCTCGTATTTAAAGCTCAATGAGCTGTCACTCTGATTCAGCCTTCTGAGAGAAGATGTTACGGATCTTCAAGTTTCTTCATTTTGAGGACTTTCTCCACGAAGGACGTGATAAGAATCGAGTTCCCAAGAGATGTCACCATTTTTAATACTGTTGTCTCCGGCAAAAATTCTCCCATTCTCCGCTCCAAACACTTAAGCGCCCTGGGCCAAATCCACCAATGTGGACTTCAAGGCCTCGGTGACCTCTTCCGCAGTGGTGAAGCAGTCCAGACCCCGGATCGACGGACATCCGGTGCTCCAGATCCCACACCACCGCACCCTCGCCAACCGCGACTTCAAAGGCTGCCTTGTTCTTGATTCCACTACTAAGTTCCAGCAGGACGTTGCCAGTTCTTTTCTTCCTGACCAAACGTACAACAGTACCCGTCTTGTTATGATTTATTTTTTGTCGTATCTCCGCGAGTACTTCGCTGAAAGAGCGTTCCTGTGCTGGCTTAATGAGGACATCATCGGATTTCCTCGACGGGGCCTCGGACGGTCCAGGAGTTTTGGACTTAGTCCTGCTTGGGGTCTGACCAGGAGGAGTAGCGGCTGGGGAGCCTGAGAACGTTCCAGGCTTTTCTCCTATTGGTGAGGACAGTTCGGAAGCCCACATCGCCCTGATTTTCCACCCTTGCTTCCTGGATCCCTAGTGGCTGCGGTGTCACCTCCAGCGGCACCGGGAAGAATTGTTGGCCACAGTGACAGCTGGGGAGGTTCGGGTGGATTTCCCCACACTGGTAGGCTCCCTACCAATCTCGGGGCAACTATTACGTTACGGGCCCTCCTCCTCCCTGAAAGAACACTGTCTTTGGGTAGTTTGCATAGCCCCGACCGATCTCCTTCACCCGAAGGTGCAGTTCTGTAAATCTTGGAGCTTCGACGAAACGAATTTCGCTCCAGGTCCAATTCCATCGCTTCTACGTCCCTTCCAGTCTGATTTTCGGACACCGCGGTCCGGTTGTAGGCCGGCATGGGCCTCCAAAGAAAATGTCTAGTTGCCCCCCCCTTCCAGAAACCTTGGGCAAGCTTACTGAACGGGGTGGGATGTAGGAGAAATCTCCAGACCCACCTGGGGTAGTTTTTTCCGACGCAGACATCGCATGGTTTTCCCAAGGTTTCCCAAGCTGGCTTTAACGGGAAGCAGGGAAAACTACTGGAACTTTCTTATCCGGCCTAGTACGGAGAGGAAGACGAAACGGGAAAACACCCAAAGATTTGGGGTCGAAGAGAAGAAGAGTTGGTCAAGAAAGACCGACAGAAAAGATGAAAGATGGGGCCAAGCCAGAAAGGAAAAGAATTGGACCTTAGAAATATGATAGCATGAAGATTATGAACTGTCATTTGGCTAGGGTACCTCGGGGTTGCCAGCCTCTCCAAGGAGACATTAAGCAGGCGATGGAAATTGAATCGACAAAATATTAATGTTACCTTGTTATAACCAAAAACTATATAAAGAAATTTTGATGCAAAACGTGCCTCATAAAAACTGTTTGGTAACTCTGAGATCCAAACAAGGTTTATCAGTGACTCAGGCCCAGAGTCCGTCACACTCCCTCTAATTAAGGACGCATTTTTATCAGACAACCAGATTCTTAATACCAACTAGTGAATAATCCATCGTAGACATAATTCCCTCAATAATCTATCTCTCTGAGCTTTCTCGACCTTTAATATCAGATATAGCCTGAAGTGAACCCTCCAATAACTACAGTTTATCTTGCAAGAGGAAATCAAATTACTCACCGAGCCGCTGTGAGAGGTCTAACTGTTTTCCAATACACCACGTGGCTGGCGGTGAGGAAGGCGCGATACTGCAGCCTCGTTGATTGATGTGTTATGCTGTTTAAACGTTTATTTGTAATCTTAGCTATTAATTAGTCACTTCCTGTGTACGTTTCGTATGCAATCGGTAAAAGGCTGTTACAGCGCTAACATTCGGAATCAATTAATTAATATTAATCCAGTATATTATATATTATTAATTATAGGTATATTCTTATTTTTATATCTATATCCACTTTCAATTTTACTAAAACTTGACTTAAAATTATATAAAACTAGGATAATCGGTAAAAAATATTATGGAAGAACACCCCGGACGAGGCAAAACCACGACATTATGTAATGAATATCTGTGATTGGAACCTTACCAATCATGACTGTTTCGATTAGTCTATATTCAAAAACGATTTAAGTTTTTTTTAACACATTCACCAGTGAGGTAGGTAAGATGTGCTACTTTTAAGGCATATTTAACTACATAAAAATTAAATTAAACAATACGTTCTCCTTATATTACGGTATAGGGAGAGAAAGTAAAAACGGAATTACATTTTGGACAAAAGGCTGATCATAGTGTTTGCGGTAGAGTGTAGCGAGTGTTTCTATATCTGCCGGGCGGGACATGTTGCCGAAGAAAGATAACCACATCCTGCACTCAGGTAAATTAACTTTTATTGAAAACTTCCTTTACCTAATCCATCTGTATTGTAGCACTACTAGTTTCCATCCATTACAGCCATTTGTTCCACTAACTCCTGCTAAAAATAAACGCTGGTATATGAGAACCAAATTAAAATGTACATTAAAATAGATTTTAAAACACCGCTAAAGTTGGTTTCGTGGGAGGTAGCATATGCTTAAAGCATATGCTACCTCCCACGAAAATTTAAATTTTTGCTTTTGCATTGTAGTAGTTAAATATAAACACATTAATTTGACTAAATTTACTCAAACAATAGACAAATTGTTAAATTACTATAGAGAAGTCTATAAAATTTGTAGCAATGGTTTAAATATTGAAAAATTTCTCAATTCAATCACTCTTGAAAGTGTGCATTGTAAAATAATAGTGTAGTATTTTATCTACCGTAGAAGATGTTTTTTCTGTTTTCTTTATTTTTCAAGCATTAATATAAAGAGTAAAATACAAAAATAAGACTTGCTACATTAGTGAATGTTTAATTTCAATTTATGACGTTAATGTAACAAAGACAGATTTTTAAATTACATTAACATAAGGTATCTTATTACATTATTAATGGACATAAAGATAAAAGTATTTTCATCTTAATCAAAATTTAAAACAAAACAATAAGTAGCTACCGTATATGTAGTAAAAGAAAAGTGCAATAACTCAAATTTAATGTTGAAGTAGAGTGGCGAGAGGGCGCCACGACGAATATAGACCGGTAAATCATAAAATAAACATCCATGACAATGCAGTTGGCTGCACTGTCCAACCCCACTTGCCATAATAGCAATGATGGTCATTAAAATGTGCAATAATGGTTGCCAGCCTAACCATCTGTTAAATGTTTTAAAGTGTGTATTAAGGTAATGAATATAAATGACACGTTAGAAAAGCTTGAACAAACAAAAGAGATTGCAGAACTTCAGATTTGCCTGACATCCACATGTTTAAACTTTTAACATCAGGACAGTTACATTATTTGACGAGTTTTAGGAAGTCATATTTAATTATTTTATGTTTTTAAAGACATTATTTTCAATCAATTTTTTTTAAAGAATTACATATCTGTTGATGCATTATTAAGCCTCAAGTAGCGAAAACAATACACTAGAATAGTTGAACTCATATAAAAAATGCAGTATAATATAAACAATATTTTTTTAAAGTAAATTCAATAATACTTTAACAAATTGTTAAAATATTCAAAATATAAACTTAAAGAACATACAATAAAAAAATTGAATTGTGTTCCGCCTTTTGTTATAAACCTGATCCCGTATGGAAAAGAAATGGGGTTATAAAACACATATTTTATAGCAATAAAATCCTAGTTAACTGCAAATTAAAGTAGTCCATTTTCTTACATATTCTTTAATGCCTTCAATTGCTCATTTTTTACTTTAAAGGTTTGGCTTGGGTTTATACATGCAGCCAGGTCAACTATATATTTCATTTCAAAACCTGGATGATTCATATTATTATTGAATAAGATTTTTTAGTTTGGTTACTACGTTTAAGTTATGGCTTTAGATTGCAATAACGTTTGACATTATTTATTTTACCTAATCAGTATCAAGACTACAAGACCACGCTATAATAATCCTACACTCATTTCTCATTCATATCTGACTACCCATTATTTTAATTTTTGAAACGAGATTACATGGACAGTTTATTTACCTTAAGTCAAAACCTGTACACCCAGAGTGATATTTTTATTGTGTTTCGATATATTATGATACCTCTTTGAAATTGTTAATACTCAATGAAAAATCACCTTAATTAAGATGATTAGCTAATTGTTATTTATAATTAGTAACACGTTACGTCAGTTCTAATAATAGACTGAGAGAAAGATCACTCTCCTGGTGTCGAAAGCCGATTGTCAATATGTATAGGTTGAGCAAGCCGTGTGACCAGATGCCCACAGAAATAGCGGCAGGTGTCACGAATAGAGAGTGGTCCAAATACTGGCACCGCTGGTGAGTGTAAACACGTAGTGACATATGGCGACCATGACCGAGCTAGTCAGTAGTCAAGTCTGTGTGATACACTCACACAACTCTGCGTCTCAAACATTCTTCATTGTGCTCTTTTTTATCAACACGAAAATTTCTCTAGTAAAATAATCCTTACATTTACTTTTTGAATAACTTCTTGATTAGCATTATACGTGTTGGTTTTACTATAGGATGAATTAAAAACTCGTGTCTTCCAACACTACTTAATGTATTAACACTTATATTGTAATTACATACAAACGGTGAATATATATAAAAGTGGTTAAATTGGCGATCGATTTCGTCCAGTCACACCGGACATCATCAGGCCCAAACGGAGACTGAAAAAAACAAGATGGCGCCCCTGCTTAAATACTATTGGCTACTGGAAGTTCCTGTCATGGCGTCGTAGGTAGCATTTTTTGGCTGGTTGAGTTAGTGTATTTACACTAACTCAACCAGTAAGGTGTAACTTAACAACTTAATATATTTATATTAAGTAGTGTTGAAAGACGTGAGTTTTAATTCATCCTATTCACTTTTTGTATTTTTATTTCACTCGGTACTCCAAAGATATGGTAACATAGTCTATAGGATTGTTACAGAGGTGCGATTTACCATAACGTGTTTCATTAGTTCTTAGTTGTGTTGCAGCTTATTTAAACGTATTGCAAAGTGCTTGCTAAACTTTAACTATCTAATTAATTAACGAGTTTCAGTTTACTATATTTTAGGAGCTTCTCTTACCGATAATGTAGGGCTATGATATAAGGAAATGCAGAAGAGATATTTTTCTATTCTTTGAGTTTAAGAAACTGTTTATTAATTTGCATTATTTTTTTAATTGCCTACACAAACTGTTACTTTTTCCATCAATATTTTTCAGCTAAAACAAATTTAAAAGGTTCTTTACATAAAATTATCAATCAGATGCTAGCCTGGTGGTAATATCTGTTACCTATATTAAAAAAATATATAAATCTCAAGATTAAAACGTTTTACCAATCGTTCCGCTAATAAGAACATAACACTATTGACTTATACGCCACTTAGAAACTGAAATTTATATCACCTAACTAAAAATATATGTTGAAATAAAAAAACGTAGATTATCTATAGATTTTAATACGGCAATTATTTCCGTTACTTGGTTTTAAAGAGCTTTTCTTTAATTTCAGCCTTATTTAATTTTGGTTTACTTAAGTGGCATATTTATAGAGGCTATAAAAACCTTTCCTCTCTTACATCCGATATGTGTCCATTTCAAAACTATTTTTGTACTATTTATACAAAACACAATGAGAATGATACCGCATTTATAATAAATCACTTGATTACTTTCAATTATTGTTCATGGTATGTGCTTTTCTTCAAACCCAACGACGGAATTATTTCTATAGGGGCTCTAGAGGAGAATTATTTCCAAGAAACACTTTATAGTTTACTGCAGAGATATGAAATATAGACAATATTACTGAAACAGCATGATAAATCTTCGTTGTTTATTTAACAACCTTGCGTATGGTTATAAAAGTAGAGTAATCTAGAAATTGTTATATTTATGTTGGTTAGTGCGTTTTAGGCTGATAATTTTTCCCAAATTACAAGAACATTTCCTGGGAGGCTTTCAGCTGATAGCTACAACCGGAAGGAATCTGAGCTTCGTGTTGCCGCCATACCTTTTTTGCGCGTTTTACAATAGGTGTGAGAGAAGAATAAAATAATAAATATACTAGGAGCAGGAGGACGGGCTCAATTTTTTGTCCACAAGATTTCGAAAGATAAGCTCCACCTGCCAGGTCCTTAACTTCTAGGGGGTCAGATGTCTCCAGATAGATCTCGGCTCCAAACTTTGCAATCCTGCAGTAACCTCCCCCAGTAGGAAACAAATCACAACCCCCTAGATAGTTATCTTCTATTGGGAAAGATTCTCATGAGGATCTTCACTATAAGATAAGCATAGCGCCGTCCCCAATTGTAACAACATTCTCAAATGTACCCCAAAATTGGTATCTAGAGTGACAAGGGCAAGTTAGAATCCCACGGGGGGCGCCTCGGTAGAAGGAAGGGTGAGTCTTTCTCAACATTTTTCAAAACCTTAAGAAAGCATGCATTATCATATATAAATTATATCTTATTTCGAATAGTTTGTTTACTTTTAGCCAGTAGACGATGCCCTTTGTGTACCCCTATAAGAATATTTCACATGGAATAATATCAGAATAAATACGGTCACCTCAGAAAAAATGTGGTCATCTTATGGCTGCGACAGTAACGATAACAGGCTTTAACTTAATTATAATACGTCAACGAAAACTAGACGCTAAGTTCAATGTCTGCAATGAGGTGGTCAATAAGATGCACGAACCGTGTGGTTAATATTATTTAGTATCAGTTTTCCTCACATTTTATAAAACTATTAGACTCCAATTTTATTGTAAAACCATATTTTCTTATAGACTATTGTGTCAGCCACCTCTTATAAACCAATGTTCTGGAAAATATCCATCTAAACATTGATCCTCGGTGATCTCGATCATGTTTCAAGACTTCAACAGGGCTGTATTAGTCACATGTTCTTCATAATTGTCTATTTACCTAACCGTAGGTTTGAAAAGTTGCATTCCCGAAACTCATACGCCATCGACTACGTAAAAAGTTTACAAACCATGTTACAATCCGTGCTTTCCCTCAATAAATCAATTTATTTTAGTTATAGTAATGATTTACGTGCATAATAATCGGCAATGATAATTACATAAACAAAACCTTTCCATGTTGTCGGTAAAACTAACATAGTGTAGACAGAACATTATGTGTTGAGAATTTACTGTTTTACATCTGAAGTAGTTTTAAGCTTTTGTGGACACCCAATATTTTTACAGTATTGATTGAAGATGATTCCCACCAAATATAGGACCACACTTTCTGATAGATTTTTCTTTTGATTCGATGCAGAGAAAGGTTCAAAAAGAATAGAGGCTGGATTCAAAGGATGTGAATGCCTTCTTTACATTCAAAATTGAACTCATTCTTCACACAGCAAAACGCACTGTGCTGAACAAATAGTTGTCAAGAGTGTTTGGTCTTCGTCCAGAAACAGATAATAAATAAAGTCCTTCTTTGATGCTAAAACGAGGTGTTTCCATCTGTAACCTGGATTGTGTACTTAATTTGTTTCAGCATGTGCGTTCCTGACTGACCAAAATGTTTATTTACTTTCAAATGTCCATTTACGTGAGACAATATCTCTCTTTAACCAAATTATAAGATATATTCATTAAAAATATTTAAAATAAATGTTAACATAAATTCCATATTATTTCTGGGATGAAAATATTATTTTAAGAACAATAACCTTCAACATATTACTTAAATGACTTGGTATTACATAGTGTGCTATCAGTTTAATTTATACATGGTACAATTAAGTAAACTACAGTGGTTGAACCCAAAACAAACTATATGTAATAATTGAATTTTATTATAAATAAAGAATATGCAATAAACAAAACCCATTAAATTAGCAGTGTAGCGATTTGGAACTCACGCAACACACTTGACCTTCTTGGTATCTTTATATCATGTTACGCTATAAACAATAAGTAATTGCGCAGTATGTCCACGTCATATCCTTATGATGTATTCTTCCATTCCATTCTTTATATTGGTTGTATTTTATCCCGTAGGAACATCACCAAAACCAGGGTTTCTAGGTACCCTAATCTTCTTGAATGTAACAATCAGCATCTTATCTCATATGGAAGATGATTAAAAATCACAGTCCATCAAAAAAAGAGTTTACCATAGACAGTAGGGCTTTGGGTGGATGCCACCTAAGGAGACTTTTTTGAGCTATACAAAAACCATATAGAACTACGTTTATATTAGTATATAAACGTAGTTACGTAGTTATAAACGTAGTAGTAGTACCACACCCCAAACACATTTATTTAAATCATTTGATGTAATTCCACCTTCAGAGTAATTATGTAATTTCACATGTTTTGTGAAACTACATTCACAGTTTCATACGTGCCTGTTTGAGGAACGTGTCAGTCGTCAGTGACAAGACTACAAGATCGCACCACAATCATCCTACATTAATTTCTCATTCATACTAGGCTTAAAATACCTACTGGGTAGGTTAGCATTTTTGTTTAATGTATAAAGTAAGAATAGAGGTTTCCAAATCCGAGCGAAGAAAACACTCTTCGGTACTTTGGATTTGTAGTATAACTTTTATGTGAAAATATTCCTAATTGTTGTTCTTAATGTTAGTATTTTCAACATCGTGTTGTATATTTGTCAGTGTTCAGTATAATTAGTTGTATGCATATGAAGTTTTTTTCTGAAAATAAATTATACATTGAGATTCAACATAATGAAGTGAATAAGATCCAATGCACACTGAGGGCGTTTGCACTTTATTTGTTTTGTATTTACCGAAGTAAATAATTTTATAAGTAAACCTTTTTATTAAAGGACACTGTGTGAATAGAACAAACTAGCTACTAAGGTCTTGAAGAACACCCAAGAAAGGCGAGACGTGAAGACACGACGACGGTGTCAGACTAGAACAGCTGATCCTCGCTCAGATTTAACAGCTGATTAATTTTGGTGTCTGAAAGACTCTCATTGTTCTATGATTAAGAGCGTTTCAGATTAAGTCTGAGTTTCAGTGCCAGATAAACTTTAACAATGTTTTGCTAAAAATTTACATCATTTTTAAACTACGTATATCTCTTTACCTAAAAATATTATATTATTAATTTATATAAAACATTAATGACTTTTTGCTAATCTTGAAAAAACTGACTTAGGTAATAATAAAACGTACTTGAGTATATCGTGAAGGGTAAAATCGTTAGAAGTCAGCTCTAGTAAAGTCTAATTAAGTTTATAGATCTAATTAAATATCTTCTTTAATAAATTACGGTTTTAACAATTTTTTTTAACAAAATGTGTTTAAAATTCATGATGTTAAATGCGGACTAAGCGGACAACTGTTAAGGTAATAAATTGTGGTACAGTAGGAATATTACTGTATATACACAAAAAGAGTCAATAAGCTTCCACATCCTCTCTCATCAGTCACTGGCGACGCAAACAAATAACCCGCTGTCAAACCGGATGTGTCACCTTTGGACCGGATGTGTCTTCACTGACTACACGAAATGTTACCTCAGCACAGGTTTCATTTTATCACATAGTACTGACAACTGAAAATACCTTTGAAAGTTTTATTTTTTCACTAAACTTTTTTTGTGGAAATATTTTGTTTCCAAATATTCAACAAACTCGATGAACTGTATAACAGAGTGTTTTGTTAAATTGAATTTCTTTAATTATTCTAAGATTTATATTAAGAACCTATTTATACGGGCTAGTAAAATACCAGAAGCGATCAATACATGTTCCTTTCAGTGAATTTATTACAGAACGTAACGTTGCGAAACGTGGATTTAAATCACACGAAAGTTATAAAAACACATCAAATTTACTTAACAACAAATTACAATGCGTCTGGATATGATGATATTTTTTCAGGATAGTTGCAAAATATAGAAATGTTGGTAACTGACCATCTTTCCGGTAATAGAGTATCTCGAAGTGCTTCTCCTGGCCGGCCGCGAGAGCCTCCTTGACGACGTTGACGGCGTGCTGGCTGGTGAGCGGCCCGTGCAGGAAGTCGCAGGAGGCCGGCCGCTGCATCACCTCGGCTCGGGAGAACCCGGAGAGGCGGCAGAAGCCGTCCGAGCAGTAGATGATGTGACAGGAGCTGCCCTGAGCGTTGGCCACCAGGAAACTGCGGTCTGGAATAGAACGGAGAGGTTAGCAAGGACCTGGCATAAGCCATCCGAGAATTTGATGCTGTGACAGGAGCTGCCTTGGAAACCGGCCTGGGACAGAACGGGGAGAGCTAGCATGCCATAGCATAGGTCTAACTTGGCAGGACACCTATTACGTCAAAAGGTCTCCCGCTTCCGTGAAATCTCAACAAGATATTTTTGTTCATTATTTGAACAGCTGGGGATCCTATATCGCCACACTATAGAACACTATATCGCCTATGTTAAATAGTTAATGTTTGAACCCCTGTTTCTTAGCAATGACTAAAGATATTGACATGAGCTTTTTAGAAACTGATTATGGAAACCATTATTTATAATCAGAGCACAGAAATTTATTTCCCCACAACTAAAAATATTTTTCAATTTTTTGAAAATTTCAGGGTTTTGTACTAATTTTTTTTTAATTTAAAATTTATAAGTTTGTAACTAGTAATTTTAATTTTATTTCCTGTGCTCTGTTTGTTATTTATTTATTTCTGAACAAAATAAAAAAATCATGAAATTATCTCTCATGGTTCCTGAGATACAGAGATTTCTATGTAAAAAAGGTTTTCGGAAAATCGCGTTTGAAAATAACTCAGTCAACCCCAACCAACTGCATGGGAATTACGCTTTATTGAATTAAATATATTTATAGTCATGCTATTTCAATAAATTAGGCGTCAAATTAACCAGAAAGAACTACTGAATCCAAATCACATAAAACATTTCTTAAATTTGACCCATTCGGTCATCCGACGCCCCTTAAGAGGGGAGGGAAACGCTACTACCCTCTTAAGGTTAGTCGAACATATTCTTGCAACTGATTGTTGTTGGTTATTCGTAACCTATTTTAATATAATTTTCACCAGCTTGTTTCCAGATTCGGGTGACAGTTTCATATTAATCATCTACCTATGATACATCAGGTTAGCAAGAACAAGGGAACATATCACGTTTTAGGCCGTTCACTACGTAAGCGTATGGTGTAAACGCATAAAACAACTATTAAAACATATTTAATCCATACTGTTTACACAGGTTAAAACTGGCTTTTGACATAATTGAAGCCTGGAGAAGGTTGTAGTATTGATCCCTGTAACAACCCACCCTGAGGATTATAGGTACTGTATGCATAATCCACTATCAACAGCAAAGCTCATATACACACGATGAGAACACTAATCCTGCTAGTGTTGCAAAACTGTACACGAACTTGTTAGTATGACGATGTATCAAAAAATTATGACTCGAAGGATCTCATAACACTTATATTGTGGCACACGAGGAGTGATGGAGTTTTACCACCATCTGTGAAGTAATGGTTTAGTGATAGGCAAAGTGTGGATTACTCTTCGAAATGTGTACGATAATTATTATTACTTCTATGAATAACACACCCTCTAAACATACAATAGAATTCCAGTGTTATCTCCAAAGTTACATACTTAGGATATGCAAATATATACTTAAGGAAATCATTTTATGATTTTAAAAACACTTCAACGCTTACTCAGTCCATAGCTTATTGCAGAAATGAAAATAAACTAACTATGAAATTAAAATAGTTTTCTAATCCGATTGCACAAATAAGTATCAAAAACAGAGTCATTTATATTTTATGAATGTGTATTAATACGTTTGCCAGAAGAACCCGTCTAACCAACACGGGTACATCCGGGACAGGCTGTACTCCACATTGGATTTATTGGGACTGATAAGTGTAACATGACCTTTATCAGCGTCAGACAGGCCCAAAGGACCAACATCTCCAAGATAGCGAAGGCCTTGGGATAATCTCGTTGCTTCCCACTCTCTCTACACAGGTCAAGGGTGTTTTGTTGTCTAGTTAAAAAAACTAACTTTACTTTGAAATAATACAACAATTTGTCCATCCCTATGACGTTATTGAATATCAAAATCCGTTGAGGCATGAAACACAATATAAGTAATTGAACATGTGTCGTAGCTTCATTAAATGTTTGCATTTACTTACTGAATCAGAATTTATTTTTCTATTTTTCTTGCTCAGCGTGCCACAAGTAAAATTACATCGTATGTTATTTCTCTTGATATCGAACTAATATATGGATGATTAATTTTTATCCTAATGCTGTATTTACAAAGACTATATATTATTTTCATTTAGTTCAATATAACTTCAAGTATTTTCCATAATTTATCTTCCTTTTTAAAGGATTTAGTGGCCACTAAAACCACTCCTTAACTAATAAGTTTCATTTATTATATTATTCCTCGACTAGATAATTAATTTGAAAAGTAAGGAAATCAATTAATTATAAACAATACTTTTTCTAAAAGTAAAATTATGAGTAAAACTGAAATAAAAATCAAATCGTTAAATTTAATATTTATAACAAACGGTATCAGTGGATTGATACGTACTTTCTCCCTTAAGTCAATTTAAAAAGAACAACATTTAATAAAACTATAATACTCTTTAAACGTTTATATAAATAGCATTAAATAATTTATTGTTTCAAACATAATCATCCAATTTCTAAAGATAACAAAAGAAACAAAATTAAATTAATTGATAGAATTAAATAAGGGGCAACCCCCCGCCGTAATATCAAACTTTTTAATGGGTTTTATTTGGTGATGCATACCAAAATTACGCTTCATACCAAGTTTCATGGAAAACTGTTGGGAAATAAGAAGACATTTTTTAAACATATTCCATAACAATAGCATTGGGTGCTCTCGGACAATAAACTGAGTTAACCCGGGTAGTTAAATTTAACTTTTCTCTGGAACCGTTAGTCGTAGACAAATGATTCGAATACGAATTTGTTCCTTTTTTAAGCATGTTTTATATAATGGTTATATATTTACACATTACTTTATAAAATTACTGTTTCGCCAGAAAAATATTTTTTTTTAGTTTTAAAAGCCATAACTTTAACTTAACTTTAACGATAACTTTAAAATTCCGATTTTTGAGACATGCAGGTGATGTCATTTTGTTTATGTTATGAGGACTACCCTCGAAGGAATTCCCTAATCAACTAATAATTCGTGTGTATTTCATTCTTGGAGTAATCATTTGATGTGCAAATTACGTTTTTCTTATTCTGTGAATGGTTCAAACCTCACATATGAGGTTCGCCACTAAAATGTACTATCTTTATGGATAAATCAGCTGATTTTGCATTTCATTATATCCATAATGACCTCCATCAAATGCTGAGTCTAGAACCTCCATCTGATTGGTCTAAAACCTTTATCATTATGAAAAATCTGTATAATCCGTATAAATCTGTATTAACTCATAATGCAACGGTTTTCAATTTCCGTTTAATAATGAGCCTCTTATTGATGTTATTTTCAGTATGGTCGTAGATAAATACATTTATGACAGCGGCCCACAGGGTGAGTCCCGACATAAATAAATAACTCTTTATGAAGTTTTCGTTATTCCCTCATATGGATATGATATAAACTTTAGATTTATTCCAATTTATTTTCCAGTTAGCAAAGTTCGTTGTAAGCCTAATAGTTTCGTAATTGAAATATTATTAAGTAGACTCGCTTTTAGGCAAAAGATTTTGTTTATGCTTGCATCACTAGGATCAACTAATTAAGTTCTCAACTTGATGGATTGAAGATCACTTTACTAGGCTGCAGGTCATAATGTGTTTGTTTACAATGTTATAATTAATTATTCTTATCAGTGAGAACTTCACTGAGTTATACTGTAAAGTTAAAGCAATCTTTATGTAGTATTCATATTTTAAAGTCGTTTAATCCGTTGTAAATATTTTTAAATAATACTATTAATTTGAATATGTAAATAGTTAGATCCCAATAGATATCATAAAATTGAAAGATTACAAAGTGTACTTAACAGTAAATACAGATACTCAACTTCTATAATGTAAACTAAATACAAACAAAGTGACAATAGGAATTCATAATATTTTTATGTTTAATGGAACACACTTTTACAGACAATTTTAAGAAACACACGTACATGTACATATAGAGTCGTGAGGCAACTGCGTCGAAGGAGGTAGAAGGAATTCCCTCGGGAGAAGATGGCTCACTCCCCGTTGACATTCTAATTCCTCCCCCCCTCCTCGGTCCCTGTCACCCTTACATTAACCCAGATCCGCACTGGAATCACTTGCCTTGCCTTGAAGAGGATTACGCTAGGCACAATTTATACGAACACTCATTAGTTTTATGTGGAGTGAGAACATATATTGTTCAAGAGGTTCTCCGGAAGTTTATAAAATGACTTAAAGTGAAACATTGCGATTGGGGTACTTGCCCCAATGAGAGAGTTGACTCTAGGAGTATCCAGTATATTTTCTTCATTGTCACCATGATTTTAGGGGTTTTCAGGCGTAAAAAATCTTTATCAACTCTAAAAATACTAATAACATTATGATTTATATGCAATTTTCTTCTTTAGGAAATGAAGAACCAAGAAATGTTAAAACAGTATACAAATATTTATGTAGGTTATAGTTTTTTTTATAAAAAAGTAAAAAATACTTATACAGTATATAGAATCTTTTGTTTATGCATTATAAACATACGTAAAAAACTATAATAACCAACGTTTTAAAAATGTTATGTTATACACGGCGAAAACTTCGCCGATGACACTGTAGAAACGACTCTTCGCCGATCGACACTTCTAGGGTTAATGGTCAGACCTAGATGGCAAACTGTCAGCTAAAGAAAACAACACAATTACCATTGACCCCATTGATCTAAAAGTTTATACTTACTGTTTACTTTTATTGAGATATCTAAACATCTGTGCTAATAGGGTTCAGTAGTTAAAACTTTTCATTTTAATCTCAATGAATAGGTGATTAAAACTGTGTTATAATACAGAAGTATTTTCTTATAAAATTACAATACAAATTTTAAAATTACTTGATTTCTTGCTGAATTTCAATTTTTTGGGAAGAGCTTTGTCAGATTAAAATTTCACACTTTCAACCCAACCTTAAATTATAAATGAAGCAGTCGATGGGCGGAAGCCAAGAAGAAAATTTGCCGGCAAATTAAATATGAAAGAACTCCACTGAGGTAGGCCAAGGTGTAGAATCGTTAAGCATCTTCTCTCGTGAATGAAATATTAGTTATACATAGAACGAACTTAAACTACTGTATGCGTTCTTTTCGGAAAACCGATCTCTAGATTGTAGTGGTTTTAAAGTATTATGTAATCTAATATTATGTAATCTTAATTAATTTAATCTTGAATCACGTCGCAGATACCATGATGTCGTATCAACCTGAAATCAACCATTCAATACCTCCGGGGATCGAAATATACGTCATAGCTCACCATCAATATGTAGATCCACTGTTCTGTTGCTCCAAGACAATGTATTCTATCAAGCGATATCCGGATCTCGATGATCTGCCATGTGATACATTGTATCGATGCATGACTGATTTCAAAATAATGAAATAATGTGCGTTGGTAAATTTGGATATAGTTTAATACTTTACACTGTTATCATTAGTTATGTTGGCTTTGAGGAATTGGCCAACAACAACAATCGTAATAGTTGGTTCCTTTTTGAGATGAAACCCATTATAATTTGGAGATACAGCTAGTGGTTATAAATTTTTACCTTACTAAATAATTAATGTTCAAATCTAATTAACGGTTTTATAGACTACTGAAACGATAAAAGATTTTTATTAAAATTATTTACAATGAAAAAAGATAAAATAATATTAGATGAAAATTGAAGTGAATATTTTATTTTCAATAGTTAGTTAGTTTAAAGTTTTAAAATTTTCAAAATTATTATTTTTTTAGTAAATAAACCAATCACTTACTTGCTACTTCCTAATGCAAGGATTAATATTCTTACATGAACTGATGAAATGTAAAAGAACTAATACGACAGGAAACATTTTCTAACAAATATAAAATCATTAAAGCTCCTACCTACATTAACCGGTAAAATCATGACTTTAAAAGCAACCGTTATACAATTATTGCATGTAATATCTAGTTAGCTATGTACTTATCATACAAACAAGCACATAAAACATACACCTTTGTCCTATAGATTTACTACAGGTTATACTGAATATAAATAAAAAATACATTCCATTCTATTACATTTGTTAACTAATATAACTCTAAGACGTTGCCATTTTGCTTTCAATTTTTATGATGATATATTATTGAATATATTGTTTTCGTCGCAATCCACTCATTAATAATCTCAGTTAAGATAAATGCATTATAGGACTATAACTTTGCATTGAAGACGTTTTAACTGTACAACATGTGGGAGGCCTCAAAGCCCGTAACCTGTTACCCCCTCCCCTCCAACACACCGATGTTGTCCAGTGTACCGTACTAATGAAGGGCGTCTCGTCACCACTCTAAATGCAAACACGTGCTTGGAGCCACTCGCACCCCCCCCCGCCCACACCAAAACACTTAGGTGCATCTCAGTTCTTAATTAATTTTTGCAAATTTTCTTCGTTGTTACGTAAATTTTAAAATAGTTTAATTTTGTGTACTGCTTTATTCACAAACAGTTCTGCTAGCTTAAAAGTGTATAATATTTTTAAAGAATTAAATTAAACTAATGGACTTAATATTTAAATTCAATGACATTAAAACCTACTTGCTGGGTTTTGGAATGTCCAGAAATGTTTTGGTTGTTTTGGAAAAACATATTTATAGATTATTGGTTGTTTTGGTTATCAGAGTGTAACAATAATTTGTAAGTTTTTGTTTTGTGCAAATGTATTTAATGAATATTATACTATGTGAGTATTACTATTAACAATTTCGCCATTCACAAGATTTAATATTTCTTAAAAAAAGTTATAGCAGTTAGGTATGGTTGTGTTTTGGGTTGGATTTGAACATTGAACAAACAATAAATGATTAATTAACAATTTATAATTATGTAAATCAGTACACCTCACGGCTTTTTTGCCCGTGCGAAGAACGGGTACTTTGCTAGTAATAATTAAATGTTAATTGTTCGATTTAATGGAATCCATTCATATAGAACAATAGATTTTATTCATTCTAACAACATCTTATAGATATCAATTAATTGTTCAATTGTTCAAATAAAACTCAATGAGATAGGTGTTTAGGATGTAAATAATATTGGTAGCAGATATTTTATAAAGATATTAATTAACATACTAATTTAATTATTATATATCTTAAATATATAATTTTAAATTTATATTAAAGAAGCACTTTTTGAGTGTTAGTACTCTACCAACAAGGAGGCTTATGTGAACAGTATTTTATATAAAGAGGAATGTTAGAAAAAAACCCATATCGACGTAAAAAGAAATTCATCAAAACGAAGCCATGTTAATGTGATTGTAATCTCTATATATAAAATTGAATGTATGTCTGTCTGTATGTATGTATCTCCTTTATGCGTTGCCAAACTACTCAGCCGCCATGAAATTTTAGGAAGTTGCTCTACATGTGTCCGGGAAGGTTTTAGGGAAAAAATATTTTCGAAAACCCCATAAGTTTCCATTTTATGGTGTTTTAAATTTCTAATGTTAACCTTATGGAGAGTAAGTTTGTTTACAAATTGTCTACAATGAAAACATTTGATTTCTTAGCTACAGCTGATTGGTTTACTTTCCATTAGCAATACCATATGCTTTACTATCCAATGCCATCTGAATCATTCATTAATGTTAAACTATGAAGTAAATGTGTACTGTAAAAAATGAACAGCTTTATTCACCACGTTAATAGTTTACGGTTTTGGGGGATTAAATATTTTTATTTTTATTTTCTGTCTGATTAAAGTCACGTGTTTATATTATAATTACAATGTTTATATTATTACGTTTATTATAATAATCAGCTGTTGTATATCTTTCCTATAAAAGCCGTATTACAGTTAGGTTTCGTTTGGGTTTGGATTGGATTTGAAAGTTGTGAATTAATCCACTCAGATTTATTTGTTTTATGGGAATGATATTAATATGTTTTATCGTTTCAGTATTGTTATTCACTATGCAGCGACCCAGAATATATAACCTTTCACAATGAAGCCGTATTGCTATTCGACTTCAGAACATGGCCAATCTTAAAGTTAACATGTGTTTACTGTGAGGCGTTACGAAGTTCGCCGGGTCAGCTAGTAACGTATATTTATTAATTAATTTCCTATAACATTTTGAAACTGCGCCTTTTTTAGGACTAATGTTTTATTTGTGGGATTTATTTCTAATTAAGCACTTTAATTTATAAATAATTTTATTAGGGCTTAAATTATACTTGTTCTTATTAGTCTTTATCGAATGATCCCCTAGTGTCGTAAAACACTAGTTAATGATAACAAAATGTGGTTTTACCTTTATTATTTATGTGATTAGTTATTTTGATATATATTTAAAATTTCAAACTACGCTAAACCACCTCGGTCTTTTAAAACGTACGGGTTTTCTATTATAGACTTTAGTATAACATTGGATCACGGTAAAGAAGTGTGGAATTAGGTTTCTGGAATAAAAAATTCAACCTGAACTTTATCGCATGATTAGCAGAGCTAATAATAATATTCACCGAATGTCGGGTAGGAGTTCTAACGATTCAACAGGTGGGTCTTAACAATTAAGACTCGGATAGGGTTTCCGTTTTGCATAATTATCCTATTTTACCCTTTACCTCGGGGCCTCTGCCGACAAGTAACCTATAATTTATTACTGATAGGTTTACCAATGCAACCCGACTTCATTGTATATGTAGTGGGATCAATATGACAAATCTCGTTATTTAACATGTCGATACTGTATAGCTTAGACACAAATAAATTATTATTAACAACAGTGGGGTTTTGGGAGGAAGTGGGGAAAGAGACCTTTTTTGTCTATACCAAAACGATATACGACCAAGTTTCCTTACTGTAATAACCACACTTATCAACATTTAACGAGAGGAAGTATGTAGTCTCAGGGAAATCAAGGACGTTAAACTAAATAGTTACTCTGAATTTAAAATTACACCAAATGATGTTGATAAATAAATATGGTTAGTCTAGTACAGTAAGGAAACTTGGTCTTATATAGTGTAAATATAGACCAAAACCAGTCTCTTCCCTCGCTTTCTCCCATAATCCTACTAATAGTATTTAATTTGTAAAAGTATTCTACGAATGATTATCAATAATTTAATTTGGTTACAGGTATCAGCTGTCAACATTTTATTTTATTCGCTTCCGATGAATGAGCGAACACTCGTGATCGATTGGGTCATTAGAGACTTGGCAGTGACGTCATCAATAAACCCAAAATCAGTGATCGGATCATAGGATTGACTTGGAGCACATCAATAAACGTCAGCATCCGACCACGACGGCTGACGTCATGACGTCACGGCGTCGCGGCGCTCACACTCGGTTTGGCGTCTCTCCATCAAGCTGACTCGCGGAACTCGGAACTCAGCGTTTCTGACATCGGTCGATGGTTTGGCGCCAATATAATAACCCAGTATCCTTGCAAGGTATTCGGCGCCTAGTAGCAACAAAATCCGAATAATTAAATGATTCTACATAAAAATATTTGTTTTATTTCATCAAATGTTAAAACGATCTATACAGGAATAGTACAAATATATACAAAAAAATAATAAATTTCTTCAAAGATTTATACATTAAAAATGATAAAATAAAAACCCATAGGCAGCCCTGAGTTGGGTGTTTCAGTACTTTTTAAACAACACAAAAAAATTGTTTTGGTACACCAATAATAATATTTTTAGACTTAACAATAATAAGTAAATAAAAATTATATTGTTTGGCTTTTAATCTCAACAATATTAAGTCAAGACAACAAAATAAAACAAATTTGTCAATTACCTACAACAATTTAAACTTTAGTGAGTCCAACACACTGACTTATTAACACAATACTTTAAAGACATGACTACAAAACAAAAATTAAAATAATTTAAAATATAACAGACATTTGGTGTTGGTTACTGGGCTAGAGAAATAAAAAATAAATAATAAGTAAGATAATTCACAAAAATATAGTACATTCGTAAAAAGGATGAATTTTGGGTTTAAGTTCGAGAACTAGGCAAATTGATCCATCCAAATGAGGGGTTATGGATTTATAGTCTATCCAAAATGGGATTTTTGAGGATTTTACAGGTAATTTGTTAAAAAATCAAAATTGTTATTATCACCATTGGAATTAGCTTCACAAAAACAAGAATTAATTTATGTATTTTGAATCTTCACTCTAAGTCAATTGGCTGTGGGGTATAAGATTTGTAAACGTTAGCAGGTAAGACAGCCTGAGTGGTAATCTTAAAATTAAAATATAAAATATTTTTTTAATAATGTGTAAAAAAGTTATACAGCTTTATGTAGTTATTTTCCAATTGTTAATGCTGAAAAATATTATACTGTTCTAGTTCCTTGTCGCAGAAAATCTACTTAATATTGACCAACTTATTCAATATAGAGAATTGATATAGCATACATAGATATTAATTGAAATATTGTGATTAAGCTAGGTATATAGCTTTATGTTGTGAAGGTCTACGTTGAAAAATAGAAATTAAGTACTTACTCATGACAGCAATTGTTTGTAGTTATTCTCTTCACGTGTAAAGGAAGCTGATAAATACAACTTCCTTAACTCATCTATGGTTAAGAATAGTTTGTAAAATGACAAGTAATTCCTTAATCAATGGATATTATCTTATTATGCAGGTTTGCTGCTGCGAGGTAATTTTGGATTTTCTTTGTATTTGTTATGTTTTTCTTAAGTTTCACTTATGATGTTTACCAATTTTTATACCTACTTGTCTCTGATGTATTTTCAATTTCTTTTTTTCTTTCCTGTAGGCCTGACTATTTTTATAGGCTCTAATACCCTTCATGGAAAATAAGAAATATTAGTACATTTTCATGGAAAAACGATTTTTTTATGTTTGCATTTACTTCCCTGTGGGAATTAGGTTAGATCATGGAAATGTCTAAAGGGAATGTTTTCAATTAATCTAAACAGCTGTTCTTATTATTTTATATTAAAAATTCAATACAATAGCCTTGGTAGTTTCTATGGAAACCTGTTACATGTTTTTCATCTTAAAAATCACCAACATCCCCCCAGAAGTAAGACATATTCATGTCAAAATTATAAATCTAGATTTATAATATCATAGGAAAATGTGAATTTTGAGTTAAGAGTGTAACTATATATATTAACATTCATTAACTATACGATTCCACACAGCCTCAGATTGGCTTCTCCAAGGAGGAATGATGAATAGTTCAGTAGTGGAGATTACCTTCCTCTGTGGTCAGAGTCACAACGACGGACCTTGTGTGTTGCTTATACAAGTATTCTACATATCAATCTCTTCAGAATTTTATAAAACCTGTACAATCCTAATACCCAAAAAGCCTAATTACATGTGGTGTTTATTTTCATATTTTCTTTTATTCTTTTTAACGATACCATAGAAAACGATTATCAATGCAGTTTTTAAATTTCTCCATAATTGCAAGTTTTTTAACACAATAATCATTTTTAGGGAAGAGTTTGTATATAGAACAGCTGGTTTAACAATGTTTAAAGCTATAAATCTACATAAAAACAATATTGAAATTAAATGGTTGGTAAATGTTTTCCATACAAACATTTAATTCAAACTGAAAACACATTGAAACAGAAAACAATAAAATTGCTCTCAGTATAATTAGTATTTGTGAAGGTGGCATTGTTTATTTTCTGTATACAATTTAGTATTCAAACTAATCACTATTGATAAATTGTTTTGTTTTCATTATGTGTGAATGTTTTACCTCAGCCGGTCCATATAGTAAATAATTATTCTCAATACACTAAATAATACTCACCAATAATAAACTTAATATCCACTACTGGCTGTAATTTATTTTGGTTTTAATAAGTATAGACTTTTTATCTCAGCAAAATAGGTCCATCCATAGTTGACATTTTACGCTTATAAATTTGTTTCTAAGTTATACTGTTCTTCAACAAGAATAAACTGTAGGTGTGTTTAAACCCGTATAGATAACGAAATTACTTTATTAGTGAATTGAGTAATCTATGAAATGGATCTGAGATCTGGTCACTTACCAAGAAATCGGAAAAGAAACTTGGGTTTGAGAAGAAAGTTCTTCGTTCAATATTTGGACCAGTTTATGATCAAGGTACATGGAGGATAAGGACCAACAGGGAATTAAGAACTCTCTATCAAGATCCTGACATCATTGCTCTAATCAAAAGCAGAAGACTGAGATGGTCAGGTCACGTTAATAGAAGGGAGCTGTACTCCACATTAAGAATAGCTTTAGAGCATCTTCCACGAGGCAAACGACCACTGGGGCGCCCAAGACTAAGGTGGTGGGATCAGGTGCAGAAGGACATGCAGAAGCTTGATGTTGCACCAGACCTCATGCAGGACCGAGACGGATGGCGTGCGGCTGTTGGCGAGGCCAAAAACCATTTACGGTTTGAGTGGCCACATAGGTAAGGTAAGGTATGAAAATATTTTACGTATATATTTTACAGCAATATTAAATTTAAAAATAATATTGGCATTTTCAAAATTATTATTAAAATATATACCTCAAAAATAATAATTTATTCTATCTAAGTATTACTATCCAAGGAGAGTCGGATGGGGCTAAATTTTCCTAGTCAAGACAATTTTTATGAAAACATTTGAATCTCTAGTGTTGTTTTTTATGTTCTTAATTTTTTTGTTTTCCTCTGTACTTTTAGTGTACGATATTGTTAAATAGAACAATTTAGTATTTTTCTTTTTTGCTTTACTTTTTAAGCTTGCTAACCTTATTTTAGTATTATATAAATTGTTACATGTAAAAAAAGAAAAAGACACGTTTGTTAAATCCCAACACTTAAAATAAAGAGGAATGTTTATGAAAGAATTTTTTTTAATATTAAGATACCTCTTAAGGTTTTTGAAAAAAAGTTACATTTGTAAAAAAACTATTTTCGAGGAAATCAATTTGAAGAAGCAAAAAGTGAGAAGCTCGTGCTGAAATAATCCTTCCAGTTCGACTATGCAGGTTTTTGCAAAAAGAACCATAACATTTTTTCTATCGCTCAAAATTTATTGGACAAGATTTCAAATTAAAGCTAAATATTTGCTTTAAAAATGACTCTCTCGACTTGACATGAAATATGTGTTTCATAATCGTATGAGTCAAACTAAATTTTTAACTAAAAAATAATCATTAGTGTAAAACGATTAAACGACCACTTCAAGACTAATTCGGGATCAGGGCAGAAGGACATGTAGAAGCTTGATGTTGCACCAGACCTCATGCAGACCGAGACGGATGTTATTTTTTCATCTTTAGGCTGTTGCCCGAGGCCAAAAACAATACGGTTTGAAAATTTACATAGGTATATAATATATATATAAATATTTTACGTATATTTTACAGCAATATTAAATATGTATATAATATATTGGCATTTTAAAATAACTCTCGTAAAAATGGTCCGATCGAGACCAAATTTGGTAGAGACGTGTATTCCTACAAATGCTTGGACGAGTTCGTAAACCAGACATATCGGTCAATGGGAACGGATAGTTTGGGGGGGTTTTGTACCCCAAAATCAGGTTTTTTGCGCTTTTCACATGTAATTTTAAAAAATTTATAATTTTATATTTCACCATTAGAATCAGCTTAAAAAACTACACAATTAAGTTCCTTAAAGTTTTTCTCTATCTCCAATGGTTACCGAGATATTAAAAAATCTAAACACAGTACATTGTATTGTGGGGCTCCAATGTTAATCTTATGGAGGATAGTTAAAAATTAATATTTCCCATATTAATCAATATTTTTGTATAAAACTTGATATTTACCTTCATGTGGTTGGGACCCATAAGTTTATGCTTAAAAATCATAGTTTATGTGTTTATCATGGTAGCAAACCTGCATACTCTTTTCCCATGTTAATCATATAGGGAATAGGCAAAGTCCTTTATTTATGGACAGATGTTGATGAAAGTTGGTATAAATATTAAGATAAAAATTATTCATGGTAGAAATGACTTATTTCAGTGTTCCTCACAGCAGCTAACCTGCACACTCTTTCCTATGTTAATCTTATGGAGAATAGGCAAATAATTCTCATGTTTATGGACATATTTTTATAAAACGTCATATATTATTATTGATTTTAAAACATTAATAAGCCTGTTTTTAATCTCGTCAGGGTAATAAAGTTATTCAGCGGAATATTTCCACGTAAAACAAACCAACTGCCATTCTAATACCAAAGGTAATAACCTGATACATGTCAATTGGTGGTCACTAATTAAAACGGTGGATTCCCCGATCCAGGTCTAATGAATGCGGTCTCACTGCGGCTATGCTAATGTCACTTGGGATGTCGACAAGGAAAAAGGTCACTCACAGAACTGTGGGCTGAGAATAAATCGACATTAGGCCTACTGCTCTCCCCGGAACATGACCTCTATGAAAGAGGATTTAGAAGTTCTAAAAAACTACTGACGGATTCTTGAGATGTTTATGAGAATTCGTGAAGAGGGTACTCAGTGAATGTTTATCTAGACTTACCATTAAGAATATGGAACATTAACGGATATGGTAAAATAACCTTTACTACTTCTTTACAAAGCTTTAAGAGTAAAATGTTAACAAAATGGTATAATGACAATTTTATAAATAAGTAGTTTCCTACATTTTTTATTAATCGTTTTTCTTTGCTTATAGTAGACTTATATTAAAATTATGGGGAATATTTTCTGTTATCTACACCAAATATTAATTTAATATGTAATTATGTTATGGAGAAGTGGTTAAAATTCCGTAAACCCGTAAACTTAATTTATCCATATTAAAAAATACATCATATGTTCTTTGTACAAGATTCAATTAAAGAGCCTTCAAACTCAATTTTACCTAGATAGTTAAAAATATAAATAATTTCTGACGAGACGAAAAGAAAGAGGAACCAAATTTATGTACTCTAATACAGATTGACCCAAGAACTTGGCGGCACGCAAGTAGAAACTGCGCATTGCGGTCGTCAAATGCCCTTCTTCACATCTTTATTCCATTTCAAGCCGTTTGGAGTTTTATCTCTCATTCCACTTGAACCTTGGTTGCTACCACTTAAGCATGACGAACAATTCTTGCATCAAACCCTTGAACTTTCTTAACCCAAAACTTGTCAATTGTCTTAACGAGATCTAGTAATCAAAATGAAGCTGTTAATGCAATGATATCCAATATTAGCTTTTACAGCCATCCCTTACCACGTGAAGATCAGTTTACCTATAGAGCCATAACAATATGTTAATTGATATAGGCCTAAAAAACTCAATGTTACATTTTGTTAGACCTAATAGTTTTATTACTTTGGACAGTAAACTTAATAGTTACCATATAACTAGTAGCCTACATAAAATATCTTTAAAGACTGATGTATTGGTATTACCCAAGATCCAACTTTATGGGATGAAAAACAACAATAAAGAATATTTGTTCATATTTTTAAGTTTTTAAGAGACCTTAATCGGTGTTTAAGATTGTTTAGGGAAATCCAAAACACTAGTAATCTTAGCGTCTAATTATATAAGATGATTTATGAAATTCCGAAGTAGCTATTTGTGTAACTAGAGGTTCATATGGCAGCACGAACCGTCAGCTGAGTGTTGTGAACTTCCAGGGCGGCCATGACGGTTAGCACTCGTATTACACACAAGATTTCCCAACAATAAAAAGTCATTTAGGTTATGTTTGATTTTCCCGTTGGTATAAATATAAACAAAACTTTTCCGGTAACCTCAGTTTCATTGCGCAAAACCGGAAGTAAGTGTTGTAGGAACGGCGACTGCCTATCAGCTGACTGAGCGTTTAGCGCACGCTACTGGTTAGTTTCATATAGATTTGGAGGGTTCCGCGCATGTGATTGGCCGGTTACTTATCCACCCTAGAACTTGTGCGGATATGTACTGCTTATACGTTCTGCCAACAGTGCGAAATGGGCATGTTATCGCACGGTTGTAGAAAAAATATTCATAGTTGGAATTGAAATTATGTTTTTTTCCTACTTAGTTATCATGATAATTAGTTTAAAGGTAAAATCAATCATAAATGTATTATAAGATAAAATATATCAAAACGCGAATATAAATTAGCTAAAGATATTGTAAGATTTATTAGTCCAGAGATTACCTTATCAACTTAGCGCTGTCGAAAAGAAGTAATTGTTATTTTCAAGTGTTCATAGTGCCTTTTAAGTTAAATTTAAAACTAACGAATTTCTCTATACATTGGTTCAATAAAAACAACTTTTATAACAATAACAAATTAAGTAGATTAGATTATTTAAATGGTGATCGTACCACGAGATAGGTATTTTAAGCCAAGTATGAATGAAACGAGAGTAGGATGATTGTGGCGCGATCTTCTAGTCATGTTATTGACTAAGGCAGGCATGCCTGCACGTTCCTTAGGCAGAACTGTTAATTAATAGTCCAACAGTTAAGGCACATCTAAGGGACCTAAAGTTTTACGTGGAATCTGAACAACTGCCTCTGAACTACGGACTGGTCTAATTATGAGGATGGTCTTTGCGGATAACGTAGTATTCAATAGTGCGGACTATTGAATATTTATTGTGTTAATATTATTTGGGTGTAGTTGATTAATTGAATGGGAGTAGTTTGGTATAATTTTTGTGAGTGATTTTGAATGATTCAGCAGCATTTTTAAATTTTCGCATGCCTTAAGACCGATATTTATATTTGTCATTTTTACTTTACATATTAAAACTAATATTTATACAATGAGCTTTTCCTATTTTTTTAAATTGCGTTTTATATGTCCTACTAAAGTACTAAAACTGCACAAATATGAATTTCATAATATGTATAATATGTTCTGTAGATTGAAATCAAATGTTATGAGTAAAATAAACTATATATTTGTGAATACTAGTACTGTTATGTGGTGCAATACAATACAGGACTGGGTAGACCAGACTGCAGCGTCTGGCGTCTTGAAGAACTCACATCGATTGTGTTTTCACCCAACCACTCGCACTACTGATTGGGTCTGTACCGTTAAACGTAATGTTATGCTACCGGGTGTTTCAAAAAGGACGCACATGGAAGTTTGAGAATGTGAATTTATTACATTAAGTTATTAAATTAATTATAAGTTATGCTGTATGAAATTATTACCTTCATTATATTCAAATTACCTTTAAAACTTCACAATAAATGTTCAAAATGGCTTCCTCCACTAGTAATGCAGGTTCGAACACGTTTCATAACATTTGCAGCCACTTTTCGTAGTGTTTGCTCAGAAATGATTTTAATCTCACTTTCAATATTAGCCTTCAATTCGTCAAGTGTATGAGGATTGTTATTAAAAACCTTACTTTTTAAATTCCCCCAAAGAAAAAAGTCAGCTGGAGTAAGATCTGGGGATCTTGGCGGCCACAATCCTTTTGATATCACACGATGGTCAAAAAATTCTCGTAACATATTCATCGTTTCAGCAGAAGTATGGCATGTTGCATTATCCTGCTGAAACCAACAATATCGATCGTCTAATTCTAACAACGCTATAAATTGTTCAATAAGGTTGCGATACACAACACCATCTACATATTTGTCAAAAAATAAAGGCCCTACAATACGACGCCGGGAGATCGCACACCAAACACCAATTTTACGTGCATGTAATGGTCGTTCTTGAAATGGGTGAGGAATTTCAGTGCTCCATATTCGGCAGTTTCGGCTGTTGATGTAACCATCTAAGTGGAACCACGCTTCGTCACTGAAATAAACACAATCCAATATTTCAATACCGTTGTCATTAACAAGAGAACGTATCCAACGACAATACTGTATACGTTTCCCATGGTCAACATCCTTCAGTTCATGAACGACTCCGATGCGGTAAGGACGCAGATTCAATTTTTTAGTAGCCCTGAAAGTGGAAGATAGTGACAATCCAGCCTGTACAGATAACTTTCTAAGTGATCTTTGGGTGAGGTAGTCAAACGTTGTTTCACATTGTCCAGAACTTGTTCTGTTAACACTGACGGTCGACCTGTGCTTTTCCGATCCTGTACACTTCCAGTCTCACGAAATTTATCGATCAGACGCGTTATTGTGGCGTTATTAGGTACTGCAGAATTGGGAAATTTCAACCTGAATTCGTCTTTCACTCGTTCGTAAGATTTATATGCGAAAGAACTTTCAATAATAAACACACGTTCATCCTTTGAAAACCATAGTTGAACATACACAGACACTACAGATTACAAATTAATACTAACAAGCACTAGTAAATGTAAAATGGTGCATGCCGGTTCAACAATGAGTACGGTAGTGCCAACTGTTATTTGGGGGAACAAAATATTTCCTATACAAAAAATATATTCCCTCAAACTTCGATGTGCGTCCTTTTTGAAACACCCGGTATAAGGGACAGGTCATGTTTGATTGTGGCGTTTAGTCTCTAGATGAACACTAAAAGATTGTTTTTGATCTTATGAACAATTATGTAAAATGCTTTAGTTATTCTTAATACTATTTGGGAGTAATTATTAAGGAATTAAGAAAATCCCTTAAGAAATTCTATATTTCTTATTCCGGGCAAGAAAAATTAACTGCAGTATTTGGAGTCTAGAAGAGTTTTAATTGATTGTGTTTGAATTAGATTAGATTATTGAAATGGCGACCATACTACGAGGTAGGTATTTTAAACCAAGTATGAATGAGAATTGAGTGTGAGATGATTGTGGTGCAATCTTGTAGTCTTGTTACTGATTAAGGCTGACATGTTCCTTAGACAGGACTGTTAATTAATAGCCCAACAGCCGATGGCAACTAAGGGACCTACAGTTTAACGTGGAATCCAAACCACGGCCTCTGAATTACGAATTGGTCTAATTATGTGGATGGCCTTTGCAGATTAACGCATTATTCAATAGTGCGGACGTTAATCCACACAAGAGAACACTAAACCCACCGACCATCGCTCACAACTATCCACAATTGAGTTTTGAAAATTCATGATAGCGTTGGTTACTATTCAATTTAACCAAAAGGCAATAAAGTACAGGAACGAGATTTCATCTTGTATAAGTAAGTAAGTTAGACCTATTCAACATTTTGTGTAATAAGGAACAGAAAATGCTCTACTGCAGCGTCTCACGTGTGGATGAGCTCTAATCAATGTGTGTTTTTATGTTTGTGTGTGTGTGCGTGTGTTTGTGTGTGTGTACTACGGGACTGGGCTTACTTGTCTGCAGTGGCTGGTGTCCTGAATAGTTTATATTGAGTTTGGAACTACGCGTGAAAATTATTGAGACCGTTCGAATACCGATGTTATATAGGCACTGGGAAGAACGATCTGTCAGGTCATCTGAACCCGTAGTCCCGACTAATCGCCTAAAATTACAAATTTGAAACTGAAAAAACCATGATTATAAGTACTGCAATATAAAATTTATAAGTAAGTAAGTTATATTAGCAATGTAAAACTAAACTAAATTGCGAATTGACAATTAAAACTTATGGTTTCCCATATTAGGGTAGTTTTCATATACGAATTGCTAATAGCAAAGAAGGGAACAATTCCATATAAATAATAAATTGATTTTATTACAGAAAGCTATTTTGTGAACATAAATACATCGTTTAGGGAACACCACCGGTAACGCACTATTATAACATTGGATCACAGCCTTATGCAATTAACTGCTGCTTTTTATCAATAAAAAGGGTTCACTAAAACCTTTTGTTTCATTTTTTGCACAGGCTATATCGACTATCCCAAAGGTGTAACAGCAAGTAGATCTGTATAAAACTACGAAGTAAATAATATAATAAATAGTCAGGTTTTCTTTTATCAGTTTTTGTTTGCTCTTCTATGAAAATCGTACTCTTTGCTTTTCAAATTAAAACGTATTTCATATTCATATTTTCAAAAAATCGTAGATAAAAATATTTCCTTAAATCAAAAACACTGAATTATTAGGAAGTATTAATATCAAACGTAACAGAAAAAATTAACGTTCGTCTATAAAATATAGACAGCAAATAAAAAACAGAAAATGTATTGAGATTGAAATGAAAAACACACAGGAAATAAACTGATGTGGGTAGAACCTTTGTGATTAGACTTTTGTTGCCATAAATATGAAGCAATGTAGTTAAAGATTATAGGCAATATTTTATTTTCTAATTTTCAACAAAAAAGATACCCATCAAACTTATGGGACCTAAGAAGAAGAATAAATGAATGATTAATTAAATAAAGAAGCCGTACATTCTGTTTCTCTTGGGTTTTAGTATAACTAATTTAATCTGGATTCCTATAGTAAAATATTAATATAAAAGGAAGGTTTTAAGGCTGCGTAGAACTGTAACGTATTGAAGCTTTTAGCCAAATTAGATCGACTTGCCCCTTTGGTGGTGGAATTCAATTAGGCGGAAGACAATGAGGGCAAGTTCTTGCTCAAAAGGGGGCGGTAGAATGGACAAAGGTCAGAAGAAAATAGGAGCCATTTGACCCACAGGTCTTTGAAACGTTTGTGTTTTGACTATTCTGAGTGAGGAGATATGTGAAGCGGAATGCATTTATATTACATTTAAGATCTTGTCTGAGGCTTGGGCTCCTTGACCCTTAAAATTATTCTTAAGACACAGAGTTTTAGCAAGAGAGGGTTCTATAATGATTGAGCAGACATAGTTCCTACAGGGTGGATCCAGGGTAAGCACTGATACTTAGTGGCAGTTTGGTCTCGGTTAAGCATCCCTATCCGAATGTTATGGTCGAGTGGATCACTTTAGAGTGTTCTTAGTTGGAATAATTTCTCTATTTCAGTTAAATTTAAAGAAATATATTGTTTTTGTTTGTCACAAAATGTAATGTGAAGTGTAAAATTCATTCTGTTGAAAATGTAAAAGGTTTTGTTTAGGCTACTAATAAGATCCCTTTAATAGTATTTTGATACTTTTCCAAAAAATATTTTTTTATCTTACATTTGTGAGTGTAAATGTAAATTTTTAGGATCCAAAATCGTTAAAGTAGAAAAATAAATTAAACACGGAAAGTACAAAATTATTTACCAGTTGTCAAAGCATTGACATCTTATACTTCCATAACTTTGCATCTTTGCAGTTGCCACAATGAACCGTAACGTGGTTTAAAACCGTTTCTTTTATAAATAATTTCGACAGTTTTTGGTGTTACCTGTAAAACATATAGTAAGTTGTAGAAATTAAAAATTATCAGTAAAAAGACTAAATAGAAAAATGTAAATCTAAATCCAAAAATTGGTTTTACTTATGATCATAAAAAATCTTTCTTTTTAGGCTTCCCTAAACAACCATGGAAACCTTTTCCAAGATGGTGTACCTCTTTATCTGAGACTTTGCTTTAATTCTTAATTGTATATAACTTTCTTATTCATGGCCATGACCTGGTTGTGAAAGGATTGTAGATTTTCTCGTCGTTTTGCAGCGATTTACTCCGCAAATGGTATTTTAATGGCCACTGGAATATAAAATTAGAATGTGGACATTGGAAGGGCTTTCGCGAATCGAGTTGAAAAATGTAATGGGAGTTTGATGACGATAAGTTTAGTAAAGTGCTATTTTTAGTTTAGAGGTTCACTAAAAATAAGCTTTTAAGTAAACCTCTAACTTTTTATGCGTATAAAATTAATTTATACCAATTATAATCAACAGTGAAAAGATGTCTTGACTTCGATAAAATTTAGATTCCAAAAGATCAACTTCTACATCCTGCATCATTTGTGGAGAATGTTTTGAAGAGGATTGTATCCGTGGTATTTTGTAAAGGGTGGGCCCGTGGAAATTGTGAAATTTTGGACGAATCTTTTTATAACTGTGACATGTGGACAAAGAAAGATAATGATGTAAGTATCTGACATAAATTTTCAGTTTTTTGGAACCAAAATTCATATTTTTAAATTTGGAACCTCTTTAGAAAATAAACAAAGTTGAAAAAGTATTCATTTGAATAATTTAATATCCGCTCAACATAAGTTTAGAACTATTTTAGGTCTGTCAAAAGCATTTTGTAAAAAGGTAAACTTTTGGGAAAAATAGAGTGATGTTAAAGCTATTATTCTAAATAATTTATTCCCATTATACATGAAATACTGTAGTATTATTTTACGCATAAGGTTGCTATTTATCGTAATTCTTAAACTGGATAAGTAAAAAAAAAGCTAAGGTGTCTGATACCTGCTAACCTTCCCTGAGCATTGAAAATGAATTGGACAATATTTTTAGTGAGTAAAGTTCACCTGAAGTTAGAGAATTTATCGTCGGCAAGAAAGGGACGCAGGTTACCTTAAGCGAATAAAATAATTTTAATTATATTTTATAAGAAACAGGAAGGTATTTTTGCTGAAATTCATAATTTAGCCATATGATCAGAGTGAATATAATTGATGTCACGCGTTATTCTAGCATGGGTAAAATACACTAGAGAGAGCTACATCTGCGTCGGCATCAGTACCGCACTTAGGTGGATTAAGCGTTCGAGCTTTAATCAGGAAATCTCTGAATAGGTCTTTACATTTAACGAAGCTGTTCTTCAGGGAATCTCCTGGTTGTTAAGACTAAAGATCATTTTAGAGGAACGAGTAAATAATGACTCAGCAGCCGATTTCTAGAGTCATTTTCCAAATACATTGATATAGGATTCCATCTTATAATTTCAATTGAGTTAACAAATTTAAAATGTCTAAATATGTTTAGAGTTCTTTTTACTTTTTATTAAATTTATTTATACTTTCATTAATTATGTACTTAAATATTAAATCAACCTTACATACCTAATAAAATAAATTTTTGAATAATTTAAAAATTATTTTTACCAATTTTATAGTTTTAAAATGAAATACATATCCATAATAAAACTATGAATAATTTAAGTTATGTTTATTATTTTTGAAAAATAACAAATCCTTAGTAAATTCTGTATAGGTTTAAAAAAATATTTCTATAGTTGCAATAACCTAAGTTTATAAAATTATTTTGAACAGCTTGTAACATTTACGATACTCAATTCAGCTTAAATTTAAACTTTTGTTTTTTTTGTGAAAAATCGAAGATATTAACTTCCTTTCAAAGTACGAAGGGCGATGATTCAATTTAGTATATTTTCTGTATAAAAAATGTTTTCAACCGTTTAAACTAAATCGTGTATTATATCAAAGTTCAAGAAACCTTTATTACTGAAATGCTAATGTTTACAAAACAAAACACAAAATTATAAGCTGATTTAAACATGACATTAAACAGTAAATTAAACAAAAAACAGGTATTGGTTTGGCATGTAATGGCAGCATGCTTTTTAAAAATGTGACCACCCGCTTCTATCTGCCAAATATCAATTCCTAGTCTCTTGAGGACTCTTTCACTTTTCCACAGTGTTCTTCCGTTTTACAACTGCGGCCAAGAGATAAGTTTATTTTAAAATATTTTAAAGGTTGACTCCTGATACCTTGGGTCTTTCCCTCTCCCTCTTGTTGTTCTGTGCGAATTAAATCTAACTGGCAGCGCATCTTTCATCAAAGGAAAAGTTCTGATGGAGAAATACCCTTAGTAACGTCCCGTTGTCTGTGACTATCGTTCTCGGAATACCCTACCGACATATTATGAGTTACAACTTTTTACTGCGGTTTATGAGGTCATGCAGTTCACTTTGATTATTTCGACCCAGCCCTGAAAATGGGCATCTACAACCAATAAGAAAATGTTATTTAAGAACGCATAGTCAACATGTATCCTTGTCCATGATTGGTTACAAATGGGTCAACTGTTCAAAAACTTATTTTTAAGTTCACGAGGGGCGTACACAATATGCAGGTTTGAGACACGTGCTCAATTGACTCACTTATGTTTGGCTACCAAACGTATTCTCAAACTAGTGATTTCATTTTTACGTTGCCTTGGTGAGTGTCATGAGGATCTGAAAGGATCTTTCCTCTAAGTTTTGTTGGAATTACTGCCCTGACTCCTGCATAATGTCATGATGCAACCTTCGTGGATAGCCATATCACTCTTCTTCATTTCATAAGGCTTAATATGAGGTTTAACGTTACTAATTAGCCAACCATTCACAGTGAATGCCTCAAGGAGAATTGAACCCTCTTCGGTCACCTCTTTTATCTCCGACAAGGTTTCAGGAGAGTCCCTGAAAAAAATCAATCCGACAACTGTACTATATCCTTAATCGGCTTCATCAAACAACTTCGTCAAGTGGTAATAGGCTGAGTCAATCTACTCTCCCGAATCTTTTTGTCAACACATACTCAGTCTTTAATGTTAAATTTGGAATATAAAGAGCCCATCTCTGGAGTCTGCATGAGGTAGACATAGGTACACCTTTTGCTGAACCAAATATAGATGACAGTATTTGATGATCTGAATCAAGAACTCACAACCCCCATAGGTACAACCAAAACCTTTTTAGAGCATACTAAATAGCTAAAGTCTCTTTTTCAATTTGTGAATAGTTTTTCTCCAAGTAATTAAGTGTCTTTGACGCAAAAGCTATCGGCTTGTCTGTTCCATCTGGATTTCTGTTGAAGATTGCTCATCCAATGCCTAAAGAAGATGCATTGGCAGTCATCTTCGCAGCCTGTGATTAAGGCGTGTTGGTAAAATTCATCTGGGAAATTACGATAATTACTAGATTGCCGTAAGGTGTTTGCACAATCTGTCAAGGATTCTTCTGTTAAAAAGAAAAGAATTTTACTCTCTCAGCAACAGCTATTCTTCTGACCCTTGTAATTCCCTGACAATATTTAAAACAGTTCTTCATAACTGTACTCTTTTAGAGACTTAGGTTCACATGGGTTAACTAGAGTTTGTAGTACATCAACAGTCAACATAGTATCCAAACAACTTACAAACAATAAACGTTTGTTACATTGTACGTTGTGGTACGTTGTTGTACGTTATGTAGTTGTTACATCTTGTACTTGCAAGTATGAGATTGGTAACAAACTTAATGTGCCATACTTCTGGGTCCATTCATTCTGGGTTGAATTGTCACATGTGAACCTCAAGTTGCCTTGCGACACTTGCTCTACAACTACATACCCCTGGCGTCTCTTAGGCATTTTAACGTTACATCCTCGTCACCAGTTTCGTGTATTCACAAAGAATATAGTGTTATAAATTTTATTACTGAAACTCTAAAGTATACCAAACAAAACACAACAACTAAAACTATCACCTGATCTTAACATGGCATTAAACATATACACATCAATTATGCATGTCAGTATTGTTAGTTTTTAGGAAGAATCGTTAAAATATAATTGACACTAGGCACAATTATTGCACTGATGCTTAACTTTTGGTAAATTAAACTATAAAAGTCTCCTGTAAAAGGAGAGTATAAGATAAATGTTACATTTAGGATAAATGTAGGAAAATCTACAAAAAAGGGATGTACGCACCTTGAATATTTATTTAAAAATTACATGAGCATAGAACTAAAAGTGAGAGACAGTGAAAGTGCAAGTACAGCAGTCAGTGATGGGTTTTTAATGAGGATGGAATATAGAACGAGGCCGATCGACCTAGCATCACGCTCGCTTGGCCGTGAAGCCGGCAACCCTAACATTATACGCGTATCCTGCTCTACTGTACTATCAACTCGTTCAGGACTTAAGCAAAACATGGAATTTTTAGTTAAACTTTTAAAAAGTCATTAGTATTGTATAGTAATTAAATTGCAAGTTTATACTTGCTACTATATTTACCTTCACCATAAAATTTGTCTTCACCATATTTATCTTTCCGTTTACATAACTTATTCCATAAATAGAAACTCTTTATTGTATGTTATACAGTTTTGAGCCCTTTGTATATATCTACCTTTATTTTTCCTTTGGATCTGAAATGTAGTAGAGGAACCCACCACGCTGTGTGGTGTCGTCATGGGGTGTAAAGTTTTTATAAGTCAACTAAGCCCATGTCAATTAGATTAGATCATTGAAATGGCAACCATACACAATGTAGGTATTTTAAACCAAGTATGTATGAGGATTGAGTGTAAGATGATTGTGGAGCGATCTTGTAGTCTTGTTACTGACTTAGGCTGACATGTTCCTTAGACAGGACTGTTAATTAATAGCCCAACAGCCGATGCCAATTAAGTTTAACGTGGAATCCGAACCACGGCCTCTGAATTACGAATTGGTCTAATTATGAAGATGGTCTTTGCGGATTTACGTAGTGTTTAATAGTGCGGACGTTGATCCTCACAAGAAAACCCTACACCCACCGCCATCGCTCACAACTATCCACAATTCATGACCTCCTAGTAGCTGGATTACAGGACGTTGCCATTTTCCCAGTGAAATATCTTTAGGTCCAGTCAATAAGCCCTACTAAAATAATACACTATTTACAAGTCCATGTGTGCACAGCCATTTAGATATCCGGCATGGCTGTATTTTCAATTTGGTGAGTAATTTTAAATAACATTTAATTTAGTAAGTCTTCTTTAGGCAACAATGGATTACTAAACATAGTAATGTGGTGTTGTTAACATTTTGAATATGTTTGTATATTTTGTAGTTTTCTTGAATATTTGGCACTAATTTGGATATTTGGGTATTGTGCGAAATTTTTATAGATTCTGGAAATTTTATCCTGAGGGTTTTATTGTCTTTAAAGTGATTTGTTAAGTGCTAACACCTAAGTGTGATCTTAGGTAGTTCAGGGTAAGTGAACTACCCATAAAATAAAATCATAAAAATAGGGAAAACGGTAGATAAAGGGTACATGTCCAGTTGTACCTAAATATAATCAACTGTGTACGCTGGGGCTCAATGCCCAACCACCTTAAACCCCCGCCCTTATCCCCCTTACACACAGACATCACTTTGAAAACCACTTTTTGGGTTCAGGGACCCTAAAACGCGAACATGACATGTCCACTGACAACTTTATTTCAAAAATGTCGACAAAAACAATACTTTATTCTTAGAATAACTTATGGGTGATTGATATAAAAATGCAAATTTTTAACAGTTTTCTCGTGATTTTATTAAAGGCGTAAAAATCTTTTGAAAATTGCTCGCGTATGGTGTGTTTGCTTTAATTTTATACCTAAAGATTTTATATAAGCCTTCTAAAAAATTATGGTGCAAGTGCTAAGTTCAAGTGTCGGTCCTGACATAACCAGGTTTTCGGAGCCCTCGCGTCACGTCGTGCCGCTTCGGGCAAAGCATAAATGATGCACGATCCACTCGCTCTACACTCTGCGGTGCACACGACCCAAGGTCGCCGTAACGATCCACTCGCTCTACACTCTGCGGTGCACACGACCCAAGGTCGCCGTAACGATCCACTCGCTCTACACTCTGCGGTGCACACGACCCAAGGTCGCCGTAACGATCCACTCGCTCTACACTCTGCGGTGCACACGACCCAAGGTCGCCGTAACGATCCACTCGCTCTACACTCTGCGGTGCACACGACCCAAGGTCGCCGTAACGATCCACTCGCTCTACACTCTGCGGTGCACACGACCCAAGGTCGCCGTAACGATCCACTCGCTCTACACTCTGCGGTGCACACGACCCAAGGTCGCCGTAACGATCCACTCGCTCTACACTCTGCGGTGCACACGACCCAAGGTCGCCGTAACGATCCACTCGCTCTACACTCTGCGGTGCACACGACCCAAGGTCGCCGTAACGATCCACTCGCTCTACACTCTGCGGTGCACACGACCCAAGGTCGCCGTAACGATCCACTCGCTCTACACTCTGCGGTGCACACGACCCAAGGTCGCCGTAACGATCCACTCGCTCTACACTCTGCGGTGCACACGACCCAAGGTCGCCGTAAACGATCCACTCGCTCTACACTCTGCGGTGCACACGACCCAAGGTCGCCGTAACGATCCACTCGCTCTACACTCTGCGGTGCACACGACCCAAGGTCGCCGTAACGATCCACTCGCTCTACACTCTGCGGTGCACACGACCCAAGGTCGCTGTCGTAACGATCCACTCGCTCTACACTCTGCGGTGCACACGACCCAAGGTCGCCGTAACGATCCACTCGCTCTACACTCTGCGGTGCACACGACCCAAGGTCGCCGTAACGATCCACTCGCTCTACACTCATAACTTTTAGTGTAGTTATACATAGAAGTTAAATATATATTCTAAAGTATCCAAGAATATTTATTTAAACATAAACGTCTTCAATCTGTATTTACGTAAGTTTTTTTTCAGATTTTATAACTTTATTTTCCCAAATTTAATAGTGATAATGACAAGTGATTTTTGGTCAAGTTATTTATTTGATTATTACTTCATATATTAAACATTCCTACAGCCTTGTTCCATCAGGTATAAAACGTATTTTAACACAAAGTGTAATGGTAGACAATATTTCCTAAGTTACACTTCAACATATGAAATCAAATACAGTAATAAATTATTCCCAATGTCAAACTGAAAATAAATACAGTGACACTATAAAATTCTAACAAATAATCCATGTCCAAATCCATATATTCAATACAAAAATACGAGCAAGGTTTGCATATATATTTGCACAAGTATCTCGAAAACGGCTCTAACGAATTTCTATAAATTTTGGAAATAACTAATTTCCGAGTAGAAAATACGTTCTATGTAGGTCTAATGTCCAGAAAAATTCCGTTTTTCTTGTAATATTAAGTTTAAAATGTAAAAAATTAACATTAAGCTTGTGGTCTATCAAACGTAAACAATTCAAAACATCTGTTTATAACCGTTTGACAGTTGTTGATTGAAGATGGTAGTGAACAATATGTGAATAAAGGTTTTGCATGAATATCAAATTAGTAAACAATTTGTAATACTAATTGGTGAAATAACTGTGTGACATAAAAGCAGAGAAATTTATTTCCGAAATCTTTTCGATTTTGATAGAAAACTTATTTATTGTAATGCCTTTGTAACAAACCAATTGGTGTAAATTAAATTTATCTTTTGCTTTTTAATCCCCATTCCGTTTCTAGCACAATCAGTTGATCATAGGCTAATAATAACTGTATGGATAAATAAACAGTATTATGATCAGCTTAAACAGATTGAGGTTGGCTAAAACACCTTAAACGACTGTGATACTTAGCAGACGCCTTGACTCAGTGCTAGCGCAATTCACGGGCAGAAGGTAATTAGATCGGCCCCGGTCTGGGGTAGGGTATATTTTTGTTCAGAGTTTGTGCAAGTTAATAAAAAAAGTGTTTATGCTTTATTAATTAAGGTGTATTATATCGGTTTTACTTAAACCAATAAACTGTGTTTACGTTGAGTAATAAATGTGTTAACTTGTATATTACATCTCTTATTCTATCCGAGCAAAGCTTGGTCAAAAGGTACTTAAAATATTATTACTGTACATTTAATATTATTATTATTAATTTTATTTCATCAAAATCAAATCAAATCAAAAACATTTATTCCATTATATATATACATTTATACATAACTAGCCAAAGTACCCGTTCTTCGCACGGGTAAAAAAGGCTGAGAGGTGTAGGCTCTACAGATACATTTAGGTTATTGATAATTAATTCTTTATTGTTTACAAAATGACAAAACACGTGTCTAAGTATATATCTAAACATGACAAAGTAACATATGTCAAATATTGGGAGAGGATAAGCATTAACGTAATAGAGGCAGACATCAGGAGAAAATTAAAAATCTACCATTCCACTATTTCGAACTAATAATTCACTAATTTCGATCCAGCAGTTTATGTGTACAAATTAACTTTATTTCTTTTTCTTACTGAACTGTCAAAATGTAAAGTAAACGCATGTTGACATTAAAAACTGTAAACATTGAATCCCAGGGTATTTACAGCAACCATGTCTTCTGCTTCTCGAACTGTCAAATTTTAGTGTTCACAGCTGTTGACATTCAAGTAATTTTATGTTTTCATTTTCTAAAAATGTAAACATTGAAACTTAGGACGTTCACAGGGCGTAGCCCGAGAGGATTTTAAGGAAATGAGTATGCCTATGTGTTGCATGAGTTTAAGATCTGTCTTTGTGTAAAATTTCAAACTGTTTGGTTCAGTATTTTTTGCGTTCACTTGCCACAACAAACCCACAAACACACAAACCCACAAACAAACATACAGAAACCACCTCTTCTTTATAATATTATAGATGAAGCATTTACAAGTGGTATTGTTTTCTGCATAGACTGCGAATCAGTAAATGGTAGAAGACTTCCAAGAAAGCCCAACTAAAATATTCTCTGTTAAAGTAAAACTAAAAGCACAGTAAAAATAAATTTAAAAAATACATTTTAAATGCGTAATTTTTTTATGCGTAAGGCGAACGAATCAGTGCCTCTGCAGCAGCCTGGCCGAACTGCTGAAACAACCACCAACTCGCCTTAAACTACGAGATGCTGTTCTCTTGATTACTTCAGAGGGCAAATTATGATATAGATTATGTGAAATGAAAAATGGTGAGGTGTTTATCATAAGATTTAAACGTGATAATACTATATTACGCTATAACCAAAATTTAATCCATTTCTAGTTTGACAATTAGGATTTTCTATGATTTTATCCTAATGAATTAATATTGGTTTGCTTGTGTATTTCTGTACTATTTTTTTTTTGTAATACAG
Organism: Nephotettix cincticeps; assembly: GCA_023375725.1. Taxonomy (NCBI): domain Eukaryota; kingdom Metazoa; phylum Arthropoda; class Insecta; order Hemiptera; family Cicadellidae; genus Nephotettix; species Nephotettix cincticeps. Next base: position 21,707,124 of record CM041790.1, on the reverse strand, counting down.
TGTAAATGTGAGCTTATTACAGTTCTGTACTATCTTCAATAATAGAATACTAAAATCAAATATTAAGGGGCAGTTACTAAAACCACGTAGACATTTTTATAAATATCTAAAACATAAATATAAAAATCAGTATAAACAATTATTATATGTATGTTGGGAAACGTCAATCATTTACTGAATAATGTTTGTACAGTATTGATAATACGTGATTTTAAATGTGAAATAAATTTCTACCAACAAGTTCATAGTGACTTAATAGTAGTTTATGCAACGATTGTATTATGAATGCCTTAAAGCCACGAGTAAGATGTAAGTTAGAACACGAGCGAAGCGAGCGTTCTAAATATATCATGGGTCTCTGATCTGATTGCTCTAGAACCTGTATCGTTATAAAAAATCTGTATCGTTTTAAACTCATAATGCAACGGTTTTCAATATCCGTTTGATAATGAGCCTCTCTATGTTGTTCCTTTCAGTATCTTTATTGGTACTTTTTGCAATGGTCGTAGATGAAAATTGTTATAACAATAATCACTTGAATTTCATTTTATATAAAGCCTTATAGAAATAAAATAGTACTATATACACTTTATACCGTAATGATAATGATACACTGCTCGATTTCTCTCAGTTTTCCTCGATTTCTCGATTGATATACGATAGGGCACTTAAATGGGAATAAGGGCACGTTACTGTAATTAATATTTGAATGCAGCTAATGCTCATGTTACTCAACCTATTCCGTTCATTACTGAGGTAGAAAATTATAATTATTTATGGAATTTATTTCCTAGGAAAACTATAAATTATTTGATTACTTATTATAATGTTTTGTGTCCTCAATATTTAGTTACACAATTCGTAATTATTAAGGAAACCCCGATTAAACTTTCTTTCGATATAAACATCATCTTAGAGTTCCCAAACTGTCAAAACGTAGTGAAAACAGATGATGAAATTAAAAACTGTAAACATTGTAACCTAGGACATTCACAGCAACTGTGTTGCTGCTTCCCAAACTGTTAAATTTTACTGTTCAAAGCTGATAATAGCGTTCAAGTAATTTTATGTTGACATCCTTTGAAAATATAAACATTGAAACCTAGGACGTTCACGGGGCGTAGCCCGAGGGCATTATAAGCAAATGAATGTGTTGCATAAGTTTAATATCTACCTTTGTGTAGAATATCAAACCGATCGGTTCAGCATTTTTCGCGTTTAGTTGCCACAACTAATCCACAAACAAATATACGGAAACCACCTCTTCTTTATAATATCATAGATAAAATAAAAATCTATCTGTTTGTACATTACCACAGCATACCAGAGACGGATATATAACATTGCATTATCGGAATACTACCTTATAAATCAATTTTTACAATATTATTACATACTTAATAGTAGTGACATGTATCAGCTTAAGTTGAAAGTATCATTAAGTTTCTAAATTTTTTAAGCTCTTTCATTTATTTAACATATGAAGCTAATTACTTATATTCTCATGTAAATGAACTGTACATGAAGAATTCATCTATAATCTATAATATTATAAAGAAGAAGTGGTTTCTGTATGTTTGTTTGTGGGTTTGTGGGTTTGTTGTGGCAAGTAAATGCGAAAAATACTGAACCGACCGGTTTGAAATTTTACACAAAGGTAGATCTTAAACTCATGCAACACATAGGCATACTCATTTCCTTAAAATCCTCTCGGGCTACGCCCTGTGAACGTCCTAAGTTTCAATGTTTACATTTTTAGAGAATGAAAACATAAAATTACTTGAATGTCAACAGCTGTGAATACTAAAATTTGACAGTTCGAGAAGAAGGAGAAGAAGAAGAAAGAGCTGCCGTGACCGTCCTAGGTTTCAATGTTTACATTTTCTAATGACAACATCCGTTTGCACTATATTTTGATAGTTCGGGAAGAAGAAGAAATAAAGTTGATTTTTTTTATTTTGAGATAAACTGCTGGATCGAAATTAGTGAATTATTTGAAATAGTGGAATGGTAGATTTTAAGTTTTTTTTCCGACGACTGTCTCTATTACATTAATCCTTATCCTCTCCCAATATTTGACATATGTTACTTTGAAATGTTGTAGACACTCCTGTTTTGTCATTTTGTAAACGATGAAGAATTAATTAACAATACCTTAAATGTATCAGTAGAGCCTACACCTTTCAGCCTTTTTAGCCCGTGCGAAGAACGGGTACTTTGGCTAGTCAATCATAAACTAAATACACCCGAATAATAATATTTAACAGTACACGTAAAAAAATTACTTTTTCGCCACACTACTGTCTAAACACCTGTTTTCGTTATATAGGCTATTTATCTCCTGCGAAAATTCGCCATTGCATTGTTTACTACGTAATAATTCTTATTACGAAACAATTCACTTCACTTTCAATGAATGTTTACTTTGTTACTTTCTCCCCTTATACGTAGTATATGGAGAAAGTATTGTTTTCGTCAAAATTTTCGAATTTGAGTTGAGGGTGGATATGTCCGTTTCGGGGTCCCCTGAATCCAAAAAAGTGGGTTTGGACGTGATGTTTGTCCGTCCGTGTGTCTGTGTGTGTGTGTGTGTGTGTGTGTGTGTGTGTGTGTGTGTGTGTGTGTGTGTGTGTGTGTGTGTGTGTGTGTGTGTGTGTGTGTGTGTCTGGATGTGTACAGTGCCACAGCCTACCCCGTTGGTCCGATTTAGATGACATTTGACATGTATGTATATATTCACGGTATCTCCAGGCGTTTTTTTTCATTTTTTTGAATTTTTGATTTTTAAGGGTAGTTCACCCCTAAAAATCCTTAAAAAACGTGAAAATCCAAATTTCTCAGAAAAAGCTCTAACGATTTTGATTAAAATTTGATAGTTCATAGTGCACAGAGTACAGTAAAAGTGATGGACTTTTAAATGTCAGAAAAATCGATTTTTTTTAATTTTCAGCGAAAACAATAAAAGTAAAGTATAATTTAACTGGCACCATTGAAACCAGCTTAAAAAACTAAACAAGTTAGTATTTTGAATTATTTGTCTACGACTAACGGTTCCAGAGAAAAGTTAAATTTGAGGTCCATGATAAACGCAGTATGTTGTCTGACAGCGCCCATTATTATTCTTATGGAGAATATTAAAAAATCTATTTCTTCCTTATTTTCTAACCGTTTTCCATGAAACTTGGTATGAAGCGTAAGGTCAAACCACCCAACAGAACCAACTCAAAAAAGCTTTGTATTACCGGGGGGGGGATGTTTCCCCCCATACAAATCGAACAATTAATTAATTAAACTTTGTCTCTCTTGTTTTTATTTTCAGAAATGGGATGATTATTTTTGAAACAATAAATTATTAAATGATACTTAGATAAACTTTGAAGAATATGATAGTTTTATTACAGATTTTCTTTTTTAAATTGACTTAAGGGAGAAAGTCTGTGTCAGTCCACTGATACCGTTTATTTTTTTAAATGTTTGCTACCGAAATATTTTATATCAGTAGTATATATATATGCGTGTCTTTAACACGATAATCGTGTAAAAATGGTCCGATCGAGAAAAGATTTTTGGTACCGATGTATTCCTACAAATGCTACGAGTTCTAAAAACATATTTACATTATTTACTTTGTAAAAACAATGGGGTTAACGTTGGACAAATTTTTTAAATTTCATTATTTATCTTTCACCATTAGAATCAGCTTAAAAAACTGCACAATTAAGTTCCTGTAAAATCTTTTGCTCTATCTCATATGTTCATATTAATCTAAAACAGTATGTTGTATTGAGGGGCTCCAATGTTAATCTTATGGAGGATAGGGAAAAAATTAATATTTCGCATATTAATGAATATTTTTGGATAAAACTTGATATTTAGCTTCATCTGGTTGAGATCTATCCATTTATGCTTAAAAATCATAGTTTATGTGTTTATCATGGCAGCAAACCTGTATACTCTTTTCCCATGTTAATCATATGGAGAATAGGCAAACTCCTTTATTTATGAACAGATGTTGATGAAAGTTGGTATAAATGTTAAAAATAAAAAACTTTGATGGTATAAATGCCTACTCTCAGTGTTCCTCTTAGCAGCAAACCTGCTCGCTCTTTCTTATGTTAATGTTATGGGGAATAGGCAAATGATTCTCATGTTTATCAACAGATTTTGACCAAACTTGTCATATATTATTATTATTATTTTATTCTTGATTTGGAAATTCGCTGAGTACGCAGGTTTGCTGCGACGGGGGTATTTATTTTCATAAATGGGATGTTTATTTTTGAAACAATAAATTATTAAATGATACTTAGATAAACTTTGAAGAATATGATAGTTTTATTACAGATTTTCTTTTTTAAATTGACTTAAGGGAGAAAGTCTGTGTCAGTCCACTGATACCGTTTATTTTTTTCAATGTTTGCTACCGAAATATTTTATATCAGTAGTCCGGAAAAGCGTTCTTTACCAGTGCGAGATCGTGTTTAATCGTGTGGAATTTAGATCGAGCACTGGAAAAGATTTTTCCGATGAGTATTGAACGATTCTTTACAAAAACAAATTTAATTTCATTATTTACTTTTAAAAACAATGAGGTTAACGTTGGACAAAAAACATTGCGGTAAGCTGTTGCAACTGCTCGGTAAAAATAGGATATCGCCAAAAGGTTACCATGTAGCTAATCTTATTGCTCAGTATTCATATGTTCATTTTAATGTATAAAGCAAGTTATCAGCCGAATTTCGGTATTGAATGACACGTCTTTCATTACTAGTAACATATTTTGTTCCCGAGTAGTATATGGAAAAATATGTTTATTCATATTTTTGGATTTTCCCAGTATAAATAATTAAATATTTGGTATTGTGTCCAAAGGCATAAACTAATCTTGTATATTTTTGTATTAGTATATTGCTCAATTTCTGTTTTATTTGTTTAAATGATAAGTATTTTTAGTGTAGTAAAAAGTATCGTCCAAAACACGAACGAAAGTGGTTTTCACTCCAAACATATGGTTTCAAATACGCAGTGACCCACTTTTGACTGTTGTTATGAAATATACTAAATACCTATTGATTACATGTGTGGGTGACCAAATAATTGTCAACACTTGGTACTTTATTAAGCTAACAAGTTTTCTAAATGCATGGAACTGATGAAATGTGTTTCAATTTCAGTAAGAGCTCCGGGTCCACCAAGTCAAGAGTCGTAATTCTTACAAGGTTCAGTTTGTTTTGTTAAACAAAGTTTGTGCCCTTCAATACATGAAGCTATGCATTTGCCTAAGTATTGATTGTTCGACTCTAACTGTTTCCTACCGTGAATATAGACAAAGAAACAACGTGACGCCATGTTTTATCAGCATTACTCCATCTTCATGATAGACCTATTTTAATGACTGAGGTGTCAACAAACTTCTTGGGTTCTTTCACCAGTTCAAGCTTCTTGAGCTCCAGTTTTGCAATAAGGCAATTTTTCTACTTGGCATAGTACTCAAAAAGTATACATTTCCCCATGTAAAAGGTGTCATAATATAGTGGAATTTTACAGATTTTCATTAAAGTCTTAAACCACATTAAACTCCCTTTTGTTCTAGTTTTATTTCTGAAGAAAATCATGTCGAAAACGTATAAATGCACCGTAATCTACCTTAGTTAAAAATACAGTTTATATAAATATATATCATTATAGTAACGTTAAGTAGTAAACGGTATCAGTGAATTCAAAATATATTTACTCAAAATATAATTTTTCTCTGGAACGGTTAGTTGTAGACCAATAATTTAAATACTAATTTCTTTAAAGATTTTTGAGATGTTTTTAATGGTGGAAGGAAGTTAATAAGCAAATTTGTTTTTTTTTGCCAGAAAATATAATAAATTGCATTTTTATATCAAAAATCTAAATTTAAAAAAATACCTAGAGATACATACATATCAAACTGTACCTGAATATGAGCTTCAGTGTAGGCTGTGGTTTTATACACATCCATCAACCCAAACACGCGCATAATTGGGTTCAGTGGATCCAAAACGGATATATTGTACTGAAAACTCAAATTTGAACATTATGACGATAACAATACGTTACTATGTCCATATTCTATCGCATAAGACGGGAACATTAAAAAATTGATACGTAATTCATATGAATATTTCTATGAACTTGGCAATAAAGTAGAAAAGTCGAAAAAATATATAAATACCATATAACCAATTACTTTTCACAAAGTTGTATCAAATAAATGAATAAATTTTATATCGCACCAGGAAGTTATGAGATGCAGCTATGGGGAATAGTTAAATATTATAAATGATACAAAATATCTTTCATAAAAGCCGGCCTATGTGAGGAAGCGTTCAAACGCCGCCCCAACATTAATTAATCCACGTGATGACGTCACTCAGCGACGCAACGCAACAAAACTGGGTGACGTCACGCCGAGTTGATCGAATTAAGCCCAACAAACAAACAGCCTGAGGTATTGAGGACTCCTCACTCCTCGCCACAATGGACCGCCTTTCAACTCCTTTCTAAAGGAAACTTTTCTTGTTAAAGTTTAGACGATCCGTTTAATGTCCTGCATAAAGTACGACGCGATATTTGAGTGGGAAAGTTAGTAAAAGGTTTATCGTAATGACCCACATGTCGGCAAGGTTGTAACAACGTTTCACTATACTGCCTCAAGGATTTGGGAGTCATTAAGTAGGCCATGGCATAATTTGTTTGACAAGTTCTGTGAGTTTGGATTCGTACACGGGCTGTTTTTACCTCTCATTAGAAGTTGTACACACTTTTAAGTTAAAAATTTAAGCAAACTATTATTTATCTCAATATTAAAATACGCCATGATGAAAGTATTATTTGGTCTTAGTTTTTTACGATATTATCTTCTAATTATATGCAAGTTAAGTATTATGAAGAAGAATAACGGTAGTTAGATCAATGTGTTTATTCAGTGTAAATTCATTTTTCCCACTTAGATTTCACAAATAAACTAAAAAATGTTTAAATACTTTTACCAAAACAAACTCAATATCACGCATTAATTACAAACATAAACTGCATAAAATTGCATGAAAAATTTAAAGCTTTTTTATTGGTGGCACTTTTGATACTATTGCTAGACTCCGTCGCCAACTTTTTTCATTCTACTTTTAACACACTCTCATTCTTTATCATTGATGATCTCAGTATATATTTGGTTTTAAGTTTAAGCTGAGCATAATACTTTATCCGTCTGTGAGGTATTAAAGGAAAACACTCACATCAAAGAAACTTGAAAACACACTATATGAAGGGGGAAGCCAGGGAGGATATTAAAGCCAGTCTGTCAGACCTTTGAATATAATTAATGATTAATGAGACCAAGAATATTTTTCCGAGTAGAATATTTCTTTGAGAAGACCACAGTTAAACCACTAAACTACTCACCCTTCCATCCGGAGTCAAAAATGAACCGACCCCTGCGGTACATGGAGGCGTGTGGCAGCAGCAGCAGATGAGAAGTTATGGGAATGAACCCAACGGTACCACACAAGATCCATCTGCTGCATCAACATTCAACACCAGGTTGTCAGGTTGGTGCCAAAACCAAGCCTCAGTTCGCGGGAGGCCGTCGGTTCATCTGTTTGCATTAGATACGTGACTTGCGGCTTACCTTGACGTTAAAAACATTTATGAAATGTTCCAGTTTCAAATAATATTTTGTATTTTAAATAACAGTAAAATTATCGTATGCATTTCTTTCCTTAATTCAATTTTTTATATTAAAAAACAATGTAATATGATTTATTCAAAGTTTTATTTCCATATTTTACTTATCATGCGAGGAATATTACTTAAATGATGAAACCCATAGAGTTTTTTTTGTTCAAACCTAAAGTAAATTACAATTTTAAAACGAAGAGGTCAAAAACACAACTGGTTATTTTGTTTCTGCATCAAGAGGTATTCAATTAAAAAGGTGCCAAAACATCGAATGAAAAAAAATAAATATATACATATTGGCCAAGAAAGATAACGTAAACCAAATGTTTAGTATAGGTACTAGAGTTAATTCAGAGCTTTATTCGCTTTACTTGAAAAACGATTAAAACCTAACTTGGATAGTTCAGACGAATTTAACTTAAGAATGGCAAAGAAAAGTCCAATTACTTCAATTTTACGAAATAGATATCTATCAACGTTTCTGTGTTCCGATTAAAACAAAATGATGCCTTAAACATTAATTTCTTAGGCTAGGGTCTTTTTGAATACGAAGAAAAAATGTAAGGTTTGTTACAGTTTATAAAATCTAAGATTATGTTCTTCAAGACCTATTCTATCTCAGATGATTTTATAGAGGTTCACTCATGTGCAATACTTGCGACTCAGCAACGATAAGTAAGGAAAAAGACTTCATTTCATTCAGCTTCATTGAATGAAACGAAAACAGGTGATACCGCTTACTTTGTACTTTAAAGTTATTGTATAGCCATAGTATTTTATAAAATGTAAAACAAGATTTCATGAACTATCCTGTGGATATGTACAGTATTATATTTTCAGTTTAACTTTTCCAAAACTTTAAACTTGTCACACAATGGTCCCTGTCTGGTTTTTCGTACTATACAGGGTGTTTCCCGGCAACCCTGACAAACTTCAGGAATTTGTTCCTTGGGTTAAAACAACTTGGGTTTTTTACACCCAAGACAGAGGTGTATAAGACAAATCCACGAACAAGAGAGGAGCTGTTAGGAAGGGGCATGAATGTCGCACAGACAATAAAACATCAAATATAATTAAATGTAATCTCTTTCGACCTTAAATTTTCCATAAAAATAGTGTTATCTTACATTTTCTTTAATTTTACATAAAATAATCACCTTAAAAGGTATACAAAAGTTGATACTTTATTGTTCTCCATTAAATGCTGCAGCTTTTGGTAAAGTTGCAACCCAATTGCTTGATTGGTTGTATTAGTAAAGGACGTCAAAATTTATAACAAATATTTTTGAGCTCTATTTTTTTAGGAAAATCTTTGTTTTAAAAAGATTTTTCTCAGCCATACTCAATTTTTATGTACAAAAAAGCAATGAAATCTCATTTAAATTTAATATTCTATCTGTCTATGAAAGTTTTGTCAAAATATTTGATCAATTTTGCATTCCAGAGGTAAAAATGTACATTAGATACACAAAAAACTAAAATAACACATTTTTAACCATAACTATGAAACAAAATATGACCTATGTCAATATAACATTTTTCCTTGTTTTAACCCAAGGAACAAATTCCTGAAGTTTGTCAGGGTTGCCGGGAAACACCCTGTATGTACAATTAAAAAACGTGCTATTTTAGATTTGCTTTCCCCTCAACGTTTCACTAGCTATATTTGAACCAATAGTATTAAAAATTTGAAAATTATATCAAGTGGAACACTTAACATAAGCTGATACACAATATACCACTCAGCGATTTGCATTGACAAAACCAGCCACGGGGCTGTTACAAAGCTAATGTTAATTGAAATATACTGTAATGTTTCATCCGGATAAGGTAATTCAAAAACAAGTTGTTTATTCCAATTTTACAATTAACAGAATGGATGTTGCAGGGCATAGCAACAGATTCTCCTCCTTTTAAACAAATAGCATTAAAATATATTTAAAAGTGCTTATTTCAACTTTCAAGACTTTTAAGACAGTTGATTTAATTGAATGATTCAGCCAGTGGTAGTTTATCTCCAAATTTTGTCACAGATCCATTTTTCATTTGACTATTACATAATCTTTAACAGTTCAAATTTACGTAAAACTTGGTTAATTTGACACCAACACATTGAAAGTGTCACAGGGATTAAATAAATACAATACTCACATAAAAATGCATTTATTTATTTTACACTTTAGACAACATTATTTACCTTAGTCGGCCTACCAATTAGCAGTGATAATTTTTATTGGTTTTTCCAAAAAACCATAAATTTTGCACTGGTTTCATCCATTTGTTTCATTTTATATCTTCATCTTAATTTTTTATCTTCAGCGATTCGAAGAGCTGACACAGAGAAATTTGTTTTGTATGTATGCTTCTTTCCATAAATTTCAAAAAGCGCACAGCTAAACAAACATTTATACTGCAGTAACTTTGTAGAAGTTTTAATAGTTATTAATAAGTATTTTCAATAATGTGTCAAAATTTGTTGAAAATACCCGTGACAATTATTCTGTTATGTTTTTCGGGACATTGAAAAAGATTTTACCGACAATTGTCGTTGTCGTTAGGCTTTAAACCTACTTTCGGGAAAAAAACAAAGTTATAATGAATCCACGAAGACGCTGGATGTTTTTACGTTTTTAGTTCCTCAACATCAGAGTGTAAACGGGGCGAATTTATTTGTGGTTTGTTCTGACAAGGAGCAGCATAACTATAAGTCAAATCTTACCCAAATTTAAAGATAATACTGTACAAACAAGTATATAAAATGTCTGTGAAACGTACAAATAACAATAGATTACATTAGGTTTAATGGTTGTAAAACAAGTAGGACAGCTTAACTGACCGACCTCAGACAAGCGGAGGCGATAGGCGTGGCTGTCCCCTATCGACGATGCCATAAATCGATTAGAACAAAACGAAAGGAGCGGTGAGCAATCAAGGACTGAGACATTCCTGGACAATGAACGACCGAGCTGTATTGCTGCAACTTTAACACCGTAGGTATCCTATATTGTTACGATAATCTCCTGGCAGTTTAACCATACTTTAAAACATCCTACTGTGGGTACCAGTGACCAAAATCAATTGTGTTCTTTTTATTTGCTACTATCAGTTAATCTGTCGTATGAACGGTTGTGTAACTCAGTGACAAGGAGCAAGATACTTAAATCCAAGCAAATAAATAAAAATGAAACATATATTTTCAGACAAATTAATTAGTAATCGTTTAAAATTTCACGGAGAAGTGTTAGATTAATACCTTGTATAGCGTTACAGAAAGGCAGACAGACAGAAATTCAGAGAAGACCCATTTCATTTCGATGTATCCAAGATACAAAACGTAAAAATAACCAAAAATATCATAATTTCAAGCAATGTGCAAACAAAACTGTTCTTTCATTTATATAGAGGATGTTTCCGTATTACAATAATGTAATTATTGCTTTTCGGACAATACTTACATAATCATTTAACGTGAGTAAGACTACAGACTATTCATTAAATTTGTATTTTGTGATTTGTCTGCTTATATTTATTATCAACAGTATACTTTATACTTTATACTTTTAACTGAAATGGCGACCTACCCAGGTAGGTATTTTAAGCCAAGTATGAATGAGGAATGAATGTAAGATGATTGTGGCGCGATCTTGTAGTCTTGTTACTAACTAAGGCTGACATGTTCCTTAGACAGGACTGTTAATTAATAGCCCAACAGCCGATGGCAACTAATGGACCTACAGTTTAACGTGGAATCCGAACCACGGCCTCTGAATTACGAATTGGTCTAATTATGAGGATAGTCTTTGTGGATTAACTTAGTATTCAATAGTGCGGACGTTAATCCACATAAGAGAACACTACATCCACCGACCATCTCTCACAACTATCCACAATTCGTGACCTCCAAGTAGCTGGATTACAGGACGACGCCACCGTCCCAGTCTACTACTAGTGATTATGTAAAATGATTAAGTATAAACGTTTCTGTTCCTACCTTTGTATTAAAACTATTCTGTAGCTGTAATTATTGTATTTATTTTTATTAACAACTGACCCAACCTTTTACATACCGGTCTAATTTCATTATTTATAAAATGTATTTAGTTTTATCATTCCTGTATGTATGAATGACAATTTATTATCATAGTGAGCACCATGATGACATCCCAGCACATACACTCATTCATTCATTCATTTGAAGGGGTGGACTTATCCCAATAATTCCACCGTAGTATCATGCAAGCATATATACTTTATTGTACAATGATAAAATAGTTCTGGTTAATGTTTGCAATTCTGTTGCAGCTGATATCCATTTGCAGTCTGCTTACAGTTTGTTGCTTAGACAATACTAAGTTAGAAGTTCCACCTGAAATTTCCTGAAAAATATTTCACCAAAACTGAAGTTATTTCAAACTAACAAAAACCTATTTAACATACCATTGATAAGTTAAATCATTGTGCCTTGCTTTCAGGACTTGGTTATAAAAAATAAGATAAATTGAAAAACCATATAATAATTTAGAGTTAATTTGTATTTAAAATCTAAACCATAGTACTGTAAAAAAATACTTGGTGTGAACTTACATACTTATTTGTATGGTTGATAAAACTGTAAAAGACAATCGAAATAAATACTTAACATAACTAATAAAATTCTCCTTAAAGCTCCAATTATTGATTTAGACGACTTTCCAATACAATGATAATATAGACAACAAAATTATTGAAGGATATACCAACATCAACAATGACGTAATAAACTAATAGATTTGCCACCCAATAAAGATCCAAGGAAGCCTGCAAAACTGGAAAACGCTCAATGTTGAGGACGATTTATTGACAAGCTTCATAAATACTTGTCAGGCAGCCACAGCGTAAACTTTCTTGTCGATAAATTATACCATTTCGTGGTTACAAAGCCGTCCGACGTCAATCCAAGGTTAGACATTTTAAGCTTCTCGAGTTCAAACTTTATTTATTAACATATTTCAAATTAGTTTATAAGTTATACTGCAGAATTTTTTTTCCACTCATCAATCGACAAAGACATTTTCCGTGGTGACGGCATTGATTGTTCATACCATCTGTTTGATTATTGACTGATGGCGGGACAAAAGTTAATGAACGGCGTAGTAATAAACATCAGCTGTTTGTTTGTAGACAGACCGCCTCCAACGAATAATTACAATGTCTTCCTCTACAAGAAGTTTTTTTATTCAACAGTTTTTATGTAATCCTAATTCTGTATATTTTGTTTTGTATTTTCTTTATGAAAATTAAAACAAATTTAGTTTAAAAAAATATTGAAACAGACATTCTTCTTGTAATTATTACTCATGATACGCCCACCCTGGTGGTTGTGTTTATCATTAAGATGGATATGAGCGAAGCACGAGTGTAATGATTTTCCAGAAACTCGTTACATCAACGTTTTACGTTATGTATACTAATAATTAATATCACCCACATCCAACCCGAGTGTGTTTGTGGTGGTTGATGGTAGCTGTTATATATATTTTTCGAATATTGTGAAAAAACTGTTTGTAGAAATCTGTTTCAATATGAAATGTGATGGTTGTAAAATTATATAATTTGCTGTATAAATCGAAGAGTATCAATTTATTCTTTTAGACTAACCAAAATTTGAAACAGGAACGTCATAGTTTGGTTATAAGAACAGCTGTTTAGATGGACTGAAACATTCTCTTTCGACATATCAATGACCAAACCTATTTCCCTCAGGGAAGTAGTACAAACGTTTCCTAAAGTATTAGCCACAAAATGGTTTAGGTAAAGGTGTAAAATATAGAATGCAGTGGGCTTTCCTCACGGGCGAGGCTCGTGTATTGACCAATAGTCTGGAGACGAGGAGATGGCAGTCCGCCACAGACTCCTCTTCTAAACGCTTTGCTCAATACAAATAGATTACAACTGCACTCAGAGTTGAGAACTCCACTTCATATCCAACCGCCTTCTCTCTCACACCCGTCTAGAACACTGATAAAAGCTGTGGTCGTTATAAATGGGAGTGATAATAGGGAATAATAAAACTTAACTGCACTTCCAAAAAAGGACTTCCTAATAGGTGTTGGGGTTTTTGGTGTCACATTAAAGTTCTGGCCCAGGACAATAATAATATGACCCACGTAACCTCCACAAAGTAACCAATAGGTCAAATATAGGCCTTTAAGATACCATCAGCCTTAGAGTATCACTTAAAAATGTATCGTTTCAAGTACAATTGTCCAATTTCTGAAATTACAACAAGAGAAAACAAGAGTGGTTTTCAGGGCATAACCACCCCCTCGGCAATACCAACAAACATTTTTAATTGGTTTTGTTGGGTAATGTATCTAATGATGCATACCAAGTTTCATGGAAAATGTTTGGGAAATAAGGAAGAAATTATTTTTTTTAATTTTCTTCTTAGAATTTATATCTACGACTAATGTGATTAACATTAAAATTAACTGTTAAATGATGGATTTAAGAATTTAAAAAAATTTTGTCGGTTTTAATTGAAAGTAAGCTGTTTTATAAAATAATTATTTTGATAGAAAATTTAAAAAAGTTTTTTTACATTTAAAAGTGTACTCTTGTACCAAACATACTCAAACGTACTCTTGTGTACTCGGATTAACATTGTGGTCTTGGGATTTGTGCACAGACAGACAGACATCATTCCAAACCCCCTTTTTCGATGCAGGGAGCCTAAAAATATCCACTCTAGACTCGATTTTAAAAATTTTGACGAAAACAATAATTTCTCCATATACTATGTATAAAATGTATAAAAGGTATAAATGTATACTATGTATATACATGTATAAAAGGAGAGAGTAATAAGAAAATTCTCGATTTATTTTCAAAGTGCACCCATGAACCGAACTTCATAAACATTTAAGCATCGAGGTGTCTTTTGAATCAGTGCACGAACGGATGCAACTTAGTATAAAACCACTTTCATCGACTCAGTTGAAAAAATAGGTACACAGAAATGTTTCTCAAAAACAATAGGATGTTATTATAGGTTATATTATTTTTATTTCCAATATCCTATCCACCGTACAGTTGTGGTAGAAACTATAATAAAATATTAAACATAAAGGTACATTACATATTTCTTAACATAAAAACTTAAATATCAACAAACTGTTACAATTATTTAGATCTCCAATATTCAGGGAGCCTCAAAATGGAAACATTAGTATACATATTATCTTAAACTCATACATTTTTACTAAACCCATATACAGAGTGTCCCACGAAGAGGTTTAAACATTTATTTTTTCATCACTTAGCCATTTATGCAACTACCATCTTGAAACTTGACACAGCTTGTAAATTACGTTTTAAAAACACTCTGGTAAAATGTCAGCTCCCTAACTCTTGTAGGAACAAAATGATGGCATATTGAAAAATGTTACTTTTAAAACATTAAACCTATGATTTAGCCTTTGTAAAATATTTTTATTGTCACATTCTAGCGAAATAAATCTTTTCTATCAGGAAAGTAGAGCCTAGCGGAAGTTGAAATCTAAAAGTAGAGTCTACAATTGTTTAAACCCTGCCCCATCCAAGCGAAACACTGATAACAGAGATTAAAAAATAAATCGTAGGCTTTTACAAAGAAATTCTGTGGTATCCGGAGGAGTTCTTCGATCTGTTTGGTAGATATTTTAGATTGGTCACCCAATCCTCTGATTTAACTGTGTGTGACGCCTTTTCATGGGTTATTTGAAAGAATAGGTTTATACCCATAAACCAATGATGAGGAATACAAGGATCAATTGAACGTCTCCGAATATCACAGAATCTCTAGTAAAAGCTTGCGATTCATTTATTAAGCGATGTTATCAATGTGTCGCTGTGGATGGGTAACAGTTTGAATAATTTT
The DNA here is from genome assembly GCA_023375725.1 of Nephotettix cincticeps. Lineage (NCBI taxonomy): Eukaryota > Metazoa > Arthropoda > Insecta > Hemiptera > Cicadellidae > Nephotettix > Nephotettix cincticeps. Next base: position 21,691,520 of record CM041790.1, on the reverse strand, counting down.
CAGTTTGAATAATTTTTGACTCTTCTTCTGGCTTTAGGGAATTTTCTCTAGGGAGAAGCTATGCTCTATTTTCCTTGTTAAAGGCCTAATTTCTTTGAATGTGACGATAAAAATATTTGACAAAACCTAAAACGCAATTTTTAATGTTTTAAAAGTAACATTTTTCAATATGCCACCATTTTGTTTTGTGTTCGTAGTTCTGTAAAGTTTCAAGATGGTAATTGGATCAATTAATGGCTAAATTATGAAAAAAACAGACGTATAAACCTATTCGTGAGACACCGTATATATTATGTGTAGAAGGGTTGGATAAAACTCTTCTTCCTATTATAATTTTAAATATAATTTGTTTTGTTGATTTGATTAAAATTGTTAATTTTGTATAAACTCCTTTGTTTTATTAATTCTGTATTCATATTAAACTCATTTGTTTCATCTGTCGATTTTCCATGGTGGACATTTAGACAACGCCACTAAAGAGATGTCACACTTCCCATCTCAATTGTCAACTGTCTATCTGAATGCGTTTTTTCGTCCCTGGAAATAATTTATAACTTCTATGTTTGAATTATTTTAACACCTCTTAATTGGTTTGTTGTATTTCGTGTATAAACTATTTCTTTATTATTATTTTTTGGTCACATACGATTAGTTTGTATTAATAAATCTTTAAGAATAAATGATAATGTTTGTTTATTGAAATAACATTACTATGATTGTCAATCATTCTTTATTAGCATTCAGTTTGCATCTCAAATTACATTCTACTGGATTTAGGTTAACTACTTCGCTGAAGTGAATTGGTCCAATCCAGTAACCGAATTGACACTGGGACTTCTAAAATGGGAAAGTTAATCTATTCATCCTCTATTCACTTGTGTCATTATGATCATTTCGTTCTACTGTTTCCAAACAAAATACCGTATGATTAAAATTATTTTAAAATTTATAAACCACATAAAAAACATTTATCCCAAAAAACATAGACTTAACATATGTGATCTTAATTAATTAACCGTTGGCTAATAAAAGTAACAGTTCACGAAACTGAGAATAGTACAAATTAAACTTGTGGAAAACGACTAATATATTTTGGATATTTATATGGCATAGTATAGTAACAGTATCTTTTTTCATTATTTATATGCAATAGGCTTAGAGGTTTACAGACGTATATATAGTATATAGACGTAGTATGTAGGGTTTCATCGTTCGTCATAGCTTATCTCTCTCGTTCTCTCTCACTACTTAAAAATAACGTTCAATAAAGAACATAACCTAAATCTTTGCCAATTCGGTTCAAGCTAAAAATATTTTATTCCATAAGTCTGTAAAAAGTGAAGCCCCATCACAAAATCGTTTGTAACTTGAAATAAGCAATTACAGAAGAGAGGGTCACATGTTTTCATAAATCTCTCTTCAATCATTGGTTATTTTTAATAACATGTGTAGCTTTAGGGAGGAACTTCCCAATCCCTACTCAGTCATATAAATTTAGACGTAGTCTACTCGTATATTTGCATCTTAATTCGTTAAATATAAATTACCTACGGAATAATTGGATTAAAAATAAGGGTTGTATTCCCTGTTGTTCAAGTATTATGAACTTTATAACAATAATAAATACGTTACTTTTTAAATCCATAACTGTTTAAGGATATTAAACTGTTAGTAGGGCTGAAGGAAACAGCTTAAATAATTGTCGTCAACAACGCGAAAGACATTCACGTCTGCAAGTCCCCACCCCCTGACACTGGTCATTATTGCACTCCGTTTTTCCTTTATCCTAAATTTTCACTTAGATATGATTAGATAACACGAAGTCTTAGCTTTCAAACAATTACAACCTACAAACGTCCAATTACAACTTTGAAAAATTAAAAATATTCTTCTCTGCTTATGAAAAAACTATGGGTAATTCTAATACTTACGCACAAATTCATTTATATAAAAACATAATTGAATCCACTTAATATAATTAAACACTCAGGGTTCTGTTAAATCTTAAAAAGTCTATTTATAGTTTTACATCTTTGACCAAAATGTTTCTATTGATATTTTCTGATAAATTTCTAGTTGTAATTTTTATGATTAGGTATTAGTACCAAACTATAATCAAACGATCTTGAAATCCGACCTTTAAACAAAAGGTTGATTCACTTCAATCGAGAAAGATTACAAATAGTCTAAAATCACGAGCTTAATAGATGCGGCTGCCACGCTACAATCGACGGCCTTGGTGGCCTAATGATTCACTGTAACTGCAAATGAATCGAACCATTTACGTAACGTAACCGCTTCTTGTTTTAGTATAAGGACTCTTGTAACCTTACTTTTCATTTTGAATACACCGAAAATTATTAATCAGCTGTGATTCAAGCTAAATATTGTTCATTTAATTATCATTATTATGATGAAAAAATAAAATTATTCGTAAAACATACTTAATTATTATGTTTTACGAATAATTTTATTTTTTCGTCATAATAATGATAATTAAATGAACAATATTTAACTTGAATCACAGCTGATTAATAATTTTCCGTGTATTCACCGATTAACCTAAACCAATAACCATAAGGTTTATTAAGTAAATATTACTTTTATTTATAAGAGCGAGTAAATATACATAAAAATTAGCAGAATTTACACAAATTTTTACTAAAAAATATTTTTGATGTAAACGTAAAAACCCCTTTTTTAATTTTAAAAGTAAATAATTGTTCAATATATTGGTATTGCATTGATCAAAGAGAAAGAGCGAGATAAACTAAATTTATATAATGTAATCGTTTAGGATCCGTCACGGGCAATCCTATTTAATACATCCAATACTATAATACGAGCAAGGTTTGTATATATATATATTTGCACACGGATCTCGAAAACGGCACTAAGGAATTTCTTTAAATTTTGGAAATAACTAATTTCCGAGTAGAAAATAAGTTCTAGATAGGTCTAATGTCCAGGAAAATTCGTGTTTTCTTGTAATATTAAGTTTAAAATCTAAAAATTTAACATTACGCTTATGGAGAATAAAATGTAAACAATACAAACCAAAACAGCTGTTTATAACCGTTTGACAGTTCTTGATTGAAGACGGCAAAGAACAATATGTGAATAGAGGTTTTTCATAAATATTTATTTTATGTATGTAATAAATGTAAAATTATCAGGTTACTAAACAATTTTATAAAAACTTAAGGGTAACATAACTGTGCGAAATAAAAGCAGGAAAGAGTATTTCCAAAATCTTCCGTGTTTTGATAGAAAACGTATTTGTTGCATTGCTTGAAGCCACTGTAACAAACCAATTAATATGTGTAAATTAAATTTCTCTTTTACTTTTCTTATATTCTTTAATATATAATAAAATTTAAGGCTAATAATAACTTATGATAGTTAAAAATAAATGATCAAAACAATTTTGTTGTTTAAATAGTTTTTGTTCTAGTGTTTATATCGTTTTATTTATTAATAAATTTTTTTTTAAATCTATATTATTTATACTTCATATATTTTTCTAAATATGTTTTTTTTTGTCTTTATTATATCTATACTATTTATTGTACAAATGTTTACTAATTTATATAAACTAATATCTTAAACAATATGTAAAAGATACTGTATATAATGTTATATTTTTATAAATATTTAATTAAAATATTTTTGAAAAAATATATTTAACCAATAAATATTTAATTTAATAATAAAATTTTTATTTTTAATTAAATTTAAAATACATGCTTATTTGACAAATATACGTTATCAATATTTACATATATAATATATTTATTTCATAATAGTTTTTTTATTTTTTGTGTTAAAACAATAAAATTTCTAATATTCAACCACGCAATCGTTACTATCATTAAATTGTGAAAGAAAGTTGTTTGTTGGAAGTAAATCATATACTGTACATATACGTACAGGTAACAAATCTTACACCTATTTTAATATAACATCGAATCATGGTGTACTTAACATTATGTAATAAGTTTAATGCCTATTTAATACAATGTTTTACCACTTTATACAAACTAAAATCAATATATCTGTTAAAAGATCCATAGGTACCGACAATCAGTGTTTTGGACTATATATAACTCAAAATATTTTCAAACAGAATAAAATATCATCTCTTTGAGGCCTAAGACCCGATACCTTAAAATCTTTATCTCGTACTGATATGTTATGTTAAATTTGTAATGCTTTACAAGTCCTAAATGTAAATTGTAAAATATATTTCCGAAATATTTGAATTTTTTAATATGAATATTTTTGAACATTTTTTAAATTTTATCAAAACATTCTCTGGAGTCACACTGTATACGATAAACATGTTATCAACGACGGTTAACTGTGGAGTATACCCGTATACATATACAGTTATTTTTTAGGATTACCGTTCTCATATGAGTATAATATGCAACTGTTTCTTAGTAAAATGTTCAGATTCATGTGTTAATATTCGGTATAACAGTTATTTAATCTGTACTGTATTTCGTAAAAGTAGTTTGAAGAAAATAGGAAGGAAACCAAGGTGTGGTGGAATACTACAAGGCAAGCAATATGTGCATTCCGATAGGCAATATGCACAATATCTAGACAATATCGCCGTTCCGGAACAACAATGACGTAACTGCAATTTTTTGGAAATTTGAGATTTGTTGCGTAATGATATAAGAAAGGTTTTTAAACCTTTCTTATATCATTTGTTTTAACATATGCTGGAACAACGACGTAACTGTATTTAATCATTTTGCCACCAGAGGGTAGTTGTGTCATTGTTGAAAAATCAGCTGTTTGGGCCCTATGGTCGGACGAACAACGCCACAAGTGTCAGTAGAGTGAGTGACAGCAAGGGTGGCACATGCCTGCTAGTGGAACATTGACGCAACTGTAGGGAAAGACAACAACCATAAGCTACACCGGCTTAAATTACAGTGCTACAACGACGTAAGTGTATTATGTGTCATTATTACTCTGATCTCTGGCTCTCTGAGCCAGTGCAATAATATTGGAGGAACAATGACGAAATTGCAAAATTAGGTAAAAATGTGTGGTTAAATTTAATAAAGAATTATTACAAGTAATTTAGTATAAAAGCAAAGGACCTAAGCTACAATTAGAAGCCAATAACTAGGTTTAAGCATTTTTATAATTTTAATTATTCGTAATTAAATTTTTTATTTTCTTCTTTTGGCCCTCCTATAAAATTTAAGTTTTAGCACTTACGACATTGTAGTTCCAGAACAGCGATATATAGTTCTGGTGATCGGGGGGGGGTTCAATTTATTTAACTTACTTAAACTTCCAGACGAAGCTTCCTTCTCTGTTAAAGTTTTACCTACTAAACACCAAGCTAACAAAAATAAACTTAATTTTGTAATATTTTATTGTTTTTTTTCTAATGAATATGATTTGAAATATAAATATTTGTTTCTTATAAAACTAAGAAGATTTTACGCTTGGTATAAATATAAAAGATCTATATTTGTCATGAAAACTCCTATTTAAAGTGAATATATCCATAATCCCTATACTGATTACATAAATAAAGATTTTCCGAATATAAATAAATGAACAGCATATTCCACTAATTTCCTTGTAAAAATAGCCCATAACCTAGAGTTTATTGGTGTAACCACCGAAGCAAGTGATATATTGAACAGGTAGCGGAGGAAGTTAGGCAAAGTCTCAAGTTATATCCCTCAGGACCTTCCCTGTCTCAGCCAGTATATATTTATTAGTTTACTGAAGACCCTTTGAGACCCTAAACAACTAAATCAATATATAAAAAATTTTACGAACTAAACATGGTTCATATGTTAAATTTCTTAGTCTCCCATAGACACTATCCAGGTTCTGAATATTAAGTCGATCAACCAACCATTTTCTTTTAATATATAGCCTCTTTACACATTCTCATGTTGTTAACATTTTTTGGCTCTTTAACCATTGTAGGCCTACTCACACTTCGAAACCAAAAGTTATTGTTTAGTCAACCAAACTATATAAATAAAATAAAATATAAATATACGTTATTTATAAATGAAAAACAATTTGGCCAAATGTTCCACTAAAATGTATTCCTTCCCTTATACGATAACATTTAAAATATACCCTGGCGTGTAAAACAGTAAACTGATAGAGAGAGAACAACTATTGAGCGGGTAAAAGCTACCCGTTTTTGAGACGCTACGCAAACATGACAAGGAACTGGCTTCAATTATGTACTACGGTGGAACGGATGTAATAAAAAAGCACTGCTATTTTGGTTTTTTGTTGTTTTGTTTTACATCTATGTACCTGTGATAAACATCATTATTCAAAAGAGGAATACACTTTTATCCATAATATTAAAAAAAGAGGTAGTATGTTTGTTTGTAGGTTTGTTGGTTGTGACCAGAAAACTCGAAAAATACTGAACCGACCGGTTTGAAATTTACACAAAGGTAGATCTTAAACTCATTTGACTCATAGGAAGAATAATTTCCTTAAAATCGTAAAATATAATGAAACCATAATATTATTTGAATGTCTACAACTGTGTACACTAAAATTTAACAGTTCGGGAAGCAGAAGAAACAGTTGCTGTAAATGTCCTAGGTTTCTAGGTTTACAGTATCTATATTTACCATCTGTTTACACCACTTTTTGAAGTCCAGGAAGAAGAAGAAAGGAAGTTCCTTTTTACAGAAAAACCACTGGATCAAAACTAATATTGCGGATAATGGTAGATTTTAAGTTTTCTCCTGAAACCTGTCTCTTTTACGCTATTCCTTATCCTTAACAGGTAGTGATTTGTCATTTTGTAGACACTCGAATTCATAAATTTTGAGACTGTGTTTAGTATAAAATACTATTAGCAAATACCCATTTTAATGTGAATAGTATTTTAACTCAAATAAAGTATTTTTTCTGAATGAAATATTCATGTTTTAGAATATTTATTTAATGCCGAAGAGTAATGATAACCTCTCTCAAACATGTTTACCCGTTCGAAGGACGGGTACTTTAGCTGGTAAATCAATATATCTGAAACAGAATAATTTATACCTGTGATATTGGCTTTAATGCGTAGCTAATATATTTTTAAGTTATACTAAATCAGCTGATTTTTTGTCCATCGTTGTTACACTACCCTCATTTATCTCACTTTAAAAGTGGTGAATAATTACGTATGATATTTTTGTGCTTGAAATATACAAAAATGAATCAGTTACTATAATGTACCATTTGATGAAAACGCGCATTTAAAACCCCACCTGACTGTGAGGAAGACTGTTTAATATTTCCACAAGAAATTGAAAATAACGGAAGTTTGTAGAAATAAAAAAGTTCATCCCTGGTAGAAGAATGTGTTGATTAGTTTCAAGCTGTTACACCTTTGGAAATGTCTGGACAGAATGTGACTATAGAACAGATGTCTGCTGTGTGGCCCGTGGAGCACATTTAGAACTTAGCTTACTAAAAAATTTTTGAAATTTCATTTCTTGTTTTATTTATATTCTTCTGTTGATCATACTTAGACTTGGATGGTGGCGTCGTCCTGTAATCCAGCTACTTGGAGGTTACGAGTCGTGGATAGTTGTGAGCGATGGTCGGTAGGTATAGTCTTCTCTAGAGTAGATTAACATCCGCACTATTGAATACTACGTTAATCCACAAAGACCATCCTCATAATTAGACCAGCTCGTAATACAGAGGAAGTGGTTCGGATTGCACGTTGAACTGTAGGTCCCTTAAATATATGCCATTGACTTATTATTTACTTTATTATTGGTATTATTATTATTGGTATTTCCCAAAAGGTTTTGTTTTTTAAAAGAAATAATTAGTTTGATACGTTGATTAGGCGTAATATTTCACTAATTTACGAAACGTTATGTGAAAAAGACTATTATAGTATGTTTTCGTTATTGAGTAAAAGGTTCGTCTCACACGATGTACAACAGTGGCCATTTATGAGCTCTGCTATTTATGGTTCTGATAAAATGTAAGCTACAACCTGATGAAAAACCAATGTAGGAGTTGGTGTAGAATCAATCGGCTACAGGCGGAGGAGCAGGTGTCCTACTTGGACACATTTCATATCGAGCGCCGTAACTAAGGAGGCAACATTTCATCAAACTCCAAGCTGAAATTTTCACTTTATCTTTTAGCGAATTTCCCTTAGGGAAGAAGCTATTACCGTAGAACTCATGGTGAGACTTAAGCCCGGGACCATGTTATTTTTTCGTTTTTAGGTGCCCAGAGTCCAAAAACAATAGTCGTTAAAATTTATATATATATATACATATCTATATATATATGTGTGTGTTTATATATATATATATATATATTGTGTGTGTGTGTGTGTGTGTGTGTGTGTGTGTGTGTGTGTGTGTGTGTGTCTGTGAACACGATAACTCTCGTCCGATCGAGACCAAATTTGGTAGAGACGTGTATTCCTACAAATGCTCAGACGAGTTCGTAAACCAGACATATCGGTCAAAGGAAACGGGTAGTTTGGGTGTGTTTTGTACCCCAAAATGGGGTTTTTTGCGTTTTTCACATGTAATTTTTAAAAATTTATAATTTTATATTTCACCATTGGAATCAGCTTAAAAAACTACACAATTAAGTTCCTTAAAGTCTTTCTCTATCTTCAACGGTTACCGAGATATTAAAAAATCTAAACACAGTACGTTGTATTTTGGGACTCCAATGTTAATCTTTGGGAGGATAGGGAAAAACTAATATTTCCCATATTAATCAATATTTTTGGATAAAACTTGATATTTAGCTTCATGTGGTTGAGATCTATTCATTTATGATTAAAAATCATAGTTTACGTGTTTATCATGGCAGCAAACTTGCATACTCTTTTCCCATATTAATCATATAGGGAATAGGCAAACTCCTTTATTTATGGACAGATGTTGATGAAAGTTTGTATAAATGTTAAGATGAAAATTATTTATGGTAGAAATGACTACTTTCAGTGTTCCTCACAGCAGCTAACCTGCACACTCTTTCCCATTTTAATATTATGGAGAATAGGCAAATAATTCTCATGTTTATGGACAGATTTTTTTTAAACTTGTCAAATATCATTATTATTATATTATCGAATTGGAAATTCGCTGAGTACGCAGGTCTGCTGCGACGGGGGTATTTTGAATTTATAAGAAAACAATCACTTCAGCTGAATAGTGGAAGAAATACTGATTGTAAGCTTGGTTCAGTAAAATTTATCAGATACTCATTCTTATTCAAGAGACAACGACGTAACTTGGTGGAAATTTAGAGCTAAGGATGAGTGAGAGTGATCATGTTGCTTTGTTACTGGAAAGGAATATCGCTATCGTGGATCATTGATGTGTAAAGGATTTTGAATTCAGCACCGAATTATTAACAACTAATGGTCAAGATTTTGCTCCTGACCAAACGGATGACCTTCACATTTTGAAACTGATATTACGACCTAAAAATTACGTAGTCAATCAGTGTTCTTGAAATAGGTCTACAGTGTTGAGCAAACTAATAATAGGCCTTAAACGTGGTGTTTTTATAGAAGTAGTTGACGTGAAATATAAAAATACGAAATAATAGGGTAAAAACGTGTCAATATTGTTTTATTGTTTACATTGGCTACTGATAACTTGTAGTTTTTGAAACAATATTAGTGGAAAAATCAAAAACAAAGTGTAACCATTTTGACATGGATACGCCTTAGCTCTGGGGGGGGTGTTGGCAATTTGTAAGATGGAAAGTATGTAATAGGCTTCCATAGAAACTACCAGAGCTATTGTATTGAATTTTTAATATAAAAAAATAAGAACAGCTGTTTAGATTAACTAAAACTATTCCCTTTACACATATCCATGATGTACCCTATTTCCCATAAAGTAAATACAATTTTCTTTAGAATTCACATATCTAAAAAATTAAAATTGTGAACCCATAAGAATCTGCAGTTCCTTAGCCATCTTGTATTTTTAATCCCGTTTAGACAATGTTTTGAAATCCAAAATTTTTCTCATTTCAAAATTAGAAAGGTTTGAAATCAGAATATGTTCGTTTTATAGATATTTATTATCGATGCATTAGTTTAACATTCTGCTAAACCTTTTTAGAATATATCAATAAAACCTTGTGAAGAGCAATTTTGTGTATGTGGCTTATTAAGCTTTAACTATGTAAATGAGAAATTCCAATTCTATTCATAGAATTCACTTTATACTCTTAGATATTATAATTTCCTTTCAAATGGCACCTAGATCATTTTTTTCTGGTGAAAACCCTTATACCAGAAACGTTTATAACTTTAAACTTTATATGAATGGTCTGAATTTAACATTATTTTTGTGAAAGTGTGTAAGAAAAGGTGTAGACTCGTAAAGAGGATATTTTACCCAGATGTTTAGTTTTCACGTGGATCAGTGAAGGTAGTTGTTTTGTATTATACAATAGGAATCATGATTGTAATCTTCCCTGTGGAAAATAGGTGAGATCATGGTTACGTCTAAAGGAAAAGTTGTCAGTACTTCTAAACAGCTGTTCTTATTCATATTAATTAAAAATCAATAAAATAGTTCTAGTAGTTTCTATGGAAACCTGTTTCAAATTTTTACCTTAGAAATTGCCTACACTCCCCCCCTCCCCAGAGCGAAGACATATCCATAACAAAATCTTTTATAGCTAAGCTGAGGTGGTATTACTATTAACAGTGGTTAATTTCTCAGTAACGGAAGTAACGGAAGGCCAGGGAGACTATCGATCAGCTGATGGCGTGAGACCCTCGTCCTACACGCCAAGGCGGCGTGGCGGCCCGCAGTCACTTTACTAGTCCTGGTCCAAGCACAATCATAGACCAATTGCGGGCACTAAACGCAAGGCGAGAACAAAAAAATAATTCCCTCCATCATTTCGTGATTTCTCTATATTACAGCAATAAACATTTCTTACACAATCAAATAATAAACCTGAATGAATATTTTACATATCTACTATAAATTTCAATTTAAAAACAATTGATTTACTTCCCTTTGGGTAATAAATTAGATCATGTATATGTCTAAAGGGAATGTTTTCAGTTCCTCTAAACAGCTGTTCTTAAAACCATGTGACGTCCATGTCAAAAATTACTTCAACATTTATGGTGTATATTTTTGAAGCTCAGTTTTGATCAAAAAATTAATTGCTAAATTGTCAAATACACCATTAGCACATTGGGTGGTAACAATTTTTGCCCTACCTAACATCCGACAGGCAGCAAGCAGCCGACATCCAGCGTTCCACGGAGTTAAGTTAGGTTTGTCATTGATAGTTAAAAAATATTACTTGGTAAATCCAGTGTTCTCTTCATAGTTACAGTAAGACAAGATTTTCAACAAGCTCCAAATTAATTAGAGATCTAATGAAATCGATAGTATAATTTTAACTAAATGAAGTATTATTTTTAATTTAAATAAGCACACTGACATGTAATCTCATATAATGTAATAGTTCACACGAAAATGAACAATCAATACAATAACAATAACTGTTCCAAAGGCACGCAACTGACGATAATTTACTTTGTTTCCTAATCGTGGTCTTAATTATATGGTTGACGGTCATAAATTATTATTTTTTCACCTGATAAATGTTCACCTCTGAAAGGCCATTATTATTCTATAGATATTTGTTTTTTTAAGAAGATGTAATATATACGTTTTGCTACTATGTTGGTATACATAAAATAAATAATAAAAAAAGGCATAAATCAAGAAATTATTTATATCATCGAATTAAAATTATTTTGGATTTATTACTGAATATTTATTCATAAAATAAAAAAATATTTTTGGTCGCCAAATTCTTGATCTTTTTATTTCTAGTGTAAATATTATTATCACAAATTTGTCTATTGAAAAAATGTTTACAATTTAATTTCAATAATATTAATGATTGTAATATCTAAACTTCGGTAAAGTCAGGGAAACACATTACATTTTTAGCTCATGTTTTTCTAATACATACAATGATATCCATAAACGAACAGAGGCCGTAACATAACCTATCGGCACCCCGATAACGAATTTAGAGGCTGCTGGGCTGCTAGGCCTACCCCCAAAGGAAATCACAACAAGGAATTTTATACAACTGATCAAACAGTGTCTCGATTTCAGTCTTGTATTGAAACTTCATTATCGACTAAACAAGTCTTGATCAATACATATATCTAATCGTCGTGTTTTTTATGTCAAAAAGATAGTTATCTTATTTAACAAACTAAAATGTATAAGTTTATATTTAACTTTAAATCATTCAAAAATATAAAATAATTTAAAACAATGCAGCTCACAATTGTTGAAGTTCGTTTGCCGACTTTTCTCAGGTAAGTCCACATTAAAATATTCGTTCAAAACCCACGTTAAATAATTAAGCAATATACTGTTAATGTTTTAGGGTAGTAAATGAAACAACCATTTATCTCGGAGGGTGTGTCCCACAATCCCATCATAGGCCGTCGCCGCTTATCCAACACGCCATGCCCAAGCTGAATGGTGAATCTGCTCCAGACTATGTCCAGCGTACTTCCTGACTTATTGTTTTTACTGACCTTATAGATAACGTAAGATTGTCAACAAATTACAGGCATAAACTTATAAAACAAAATAGCCCAGTACATGAAGTAGCAAACTATGTTTAATAACTCGTATGGTGTTATCTGCTGTATCAGTCTTATTTTACTTACTTCTTACAAAATCAAACCAAAACCCCCATAGTAGTAAAACTGCATACTACATATTGAGAGAATTTCCATTGATTTAAGAATTACTTGTCATGATAAAAGCTATTCTTAATTTTAGGTTAAGCCGCATAAAGAAGTTATATAAATGTACTCACTTTCCATAAGAATAAAATGGTAAAAGATTAAGTAGGTTTGCTGTCAGAGGATCCAAAGAATTTTGTTTTTTACTGGACTTGACTTCGACATATATACTGTAACTCACCATCAGTCAATAATACACCGTTCTTGCTACTCACTGACTTCTATTTGGAAAAATAAATGGAGGATGAGTTCTACTCCAACCTTACTCAGGAATTAAGGAGAGTGAGTAAAAGAGAATAGGAAGTTATCGTTAGTGACATGAATGCAAAAGTCCTGGAGCAAGCGATGGAATCTCATGGACTTGGAGAGAAGAATGCAATGAAGAGATGTTTATTGATCTTTGTGCAGATCACAATAGAGCAGAGCAGAGCAACTGGTGATACATTATTCCCGCATCTTAAATTCCATAATTACATAATATCTCCTGATCACTTAACCCAAAACCAAATTGATCATATTGTGGCTATTCGCCAATTTCGTAGATATTTGCTAGATATAAGAAACAAACGTAGTTCAGATATTGGGAGTGACTACAATCTACTTCTAGGAACCAAAAACTACAAATAAGATAAACTTCAAGAACAGAAGTAAGAAACGTGGCACAAGAAAATTCACAAATCAAGCCATTAGAGAAGACTTCACTATTGAACTTTAGATTAGATACAAAGTTTTAACACATCATGGATTTTTAAATAAATGGGTTGAAAACTTGGACGATATTAAAGAAATTTTTCTTGAAGTTAGGTAGGATATCCTGAGCTATACAAACAGGCAGATGAAAGAATGGATGCTCGATTAAACTTGGGAAGAAGTGAATAGGAGAAAACTTTAAAGCACAAAAATATGATAACTATAAAACCGGAATGCAGAAACAAATTTCCGTTCGAGAAAACTATGGAGTAAATTGGCAAGTAATACGTTTGTCATGAGAGATAAAGGGAGATGGGTGGATAAACTGGCACAGAAAGCAAAAGAAGCAGCGAGACTGGGGAATAGCAAACAACTGTATGAAATTTCACAGAGGCTTTGGAAAATAAGTCGAAGCTTATTCTCTTCTATATACCATTACTAAATCGGAATCTAAAATATATGACTTTGAGCGGTACTCTCAAATAAATCGCTTTGAAAATTTCGGAGCCCCTTTAGAATGACAGTGAGAACATCTATTGTGAACATTTTGTACATCTATTGATAGACGTTTGGCCTGAGGGAGAGTGCCAGGCATAATTTTTAAAATAGTCATGCGACTAGATATTGAGCCCATCAATCTAACACGGTGACAGAAATAAGGTATTTTCACTCGTTACCTGGGAAAGGCAATAGGATCTGTGGACTATGTTAACGAAAGACAAGTCTGACACAAGCGAAGCGCCTGTTCGCAGCTGCCAGTACCAAGGGTACAAGTTCCCATGGATCAGAGGTGGGAGAATAAGAGTGAAGGCACAGATGTAATCCTGACTAATTCAGTGAATTATCTTAACAGTTTGTTAATTTTATTTATGTTGGCTAACAGTTCATTTCCTCTCTCGTGTGTTAAGTTTTATAATTTTGTATGTCCCTTGTTAGAAAGTATTGTTATTTTCTCTGGCTATAATGTGTAGGCTATTTACTCTATGGTGAAATGTTTGATTTTTTGTAACTAAAAATTACAATTTTATAATAGTAAATTAATGAATATAAAAGAAATTTTAAATTCAACTTTGATACTCTAATGTCTGACGTGAAAGAATTGGATGGAAATCCAGATATTATTTTTTGACAATATTTTATTATTTTGGCTAGAATCAGACGAGGTTTTTTATTATGAAACAGCTGAATATAAATTACATTTTGAAGATGTAATAACGGTTACCAGTCTGGTGGCATTGTTGTTTATGTAAAAGAGTGTCATCAGTGTTTTAAGAACTTATCTATAACTACCATACGCTCGGCTGATTTTAATTTCAATTTCGTTTAAGTTTGGGGATTCTCAATCTATTTGCTATTTACGGATTTAATTTTGTACCTTTTACGAATTTTTTAGATGATTTAAAACATGTTTACATTTTATAATAATGGTTGTTTAGTAGTTAATTGTGATAATTAGGTGTTTATTAATCAATTTAGTGATTAATTGTTTGTGATATTAATTGTGATATTTTAGGTACATTAAATTCCCATAAATAATTTGTCCCTAATATTAAATTATAGGGTTGACTCTTGCGGTTCTTGATCAATAAACCAACAAGAGTGGTGAACTACAGTCAAACTTGTCTGGATCATGTTTTAATCTACATTGAATTAAATTATCAACTCTTGAATTTTGATGGTTCTAAAGTTCTTTCATTTGATAATTAATGATCATTCCTTAGTTTGGACTGGTTTTGAAATGCAACATTTACCCCATCAGTGGAGAAGTGGAATCTCCTTCTGTCCGTCACAAACTTCCTTACGAAAGTGAGATTTGGCCGGACGCTCTCAAGAAGGATTGCTACCGCAAGCAGATGGGAGCGGTGCAAAGAAGAGCCGCGTTTAGGATCGTTCAGGCCGCTGCACTGGTGGTAGCTGGTGTGTCCTGGTGATCGACCTTTTGGCCCAGAAAAGGAAGCTCGAACTTGGTGCCAGGGAGGCTACACTGGTGGCCATGTCCCATGACAAGAGAGGTGGAGAATTGGGTCTAGAGTTTGGACACGGAGACTCATTCCGGACCTGTCCGTGCGGGTTGATTGTGGGTTTGCTGGAGTAAATTTCTTTATCACCCAATTCCTCACTGGACATAGGTTGTTCCGAGCCTAAATTCACAAGATGGCCAAAGTCGAAATTCCTGCTTGCAGCTACGGGGACGGTGCACACGATGACGATTTTCACCCGTTCTTCCTGAGGCGGGGGGTTTTAGTTGGGTGCGTGCGAGTCCCACATACCGGGAAGTGTACCGTTCTCCTCCCTGATGATGCATTAGGGTATTTCCCCTCGAAAAACTAGGCTATACCATTTTTAGGCTTTGATAGTTTTTATTTAGCCAAAACTCTTAAAAGAACCTCTATAAAAAAGAACTAATTAGTCCACCGATTAAGCACAGAAATACGGAGACATAACAATTCATAATAGTTGTTTAGCAAATGTCCCAATCAATTACTTTACATGGGGGTTGTTTTGAACTTTGTTCCACGATTTTGACGCTTGAGTAGACACTTCAATAGAGCCTATTATACCTGTAGGAACAAGATTCAATTGGTTATGTCTTAAATATCGGGCATAAATAATTAAACTCAATTTTGGCTGAAAGGAAATGTAAATATAATTCTATAAAACGGGCTATAAAATGAAAAGTGGGACTGCCATCTCAATATAATATAAAACACCAACTCCTATTGAAATACAATACCAACTAGCAAAAATGTCATGCATGGGTCAACGTGTTCCGTTTGGAATGTATTACATTCGCGAGTGGAAATTGTCAGAATCACGCCAGTCCCTGGCACGCGAGCTGTTGCGGTCGATAGCCAAAGGCCTGCGGAATGAAAAGCCTACACTATAGTAGGAGTAATGGTAAACCAAAGGCCTGTGGGATGATAAACCTCCGCTATAGTAGGAGTAATGGTAAACCAAAGGCCTGCGGAATGACAACACTCCACTATCCTAGGACCAACAAATCTAAGACCTGCGAAAGGATAAGCCTCTTCTATCTTTGGATTGGTAAATACTTACGGATTCGAATAAATCGATGGTATGTGGAATGATAACACTTTACTATTTGAAGACTGATTTTACATAGGTCTTAGAAGTGAGAAGACTCAAATGTCTTCTGATCAATGATACACATGTATATACCTGCGTGGTAAGGAAAAGCTATGTGACACAAAGTAATATAGCTAGTAGTTAAACTATAGTATACTTTGACTTTCAGTATATTTAATTGTAATAATATTTGAAACATAAAATTTATTATTCCACCGTACAGTTATTTTACACTGGCTTGAACAAGAATATTTATTTTATTGTATCAGTATACAATATATTACAATATCACGTCACTCAAGAATAATAATCCTTAAAAATTTCTTATTGGTTGTAATCTACAATTTAGAATATCGAACCTTAATTTATATAAAGAAGATCATGTTAAGATATGTTGTTGAAGATTAAAGTTTTATTATTATTATATTTGCCAAGTATTATATAATAATAACTGTTATATATTACCATGACATTATTCTTCTATACATATTCAAAGGCAATTCACAAAATAGGACAGGATAATCCATCTTAAAATAATCCTATGTAGTATTAGTTCTCTTTGATTTCTAAATAGTATTTAACCTCAATTATAAACCCTGAAGAAGCATACGCCTTTACGGACTTTACAGTTGCATTAATATTAAGTTCGGTACAGAATGTTAATGTTGAAGCTACGTTTAAACAAAAAGTCAGTCTCCCTTGGAAAAGATATTTTTTAACCTAACCATAAAAAGCACTAGGAAAAATTAAGTAAAAGCAATAATGCGTTGCAACATTTTGTCATCTGAGAATTTCTAGAGGAAATAAGGATAATAGAGCTGTTGCTGTGGCCGGAATGACAAAATCTGGACACGGGACCAAGTTTTTTTTGAGGTCCCAGATGGAAAAACATCGTTTGTTCGAGACTATACATATATATAATTGTGATTGTGTGTGTTTGTTTATGCGTGTGTGTGCATGCGCGTCCGTAAATACGAGATATCCTTCGTAAAAACTGGAATCTCAACGAAATTTTGTAAGGACATGTAGGTATGCAATTATGAAATTAAGTTTCTTGGGGGATTTTACATAGTATTTACTTATACAAACTATTATCACCTTTGCAATCTGCTCAAAAAACAAGTTAGTATTATGAATCTCTTCTATGTAAATTACTTACTGAGATATAGAAACTGGTAAATACAGTAGATTTATCTTTTGGATTTCCAATATTGGTCTTACGGATAAAAGGTTAAAATGTGTACCTTGCTTATTAACTTAAATATGTAAATCAAACTTGATATTAAGCTTTATCTAGTTTCACCAATAGACTATGTAAAAAACCTGAGTTTTCACAAATGTTTCTCATGGCAGCAAACCTAGTTACTCATTACCCACGTAATTCTTATGGAAGGTAAGTAAATTTATATAGCTTCCTTTTTATTTGTAATAATGTGATAAACTTCGTTTCCAGCTTCTTCTAGTAAGGTCTACTCCTGTATGTTTAAAAATATAATCTCTTTAGTTCCTCGTGGCAGTAAACCGCCTTATATTCCCATGTTTTTCTTATATAGGTAAACTGTTATGCCTAACTTCTTAATGAAACCTATTTCTAAGTTAAGTCTGAATCGTCACAATCAATGTAAGTTTACTTTGTAAGTAGGTCTGCTGCTACAAGGATTTACATTAAGAATAACCATTTTGTGTAACAGGTTAAACTATCCCTGATAATCACTAAATAAACTGTTATCATTGTAGTCGTAACTGATTTCAGATAATTCGAAGCCTACGTAGTTGGCAATATCAGGGGAATTAGGTTAACGCTAGCCCTTGTTATCATTTCGCTCAATGGTACACGAGCGTTTAGCGATAAAGTGTGTAATAGCTCTGATATTGCTTCAAGGGAGACAAGTATCATACTTTTATTGTTGAATATATTTACAATGCTCGTAAAATCGTATTTTGAAGTGGTGGAGTAATTTAATTGTTTTTCCTTAGTAATAGCCTGTAAAGTTCTTTACACTATTTTTTATCAATCTTTTTCAGAGTTCAGGTTTGCAATACAATGTTGATAGTAAAATCATATTCGTATTATAGTTGATTACTGTATTAGTGTTAAATGAAAAATGAAGAGTTAAGTATGAACACAAAAAAATTAAAATGAAAAATGGTTAATGGACCAAACCAAACAACAATATTATGATCTAATAAACCAAATAATTTTATACGGCTCTGAGGAGGGTATTGTCGATTTGCGAGACCAAAATTTAAAACAGAAACGTCATTTGGTTAGTGACGTCACTTGTTTAGTGACGTTATAGTTTAGTTATAAGAACAGCTGTTTAGATAAACCGAAAACATTCCTTTTAGACATATCCATGAACTAACTTATTTCCCACAAGGAAGTAAATACAAACATTTTTTTACTTTAAAAAATATTTTTACAGATACTGAATAAGAAGCATAAAATTAATGCATACCGGATAGATGCATGGACAAAGAAACTATTAAAATAAATACGAGTAAATTTAGGAATGACTACATACAACCTTATTTCTAAAAACTGACTATGAACAAAGATAACCAAAAGCTTTCAAGTTCCTGGTCGTGAAGTCGCACCCTAATTTCGTCAGTATTTTGGTATATTTGAATCATACGAGGAACTACTGCGCTGCAATTCTGCAGTCCAACAATAAATACCACAAAGACTTCACAAAACAGTTCCCTAGCTTTGCATTGCATGCACCGAACAGATATGAGAGATAAGTTTTATTGAGAAATAGAATGTATAACAAACTATAAAATGCTGTGTGACAGTTCATGAAATGTTTATGTTTCCTTGAAGTTGGTCCGACTTGATGACTAAGCCGGTCGGGGGCACGCCAGCCCTCCACGCAATCCTGAGTATACAGTCAGATGTTGACATTGACTGGCTCACAACCCCTTGCCCTTTGTTTTGTCGGCATACAGTTGCTTGATGCCTAAGGTAATCGGGCACATCAGCTCTCATGCAATACCGAGTATACAGTCAGCTTTGTTGGTAAACAGTCCCTTAGCACAATGAACAGACTCCTAACTGATTTATTCTAACCTGCAAATTCTAGAGCAATACTATCACTACATATATCAATCTTCTTTTGATGTACCAAATAAAGCTTAATCGTTATTGAGTTGGTTATGCATGGACAATTTTGATTTGTTAGCGGGTATTTTAAGAGTACGCAATACACGTTCAAAGCCTACGCAATGTGGACTTAGTCCAACAAATTTCTTATTTCATAACTATACATTTTGGAAAATAATAATGCATAAAAACTGTAAAAGACAGTAAGACTAATAGATCGTGGGACTCACGAATATGGTCTCACTTATTGGCACCATTAGCTAAAACTTTCGAGAAGAAAATAAGACCTAGATGGGTCTAATGTCCGAGAAAATTCCGAGTTTCTTGTAATATGAAGTTTAAAATCTAAAAAACTAATATAAGCTTATGGAGAATCAAAAATGTAAACAATACAAATCAAAACATCTGTTTATAGCCGTTTGACAGTTTTTGATTGAAGATGTAGGTGAACAATATGTAACAAAACGATTGGTGTAAATTACACTTCTCTTTTGATTTTCAATCCTCATTCCGTATCTAACACAATCAGTTGATCATGGGTTAATAATAACTGTATGGGTAAATAAACACTATAGCTCAAACAACTGAGGTTGGCTAAAAACACCTCATGCTTAGCAGACGCCGTAGCTCAGTGCTAGCGCGGATCATTCACGTGCGGAAGGTAATGTGATCGATCTCCTTCCGGGGTAAGCTACATTTTTGTTCAGAGTTTATGCAAGTTAGTAAAAAAGTAAAATTTATGCTATATTAATTAAGGTGTATTAAATTTGACAAATGGCATGACTCTGAAGATGGTTTGCTTGCTACGGCTGTGTTAGCTGGAAGTGGCTTTCCTAAGATCGTACAAACGGTCATGCATGGGTCAACGCGATACGTGTAGAATCTGCACGCGCGGTGAAAATTGTCAGAATCACGCCAGGTCAGAGACACGCAAACCCCTGCGATCGATGTCGACCACCCAGGAACAGCTGATTGTTCACCATCAAAACCTTGTCTCTTTTGTAAACTCAACTGCCCATCACCAGGCGCATCGAATTTGCACCACTGACCAAATTACTAATTAGAGTTCGCTAATCCCCACGCCAAATTTGCGTCTCTGACCTCAGCAGGTAATCGAGCGCCTCTTAGCTGAGCAGGTAGTCAAGCGCCTCTGATCTGAGCAGGTAGTTGAGCGCCTCTGACCTGAGCAGGTAGCCGAGTGCCTCTGAACTGAGCAGGTAGTCGAACGCCTCTGATCTGAGCAGGTAGTTGAGCGCCTCTGACCTGAGCAGGTAGTTGAGCGCCTCTGATCTGAGCAGGTAGTTAAGCACCTCTGACCTGAGCAGGTAGCCGAGTGCCTCTGAACTGAGCAGGTAGTTGAACGCCTCTTAGCTGAGCAGGTAGTCAAGCGCCTCTGACCTCAGCAGGTAGTTGAGCGCCTCTGACCTGAGCAGGTAGTCAAGCGCCTCTGATCTGAGCAGGTAGTTAAGCACCTCTGACCTGAGCAGGTAGCCGAGTGCCTCTGAACTGAGCAGGTAGTCGAACGCCTCTGATCTGAGCAGGTAGTTGAGCGCCTCTGACCTGAGCAGGTAGTCAAGCACCTCTGACCTGAGCAGGTAGCCGAGTGCCTCTGAACTGAGCAGGTAGTCGAACGCCTCTGATCTGAGCTGGTAGTTGAGCGCCTCTGACCTGAATAGGTATTCGAGCGCTGGGTGTAATTTTAGACCGATACGTACATTGTGTTAAACATTAGCGAAGCTTAGAAGCCAAAAAATACTTTGCTGAAGCTGAATTCTGTTGGCACAAAATTAAACACGAAATTAAAATCAGCCGTTTCCATTTCACTAAACGTTTATGTTATAGAAACTATCTTGTAAATGGCATGTGTAAATAAAGTCATGTTTAGTGCAATATCGTATTTTTGCTAACACATGTTTAAGCAAAATGTGTTCGTAACAGACAGTATAGTTTAGAATAGATAATATTACAATACTAGATTTACTAGAGGAGCTGATTCTGTGGTGCAATCGCCATAGACCGAGGGCCTGGTGCGGTGCATCAAAGACAGCAAGGTACTATAGCTTCAAAAGTCACATTGGTTAGCCAGAGGCGGCCACTCATGATCTGACAGGAGTCGCCTGTAACTGGTTTCGATCTAGCCACCTTTGAATTACTCCTGATCTGGTTAATTAGTGATAATATTGTCGAATTGTCACATTATTCTTTGTTTGAAATTTATTATTGGTGATGGTGGATTTATGTTATTTAGATTTTTATTGCGGACATTTTCCATCACCATTCAATGTAAAACAAAGTTTCACGACGTTTCCTCAGGCAAACTAGTATCTAAAACTTCCACTCCTATTCAGTTGTCTTTGAGTCTCCTTGACGAGTAGATGTGTTATGTTACTTATGTGTGTAATGGTTAGTGAAAGGTTTGTTTGCAAGTTGTTTACTGTTTTAAGCTTTTATGTTTCCAGCTTTATACCGGCTTAGTCCGAATTGTGTGTTATATTTCAGATATTAGTTCGCCTGAGGACGGGATTAGGCCAGATCCCGAAACGTCGTGAAACTTTGTTTTACATAAAATCGTGTTGGAAACTGTCCGAATCAAAAATCTAAATAACATAAATCCAATATCATCAATAATAAATTTCAAACAAAGAGACCAACTCTCGTTGGTAAACATCTTATGGGTGTGAAATATCCTCCATCAATCATTAAAAATATTGCACATTTTATTCATAGTCATGTTTTTCATTGTATATTCATGTTGTGTAAGTATGATAAAATGGTAATCAGGTTACGTGTGAATCATTCTTTTTTTAACCTTGTTACCTACCAATGATAGTGTCAAATGCAATGTTACTCATAAAAGGGATAGCCTCAGACGAAAAAGATGAGTATGTTTCAATTTTTTCCCTTTAAAACGTTCGAGGTTTCATCACGTTTCGGGAACAGGTTCCAGATCCCTAAGCGTCGTGCAACTTTTACATAAAATCGTGATGGAAAATTTCCGCATCAAAAATCTAAATAACATGTCACCTTATCGTGCACATTTTGTTGTTTACGATTCATTTCATTGTACGGACAACAGCTAATTTCAACTGAGAGTGTAGAAACAGTTTTCACGATCTAGGATGAGGAAATGATCTTTTGTTTTCCACATTAGTAATTAGTTATGAACTTGACTCGAGTAGAGCCAGTAACGCTAGAGTATATTTATCACAAATCTGCTGCTCCGGAAGTTCCGGTTCTGGATGAATTTATGATTGTTTTTACTGTAGTGTAAAAATCAATAGATCACCTACAGGTTATTCATTCAACTTGTTAAAACGATTTTCTAAATGTAATCCTAGAAAAAATGTAATTTTAATAATTTGTAAACATCTAATGTAAATGTAATTCTAGTTATTTATTTTATTTGAAGTAACTTTATATGTTTTAAGGTGTAAAAGTTCCTTTTATTGAAAGTTTGTACCGTTAAAAAACTAGAAATTTCTTCAAGCTAGAAACGTGTTAAATAAATTTTTAATCCCTCTCTAAAACTAAAACATCTTTAGTACACTTTATACATTTCTTAGTTTATAATGATTTTTATCGTATCCTTATAAATTCAATTGGTATAATTTACCTGGATGATATTTTACATTAATGTTCTCACAATAGCTTTTAGAATATTTAACAATGATAATTTATTTCGATTAATAGGTAACTAATTTTAATAGCTATAAATATGGCTTTTACTTAGTACAGTATATCAAATGTAAAAACATCTAACCATTTTGTCGTTTGAAACGATACACATGAAAAATGTGACGTGTATCGAAAGTCGTTAGGGATAGTGTAAGTGATAGGTCAAAGTATTATTTTTCTTGAGGAGCATTTATCTCAATCAGTTTGGTAATGAGGACCAGAGAGAGGGAAGGGGTGGAGCCGGGTTGGAGGAGACCCGTATGATTTACTTTGCACCACTAAAAAGGACTTTGATTTATTCCAAACGTTTTGCCCGAAATGTTTTCTGAGATGGCTGGAGATTACCAAGAAACTTTTTGGTTTGTAAAATATTACAGTATTAATATTTTAATGAGCTTTTTGTGGTGAATTTATTTTGTCTACACTAATAATATATACTTAATGTTTTCATATTTTTCCCTTTATTGCACAATATTTGAATAGTAATTTTTGAACGTACAGTTTATGTTGCACATACTTGTTATGCAACTGAACAACGCATAGCGTAGGCTATATTGTGCAACTACCCGAATAATTACAAGACAAAAGGCAACGTGGGACCTATTCTATTGAACTATGAAACATTAAAACAAAAACACATTTACTTGTTATTTTTTCCGAAAAATGTACAGTACAAAGCTGAATCATGACAGTGGTGGCTTTAATAAATGCCAATTACATTTTCCCGGTAACTCATTACCATGAAATGTTTGTACCCGCTTCATTATATTATTTATCCACATAGCATGCCCGCCCCATCACCATGCCATGTGTTGTAGTAGGTGAGGTATGGAAGTGTGGGGGGTGGGGGTGGGGGTGAGTATTTGCATGAAGCCGATTTGTTGTGAGCCGTCGTCTAGGTGACCATTGATGTTCGCCGCAGTACAAGCTAGGTCCGCAGAAGAGACTGACAACACAAGCATAGCCTGCAGGCACGGACACTTACGATCTCAACTAAACAATTCGAGTGGGCTTAGGCTTTATACTGAGCTTCAAGCTTAGCAAAGCAAAATTATACTTCTCAATCATATGATAAAAACGTTAATACTTAACTCGTTCGTTAACAGTAGTAATATCTTAATATAATTCAACTTAAATATGTAAGAGATAGGATGAAACAATTCATGTTGTTGTAAGCATTATTAGTAGTTTTAAGTCTCAAACTTACGTAAGGGACTAAATTTCCTTGAACAGCGATGAACCTAGATTAACTGAATCCCGAATTTCACTTACCTGAAACAAATAAAAGAATATTATAATAAGTCCACTATAGAACTATTTTAACCCTAATTTTATGCCAGTGGTTTTTTTAGAAGGGGCACTTCAGCCGTAGCGGCTTTTTGCGCACCCCTTTGTGGGTTGCGGCATTATCCCATGGCGAAAAGCCA
The DNA here is from genome assembly GCA_023375725.1 of Nephotettix cincticeps. Lineage (NCBI taxonomy): Eukaryota > Metazoa > Arthropoda > Insecta > Hemiptera > Cicadellidae > Nephotettix > Nephotettix cincticeps. The sequence continues at coordinate 21,666,730 of CM041790.1, read as the reverse complement.
TTGGTGATTGGCGGGATTTGAATTCGGGACCTTGGGCACCATAGCCCCGCGCTTTACCCTTAGACCAGCGCGCTCCCATGCCAGAGGTTTTCAAACAAAAAATTAAAATGAGAAATTCCAGACTTCTAAATAAATCCATCCAATAATAACGTACAATCAGCTAAATTTTCTAATTTACTCGTATAATTAAGCTATTTAAAACTGGCTATAATTTTTTTGTTTATTATAAAATAAACTTCAAAAAATGATACCGATACTATTTGAGGAGTAAAAGAGAATGTCATAAATGTGTTTGTGTGTGTCAAACATTTTTTATGCATAACTTAATCTTGGCATACTTTTAAACTCATAAACGACCAATCGCTTCTGCTTTGTTTTATCTCAACTAAACAGGGTTTTCACGCCGGAAAACAAAGGAGTATAGTTTTAGATTCCGCAGCAGCGAAAATAAAACCGGATACATGACTTTTCACTCATGTTTAGGGCTGCAACCCCTGTAAAGTGTAAATAGTACCAAGGTAATAAATAGCCATATGATCCGAACAACACAGAGACGAGAAAACGTAAGAAAATAACAAGCAAAGGAGCTTAAAAGTTGTATAAAGTAATATGTGGGAGTGCAAAACTAAGTTTGGCCTCGTAACTCGCCCGGTTTACAGCCCAAGATTTGCAAAACAAGGAAAGGAAGGGAATTGGGAACTCGTTAACGAAGGATTACGGATATTTTACTATTATTTGAGTTTATTTGAATTGGTTTTGAAACTTTACCAAATAACTTGGTAAGCAATCTAATTCCAATTCTAATCCAGCAATAACGTTAAATATTCAAAAGTCTATAAATTTAATTTGCCCTACGATAAATTAAAACTGTTTTACAAATTTGGTCGAACATTCAAAAATAATATTTATACAATCAATCTTATTTTGTATCACCCCATGTTTTAAATATTTTATTCAAAATAACTCAGGTCATCAAAACAAATAAAAGTAGGAGATCAATATAGTGTATTATTTATACATGGTTTTACTAATTCTTGTTGCTGAATCATAATATTTAGAATAAATGTTACAATGTTTTGTGTGGCATATACGTGAAAAGTAAACACTTCTTTTTGCATTCAACTCTTCCCAATATGACAGTAAACAGAATGCTTGGTCATGAGCTGATATCCAATCCCGTCAGCTGTTGATGCTACTAATTTTCCATTTGAGTTCCAGCGTTGTTGTAGTTGACAGCGATGACCGAAACGATGACTACACCAAAGAGATCAAATCTGTCATAGTTATGTTTAGAATTTATCTTCCACTAAGTGATTCTTAAACAGTTTAATTTCTATTGAGAAAAAAACACATTTCCATAAAGAATAAATAGTTTTCAGAATTAAAATTGGAAAATCTAAGTTCTGCTCTTTTATGCATGAAAGTTGCTAATTGTCTGCAATGTAATCAAACCTAAATAGCTTTATGACTCGTTCATTAAAGTTTGTTGGGTATAACAAAATTAATTCGTATAATTATTTGCAAAACTATATCTAACCCAAAAGGAACAGTCTGTGCACATTTTGATCTTTCTTGTCTCAGTGGAGTATACCTTTGAACTAGGTTATTCAGAGACACGTCAGTACAGGATGTATTAGCTCATACTTCAAGCATGTCCAGCAATCTGTCACAACGGCATGCTCCTGGTCTTGATGAATTTAAAATTGTTAGGACTTCTTTCCCGGCTGTCAAAACCGTTTTCTTCCTGTCTTTCCGGCATATTTGATTCCATCAAGACATTTATTTCCAGTGACTATAAGAGATGAGCAACGGTTTGAGAACCTGACTGTATTTTGGTCTAGCTTCTGTGGGATTTCTCTAGGAAATTACACTTATATGTAATTTCATTCTTACTCGTATAATATTATTGTGTGTTAAAAACCTAACCCTAAATAGAGTAATAAATTTATAAATTAGAACAGTGATCAATTATTACCTTTCTGAAATGGCGACCTACTCGAGTAGGTATTTAAAGGCAAGTATGAATGAGAAATGAGTGTAAAGAATATTGTGACATGATCTTGTAGACATTTTACTGACTAAGGCTGACATATTCCTTAGACAAGACTGTTAATTAATAGCCTAACAGTTTGTGACATGTAAGGGACCTACAGTTTAACATGAGATCCGAACCAGTTTTGTCTCTATATTACGAACTAGTCTAATTAGGTGTATAGTCTATGTGGATGAACAAAGTATTCAATAAAGTGGACGTTAATCCACAGCTGAGCATATCATATGCCCTGACCACCACTCACAACTCCACACAATCTGTTAAACGTTAAACATTAATGTTCCCTTAAAGTCCAAATATCTGATAATCCCGTCAGATCCCGTTAGTAGATGAACGGGTGCTTCCTCCTCAATCAAGCCCGTCGCTGGACACTCGGTCACTAGCCTCCGCCCATCTCTCGGGTGACGCGACTATTTTTACCAAGCATCTGGGCGACTCCGAGCGCCAAATGCTTGGAGGTTTCACAACGGCAGCCAGCTTGTCCTAGTCGCTTCGTCCCTCAGCTGATCTCGACCTCCACAATCACTTCATTGTTTGTCCGACCAAACGTTTTGATAGGTTCGATGGTCTCCACTAAAAAATAACTTACTTGTGTTGTGAATATTTCAATTGTAAAAACTTGATTTTAATATTTTTCATATCTGTCATGTTTATAATGTAGCTTTGGGATTCAAAACTAAGTAAATAACACTTCTTTCTTGTACCACCTGCAGAGTACATTTGGGTGTACCTCAAAGTCTTATATTTTAATACTTTTGTTAAGTGAAAACAGTTATTTTCTTTTATGTGTTTTTTACGTATTTTTTTCTTGTTTGCTATGAGTCATTTGCTGATTAGCATGCGAGATGCAGTGGGACTTCGCACCTCAATTTTTTATGTTTAATCCAACAAACTACAGTAAGCTCTCAAAAAGTTTATTTGAACTGATGGAGATTCAATCCCATAAAAGTTAATAACTGCAATAACTGTCACCCAGTGCCAAGACTTCAAAGTATACGCAAAAATACAACTACAAAGGAACTTCTACTGTGTCGTAAATCATAAGTGAGTTTAAATCTTACGAAGATTGACTTTTAATTCTTAGTATACTAAATACACTAATTTATTCTTAAATGAAATTATTATTTAAATAAATTATGAAAAATACAACATTCCGTTTTATATATTTTTACACGATTCCTCATTTACTTTGATACGCAATTTTCATAAGATTTTGAACAATCAAATGCCGAAAACCTTTTATGTAAAAAATTAAAGGTTAAAAAATCCTGAAATAGAGTTTCATGGCTGAATTTGAATAAAACTAAAACAGTGCAAACAATGCGCTGATTATTTTGCGAGTCCTAACAAATTACCGGCGCTGAGATAAAAGAAGAAATACTATTTATCAACTGGGGAAACCTGACCGAACTCCCGTCTCTGGCACTCTCGGCAGGGATAGATTGTCCTTACTGTTGCAATAATTGCTGGACTCGGTATGTCCTATCATATCATTTATTTGATTGCTGTAAATCTTACAGCAATGAAATACCAGGGATTTAAAAATAATTTTGAGGCGACATCCAACATTTGGATTAAGTGGTTACTTAGCTAGTAAATATTGACAATGGTCAAATTAAACCAAGTATTATAGTCCATCATAAAAAATACATCATGGGACGCACTCATTGAAGACGCATGAGCTTTTTTGCTGATTTTAGATATGTAGTTCAGTTTTATAAATTACCCGCCATTTTTACAATATAGCGGAAAACTTTGTTTTTTTTAACAGAACACCCTGAGTTTTATTATGATTTTAGACGGAAAATGTGTTTTGAAGGTATTATTAGTCTTAATGGTTTTCCCTAAACCTATGTTGGGGGCCTCCCCAGTAATACCAAGCTTTTTTGAGTGTTTTTTTTGGGTTATGTGACCTCACGTTGCATACCAAGTTTCATGGAAAACGGTTGAAATATAAGGATTAAATTCTCCATTTTTTGCTTCAGGGGACCCCAAAACGGATATATCCACTCTAAACTCAAATCCAAAACTTTTGATGAAAACAATACATTCTCCATGTACAATGTAAGGGGAGAATGTAAAAAGCTAAGCACAGTTCAAAAAGGTCACAGAAAGACTGCAAATTACCACTAGGAGCGGTAGACAGACACACACAAAATATTGTGAGAGGGTATGAAAATTAGGCTGGACTTATAGAAATTTCTGTAGTTTAATTTTAGCTTATTTTTAACCGTATAAGATTTTTGCAGTAATTTGTATATAATTATGTGTATAAAAACTGGCTGTGTAGCCCTTCTGATTAGCGAAGCACCATGTATGAGCGCGCGCCAAAAGATATTCAGCACTTGATGAGTGATGTTCATGTTATCAACTCGGTGTCATGTTTTCTAGCTCAACTCTGCCTCATTTTGTCACCCTTGGCTTTTAGGCTAGTATGCTTATTAAGTGGAGTCGGATGGTTGCATCTTCCCCATGTAGTTTTTGCGATCTTTAGGTTTCTTTATTTCAAGAACTTTGCTTAGTATCTACACGTGTTTTATATTTTGATTATTGGTTCATTAACATTATTTTAAGCAGAGGTTTTCTTGAAATAATGTCAACTTTTATGATTTTTTAATGTTTGCATTTTGTTTAGAAATTTAAATAATATTGTATGTAAATTAAAATCTAATCGTTGTTTTGCAATTTCCTCTATTTAAAACAAATTACTAGATCTAATGAACAAAACAAAAAAATAGATATATTGTTACTTCTCATAATATCAGTACCAAAACTTTAATTTTTTCGGGGATCGTCAAAAGAAAACATGGTGTTTGTGAACTGCAACCCCGCTGATTTAGTGATAGTCCAGTGTGAAGGGCTTTATAAGAACGTTTCTGATGAAACTTAACTATTCATCTAAATTTTTAAGAACTATATGTGAATTTTAAGGTATTGAATTGGAGGTTTAAAAATATAGAAAACAAAATATACGACTCCCCTTAAAAAACTGTTTACAGGTTTACTTTATAATCAAAAAGCTGATTTTTTTCATTGCACTTAAAATATTGAAATTGATAAGTTTCTTTATCAGCTGAAAGACTTTAAAGTAACGATTTCCAAGATTAAGAGTGATACCCTTTCCAGCCTCATAGCAAACATTTACAGCTTCGAATAATAGCGCCTTAGTAATTTAATATAGCTATTTTATATTTATTGATACTAGCTGACCCGGCGAACTTCGTACCGATAATAATAAACATTTGATTTTTAATCATAAAACTTAATCACAAAAGTTCGTTTTGAGAAATATTATATTTATTCAGTAATTAGATACCATTGAGTACTTACTATTTTATGCTTGCTTCTTTGGCTTGCCTTATGGTTCAAATAAAAACAGCCGCTGTTTATATCTTAAAATGTAAGATACATATGTTGGAATCCGAAACAAAATTATTTCCCCATAAGATTAACATGAGAACTTTGAAGGCGTATATGGTAGAGATTTATGGGAAAATCGTCACAAAAACTATTAGACTTTACCAATACTTTACTTTACGTATACCAAATTTCAGCCTCCTAGGTAATCGGGAAGTAGGAGAATTAGTGATGAGTCAGGGAGGGCTTTGAGTTTTACATATAAAGATTATTCTAAGTTCTAGTTTGGAGGTTCTCTATTAAAGAATTGTTCCTTAAAGACGACGAACGCAAGTATATATCGACCCTTCATTTGAAATTATAAGTTTACGACCTCTCAAAACTGAAGTTCCTCAGTAAATATTTTAAAATTAAACAGTATAAGACTATCACATACAAAACGTGTATTCACTCAGCCACATTATTAAAATATAAAGTGTTAATGATTTGATTGTACTGTATTACTAGATTTTCATAATACAATAAATAGTATCAAATTTCAGATTTATTCAATGTTTTGCTTTTTATATTGCTTGGTTGAAAACAAATCATTTGCAAGAAAATCTTTGAATATAAATTTATAATTTTTATTTAGGCTACATTAGAGCCAGAAAAATACATAAAAATGTTAAATGCCACTCTGGGAGTATCTGTATTTAAAAAAATGTCAGGAAAATAAATTTTTATTTTTTGTATTTTTTTAGCTATATTGTTTTTGTTTATTTCAACCCTTACGTTATGCTTCTATGACAAAAAAGGATTGTTTTAACATTATTTCAGAGCTTTGCATGATCCATTTCGTGGTATAGTTGCATAAACCTCTAATAAGACACCCCTAGGAACAAAATATAACTTCAGTTTTTAACTCTTTATTATTTTCTAGTTTTTTCAACACTAAAATTATGCTTCTAAAACAAAAATAAAAAGTTATAAGTATTTTTGTTGCACGTTCAATGTTCTTATAAAAAGGATTATATTTAACAACACTATTTCAATTCCTCAAAAAACTGAGAGCTATATATGTTTTATATTTTGCTAATAAAAACAAATTTTTTTTCGTTTTTTAAAACATTATTTTAGTTTTTAAAAAAATTATGCTTCTAAAAAACAAAAATATTATTTTTGTTCATTCAGTTCTAAAAATATTTCTAACAAAATATTTCCAATATCCTCTTAAAATACTGTAATTTATTTTTTTGTTAAATATTGTTAAAATATTTTTTTTTAAAGAGTTCATTAATTAAAATTTAATAATTTTATTCATATTGAAAAATAACTTATTTTAACATATCTTTTTAAGGATTCTAAAATATATTTTTAATTAAAAACAATATTATTTTTCTATTACATTTCAACACCTTGATTTCATATATAATAATAACAAACATAACTAAATAACATATCATAATTAAACGATTATAATACTATGAATCAATAAATATACTACATTAATCATATATAATAGATTGAAATACATATAGAGTTAAAATATAGTTACAAACTATATACATCGCAATAATTAAAATGTGAACACTATATATTAATTTTAAATATTAGTTTTATTAATGTACATATCAATAACATGTATTTTTGTTTATGGATAATTAAATATCGGAAATTAATAATATTTCTTGAGATGTAACATAATTACATGGTGTAACATGGGAAGGAATATTTTTTAGTTCCTCTTAAAAACTGTCCTTATAGCAATATAATGTCACTAAACATAATGACGTCACCGTTTCAAATTTTGGTCTGTTTGCCAACACCCCCCCCCGCAGAGCTAAGACATATCCGTGGCCAAATTAGACAGGTGAACAAACTATACATTAGCATCATATGTTATGTTATATTTTAAAGTAAAAAATATTTCAAATTTTCGAGATTTCACAAGTTTGCAGCGAGGTGACTGAGGCATAAAGCTTGATATCAAGGACGAGTGCGTCTCAAGCTCGAGCCTCAGTTAATTGGAAGTCTAAGTAGTGTTCAGTAGCGTTAAAGTAGTGTCTAAATTGTTTTCAGCTACTTCACTAACTTGAAGAACTGTTTCTTACTTTTTGTTTCGAAAAATTCAATATAAAGTACAGGTTAATAACTATATGCAAATGATAATAGTGTGATACTTTGTAAGGATTATCTTTTTATAGTTGATTGATATTGTACTTTAAGTCGAATATAAGCAATGTAAACGAGATAAGTGTAGTGAAGCTTCGATGACATTATTTCAGCGTTAGTACTGTCAATTTTTAGACAGTATCATTGTGCAAAAGCCAATTAACTAAATAAATTTAGCTGAGCCCAGAACAAACTATCACAAAATTACAGTTGCTCAGGTGCGATTTGGTGACCTTTATATGATAAAGCGGGTAGTCTAAAAGTTAGCCACTGAACTGACCGGCAAGTTTTCACGGTCTTCCATTGTACAATTATTTATTAAAACTGTACTTATATTTTTATAAATTTAGAACTTTAGTCGTATTTTTGAAACGCAATGTTTTCGATAATTTTAACACAAAAGGGAAAATATCAAACCTGAATATAAGTAAACTTTTCTTTTAAAGGTAAAACAATGGTTTTGTAGAAGTCATAGACCTTGCACGAACTATGTTTACTTAAATCACAATTTTCCCAAGAGATCCTTCCTAAATATAATAATTCTTCATTAATAAAGGGATTTATTTTATGGGTTTCCAGACTTTTTTGCTAAAAATATCTATAATTGTCAATGATAAAAATACCTACGTAAAATAGCAAAATGCTTTAAAAATTAAATTAACTATCATCTGTAACAGTAATCAAAGTGATATAATCAACTTTAATCAAATCAATAGTCGACTAGCCTACTTAATTTAATTGTCAGTGATCTAATGTAAAATTCCAAAAATATGTACTATTCAAAAACTTTCCCAATCCTTCTTCAAAATTGAGCCATTTGCTAGTATTCTGCTAACTTTGTACTACATAAAGTAGACATTTTAGTTTAAGACAGCTGAGAATCGTTTTTCCGTTATCACGTCGAGGTTGAGGTACCCAAACGGAACGGTTATACAACTCAAAGTTGGGCGAGTGAGCGTTTATTTTCATAAAGTTTCATGTATATTTTATGAACCTTAAATGATGAATTAGTCGTAGATCCCGACACAACCCGCTCCAAAGTCGTTGATTCAGCTGACCGGGGAATGGTTCTCATAATACAAATGGCCGCTGTGTATTTTTTATAGTGGCACTGTCACGCCATTCTCCGCATAGTCTCTGCATAGCGTGTTGCCTGAACTGAACCATCCCGCTACAACATGCATGTAAACATGCTCGGCTGCCATGCCCACCGTAATTAAATAACGTGTCTTATACGCAATACGCCTCGTGATTCTAGACAACTCGAACAATGATTTTTGCAGTTATTGAAGAAGTATTTTGTATTTGAAACTCATCGTACAGGTATTTTGACATGGATAAGTCTAAGCAGTAGAGGTGTGTTAGTAATACACTTGACGTAGAAATTGTAACGGAAGTGACGACATATGGTTTTAAGGACAGCTGGTTAGAGGAACTGAAAATATTCCCTTGAACACATACACATTTTAGCTAGTTATGTCAATTAATTTAATACAAAAACGCACTTTTTCCTAGTAGAATTTACATAGCTGAACAACATTTTGTCCAGTAGGGATGTGCCATAATTAGTTATCTCCTCAATATGAGGACAAAAATTATAAGCACAAATTCGATGATTCACTTATATGAAAAAATGAGTTTGTTAATTTAAAGTTAATGCGATAATGTAATTCGATGACTTAGCAAAGGCCATCACTAATGATCAAATTAGTCATCTTAATATTTTTATTTCCATCGTGTTTATGAACGTTAGCTACAAAATTTCACTAATTTATTACAGGGGTATACTGTAGTATTGTTTTCTAATCTCTACAGTTTTAAAGTTTTTTTCTAAGTTTTAAAATGTACTATAAATCAATAAAACCATGAAATAGAAGCTTTGTATCTCATGTAGCTTCGTATTGAGATAATTTCAGTGCTCAAAGACATTCCTGTTATGTATTATCTGTCAAGTTAATCTGCCTAATGTTGTACGAACGTTGTTGAACCCCTCACAAAAAAAGTTTCATTTTGAGAAAATATTGTAATGCTGTAAATTAAGTAGAATACGACAAATAAAAAGAATATGCAATACATTTTTAATATAAAATGTAAATCTGATAAAATATATCCGTATATGTGTACATTGAACGTTCAGGAGTCAGAAAATGAGCCAGGAATTTTTTTGTTCTTTGTTTCAAAAAGAAAGCTGTAAATAAAACTAATTTTTGCTGTTTTACTGAAAAAATTTATACTGTGTTATCTGCGTTTTAAATTTAATTTATTTTTGTTTCTACTTTTAACTCATAGCACTATGATGTTATATAGGTAATTTAGGCTATTCCGGTACTTATTTTAGGCTCAAACAGGTGTACCCTGTTAAGCATTTGAAAAGGTTTACAAGGAATATTTTTAACTGTGTACCATGATGAAATTGAAAAATCACTAGTTGTGATTTTTACATAATAATGTATAAGTGAATCAAGAACCATACACTTCCAAACAAAACCAAACCCTAAGAAGCATACGTTTTGTAATTTAAACTGGCATCACTGGGCTTGAAATTGATAATCTAGTAAAAAATACTAGCGCAAACTAGAAATTCTTAACTATCATGAACAAGTTGATATAACTTCTTGATAATTAATTCAAACAATCACATTTTTATTAAATTAAAGTTTAGTAGGTTCACTTTTATTTAGGACGCATGTACACAACCACAAAGTGACTTTCACTTGAGGAAAAATAATCCAACCTACTCCAGGTTAGTCCAGAAAGAGAAAGGAAGGAAAAATAAGAAAATCTCGTCGAGACCCAGGAACGAAGGGTTTAATGGCGAGAAATAGCTAGATAGATAAGACGTGAACAAAATGGGCAAAGTGTGAGAAGGCCAGAGTCGCCCAGTCTAGGCTTAGCTTACTCTCCCTTAGAAATACATTTCTAATAGTTTGGTTTATAGGGGCTTTCATTATTTAGATTTTAATCAGGCTAATCAATGATAGTCCTACCCTTTTTCATTAGACTGTTTACTTGTTCTGAATAACGTATTTACCGTGGACAGTATAAATAATATTCATAAATGATAATTCATCCACCACCGTTTTAAAATAAAGTTGAATTTTATGTCCGTAGTGAACACAGTACGTTGTCTGGGAGCGTCCAATGTTATTATTATAAAGAACTTTAAAAAAACAATTTTCTTCCTTAGTTTCCAACAGTTTTTTATGTAGCTTGGATTGTAGTGTAAGGTAACACCACCCGATAAACCCCACTCAAAAATATTCGGTATTACCTTGAATGTCCCAAAAGATGTCTAACAATTACTTTAACTTATGTTCTCTTGTTGTTAGTTTAAGAAATTAGATAGCCCTTTTTGAAATAATAAATTTTAAATGTTATTTAGATAAAATTTAAAGAATATTACAGATTTATTAAAGGTTATAGTTTTGTTAATTGACTAAAGGGAGAAATTATGTCAGTTCACTGATACCGTTAATTTTAACATTGACACGACAGAGTGAGCCCAATATCACCAGTGGCTATAGTGTTACCTGTACGACATGACCTGACTGTCGTTCCTAGAACTGTAGTATTATCAACACATGCATACGTAATGAGCGAATATTAGCCGAGGTATCTCCAGGCTTACACCGCCCTAGGTTATGGTGACATTACGTAGAATCGCCGTAAGGTGAACTGACCTCAATGAGTTGTTTGTTTTCAGTGTTATCATATTGTTTTGATAACGGTGACAAGTGGCTGCATGTACAAGTATGTCACTTGTCATCAACTTTGTAGATAAATAACTTGCATAATATGCTCTTTTGTATCAACAATGAATGTTGAGAATGGAGAATATATTAAAAGTGTATTGTATGCGCATCTTAAATGTGGCGTTTAGTGGGTTAAAAATTACACAGCTGCATACAATAGCAAAAAAATATTTATCAAATATTATTCAAACCCTACTGCCAAAACCAATATCATATTGCACAGATGTCAATGAAGCGGTAAACGTCACTCTATCTAAAGGGCTTGAAAATTCTCTTTATGACCGTAAAAATGATTTGTGATTAGCTTTAATATCTATGGGTCTGTGATTTTGGTATACGGAGTTCTCGTAAGATTTGCAGTAGACTCGACTGTTGTTAGAATCAGATAAGGTCATAGGCTATAAAAGATAAAAAAAGAAACTAATTTCGATATGGAAAATATATGATTCCTCTACTTCTTGAACCTGCTTTAATAAGGTAAAACAGAGTATCTTGAAATAGCTAGTCCACTACATCTGATGATTTGTTCTGGAATAATAATGGTGGATCATTAATCAGTCGGTTTTAGTCGGTTAAAGACATCAAATCAATTATACTCAACCCCCTCACTTTAACTCATATTTGCCATATTCATTGAATACGTACCAAACAGCATCGTAAGTAGTGTGTTTAGTAATTATGAGTATATAAAAATAACAAAATATCCAAAATTCTTGGTAAAACTTAACTCAACTTGTAGTAAAAAGTTGAAAAGTGAAAGACAGAACTTTAAACGGAAAGTAATTAGATTTGTTTCAGTAAGCATATAAGAATGCGATAGTTGCATATTTATTTAATTTTTTCATTAAATACATAGTACATTAAGAAAGTATTGTTTTCGTAAAAATATTCGAATTTGAGCTGAAACTGAAAATATTCGTTTTTGAGGCTCCGTCGATCCAAAAAGTGGTTTTCAATCTGATGTCTTTCTGTGTAATGTCCTTGAGACTCCACCGACAGTCCAATATTTGTGGACTTTGCTACAAAGCTGCTCTTTGGCAAGAGCTCAACTGGATTCTTATTTTTTTATTTAAGGGTAGTTCACGCTTATAAAACCTCAAAAACGTTAAAATCCGTTGAACTTTCAGAGTTTATAGTGGTCGGAGGTTGGAGTGTGGAGGAATATGAAACCTCTAGCATGTCTGTAAAAATGAACAAAAATTTCAAAAGTTAAAGTCCCAAAAAATCTATTTTTGGCAAAACTACAAATTTACCACCACAAAACAAGCTCATAAACTAAACGAATTAGTATTTTGAATCCATAGTTTACGACTGGTGGTTCCGGAAATTAAATGTTCTGTCCTCGGTAAACACAGTACGTTGTCTAACGAGCATCTAACGTTATTCTCATGGAGATTTAAAAACAAATCAATATCTTACTTATTTATCAACGGTTTTAATTAAATTTGGTATGCCGTGTAAGGTCACATCACCCAATATATCCCTCTAAAAATTGTCAATGCCTCGGGGAAAAGGCTTTTAAATTATGAACATATTTATTTGATAATCACTTACTTTAGTTTATAACCTATTACCATATTTTCTTAATACTTATTAAAATAATATATAACAATTAACTATAATCTTCGAAAATATTCATCAAAATTATTTCAGACATTCTCTTACTACAAGATGAAATATTTTTATGTTTCTACCTCTTGTAAAATCTCATTTAAGCTCGTCATAAATAGTTTAGTGAAATATCTACATTTTAACTACACCAAATACTATCTACAACTAAAATTTAACTTTAAACCGCCATGTACTTAGTGTGGTGATGAGGTTATCATTTTCATAAAAACTCTCAAATGCGTTTCCGAGCTTGGACTCCTTAACTACTTAAATCTAAACTTTTTATCGCGTTAGAAGAAAAACTTTTTGAGTACGGTTGGGTTTAATCAGCTGATGAAAGAAATGAGGCCTGTTTTACGATCACGTTAAAACGCAGCGATTCATATCTAGAGTGAAGCACATCTGTGCTTTAATAATCAATTGAATTGTTTTATTAAACGTCATTTCCATTTTATGAAATTATATGTTTAATCGTATAATACGTGGTATGTTTTAATATTCATATACTAAATATTCATCACTAAATGATTGATTGATTATTAAAAAATACGTTTATATGGAACGTTTTGTGACTTAATTAGGTAATTGGTATTCATATAAGAACGTAACATGAATTTTTTTTAATATTGTTTTTGTAAAAATAATTAATATACTTTTAAAACCACAATGATTTTTTATTTTTAGGTTAGCTAAGCGTACAGTTTCAATGAATACGAAATACAATTTTTTATTGATTTTACTTTTAATAATTTTTTGAAAAGTAAATTTCTCATGGTTTATTTTTAATATTTCAGAGCATATTTATCAAAAGGTTTTAATTACATGCCTTTACATTGACTTTAGGGTGAAACTTTTGGTTGACATTTATATTTTTAACTAGAAATAAGCCTATCATTTGCACGTGTCGTGTAATCCATTATTAAGAGGCAAAAACTTAGTAGTATAACTATAAGACCTAGAGCTATACTGTAATTTTGAAATTGATATAAATACAATGATCATTGTAAACAAACAAATATTTTCATATGACTTGAATAAATCACAATATTAAGTAAAGCTGAGAAAGATTTTGCTAATATCGCACGAAACTGAATTTTTGTGTGATGATTACTTTATTTGAATAGTTTATAGGTCAGGTAAACTGAAACCTCTGCAAAAGTTATAATGAATAAACAAAATAGGTACGTTTAATAATAATGGATGATGAGATAAGGCATATTTCGGCTTTTCTCGTTCGTTAACATAAAAACAACCTAAACAATCATAATTTTAAGCAACCCTCATTTTTATTTCATTTTTATGGCTTTCGTCACGATTAATTTTGTGAATCTAATAATATTAAATTAAATAAAAAATAATTAAATTAAAATAGGATAGTATATTATAAAAGTTCATAGTCTAGTTATATCGTATTCTTACTGTGTAAATAATTAAAAATATAGTTGTTCCCAGAAATGATAAACAAACCTTGGCTAATAATCTTGTACACTTGATTTTAACTACTACGTGTTAAATAACTAATTAGTAGAAATAATCTTTCAACCTTATCGCCGTACGTTTCCAATGTGTCACCGTGTCTTTCCAGTGAACTATAATGACTATGTCAGCTGGTACCTCGATCACTTTACAACCTGGTAAATGCACACACTAAACATGTAAAAATTGTTTTACTTATTACTTCGGAAAGACCTAGTGGCTTGTGAATTATAATATACCGAAATACCATGGATAGTTAGTTAAATTTGAAAATAATACCCAAGCAAAATACTGCGGTCTACCCTTACGTGCCACGCAGGGGACTTCATAGTGCCTAGAGTTCCGGGTTCAGATCCCGCCAATCACCATTGGCTATTGTTTATGATGATGTAACTCACTAGTAGTAGTCTGAAGTAACGTGTTAAACGATTCCGGGCGATGACCTAGACCAAGTCCTGGGATCAGAAGGAGTACAGTAAATAAATAAAGCCCCTAGGTGCTACTCAACGGGTATTATTTCAATTAATATTAATTATACATACTTTGATGTATACAAAATCTAGAAAATTTCATATTGTTGTTTCGATTAATAGTTTTGTATTTATATTTGCCTTAGATAAGCAATAGTTCAAACATAAATAGCTAGTACTATCATCGGAAACAAAGATCTAGTCACTTTTGTAAGAGTTTAATATTTAACATGACACAGGGGCTTGGATGGGAGTTTGGTCTAGCTCGCCGGTGTGCAGGGATTGAGGTTGTGGGTTAGTATCCCACCTATGATTGTAGGTAACAAAAACCCACCTCATGTCTCATCGTGATGCTTGCAAGCTAATACTTTAGTATTGCATGCTGGTAAAGAAAGCTGTCACTAAACGGTTAATTGGGATCACATCATTCATTGTACTATACGTACATTTAAAGCCGTGGCTAGGAAACAAAATTACTTCAAAGGAATGTGAATGCCACAGGATTATTATTATTATTACAGGAATAGCTGAAGTACCCGTCCATCGGGTGAAAAAGGTTACAGTGAGGTTACCTTTTCTCTTCGGCATGAAAGAGATTTTCTAAAACATGAAAATTCGACTAAGAGAAAATCCCTCATTTGAAGTAAAATACTATTCACGTTCAAAGAGTTATTTATTAATAGTATTTTATACTAAATACGATATCAAAATGTATAAAAACGAGTGTCTACACATGACAAAGTACCACGTGTTAAATATTATTGGGAAATGATGTGAAATAACGTAATAGAGACAGGCATCGGGAGAAAATTTAAACTCTACCATTTTCGGCAATATTAATTTAGATCCAGCAGTTTTTCTGTAAAAATGAACTTTCTTTCTTCTTCCTCTTGGACTGTTAAAAGTAGTGTAAACAGATGATGAAATTAGAAACTGTAAACATTGAAACCTATGACATTGACAGTAACTGTGTCTTCTGCTCCCCGAACTGTCAAATTTTAGTGATCTCAGCTGTTGACTTTCAAGTAATTTCATGTTTTCATTCTTTGAAATTTTAAACATTGAAACTTAGGACGTTCATGAGGCGTAGCCTGAGAGGCTTTTTTGGAAAGGAATATGCCTATGAGTTGCATCAATTTAAGATCTACCTTTGTATAAATTTTCAAACCGGTCGGTTCAATGTTTTTCACGTTTATTTGCCACAACAAACAAACAGAAACTATATCTTCTTTATAATATTATAAATTAACTAGCAGTAAGTCCGTCCTTTGTACGGTTGTAGGATTCAGTTTAATTAAGAAAGATTATCATACCAAAATGTAAACCTGAAATCCTAAACAAATCAATGTAAAAAATAAATCAATACCTAGCTTTATTTTAGCATTACTTTACAAATAAATACATTAGAACATTTATACGATTATTAAATCAATGACCAATATAAACTAACTAATATTGATTTGACAGCTGTTTTTTTTTATTTCTATTAAATCTTTAAACAACAAAGACAGCTAATTATTACCAGTATTCATTGAAAACTGAATCAAAATGCGAGTAATATCGCGTAAAAGTGAATTTTTATGCTCGTATTTACTTTTCAAGGGGCGGCGGGTGATTTCAAGCATTTACAAACCTTCTCTGGAATGTAGAGAATACATGAAATAAGTTTCATTGTAATCAGTTCTCCCGTTTTTGGAGAAGAGGGCGTAAAATACCTCCTGAAGCGTCAAAGACACACATTGAGATAAGACTTGTTTCGACTTCTCTAACGCATGAAACGTAAAAATTACAAAAAAATAAATAATTCTGAGCAACTTACAGACAAAACTCTAATTTTATTTACATATATATATTGAAATTTTATTAAAATATAAAATTTAGATTATTTTGTTAAGAGCCAGTGTGAGCGTTTGAGCCCAGCCATCAGAATGTTAACACACAGGTGGAGGGCTGATGATGACAGGGTTGCGGAGAGGCCATCAGGCCTCTGATTGGATGATCGTTCACAGGTGACTGATATCGGGTTATGGACGCGAGTGCTGCTATCTGGCGTACTTTAGATACCAACCAACTATTATCACGCTAACACCCACTCAGCCAGCTAAGCTGACACCGCGACGCCTCTACCAAACTGAACTGAAAATGGGGACCAAGCTCGCGTCGGTCGAATAGTGATACAATCATTTATCTATATACTTAACCTTATATTAATCAAGAGTGAAAATGACAACCGTAATGCTTATTTAAGCTCAATGACAGTAGCCCGATAATAGTTACTGAAAAAGTTGCTATATTAAATTCGGTAATTAATTATTTTACATTTTTCTAGAATTTTTATCAGTTATTCGTGTTGGTTTAACGTGTTTATACTATGAAAAATTCACAAATTGTTCAATATAGCTTCAAGGAATCTATATAGGTCAATGGGGTACTATATTTTATTTTACAAGCAACTTAACACGGCACTAAGCTTAGTAATTTAGTTTTCCAAACCAATAAAAGGATATAATAGTAGCAAGGACCCCGTATTCAATTATCAAACTTTAAAAAATTATTAAAAATTGAAGAAATAAGAGAATAATGTGCCATAGACTCTTTAGTTATTCGTTTTACTTTACATTATACGATTGTGTACATTAAGACTGGGACGGTGGAGACGTCCTGTAATCTAGCTACTTGGAGGTCACGAATTGTGGATAGTTGTGAGAGATGGTCGGTGGATGTAGTGTTCTCTTGTGTGGATTAACGTCCGCACTATTGAATACTACATTAATCCACAAAGACCATCCTCATAATTAGACCAATTCGTAATTCAGAGGCCGTGGTTCGGATTTCACGTTAAACTGTAGGTCCATTAGTTGTCATCGGCTGTTGGGCTATTAATTAACAGTCCTGTCTAAGGAACATGTCAGCCTTAGTCAATAACAAGACTACAAGATCGCGCCACAATCATCCTACATTCATTCCTCATTCATATTTGGCTTAAAATACCTAACTGGGTAGGTTGCCATTTCAATTAAAAGTATAAAAGGCTTTCAAAAATAATTTCACTTCTTCCAAACTCACCTATTCACAGTGGAAATAAAATAATTTTATTTGATATTGATCATCTTGATTTTAATAGAAGGCTTTGTTATTATCTTATAAATACTAACAGTATTAAAACTTAAATAAAGGTATGACAGAAATATAATTAGCATGTAATTATAATATTAAATAAGGTTTTTGATGAGATGAGAAAAGTTTTTTATTAAATTATTACTGTAAGAAGGAAAGTAAAAGTAGCCTTTGAAACCTCACCTTCAAAGGCACGTTTCCTCAAAACCGTTCCCTAGAGGAATTTAAAACCGAATGAGTACATTCTTACATGAAATCTAATGTAAGAATCCCAAGACTGGAAGCGAAAATATGATTCTATTTTATTTGTTGTTCCCACATTACATCACAATATTTTATTAGAAATTAAGAGTTAAATAGTTTTTATTTAACTGGCTAAATAATCAGTTCGTTTCGTTAAAATGAAATACAATTTAAAACAAAATTACTTAAATTAATACTAAGTACTAAGCAATTAATTAATGTAAATATTTGTCATTGCTATAGGATTTATGGAGAATTGAATATTCAGATACAAATTTTTATATGAAAATTTGTCTGAGAATTTACGTTAAAGTGAACAAGAATGAGTGAGTGTTATGGTTAGTTGAATTGAATACTTACTCGTAATGTTGAGTAAACAGGTAAGTGTGAGAGAATAGGAGTGTGCCGAGAATTGAGAATGTACACGAGTTTATGGACATATAATAGCTTTATTTTTATTATTTGACATAATTGATCATCTAATACTCTTTAGTATGTAAACTGTAGGTCCATTAGTTGTCATCGGCTGTTGGGCTATTAATTAACAGTCCTGTCTAAGGAACATGTCAGCCTTAGTCAATAAAAAGACTACAAGATCGCGCCACAATCATCCTACATTCATTCCTCATTCATATTTGGCTTAAAATACCTAACTGGGTAGGTTGTCATTACAAATAAAAGTATAAAAGGCTTTCAAAAATAATTTCACTTCTTCCAAACTCACCTATTCACAGTGGAAATAAAATAATTTTATTTGATATTGATCATCTTGATTTTAATAGAAGGCTTTGTTATTATCTTATAAATACTAACAGTATTAAAACTTAAATAAAGGTATGACAGAAATATAATTAGCATGTAATTATAATATTAAATAAGGTTTTTGATGAGATGAGAAAAGTTTTTTTTAAATTATTACTGTAAGAAGGAAAGTAAAAGTAGCCTTTGAAACCTCACCTTCAAAGGCACGTTTCCTCAAAACCGTTCCCTAGAGGAATTTAAAACCGAATGAGTACATTCTTACATGAAATCTAATGTTAGAATCCCAAGACTGGAAGCTAAAATATGATTCTATTTTATTTGTTGTTCCCACATTACATCACAATATTTTATTAGAAATTAAGAGTTAAATAGTTATTATTTAACTGGCTAAATAATCAATTCGTTTCGTTAAAATGAAATACAATTTAAAACAAAATTACTTAAATTAATACTAAGTACTAAGCAATTAATTAATGTAAATATTTGTCATTGCTATAGGATTTATGGAGAATTGAATATTCAGATACAAATTTTTATATGAAAATTTGTCTGAGAATTTACGTTAAAGTGAACAAGAATGAGTGAGTGTTATGGTTAGTTGAATTGAATATTTACTCGTAATGTTGAGTAACAGGTAAGTGTGAGAGAATAGGAGTGTGCCGAGAACTGAGAATGTACACGTGAATGAACAAGAGAATGAGAATTGAGTTTATGGACATATAATAGCTTTATTTTTATTATTTGACATAATTGATCATCTAATACTCTTTAGTATGAATTGTAAAATTTTAAACCGTATATACTGAACATTACGTATAATTATATAGTTTTGAAAATTAAAAATTTTGGTAAGTTGTTTAATACTTGTGTATTTTTTAATGTCTTGTATCCGTAATGTCTTACATCTTTACTCTAGTGAATTCTAGAACTGAATTTTTGGGACTTATATCTTAGAAAAGACATAGAGCTGAACTGTTGTTAGTATTGTTGTGAATGAAATCTTATTTGTCAAAGGTGTTTTTAGCGAATTTCCCATAGGGAAGAAGCTATTACCGTAGGTCTCATGGTGAGACTTAAGCCCGGGACCATGTTATTTTTTCTTCTTTAGGTGCCCAGAGTCCAAAAACAATAGTCGTTAAAATTTATATATATATATATATATATGTGTGTGTGTGTGTGTGTGTGTGTGTGTGTGTGTGTGTGTGTGTGTGTGTGTGTGTGTGTGTCTGTGAACACGATAACTCTCGTAAAAATGGTCCAATCAAGACAAAATTTGGTAGAGACATGTATTCCTACAAATGCTCGGACGAGTTCGTAAACCAGACATATCGGTCAATGGGAACGGGTAGTTTGGGGGGGTTTTGTACCCCAAAATGGGGTTTTTTGCGTTTTTCACATGTAATTTTTAAAGATTTCTTATTTTATATTTCACCATTAGAATCAGCTTGAAAAACTACACAATTAAGTTCCTTAAAGCTTTTCTCTATCTCCAACGGTTACCGAGATATTAAAAAATCTAAACACAGTACGTTGTATTGTGGGGCTCCAATGTTAATCTTATAGAGGATAGGGAAAAATTAATATTTCCCATATTAATGAATATTTTTGGATAAAACTTGATATTTAGCTTCATGTGGTTGAGATCTATCCATTTATGCTTAAAAATCATAGTTTATGTGTTTATCATGGCAGCAAACCTGCATACTCTTTTCCCATAATAATCATATAGGGAATGGGCAAACTCCTTTATTTATGGACAGATGTTGATGAAAGTTGGTATAAATGTTGAGATAATAATTATTTATGGTAGAAATGCCTAATTTCAGTGTTCCTCACAGCAGCAAACCTGCACACTCTTTCCCATGTTAATCTTATGGAGAATTATTAATCTTATAATTCTCATGTTTATGGACAGATTTTTTTTAACTTGTCATATATTATTATTATATTATTGATTTGGAAATTCGCTGAGTTCGCAGGTCTGCTGCGATGGGGGTATTATCAGTATATCATATATGTAATGCAAACGAATCTTTGTCTGTGTAAAATTAAATCGAAAGGCGGGAAATGATTCTTCAACCTATCGTAGTACACAGTGTACATGTATCTTTTACTTAGAATGAATATTAAAAATCGTATACATACTGGTGTAGTAAATACTATGTAATTTATTTCATATCTTTTATATTAAATCTTTGACCTCGCGTTAATTATTGTGTTAAAAATGTTCAACACTTAAAATTTGTGTGTATCACCATTCAATTAAACTATAAAATAATAGGGATTAATCAATCTCCTTAAATATGATGTATGCCAAGAATAGTCCAATTAAATATAGTCAGGTAAACTGGGTTAAAACATAGAAAGCTCCATCTTTCATTCCTGGACACGTCACAATAAAAGGGAATATGAGTCACGAGTATTGAGTGGAAATTCTAAGAACAAGGGTTTCAAGAACAATGGACACGATTTGATAACGGCTAAGGCTCTGATACCTTTTTAATATTTCATGACATGAAACTTTATTTGAAGTTCTTTGTTTCCCATTTTATCGTTGAAAGATCTTTATTTCAAATGAAATATTGTCTGTCAAAGGTTTAAATGAGCCATAATTTAGTTAATACTAAGCCAGATTTCACAGTTTCTTTTCTAAACTATTTATTCCACCGTATTTTAAAACTAACTTACTCTATTGCTATTCACATTCACCTAAGAACTTCTTACCAATATGTGAGGTATTTATGTGATGAGTTTTCAAATAGGTTTTTTTGGAGACATATTACGTATTAAGTTTGTTTTGGGGCCAAATATACTAGGTCAAATATTACTAAGCTTAAATCGGTTTGAATGGATTTTAATAATATATTATATGATATACCATTATAAATAAGTGTAAAAGTTATTATACTGTAGGTTTCCCTCTCTATATTTCTGTTGATCTAATAATAATTTATGTTCAACTTTTATATGCTATATACAATTATTTTATTTATATTAGTATTAGGAAAAAATATTTTTGTAAACACACAAATGAATTAAGATAATACAGCATCAGAGACTCTTAAGTAGCTTAAATTTTAAATTATACTGTAATAACAAAACCTTTTAAATTGTATCCATCATAATGATTATTTTGTTGGTCATCAGAAATCTCTAGATCTCGAATTTGGTTTTCTAATTATAGCTGAGACTTCCGATTATTTCATGTTAAAAATACTCAAAAGCGAGTCTGGCGACTTTCCAGAGACACTAAATATAAGACAATTATCTGTGTTTATCCACAGCTCGCATATCTTCTTTGATTGACGTCCGCTTGGCTATGGAAGAAGCTCTAGGGCAGCTCGGAACAGAGGGAAAAGGGGAAAATGCCGATCTGCTCCACGGGCAACTCGGAACAGAGAAATAAAACTACTGAACGCGTGTGCAAAGTTGTATAAAATGGTCGGCTAGGAACATACGAGAAGGGTTAGACTATCGACCACAACTTGCACAGGTATCGACGACTGTAATTGGATCCAGTAATAGGGTATGAGCTACTAAATAATAACTGTACATAACATCTGTAGTTACGGAAAGGCCTGGATTATACTGTAACTATACTGTTATACTTCGTCTACCGTAGGCTATAAACCTATAGGCACGAAACTAGGATAACTTTAAGTGGTAAACTAAAACTAAGATCTGTCATGTTTTTTTGTTATTTTAAAAACTGAAAAATTACCTGAAAATGAAAACTATTAGAAGTAAATAAAACCGTTAAAAAATTTAAAACTACAGTTTTATTTTAATTGTCATTAAAATAACACAATGCTGTTTTAAAACAGCTTCAAGGCATTCCTTTTGTCTATCCTTTGGTTGATTTCGTGTTTTAAAACTTAATAATAAACAAAATAATTAATGGAATTTAGTATTATTAGTTTTACCTTCATTATTTTCACACACTCTTATAAGATTTCAGAAGCAATATATTCTAGTTCATAAGTTTATTCATATTAACTAGCTGGTTACTATCGTGGTGCGCATTTCTAGTTGCTTCTTAGATCGTATAATGAATATACCCATCTAAACTAGACATAAGTGTCACATAGTTGTTAAGGAAACTTGATAATTTATGAGTGTTTACACGCGTTGTCAATTATTGCTGATAAGATTGCATCAAGTTAGAGAACAACTTTGTAAAGAGGACGAAAGCCACCGACCGTATAATTGCCAACGAGAATACTTTGTATTAAATGTGATTTCCCTGAATGGCATATAATAAAATAATACATATATATAGAAATGGAAAAAACAACTTTAAATATAAGGTCATTAAATATAAGGTAAGGCGCATTTCGCAGAGGACAGATGCTAACATCGCCGCGAGCGCCGGGATTTGCTGAACTTAAATAATTCCTGCACGTTTCTTTGGCTTCTCATCTCCTGTCAGTTTTGGGCTTAACAGGTTTTCGCCGAGCCAAGTGCGAATTATTCTAAACAGCATGAAAATTCTAATCCTGATATCTTTTTATCGATTTTTTGCAGTTTTATGATTTTATGATCTTCCAGGCTCACTTCAAATTTTACACGGAAAACAAAAATTAACCATCTAAGATTTTAAATAAGCTTAAAATTTTTAAAACTATTGTAAACCCTATCCTTCTATATGGAACTGAAGCATGAATTCTGGATAAAAATACAGAAAATAAATTAATCACCATTGAAAACAAATTCCTGTGCAAACCTTCTGCCCCTAAAAAGGAAGGCGATACAGGGAGGGTAAAGTATAATCTTGGATTACTTTGGATTACTCTTTTCAAAGAGTCTCGCGTTAACGCAAAGGTTAAAATCAGGAGACTTTGAAGGACGGTCCTCTCATCAGAAGAGAAGAAACAAGCATAATACACCAACGGGGAAATACCATGAGGGAGGCCGAAGAAAAGCTGAAGACAAAGTCAAAACAAAGTCAGAACACAGCGAAAGCTGGAACGATGTGAATGCAGTGCGTTGTCGAGGCCAAATACCATTTGGAGTAGGACCTACACATTTAATGAGAGTAAGAGTAAGTTTAATATCGGTGCGAGCACAACATCGCTTGATAATTTAGTGTTGAGTCAAGTTAAGTTTTTCTGTTTTACATTCTGCTTGCAACCAACGAAGCATCATACATTACCCATTCGTCAGCGCATGTAAGATCAGCTGTTTATCAGCACACGTTTCACATCATTCTGAGCCCCTGATTGGATGCAACGTCAATACATTACGTGTGCAGTATCTGAAACAGCGACTCTTGTCTTGGCGCTTGGGCTGGTATTTTTATGGGTAGGTTCTGGTTGATCTGTATTCCAAGATTTTATACATTAATAATAGTAATAAGATTACAAAGAATCTTGTGTGTACTAACAGTTTATCATAAAATTGGAGGACTGGTAGAATTTTGCTTGAAAATCACTCTAAGGTTAAACTAATTTTTAGAATAAACAAAAATAAAATTTATATCAGTAAAAAGTCAAATACATGATATTTTGATCCTTGGCAATGCGATGTTGATCCATTTGATTAGAATAAAATACTCTAAAGTGAGTAATAATGTATTCACTTGAGTTTTTGATAGGCTATATTCGGGAAATTTCAATATATTTAAATGAAATTACCCAATATTTGTTTTATTTCGTTCAACAACAAATATATCAAACTACAGGCATGTTCATAGCCTTTTTGGTGACGGAGCAATATTTTGGCAAGATCGCGTCATTTGCCTTATCTTCATATTTTTCCATATTTATTTATGAGAGATGTTTCAAACGCAATGCGGCGACTGTTTTGGATTAAAAGTAGTGTATATTGTTTCATAAATACCTATTACAAATGTTTGTATTTACTTCCCTGTGGGAAATAGGTTAGATCATGGATATGTCTAAAGGGAATGTTTTAAGTTCATCTAAACAGCTGTTCTTATTATTTTATATTCAAAATTCAATACAATAGTTCTAGTAGTTTCTATGGAAACCTGTTACATGTTTTCCATATTAAAAATCGCCAACACCCCCCCAGAGCTAAGACATATCCATGTCAAAATCAAAAACAGTTAACAGTAATAACTTTATTTTTACAACTAATAAACATAGTCTCAACGGTGAAAATTAAACAAACGTGATGAAAACAAGGAGGAATAACATTAACAATATGAAAGCTCTTAAATATAGCCTAATTTGGTTTCTACATAAATGTAAGTAATAGCTTCTTTCATTATTATTGAAAAAGAAGTAGCTGCTCACGTAAACAGAAATAGAGCATGCGGGGAATGATGCAATGTATCAACAGGTAACGGAATATTCGAGTTCAAAACACTGAATGTTTAATGAGAAACTCAACAATTCAGTAGTTATTTATGATGTTTGCAGAAAATCTACCTGATGTGTCAAACATAAACGTACTCTCTAAATTTGGCTGAATTTCTGTTCTATTGCGCATAAAAATTATTTTTCCTTTTTTGACAAACATTCTAAAATTTCAGTTTCAAATTTTACTACATAAATTTTTATTTACATAGTTATCTTGCTATGTTAAACTTAATTTTGGAAAATAAGAATAGTAAATCAACTTACAATAACCTATAAATAGATTAGAATGTTTACAATGTGTGACCTAAAAAAACAGTATTTTTCGTTCATTAGTTTTAGCTAAGCCAGAACTCGCCTCCTATTATCAAAATTGGAGTGGTCCCATTATACTCTACAGTTTCTTGGTAAACTGTTTCAAGAAATTTGAAGATTATTCGCCCCTTAGGAATCACTTGAATAGTCCAAATGATTATAACTTATATTATTCTGTATAATATTCCATGTTTGACTTAGGTTTCTGGGTGTTCTCTATCCTATAGCCTATGCTAGCCTATAAAATATCCTACATTTTATAATAACCTCAACATATGGTTGAAAACATCCTATGAAACCTGTTTATCTATTACGCAGACGCATATTCAGAGTTATATTCAACGAATATTACCTAGTCAAATCAAGGCTTCCAAAGTTGTATCTAGCGTTGTAGCATGTCATTTAAAAAATTAAAAATCTTGTTCTGGCATTTCCGAAAACATTTTGTATCGATATGAATGCCCAAGAAGAAGCGCGAATCCTTCTTTATAAATAACAAACTTCAATTAGCCTACATTCAACCTCTGTGAAATGAGGAAATGAACCATTTACAATTGATTGTTACATCATGTGTGTTTCAGAACAATATTTATTACCATTAATTCTTAATTACTTTAAATATAAGAGTGCATAAACGTGATAACACAACATAGGCTGACAACATATCTCAAAATTAGATCAAGTTGAGGGGATCCAACCATCGAATTTCATTAATTATTAAAGCAAGCGAAGGAGAATCACTTTGCAGACTAACTATGGCCACACTATTGCGGCAGTTCAATTGGATAGACGACCCCGCAGGCTGTCCCTTGGGATTGTTAGGCCTGACACCTGGATTGATTGTCAGTCAATCCTATGCATATTTACTGATGCTTGATAGGTTAAATAAAATCTAAAACCTTCATCATAAGCAATACCTTGTCGTTTACATCAATATCTTATGTTAATTCAGCGGTAATACTTTTATTTGAATTAATGGTAATATTTCTCAAACGATAAAACGAAACTAATAAACCACGCGGGTGCAAACTGTTGTCATTACTCAAAATTTATAACCTACTAGCTGACCCGGCGAACTTTGTAACGCCTAACAGTTAATACATGTTAACTTTAAGATTGGCCATGTTCTGAAGTCGAATAGCATTACGGCTTCTTTATGAAAGATTAGATATTCTGGGTCACGGAATAGTGAACAGCAATACTGAAACGATAAGATATATTAATAACATTCCCACAAAGCAAATAAATCTGAGTGGATTAATTTACATTTTTCTAATCCAATCTAAACCAAAACCAGCTGATTATTATAATAAACGTAATAATTATGTATAAACATTGTAATTATATTTATTTAGCCAACATATAAACACGTGACTTTTAATCAGACAGAAAATAAATAAACGGTAACAGTGGACTGACACATACTTTCTCCCTTAAGTAAATTTAAAAAAGACAATCTGTAATGAAACTATCATGTTCTACAAAGTTATTCTAAATATCATTTAATAATTAACTGTTCAAATTTTATGGGGAGAAACCCCCCCCACCCGGTAATACCAAGCTTTTTTGAGCTGGTTTTGTTCCTTACGCGGTGATTTGACCCTACGCTTCATACCAAGTATCATGGAAAACGATTGGAAAGTAAGGAAGAAATTGATTTTATTATATTCTCCATAAGAATAACATTGAGCCCTTTCAGACAACGTACTGCGTTTATCGTGGACAGTAAATTTAACTTTTCTCTGGAATCGTTAGTCGTAGACAAATAATTCAAAATACTAATTTGTTTAGTTTTTTAAGCTGGCTTCAATGGTACCACTCAAGCTATACTTTACTTTTATTGTTTTCGCAGAAAATTTAAAAATTGGATTTTTTTGACATTTAAAAGCCCATAACTTATGAACCGTCATTTTTACAGACATGCGGGTATTGTCAAATTATTTAGTACTCTGTTCACTATAAACTATCAAATTTTAAACGTAGTTTTTGAGCCGTTTTTGAGAAAATTGGATTTTTCACGTTTTTTAAGGGTTTTTAGGGGTGAACTACCCTTAAAAATCAAAAATTCAAAAAAATGAAAAAATACCTGGAGATACCGTAAATATATACATACATGCCAAATTTCATCTAAATCGGACCAACGGGGTGGGCTGTGGCACTGTACACATCCAGACACACGCACACATACACACACACACACACACACACACACACACACACACACACACACACACACACACACACACACACACACACACACACACACACACACACACACACACAGACAGACACACGGACGGACAGACATCACGTCAAAACCCACTTTTTTGGATTCAGGGGACCCCAAAACGGATATATCCACCCTCAACTCAAATTCAAAAATTTTGACGAAAACAATACTTTCTCCATATACTATGTATAAGGGGAGAAAGTAAAAAATATAAATACATAATCTCCAAAACCATAATTTATTAACGTGGCGAATAAAGTTGTCCATTTATAATTCAACGTATCCAGAATCAATTAGTCCCCATAAGGTTAACATTAACAATGTTCACTACAACTTTCCCGGACATATATAGAGCAATTTCCTAAAATTTCATGGCGGTTGGATGAGTAGTTTGGCAACGCATAAAGGTCATACATTCACGCATGTTTATATCTAGAGATTGATTGTAAATCTCTAAACGATTAAACCTTTTAATTAACCTGAATTATACTTTTTAAACCCCTATCTTTCATGAAACAAGTAATAAATACACTAACTCGACTTTCATATACTTTGTGAAATTTCATTTTATAGTTAAATGCCTACTGTTATACGAATAACACAGTAGGCAACGATTCAACTAGGTAGAAATTTAATCTAAGTTTCAAAATTATATTACAATGATGTCATTGAAAACTATCTAGTTTAAAACCGGGAGATTGGTTTGAGAAGAGCTAAAATAGCAAAAAGTTCTCTCTATAATAAGTAAATACTTCGTTGGAAAACAATAATCCTACTAAATAGATAGAAGCTTATTATTTTTTTGTGCTAAATCTGTTTTAAATCTTTTAAATTGTGATGGTTGTATTGACACTTTACTACATCTTTAGCTGAATATACCAACTAAATTGTTGGTAAACATCTTATGGGTGTGAAATATCCTGCATCAATCCATTTAACACATATTGCACATTTTATTCATAGTCATGTTATTCATTGTATATTCATGTTGTGTAAGTATGATAAAATGGTAATCAGGTTACGCGTGAATCATTCTTTTTTAACCCTGTTACCTACCAATGATAGTGTCAAATGCAATCTTACTCATAAAAGGGATAGCCTCAGACGAAAAAATAATTATGTTCCAATTTTTCCCCTTTTAAAACGTTCGAGTTTTCGTTAATCAAATGCTTAACAATAATCAAGTATAGCTTCGGAAATCATATCCTCGTGAACTCTATTTGACTATTGACAAACTATTTAGTAGAACAATTCGTACTAACGACTCACAAACATTCTGTGACGTCACCAGTGTCCAGACTTTTCAGAATATTTAGGATTGGATGTCAGTGAATGCAACAGTCTACGAAAACTCTCCTCATCTTAACTAAGCCATATTGAGGACCCCCAAACGTGTATTCGACTATTTTCGCAGCATTTAATGACGCAGGGATACAACGGAAGCACAATAACCACTCATAAACAATGTATTTATAAACTGTTGTTCCTCGCAACCGACTCTCAACCTCGAGCTCGTTACGATAACTAGCCTTCACCTGACTAGATTTATGTGAAGTACTCGAGGACAACTTGTCTCAAACAGATACAAAGACGTGTAAGATGTTTACCCTCCTAAAATGAGGAGTTTTGGTACTGTAAATAAACTGAAACAGTATTTCAACGTAACGACTTTTTTTAGTACTTAAAATAGGAATACAGTCGAACCTCACTAATTCTAAATTCAAGGGAAAGCCAATTTATTTCTAGTGAAAGGAAGTTTGAATAATAAAGAGTTCGAATTATATAGATTAGCGTTATGAAAATTCGAATTGTAGAGATTCAATTCACAAGGTAAATTTGGTTCCTAGATCGTTTAAACCATTTTAACAACCATTCATCTACTTCAGGGCATTCCAATTTCTGTTCATACTCTGTTTTCTTACAACATCCGTTGTCTAATTAAGTGCTCTTTCTAGTTCAAGTGGATAGTTCAAGTGGATAGTGTGACCACTGTGCTGGCAGGGAAGCCATACTTTTCAGCAACGCCTTTTTTGCATTTTCCGCCACTATTCAGTGCGTCAATTATTTCCTTTCACGTATGGTTAAACATTTACACATCTTTGAACTTTCTCATTCTCTCAACAACAAAAATCGTCTAAAATTTAAGATAAATACAGTATCACACCAAAAGTCAAACTATTCTGTGTTTACAATACAATAAAAACACGAAAAATATAAATATTTGTGCTTCCCTGTGGGAGATAGGTTAGATCATGGATATCTTTAAAGGGAATGATTTCAGTTCATCTAAACAGCTTTTTTATTCTTATATATTAAAAATTCAATACAATAGCTCTGATATTTTATATGAAAACCTGTTTCAAATTTTCATCCTACAAATTGCCAACCCTCCCCCAGAACTGTCATACCCATGTAAAAATGTAAAAGGTAAGAACTGTAATGAAGAAAGAAAGAATACCACTGACGATCCGAACTTGAAGGAATTGCGGAAACTCACTGGTTCACGTTTCGGCTGTACTTTTTAATTGCTTAGAATTTAATCTTATTTGAACAGACTTTTAATTTAAGCGGTTATCTTGAACTTTTAGCTGTAGAATTTTAAAACAAAAGGAACATCATTCAAATTCTAGTGGCTGAGTACGAACAAATTGAAATTTTTAAAGCCTAAATGATGTGTCAAAAATACTTTGAACTATCGGAACATATTTTTTTAGAATATTGGAAATTCTATAATGTACAAATTGTATAGATTTTTAACTATCGAGTTATGAATTAGAATGAATCTACTGTGTAATGGAAGTTGAAAGGAGGACAATTCCTGATTGATCATTAGCTATTGATGTCCAACATATGTCACCAGTGACGTTCTACAATAATGCTGTCTAACTCAGTGACATACAATTGTTGACCATTATGCACAGTTGAGAAGCGTTAATATAGACTTTCATAATATTGGATTTGGTACGAAATTTTATTCTACACTATAATTATATTTGTTTAGTATTTCACCAATGTTGTGAAGCTGCCTTGGCCGTTCGACGTCATAAGACCCTCCTGTAACATCCTACCGATCTGACCAGCGTTGTGTCCAAATGCTCACCACCACTCCACTGCTTTAAGAATTCAACCGCTTTCCCTGAAATGAGTGTATTCTTCACCCTCTGATGTTCTACCCCATCTTCTCAACTTCAACCGTCCTTTCGTTCCATGTGGACCATCTGACACCATCCGGTGAAGCTGCAGATAAAAAGTTGCCTGACTGAGGTATCTTCACAACAACCCTGCACTTCTAAACGAATTGTTCTTCCACTAATATCAAACAATGTATCGCATCGTAGCCAATGTGAACGGTCAAACGTAGGTCCTAACGATGACACAAAACTAACCTATTTCTGGTTCAGAACTTTTACAGTGTAGGCGTCTAGGCTATGCTCACAGTATGATGAACGCGAAACACTTACACTTAACTATGAAATGATATTAAATAAAAATATGCAAATGCTAGTAAAAGATTCCCATAAAAAATAAAAAATAATCGTTTATAAAACTTTGAAAAATTCTATTTAATAAATATACTACGACATATGAGTCAATAACTTTCTCATGTACATTCCAGAAAATCTTTTAAGAATTGAAGGATTAATCATAGTTCAATCAAGAGAAAGTACAACAAATGTATTAAAAATTATTTCAACGAACACTGGCTTAATGTTTATAATGCTACAATAGAGAAAAAAATTATTC
Source organism: Nephotettix cincticeps (assembly GCA_023375725.1). NCBI lineage: Eukaryota > Metazoa > Arthropoda > Insecta > Hemiptera > Cicadellidae > Nephotettix > Nephotettix cincticeps. The sequence continues at coordinate 21,635,126 of CM041790.1, read as the reverse complement.
TTTCTTTGATACCTTTTGTTATTATTTTGATTGTTGTTTCCCCAGAAGTAAAATGTAGAGAGTTTAATATCATTAATAATTAGATTACACCTGAGCTGAACAAAGCCAAATCTGAGCTTGTTACTCTAACTAAGCAGTAAATATGTGCTAAATGTAATTATCTGAAAATGTTAATTAAAAATAAAATCAAGGTATACAAGGGGAATGTTTTGAAAGCAAAAAATTTTATTTTTAATTCTAATAATACTTGTAAAGCGACATGGATAGTATCAAACAAGAAAGTTGAAATGAAAGAAAAGACAAAGCATAGCAATATTAAACAAATCCATAATGGATTATTTATTGATGATTCTTAATCCATTTCTTCAGTCTTTAATGACTACTACTCCAACATGGTGGACTCTCAAATTGTACCGGATTAGGCTTTTTAACATATTCATGTAATAATCCAAAAAATTGTAAAACCAGTTGTAAATTGTCATTCTTCAAGCAATTGACTGAAAATGACATTGATAGTATAATAGACTCGTTCGATGACAAGTACTCTTCGGAATACGATGACATACTTATGTCAAAATTAAGCTTATCAAAGAATTTTAAAGAAACCTTTAGTCCATAAACTATTAATTTATCTCTTGCATCTTTCCCGCACGTCTTTAGTTATCAAAAAAATTTTCACTCTTTAAATCCGAAGACACAAAAATTATTTCTAACTACCTACCATTATCATTGATATCTTACTTCTCTAAACTATATGTATTAGTAGCAAAACAGCTAACTAAATACTTAGAAAATAGCCACATTATTTCTGATGACCAACGTGGACTTCGAGGGAATAAGTCTGTAACAAGGGTAAGCATTTAATTCATGGAATCCATTATCAACTCAGTTGATAAAGGTGAAAAACAATTGACATATTTATGGATTTAAGTAAAGCCTTTCATACCATTTGTCATTTTAAACTATTCAACGTACTCTCAAATCTTGAGAAATTCCATTTTACGTGTTTTGGGGGGATTTTTAGGGGTAAAATACCCTTGGAAATCAAATATTCAACAAAAGTTGTATCCAAGATACCGTAGATAATTATCTACATAACGAATTTCATAAAAATCGGACCAATAGTCTCGTCTCTAGGCTTCTGCACATCCCCTACACACAGAGACATCACTCGACTTTTTCCAATTTAGAGGGCACTAAAATGGATGTATCCACCAGATACTAAAATAAAAAAATTCTGACAAAAACAATATTATTCTCCTTATTCATATTTTGATTTAAGGCAAAGAGGGCTACTTTTATTATTATTACTAGATTATTAATCATTTGAATCATAGTACAGTTTTCTCGTTATACTATCGTATAGGGGAAGAAAGTAAAAATAGCTATAGAATTTTTCAACGTATTCATTTTATTGTTTTTAAGCCCATTATATATTATATTGGTGCAAATAGTATTGCGCAGTGACTATAGGTAAGTAAGATGTGTCTGGCGTGTGTTCTGAGCAAATCAATATCTAAACTTGTGTCACAAACAGCAACCCACCGCACACACACTACTACGAGTGTATTCGTATTTGTGGTCTGGTGGTAGTAGGGCGCGTGTAGTCCCTCCCCAACGTCTGTGTTACTGGTTAATTATTTTAAAACAAAAAATCTTTATAATTATAAATTTCAACAATTGCTTGAGTAAATATAACATCAGGGAGAATTTTGAAATTATTTAAAATACAAAATAGATACAAACTTAAAAAAATAATATCTAATTTAATAGCTTTGAGGGCCTGCTATCTTTTTGTTAGGAATGGTAGATACATAAAATAACTAAAATACAAGCAAACAGCTCTCCATAATGTTATGTTATCACAGGTACTGTATTTCAAGGTATGTCAACCATATGCATATAGGCTAGTCGTTCCTACACTCGTCATGTTGGAATTAATTAATTATTGGTTGGCTACATTCCCATGTAAGCGTATACTACGTTTTGTCCATTTATAGTTTGATTTGCCTTTAGACTATCTTGATTATCACCTTAATTTACCTTACACCAATATAGCCACACGACAACTGACAAAAACAATTAAACATAATAACTTAATCCCTTGATTTATTTCAGAACAGCAGATGATAACAATGTTCATAGTCATCACTTATTAACTTACAATCGAATACTGACCTCGAATCACAAGAAGTATGATCGATCATGATGTGTTGTGGCCTATGACTCCAAAGATTATCGTAATAATTGGTTTAGTCCTATGAAGAGAAAGAACAACTTTTCCTCTTCAACACATGTATCTAAGACAGCAGTTTTTTAAGCGGTTGGACGAAAAGTAAATTATGAGTTAAATAAATTATAGCTGTTTAAAAGAATAGAACCTATGTTGCTATCTAACGTCTACTAGGTCCAAAGTTTGAACACCAAAGATCGACACGTAAGGTTTATTATAAACATGTCATGGTGTCGTCCAAAATATTCCGTTCAACAATCGCCTCCGGAGGAAGTTTTCTAAAAGATATTTGACAAGCCGTCGTCGCGTCGGAGAGGACAGGGCTCGCCATTGTTATGTAAACTGTGTATTCTAGTCATCCCTCGCCCTTGCGATGTTTCAGTGGGAGAGAGACGGGACGCACACCAAATATGTCACGTTCACCACTCGCAGGAACCAATACATTTTTTGGATGGATTGGATGTTATTCACAACTTTTAAACCTGACTCTGGATAAATCATACAGTTCATATATAGGTTGGAAATTTTAATTTAAAAATCATGAACATTTATTAGATTACCGTTTGAAATAACGACCTACCAAGGTAGTATTTTAATGATAAATGAGTGTAGGATGATTGTGACACGATCTTGAAGTCTTTTTACTGACTAAGGATTAGACAGAACCGTTAATTAATAGCCCAACAGTCAATGGTATAACTAAGGGACATACAGTTCAACGTGGAATCCGAATCGCTGCTCTTAATTACGAACTGGTCTAATTATGAGAATGATCTTTGCGGAGTAACGTAGTATTGAATAGTGCGGACGTTAATCCACTCTAGAGAACACTTACCCTACGACCACCGCTCATAACCATCCACAATTTATGACCCCCAAGTAGCTGGTTTACAGTCCCATCATTTTATGAATTTCCTTGTATTTTTGTGTTGTGTGTAAAATAGTGAACGGTCTCGCCCTAGTGTAGTATCTAGCTAATAAGTACTTCTAAAGATAATCTCACAGTAGATTCAGTAGAAATCCGAAAAATATCCTCTACTGGTTACCCTTTCAATAAATATTCTAAGGAAATTAAAATATTTTACAACAGGGAAGCTACTGGAAAAACAATATCAGTTTCTCTTCTCAACTTTACAAGGTAGTTCGGGTAATCGACGCGGGATCACAGTGATAATTGGAGTAATTGTCAAAGGTCGATCAACAAAGCAAAAGTTAATGAAACTCCATTCAAACAATCACTGATTGCCAGGGACCATATTATTGACCCTTTTACGACTAAAAGTCATTTATTTGAAATAATATAATTCACTCTATGATAACATAATTTAAAATAAAGATTTTTTACTTTTAGACATTTTATTTTGTGCTTAATATACTTTTCTCTTCTCTTCAAGCACGTCTAGTTTTTAAACTGATAAACACTATGCTGGTATTAACTATATAACTGTTTTCCAAGTTTTACCATGTAGCCTACAACGCCAATCTTTACCGGCAAAGGCTACCCGCTACCCGCACGTTGACGTGCGCCATTGCCGCACACGTCCTACTCACAAGACAGTTTTTCTGGATGATCCCCCCTTCACCTTAGGTGAACAGCGTGACTTGTCCAGCCTGACACAGCAATGCATCGACACTTCTTGTATTTATGTTTAATATATTTTGATTAACATCTGTTATTTCACTTGCCCTGGCCCTGTTCTGATTTGATTGTTCTAGCCACTCCAAGAGGTAAGCCAGCAACTACAGCTGAAAAACTAATGCTGTGATTCGCCCAAATGAAGTCCTTTCGCCCGAATGTAAGTTGCTCATACACGTCTGGACGGATGGGGAAGGTGGGTTGAGTTTGGGTATACACCGCTTAACGGAGGAGTCTCTACATAACCCTCGCAGGAGTGGGGGTACTCATAGAGTTACCATCTGCCACAAAAAAACAACTTTTCTTAGAAAAACTTGTATTCCGGAATATGAGAGTTTGATAGTTTGTAAAAATAATCGATAGTATCATTTATCATTGTACAAATAAACTATACACCTAACATAACTCGAGTATCAGCATGTACTTTTGGACGTGCGGATAGAAACATCTAATATAACTCTAATAAGTCTACTAATTTACCAAGAGTAGTTCTCCATGGTTGTAATAAGAATGCGATATCAACTAAGTTTTATTGTAGGATTAGATATACTTTATTCGGTTTTACCACTGACTAATACTAATACACCCACCATAAATAGATAACACTATTATATAACTTGTAACAAACTGTTGTATGACTATTATCAAATGCACAAGGATATATCGTTGTATTGTTATTCCTCTCACAAGTCTCAGAAATACGAGAAAACAATTATTTTAATTACGAGAATTTCGAAAGTCAAAACCACTAAAACTTTTGTAACAACAACAACATAGTAGATTTTTTTGTTGTTATAGACTTAATTAAGTAGAAGATATGGATGACTTTGTAAATTTAAAATTGTCACAGCTCGTATTTCTCAGCTGTCAATTCCATAAATCCAATTTAACGGAAGAGTTAATGCTAATCTACAGAGTCTTGTTTATATTCACTTCTGTGACTTATTGTTTCAAACACACAACTTCCGTAATTAACCAGACGATAGTTGTAAGTCTAAATAAGCTTCACGTCCTTCTGTGTATCAGAAATACTTAGCAACGTAGTATCTGTTACAATAATAAGGTACAAGTTCTACATTAAAGAATGTTAAGTATAAGTTAAACTATTTATTTTATTTATATGAATCCATTATCTAATAAACTTGAAGACATACTTAACAATGCCATCCACCGTACTCGCGTGAAAAAAAAATACTTACTGTTTCTTTCGTGAAATAAACATAGCGATAAAATACAATCCAGTATTATCCACATTCCTTTAGAGGAATTTCGCCAACTAGATTCGGACTTTGTTTTAGAGCGTTCCTTAACGCCGTTGTTTACTAGATTGAGCTACTAAAACCGTCCCCAGTTTTTTTTGCAGGTGGTAACTCTTTATGAGTACCCCCGCTCCTGCAAGGGTTATGTGTTGACTTCGCCGTTAGGCGGTGTATACCCAAACTAAACCCAACTTCCCCCATCCGTCCAGACGTGTATGAGTATCTTACATACGAGCAAATGGACTTCATTTAGGCGGAACACATCATTAGCTTTTCAGCTGTAGCTACCACGCTTCTGAAGCATACATTATACAAGAGCGTACAATTAGTAGGAACGTGGTGACCTTCATCCTGACCGGTACTATGAGCACCTCGCTGCAAGAAGTGGCCCTACGATTGCCGTTGCCTCAGCGACTTTCCTGTCAACATACTGACACCCAAGTACTTCACGGACGTCTTCCACGGTATTCCCACTCCGTATAGCCGAATCTCGGGTGGAACTGCTCTCGGCATTTTTTGCCTCTTCCTGAGACAAATGGCATTACTTTTATCCACGATTACTTTGATGCGTCACTGGCTGAGCCATGGTGACAGGGCGTCAATTTGTGTCAGCATCATCCTCACGGCGTGGATGGGCGACAGCTTCTGTAGAGCAAGAGTACATCATCAGCGTAAAGCGACAATGTTACTCCTGAAACAGTCGGCATGTCATTAGTGTAAATAAGGTAGAGGACCGGACCCAGGACACTGTCCTGGGGTACCCCAGCCTCCACCGGACGTGTCGTAGATAGCGCCCCTTTGATGCACATCTGAAATTGGTGACCCTCTAAGTAAGACTTGAGTAGATGAACTGCTGCTGCCGGGAGTGTCGACTCGCTGAGCTTTAGAAGAAGGCCCTCGTGCCAGACCTTGCGAATACCTTGCTGACATCCAGTAATACTGTAACAGAGCACAGGTTGATGTTATGGTTGTCGACCAGCTTCGTAATTACCCGTACCAGCTGTTGCGTGGTAGAGTGTCCGCGACGAAATCCAAACTGTATGCATGCAGGAAAGGGGATATCCTAGAAAGGAACATGCGTTCAAAAAGCTTCGATACCGCTGAGAGTAGGGAAATGGGGAGATGGTTTCGGGATAAGGATTATCTTCACGGACTTCCACATGACCGGGAAATAATGGAGCCAGAGGGCAGCATTGTAAATTAGTAACCAATAATAAAAATCAAATTAGCTTGGAGTTCGTCGTAGACATCATGTCCTGTCTGAAACTGAGCATGGCTTCCCAGTTGTCCCACCGGGGATGAGTGTACCCGGAGAGTCTTGAGATGTTTTGTTGTTATCGACTGCCCATCTGTGATTTCGACCTCGGTCACCCAGGCCTTAAGAAATAGTTAAAATTGGGAATGTTAATTTACACAAGTTGCAACAAAAATTCATTGGTAGTACAAAACCAATATATTAATATATTTTAATAATTTGATAAGTGAGATGGAAGGTTATTTTAATAAACGAAGTCCTGAGTCTCTTCAATATTCCTAACGATGCCAGGCCGGTTTCCTAATGATCAGCGCTCATCTCAGCACTTAAATTTGCGTTTTTCAGAAAGAATTAATTTCAATTATACAAGCGAAAATTGTTTGGTATTTTCTTTATACCGTTTGCTTCGATGTTAATTTTTAATTTTTTTTAATCTGTAGCCTGAATGTGCTAAACATTTTGTTAGTACTTAGATGACGTGGTGCATATTTGGCCGAATATGTAGAGCTAGTAGTTATTTTCGGCCGTCGGTATTAGGCCTACAGGCCGGCCCCAAAGCAGGGACAGCGGTTGTGCAGTGAAAGGGATCAAGTCCCCGGTTTAGTTTTCAAAGCCCCGCGCCGCTAAGCTCCGTCACCGCCGGTTAATGCGTCATCAAAGCGTATTCTGTGACTGCTTATTTACCTTTGTTTCATATTACCTTGTAAAATCTTGAATTCCCTTTGTATTTACTCCAGTGTACCTTATGTCAACATTGTGATGACCATAAAATGTATGATGTCAACGATATGATGAAATATTTTACCCAAATGGAAGTAAATGCAATTATTTTAAAAATAGTTTCATGAAAATTGAATTTTTTTCAACTTGTTATTCACCCATACGGCAAGTTTTATTGTTTTTTATTTAATCGTGTAAAAGTTTGCCCTATATTGATTTTTTGGAAGTAAAATTCCTCTAAAAGTAATCACATAAATCTGGAAATAATATTGACAATTGCATCATGTTAAATAAAATGGTAAATAATAATGAACCGTTAATAATTCATGATGTAGTGTATAAATCAATCATTGTTTTCGTGCAATTCGGTTCGGAACCAATTTTTTATAACAAAGACAGACTTGAAACCACATTTTTATACATAATAATATTACAACACCATAATATAGATCACTGATATTCAGCACTCGGTGAAGTTTAGTTGTTTTTTATATCAAAACAATACTAATTAGCGTATAAAATATCAATAATCAACTCATATCCATAATTCATATTCAAAGAACTATGTAGCGATGTACATTCTGATTCCAGGACATCTAAGACATAAAAGTTTCTCACTAATACGAAACAATGGGATCTAAGAAACCAAAAACTATACACCAGATAATTAAGGAAAATAGAACTTAAAGTACGCCACGAGTTGTAAGCCTCTAGGAATTCTACGGCACTTGATTTTTAACGATTCCAGGGCTTATAAGACGCAATTATATCCAAGAAACCACAAATTAGACACTAAACATTCAAGAAAAACCCACTTAATCGACACCAGGATATCTATGACACTTTAACGTAAACTACACCTAGTGTTGTAAGACCTCGGGAATTTTACGACACTTAAATTTTAACGATTCTAGGACTTATAAGACACAAGTACGTTTAAGAAACTATATATTAGACACCAGTAGATCTACTAAAATTGAACTTAATAGACACCAGGATAACTATGACGCTAAAACTACGCCACGAGTTGACACCAACAACGGGGGCGAGCCAAGCGAATAATACTTTTATCCTACAAATAACCGAACTGTCTGGACTCTGCAGTGTAAATTAATTTATGTTTTAGGGGATGGCGTTGGTTCAATGAAAAAAAAGTGCCGTGATACTGAATAAACAGTATTATCTTTGACATCGTGGTAACTCAGGTGTACCGCTTTAGTCTCTACAGGGGTTAATTGATTAACCATTTTTCTTTCAACTCTTTGACACATACCAGATACGATATCGGTTTTGTGGACTACTCCTGACAGAACATGAGCGGTTCCCTCTAGCTAGCCTATGTGACATCGCCACTTCGGTACCTAGCTGCCTTTAATTCACCCCAAAGGCCGCTAGGGTCCTGTTGATAGTCAGTTAAAAGTTTAAAAGAACATTGATAACATAGGTAATACAATGTATAAAACTTTATAACTTCCGTGGTGCTAAATGTATTAGGTTCATTCTCACAATGCGAAATCTTTTAAAAATTTCCCAGACATTTTTCAGAACTATTTTAAATTTATATTTGTTGGAAGACACTATTTAATATTTGTTGATTTGTATTATTATGGTGTAATGATATTTAATATGTCAATATACATAGGTTTTCAACTCGTTTTGAATTAGTCCTCTAGTTTATGAACATTTCCAGGTTGGTTATGGAGGTTTTAACTCAGCGTAATGTATCGACTATTTAAATTTACTTGAATAAAAAGATTAATAAACTCTTTTTAAACTAAGTTACGAAAAAGAAGTTGAGTTAAGAGCGTGTTAAAAGATTAGAAAAAGTAGTTTACTATGAGACCAGTGTATAAAAATATATTAAATAGTGATGTATATATTATATTTATACTGTATAAGTAAAATGTGTTTCGTCGATTTTGTCTATATATTTACTTACTTAGTAATTATACTATTTATATGTTTCATAGCCCAAGAGAGCTGACAATTCTCAAATCCTATCCGTTTATAAGAATGTCTGTCTGTCTATTTTTCTATAACGCTAAAAAAAGTTTTTAAAGCTTCCCCGTGAACACGAGAGCACCTACAGATATGAAACTGATTTAATATTATTCTACACCTGATGGAGAAGGTTTGTGTCTACTTTAAACTGACCAACGCACAATGAAAAATAAAAGAATGAACTAGAAAACCCCTGGTTTTGTGCAATATTAGACATATTTTTACTTATTAATATAAGTTTTACAGAACATATAATAAAAAATAACCATCAGCTGTCAAACTAAAGTCAATATTAGTTTCTTTTCATTATCATTGGTTTTAAACCTATTTCAAAATAACTATACAAAACAAAAAAGTATTAAAAATTTCAAAATACAGTATGATCTTGACGCATAACAAATTTTAATAATGATACAAATTTTCCATTTTAAAACTTATCTAATTGTAAACTAATTTATTTTTATTTTTATTCATTTTTGAACATTTAAAGTTTATTTCGTCATAATAATAAGCCTAACTATCTTGCTTCTTAACACTAAATCAATCCGTACAAAGCGAACTGCTGGTATTTAATTATTAAAGGAACGATGTTTTGAGATAATAGCCTACACTTAATGTTATCGTAGTAACAAATACTTTCAATTAATTTTCACTAATTTGTCAAAGTATATTTTCTTCCTAGTATTTCCTCCTAAATAGAAAATTAAGCCTAAAAAGACAAATCAAAATTCCTCATACGGTAATGGTTCATTCTAACAAAAGGAGTGCAGATACACTGGCTTGTCTTTAAATCCAGGTTGGCATTTCGCTCAACAATATCTACACATCCCGACACATCAACCCTACGAAAAATTCAACTTTAGTGGAGTCCAAACATTGAATATGAAATAGAAGGGGGGAAGAGAGGAATGGGAGAATGTGGGAGTGATGAATGAGTGACGGAAGAGACAGCGACTATCTCCCCTTCGCCTCGACCCCGACCAAACACCTCAGTCACGTAAATATACGTTAACAAGACACACACGCTTGTTTATATATCTACTAACTGTGTTTCTCCGTGTAAACTCCTTTCAAGCGGGTCAAAGGGTTATTTACGACTGTATCTCAAACTTGCGGGAGTCGTGTTTAAAACTAGTGACGATTGTAAATAGTTAATGCCATTGTGTAATGAGAACGTGATTTTAGCCGCAACGTAGACGCGACAGTCAAGGCCTGCAGCGACCGACTGACTCCGCTTGTAAATAAACACTGTCGAGATCTCGATATAACTGGCGGATCAAAGATGCGTCGCGCAGCTGATCATCGTGGCACACCAATGTCTTTGTAGTTACTGGTTCAGTTATTCCACTTCAACATGCTAGGCTCACAAATGTACCGTTTCAATACTTAATCAGTTGTAGGCGTACTCACTGTGAGTGTCGAACTTGCGGATGATGGTCTCGATGATCGTAGTCCTGGGGGCGACATGTCCACGGCGAACAGGCATCACGGCGAACTGGCGATCACAAACACACGGAGGGTAAACTCGCGCTCAACACTTTCATAACCTACGCCAAAACAACAAAAAACTTAACCAACAACTCCGAAAGACGAAACAAGTGTTACGCGGGGATACACTAACATTAATCTTTTCTCAATTAGGCTTAATGAACGCGTAAATGATATCACAATGAAATAAAACTAAAAATAAAACCGACGCTCGTTGGCGTCGCGTCACGGCTCGGCCGACGCCACGGTACTGGCGACTGTCGGCGCGACGCCCGGCGTCGACGAGGTGGCGCATGCGCGTGACGTCGCGACTCGACCACCCCACCCCTCACCAACAACATATACCAGTCGCGCCGTTTAAACTTTATTTGATGCTAATTCTAATTACTTACCACTATAACATGTTGAAAGAAAAGCAATGTAAGATGTTTGAGACATGTAAATACAAATATGCAATAATTTTGACATGGATATATCTTAGCTGGGGGGGGGTGTTGGCGATTTGTAAGATGGAAAACATGTAACATGTTTCCATACTATTGATTTTTTAATACAAAAGAATAAGAACAACTGTTTAGATTAACTAAAACCATTCCTTTTAGACATATCCATGATCTAACCTGTTTCTCACAGGGAAGTTAATACAAACATTTTTCGTCATACTGCTTCAAAAAGAGCCATTTTAGACACATGTGTTGAAGAGCTAAAGTTGTTCTTTTTCATCCTAGGACGACACCTATTATTATGATGATTTTTAAGTCCTAGGCCGCAAAATATCATTTTTGATAATACTTTTGATTCGAGGTCAGCATTGACATAACCTGCAACAACCAATCAGGAATCAATAAAGAACTGCTATAATGTAAGTAACAAAACAGCTGATTAGTCTAAAGAGACAAAAATGGTCGAAAACTATTGATACTAAATCAGTTAATAAATTATGTTTTACGAGATTGTTTTTATTTTATTTGTAGAATGACGAAAAATATAGTTCATCACACGGCCCAAAGTTGGCTTTTTGATGAATACTCGCACATTTAACAGTCTCGACTGTTAAACTTTTCTCGTGTTAAAAACACCCGTTTTTGGTCCAAGTGATATATATACTATTTTATACCTCTACTAGGATTTTGAAATAAATTAGATATGTATATTCTTAAAATGTATTATTGGAATTTCAAAATTCTATTTTCTGTTTTTTCACAAACTAAAATAGAATTCCATTGTTTTTCTGAGCGGAGAAATGAGGCTTGTGCAACTGGGTCAATTTATCAAGAGCCCGGACAGACAGGATCAAGGAGTGTCAAGGAAATGGATTAAATCATCTAAATATCAGGATCAGGATGTGGTTTCAGTGGGCTAAAGGCCCACTGCGGCTGTTATAGGACTATGTCCTCTTCAGCCATCTAAATATATAAAACAAAGTCGTGTTAGTTACGTGCAATATAACTCGAGAACGGCTGGACCGATTTTAATGATCTTTGATTTTTCGGATTCGTCTGTGCTCCGGTCATGCTTTAGGCATATTCAGTTACCATAAATTAAATTAGTTTCCATTTTATAGCGTTTTAAATTTGTAATGTTAACCTTATGGGGACTAAGTTGGTTTAATTGTTCAACAAATGTTCTACAATAAAAACATTTGATTTCTTAAGCTACAGCTCTTGTTTTACTTTTCATTAGCAATATACTTTACTATCCAATGCCATCTGAAACATTCATTAATGTAAAACTATGAAGTAAATGTGTACTATACAAAATAAACAGATTTATTCACCACGTTAATAGTTTACGGTTTTGGGGGATTATGTATTTATATTTTTATTTTCTGTCTGATTAAAAGTCACGTTTTTATAATTATGTCGGCCAAATAAAAAATAATTACGGTGTTTATACATATTACGTTTGTTATAATTATCAGCTGTTGTATATCTTTCCTATAAAAGCCGTATTATAGCTAGGTTTTGTTTGTTTTAAGGTTGGATTAGAAAAGTTGAGAATCAAACCACTCAGATTTATTTGTTTTGTGAGAATGTTATTAATATGTCTTATCGTTTCAGTATTGTTATTAACTATGCCGCGACCCAGAATATCTAATTTTTCACAACAAAGTCCTAATGCTATTCGACTTCAGAACATGGCCAATCTGAAAGTTAACACTTATTTACTGTTAGGCGTTACGAAGTTCGCCGGGTCAGCTAGTAATTTTATAAAATAAAATCAGTATCAGTAGGGTCCAACAAAACTACAAATTCAAAATCGTACTCTCATTAATTCACCCTTACCTCGTATTTCGATTTTAATTTTAAATTCGAACCAGGTTGTGCTGTCGTTTCAAATGATATTATGGAGTTATCTTAATATTGAATACTGTATTGAAACGTGAATAAACGATAGATATAATTTAACTTGAACGCATAAATTCGCGTCGTCTGCTCTCACATCCATGCATCTTTATCGCATCTACAAGATATATCTATATCTTGGGTAAACCTCAGTTCCCACGCTTTTGGTGTTAACCTCTGGGATGTTTTGGTTTTATTTTTACCAAACTCTACTGTGTTTGTCCAGCTCCGATATAATGGGGTCGCGTTGTATGGATAAGGTATTATACCATAGAATGCGTCAACATATTGATTTATTGCCTTAGTGGGACGTAAAAGGTTCAATAGTTCTGTAACTCTCATAACAGAGACTAAATTTAAAAACAGGCACTACGACAACGATATTAGTTTAGTAGAAGAAAAGATATTGTGTTCAAATTTTCTGTAAAATATACATTTAATTCATCCTATTTCCATATTTTATTCAATGAGTAACTAGTTTGTTTTTTACCTCATCAACTGATTTGTACCAGCAAGTTGTCTCTACAACCTACATCGTACCTACGGAATGTCTTTTTCCGTTTCAATCACGTTTATTAATATGAATGTATAATCACGAGTACAAAACGAATGCATTTATTTAGAACATGCTAGTCAAATACAACGAGATATTCCATTGGTTTCCTGTATAGTTTGAGTTACAAAACACATGACATTGTACATCAATAACAATAATTATAGATGCGGAATTGCGCAGTAGGCCCTAGCACTCCTAGTGTCAAGTGTTGTCGTGTGCTCTCCGTGTTCAACTGGTCACGTGACACATGATGTGCAGCGTCAGTCGTCCTCATCTACACAGATAAAATAACTCGTATCAGTGAGCTAACATTTTCTACCTTTAAAAGTGGCTTTATAACATAGCTTTTTCTATATACTACATTAATTAACACCAAGAATAATTAAAATGCATTACCAAAATATCGCCGTCGCAGCAACTCAGTAAATTTTAAAATCTATAAAAATAAAATTAGAGTTTTGTCTGTACATTGCTCAGAATCAATCATTTTTTAGTTATTTTTACGTTTCTTGCGTTAGAGAAGCCGAAACCGGGCTTATCTCAATTTTTGTCTGTGTGTCTGTGACGTTCCAGGAGACATTTTACGCCGTCTTCTCCGAATATACGGGAGAACTGATTACAATGAAACTTATTTAATGTATTTTATACATTTAAGAGAACGTTTTTAAATGCTTTAAATTGCCCGCCGCCCCTTGAAAAGTAAATAACGAGCATTTAAACCCCCACTTTTACGCGATATTACACGCAATTTGATTCAGTTTTTAATGAATAACCTACTGGTAATAATCAGCTGTCTTGTGGTTTAAAGTTTAAGTACCTGGTGACCGAGCTTTGCTCGTATAGAAAAAGACATGTATTATAAAAATTAATTAGAACAATTAAAACACATGTATTACTCAATGAAAACATTTATGTGGTTTAAATAAAACCGATTTAATACACCATAATTAATATAGCACTGAACAAAAAGTATTGCCCCTGATGGGGTTTGAACACGCGACCTTCGTGTAACGAGGCCAACACACTACCGCTGGACCACAGCGTCAGCCAAATGAGCGATGCCGGTTAAGGTGTTTTAGCCAACCTCAATTGTTTTAGCCGATCATTTACTGTTTAACTATCCATACAGTTATTATTGTGTTATTATTACTGTGACCAACTGATTTTGATATAAACGGAATGAGGATTGAAAAGCAAAAGAGAAATTTAATTTACACATATTAATTGGTTTGTTACAGTGGCTTCAAGCAATACAACAAATACGTTTTCTATCAAAACACGGAAGATTTTGGAAATACTCTTTCCTGCTTTTATTTCGCACAGTTATGTTACCCTTAAGTTTTTACAAATTGTTTAGTAACCTGATAATTTTACATTTATTATATACATAAAATAAATATTTATGAAAAACCTCTATTCACATATTGTTCTTTGCCGTCTTCAATCAAGAACTGTCAAACGGTTATAAACAGCTGTTTTGGTTTGTATTGTTTACATTTTACTCTCCATAAGCGTAATGTTAAATTTTTAGATTTTAAACTTAATATTACAAGAAAACACGAATTTTCCTGGACATTAGACCTGTCTAGAACTTATTTTCTACTCGGAAATTAGTTATTTCCAAAATTTTAAAAAAATTCATTAGTGCCGTTTTCGAGATCCATGTGCAAATATATATATATATATATACAAACCTTGCTCTATTATAGTATTGGATTGGATAGAAAGAAAAACAAACAAATTGGTCATTGATTTAAACCCATTTTGAAATCATAATATATTAAAAGGTTATTTTAACGTACAACTAATAATAATAATGGTATAAATTTTCTAATCTATTTCATTGTAAATTAATTCAAAATAATAAAGTTGGGCATTGATCTATTTTCTTCGTATAATTAGTTTAGGATTTCAGGTTTACATTTTGGTATGATGATCTTTCTCCTTTAAACTGAATCCTACAACCCGACATTATTTTCTTAAGTATTGAGACCTTTATAAACCGTTAAATTCTAATCAAAATTATTAAAGCCGTTTTTAATAAGTTGTATTTTTTTCCAGTTTTTAGTAAGTTCGGGCGTGAACCACAATTCAAAATTATAAAAAGTTTTTAAAAAACTTGTTAACGCATTGCAATATTGTACCAAATTATACCAAAAACCACTTTATTGCACTCTGGTAGCGCTAATATTTTCCCACATTCAGTTCAAATTCTAATATTTTAAAGCTATCCATACAGCCTATTATGTTCTGGGAGAATAAATTTAAAAAGCTTGAGTTTGTGTTTTGTATCATATGTTATCAAATTTCAACAATTATGGTACTGAATCGATATTCTGCAATTATCTTTGTAAGTAATCTGTCTTGCTCTTTTATTTAAGTTTAAGTTTAATACAATCCTCAGAAAAAGGTCATTATGTTGGTCTTTGGATTTTATATTTTCTATTGCTTTAACAGAAGATTGGGAATCAGTGAAAATAACTATGTCAGTCTCTTGCAGTTCATTGCAAAAAGTTATAACTATTTGCGATAGCTTGTATTTTTTGGAAATATTAAGTTGGGGGATATAAAAGGCTGTTCCTACCCCATCAGTTGTCTTGGATCCATCTGTATAAACAATTAAACTGTTTTTATATGTTAGGTTTATGTTAGAATAATGGATTTGCTTAAAAATTGATTCGTTGTATTCCTTTTTATTCAGTAACAAGTTCTCTTGATTTACAACACAGGTGTAGTTGTAGTCCTCAAATTCTATAGGTTTATTTAAGTAACTTATGTTTATGTAAGATGGAATTTCAGTGAAGTTAAACAATGTATTATTAATGATTTTATTGGTGCTTAAAACATAGTTTGGTAAATTTTTCCTCTGCCAATATTGATGGTTGTTTGTAGGAAAAGTAAAATGTAATAGGAGGTGATTTGCAGGGTGTGATGGGTCTGTTTATAAAAAACCCCACTTTTTTAAACCCACCTACTGGCAATCAGCTGAATTTGTAGTTTAAAGATTTAATAGAAAGAAAAACAAACAGCTGTTGAATCAATATTGGTCCGTTTATATTGGTCATTGATTTAAACCCATTTTGAAATCATACTATGTTAAAAATTTATTTTAAAGTATAACTAATAATAATAATAGTATAACTTCTATAATCTATTTCATTGTAAATTAATGCTAAATAATAAAGCTGGGCATTAATTATTTTCTTTGTATTTATTTGTTTAGGATTTCAGGTTTACATTTTGGTATGATAATCTTTCTTCATTAAACTGAATCCTACTACCCGTACAACGGACGGGCTTACTGCTAGTACATTATAACACTTTAAAGCAATACTTTACTGCACCAAGGACACAACATGACGGGGGTTGTCCTAGTTTGCAACCGCGTTAAATGCACGCGAATGGGTAACACGTTAACCAATCATCTCTAAACAAACAGATTACGTCATTGCCTGCGTCACCGTTGCAGTCATGCATTAATTAATTGTTGGTTTATTTATCTTTTGATTTGGAGAATGTAATTTAACACACATTACATTTTGTAAAACCCGTTTTCAAACCATGATGAAAACATATTTCCACGTATATCTAACCGGTCCCTATAGAAAATATCAGGACTAAATGGCTGTGACTAATAGATTAATTAAACTATATCGAAGACAGATATGAACCTTTGAGATATTTTCTAAATAAGTTTACAATAAAATGTAACCTGTGTGATGTTAAAAAGTGGTTTTTGTTATATTTTTGAGAAAATGAACTCAACTTATAAATAAAAGGATTGTTTAAAACATTTATAAACTTAAAAATAAACTTGAATAGTCCATGCTCTTGTTTTTAACGAATCCAAATTGACATTTATAATATACACTTCTTTTGCGTTAAAAATAAACACATGTTCAACTTAATTACTAGGAGAAGTAATTAAGAGGGTTAAAGTTGGAAAATTTAGCGAAACTGTGTTTCGTTTCTTAATTAAACGCAACACATAGTGTTAGAGGGAGCAATCAGCTGAGACAGTGAATGCAAGTGGCAACACTGGAGGCGGGCTAATGCCGATTATTATGTCTGCCGCACTACTAGACGACGATTTGTTGTTGAGTTCCCTACAAACAATCACCATAACTAACCTTGATAGTCATTGTTACACTCTTGTGATGTAAATCAAGACATTCTATCGTATCCCATGCAAATAGAGTCGATTTATGAACCGTCATGGAGAAATCGGGAGCATTAATCTATAATATTATAAAGAAGAGGTGGTTTCTGTTTGTTTGTTTGTAGGTTTGTTGTGCCAAGTAAACGCGAAAGATACTGAACCGACCGGTTTGAAATTTTACAGAAAGGTAGATCTTAAACTCATGCAACACATAGGCATATTAGTTCCCTTAAAATCCCCTCGGGCTACGCCCCATGAACGTCCTAAAATTCAATGTTTACATTTTCAAAGAATGAAAACATAAAATTACTTGAATGTCAACAGCTGTGAACACTAAAATTTGACAGTTCGAGCAGAAGAAGAAGAGCTGCCGTGAATGTCCTAGGTTTCAATGTTTACATTTTCTAATGTCAACATCCGTTTACACTACATTTTGACAGTTCCGGAAGAAGAAGAAATTTAGTTGGTTTTTTACAGATAAACTGCTGGATCGAGATTAGTAAATTATTAGTTCAAAATAGTGGAATGGTAGATTTTAAGTTTTCTCTTGATGACTGTTTCTATTACGTTAATCCTTTCCCAATATTTGACAGATGTTACTTTGTCATGTTGTAGACACTCGTGTTTTGTCATTTTGTAAACAATAAAGAATTAATTAACAATACTTTAAATGTATCATTAGAGCATGAACCTCTTAGCCTTTTCTTAGCCGTTTTTATGCTATATACTATAGCATAAAAGCTAAACAGTATGAACAGTGGCAGTTTATGATTTAATTTATATAGTAGTCTAAAACATACTGTGTATTTGGTATCTGGAGATATACCGGATCTTAACGAAAAATAGTCTTGAGCCTAAGTCTTGTCATGACAACCAGGGCCGCATGGTTTGTTAGTGTCCAGTTCAATATAATGTCAGGAAATTTTCATTCAGTGTTATTGTCTTACAAAATAACATAATAAGACCAACGGTGTAAGGACTAAAAGAGTTACTCGTACTTTAAATATATGTTTTTTGTCTTCACTGAAATGATTTTAAACTCCATATTCTTCAACTTCTGGGATTAAAGATTGATCAATATAACCAACATTAGCCAACAAAAGTGTAAGAATATATCAGTTTGGCCGTAAAATCATTTGCTCTGGAGTTTATTTTTTTGTGTTACATTTCAGAGATCACCACTAGGTTCAATATAAATATTTCAAACAAATATTAACATCATAGTTGTTTTGCTCTTTTCTCAGCCAGATTTGTAATGGCTCAAATTACTTTACTAACACATTTTTTGAGGAAGTAGTCCCAACTCACATGGCTATTCATCCAGGATGCACATAAGTCCAAGGGAGACAAGCAAATTAAGTTTCCTGGTTAAACAGCTTTATGAATAACTCAGTTAACTTTGGTTTCAATACATTATTCCCTCTAATCTCAGTCGCTCATTCTTGTACTCGGAGATGCACAATTCTGATTTTTTTCTCCGCCAGTGTTTTACAATAATCCTTTCAAAATTTACTTCAGACAAGTGAAGAGTAGGGGCTAAAATAGGAGTGGGGAAGAATGCATAGCTACGGAAGGACTGCGGTGTAATGTAGAACTTATTTCCTCTTATTTAAAAGTCGATAAGGACTTGTACTCTATAAAATCTCAATTCTGGTCCAGTGACACAATATACCAAAGATTACTGGTCTACTTGTTAAGTCTCAGTATGGAGATTAATCCTTCACACCTATCTTTCCTATTCTAGCATCTATTTATTTATTTGCTGACGGGCAATCCACTTTATTATCTGTGTAAATAATTACATTATGTCAGTGGAACGATTCTTACTTAAAAAAACTGAATATTTTATGTAATTTAATCTATAATATTATAAAGAAGAGGTGGTTTCTGTATGTTTGTTTGTGAGTTTGTTGTGGCAAGTAAATGCGAAAAATACTGAACCGACCGGTTTGAAATTTTACAGAAAGGTAGATCTTAAACTCATGCAACACATAGGCATATTAGTTCCCTTAAAATCCCGTCGGGCTACGCCCCATGAACGTCCTAAATTTCAATGTTTACATTTTCAAAGAATGAAAACATAAAATTACTTGAATGTCAACAGCTGTGAACACTAAAATTTGACGGTTCGGGAAGAAGAAGAAGAAAGAGCTGCCGTGGCCGTCCTAGGTTTCAATGTTTACATTTTCTAATGACAACATCCGTTTGCACTATATTTTGACAGTTCGGGAAGAAGAAGAAATAAAGTTGATTTTTTTGATTTTGAGATAAACTGCTGGATCGAAATTAGTGAATTATTTGAAATAGTGGAATGGTAGATTTAAAGTTTTTTACGACGACTGTCTCTATTACATTAATCCTTATCCTCTCCCAATATTTGACAGATGTTACTTTGTCATGTTGTAGACACTCGTGTTTTGTCATTTTGTAAACAATGGAGAATTAATTAACAATAACTTAAATGTATCAGTAGAGCCTACACCTTTCAGCCTTTTTAACCCGTGCGAAGAACGGGTACTTTGGCTAGTAGTATATAATGAATATAGTTAATATAACAATATTATCTAGAAGATCTATAACGATCTTCCTACGATGATCCAGAAAGAGAAGACAGTGCTGAGAAGCCAGAGTTTTAACAGGAACTTAAATGTATCAGTATCCAAGACGGACGTCTTAACATTAATGTATATCAACAATGGTCACAGAACCTTGCAAGCTTACCTGTAGTTAACATGATTTCTCTTGACATCCTAAGATCTGAATATAGCTTAATGATAGGGTTCAATGAGAAGTAAAACGTAAAACAACATTTAATTTTATTTACAAAGTTATAACAAAATTATACATCAACACTATATACAATTGCTCTTGGATAAAGCTGTATGATTTAATAAATATTTTATATATATTAAATCCTTTGGTTATGTTTTCTATAAAAAAATAATGTATCTACATACTTTACTGAATATATTAATAAGAGGTACTAGAACAAACCTGATACAATAAATATATAGGTTCATTGTATTTTCATCTTAGTATATTATATACGAGTAGGGCATTAATAATAATAATTCTAAAATAACACTTATTCATAATTTTGATTTTTTATAACCCCCAGTAACTTTTGCATATAGAAATAATAAACAAAAATATATTTCGACCATCAAATAAAACTAGAAATGTTTCCCAATAAATTCCAAACATTGGCTTTGTATAAAATAAGACAGAACCCCATGTTAAATATATATTTAATCCTGGTTAACCAAACGCAGTCATATTATAGAAAGTAATTAAGTATCAGATTCCTTACACTAAATTAATGACATATCAGTCTTCTTAAACTAGCCTATTATGACGATATTTTGGCTATTAGTATACAGTATGTTAACCTCTTCAAATTATAGCTGAATTTGAAAAACTTAAACAATTATAAGCATATTTATTCACAAAACATTTCAAAATGCAATGTGCTGACTAAAAAATAAGTTCTTCTTTGGTTGTGAATGTTTTTTATGACAACAAGGGTCACGAGTAGATTGTCATCAGGATCATCTGAAAAATAATATCAAGCTCAAGCAAAAAATCTAATTTTGTTAATCCTTAGATAATTATTATTTAACTGTGTTATTTAGAAGTATATAACTGGTTGCATAGTAGGGTAAATAATCCCAACGTTTTAATTCCTTGCATTAAGTTTTCAGAATTTAGTTATATTTTAACACAATTCTCAAAGGTAGAATATGAAATGTTTAAACTAAGGCTGATCGTCTGATCATTGTTTTTTTGAGTACTATGTTATTACCATAATATTTGTGGAGCAGTAATTAGATCAACACGAGTGGGTTTTATGTGAATGTGAAAATACTTTACGGCATTTTAATTTTGATTTTACTAATACCCCCTTAGTACCCTTAGTAGTATAGTAGAACTCCAATCATCCAAATTATTTTGGACTGGACCCCATTCGGTTAATTAAATATTCGGATAATGGGAGTTTTCACAAAAAAACGGGCAATTTAGTTACAAAATTCCATTTTGGATATTTAGTATTATTTTATTCGATTACACCATTTTAGAAAGTATAATTTAACTATATAATTATGATTTATATTTATATTTAGAAAATATAATTTATAATTTAGCAGTATAATTTAACTTTTCTTACAATAGAGTTTTGGTGCTTTTTGAACATATCTGTCAGCGTAAGTTGTTTGGCTATCTTCACACGTTTTGTTAAAATTAGGTTAAAATTTCGTGTATTTTTAATGCAACTTTACACTGCATTTCCGCATAATTCAAACAACTTGGTAATGCGTTGAAGGTTCGGTCCTGATTAGTTCAGATTACCGGGACTCTGTTGCATTACACTTACCTCTTCTAGTGACAGAGGGTTTCCCTTCATTTTTGTGTCTAGATTGTGGTATCTCTCTGGAACACAAAGATTAAATATTTAATTCTAAATTGGTCCACCTAAAAAGGTTATTTTTTATTTTAATTGAACAGAAGAGAACTAAGAGTAACAAGAAATAAAAAAAAATATTTATAAAGGAATGCAGACATTGTGAAAATGATGATGTGGTGATTAGTGGATCTAGATAAATCGTGTAGAAAAGCGGAAGAATTTTAGCTGAAAATATTTTAACACGTTCGTGACGGAAGTGGAAATGCTCACTTTTTTACTTGGCGGAGCCAATATATAAATAAAAATGACCAAAATCCATACTTAGGGTTTTTTAAATTCAGCTTTGTTTTCATGAAAAAAATTGTTATCATTGTTTTTGTTCAAAATTATTTTATATTATATTTTTATACATTAAAGTGTACCCAAAAATTGTTTTTTATTTTTTATGCCTCAAACGTGTACCCGATCGGGTACACATTTACTAAAGATCTTCTGCTAGGGGCGGAAACACATTTCAGCTATATTTAGTGTAACCATGTAGGTTATCAACGGCTTTAGAAGACACAGCGAGTGTACCCGGTTGGGCGCACTACGTCGCGAACATGTTAAAGAGAGCACTTGGAAGGAAGATACATAGGGAGACAAAAGGCAGATGGAGGTACCAGGTCTAACGTAATACCTATATAGTGAACTAGTGTCTGCCAACTACAGACTAGTGTACTAGTGGCCATCAATGCTAATATATTTACTTCACTGAAAGTCAAACATATAGAAGTTTTTATGAACTGTATGGTAAAAGATACCACCTGTGGGCAGATTCAGAAAGTTTTTTTCTCAAATTGACTTAATATGGTCAATGATATATGGATAAAAGTCATAATTTGTGGCTCATAATGATCACTAAGTTGGAATTAAACAAAATAATTTCAAATTTTAGGCTATAACTAGTTGTTATGATGACTCATTATTGTGGTATGCTCCTGAACTGGTAAAAAATATAGTATTAATTAATTAATTAATAATTAATTAATTAACTTGAAACAGTCCTGTTTCAAGTTAGATTTTTGTGTTTTAAATGTTCTAGTCTAAAAATAATAATCCCAATTGGTGTTTCATCCATAACGATGTCCAAGAGACCGATCCTTTTAATATAACGATAGGATATTCTCCTCGGCATTTTATGTGACCAGCTCCGAAACCATGGTTGAACTTTTAACAACCCATTTTGAACTGGGACGATGTAAAGGTATTATAAAACCATTATAATTTGTTATGATGAGATTCTATAGATTGTTAAAAGTTACACATTTAAACCAGTTGCAGTGGCTTTTTGGTGTGAACATCTGAAATAAATAGTATTAAATTTGAGGTTCTCTAAAAATAATTTTCTGAGTAGGACAAATGTAAATAATAAAGGAGCATATGTCATGTGTTTTGAACAGATGATCAACAATGGCCAAAAACGATTTTCAATTTTTCTCTAAAATCTTGTTATTTTTGTAAGCACATTTTTAATAATTAGGAATTAATTAGGAACTAATTTGATTATTAAAAAATCTCTAATGCTCTCATCTAATATGTAATTTGACAGTACAGTAACGGAAATTAACATGATTTATCTTAAAATTCTTCACTTGAAATGACTATTTCCTACCGTGCGCCAGATGTAGTCGCACCATAGCCATAACAAAACACTCGGCAGTGACTGTGCAGTTCTTGGCAAACCGCAACACCAGACACTCGAGCACCTTGTTGCTGACCGTACTACCGGCCTCCCACAGCAAGGCTCGCAGGTTGTAGCTGGAGGTCTTGCTGGAATGGCTGCTGCGCTCAAACTTCTCAAACGCTATCTGTAAAATGCAACAGGCAAATTGTTGCATAAAAACATTTGCTGCTGCAACTAGAACATAACTACAACTACCCCTAAGTTCATTTTACCCTAACTCTGGTGGGGATCGTACTGAACATAGGACTCATCTTCTTGGAATTGACTGTAAGTATAAATACCCCCGTCGCAGCTGACCTGCGTACTCAGCAAATTTCCATCTCAATAATATGGCAATAATAGTAAAAGTATAAGACAAGACAGATCAATCAATACATGTTGACAATTAGAGTATTTGCCTATTCTCCGTAACATTAACATGGGAAAGAGTGTGCTGCTTTGAGGAACACTGAAAGTAGGAATTTTTACCATAAACAGTTTTTATTCTGACCATATACCAAGTTTTATCATTTTCTGGACATTAATAAAGGAGTTCGCCTATCCTCCATAAGATTAACATGGGAAAGAGTATACAAAGTTTCATCCAAAACTATTGGTTCATAACTGAAATATTAATTTTTCCTCATCCTCCATAAGATTAACATTGGAGCCCCAAAATACAACGTACTGTGTTTAGATTTTTTAATAACTCGGTAACCGTTGGAGATAGAGGATAACTTTAAGGAACTAAATTGTGTAGTTTTTTGAACTGATTCTAATAGTGAAAGATGAAATTCAAAATTTAAAAAAATTACATTGGAAAATGCAAAAAACCCATTTTTGGGGTACAAAACCCCCAAAACTACGTGTTCCGATTGACCGGTATGTCTGGATTACGAACTCGTCCGAGCAAATTTAGGAATACACGTCTCTACCAAATTTGGTCTCCAAAATATTGCTTGGAGGGTTGATTAAATAAAAACCTAGTGACCTAGTGTTAATATTTGATCTGAGATTGAAAGTGTAAGTATCAGTGGAGATACACGTACCCTCCAGAACTGCAGCATGTGCATGAGCACGGGAATGTCGAGCACGTTGATCCGCCCACTGATGTTGTAGTCCCTCAGCATCATCAGCGACTTGCAAAGCTCTAGACTAGGTTTCTCTAGGAGGTAAGCTGTGAAGCATTCAAGCATTTAGATCCAAACAAAGATATTTGAATACAAGAAGATGTAGATGTGTGCAACCCATGAAGCAAAGATGAATCTTTTTAAGTATAAACATGGAAATTAATTAATGTTGCTGACTTAAACTATAATAATGATAAACCTTAAAAATCATAATAAAAAATATAAAAAACATTCTTTTTTTTAAAAATTGCACTAAAATAACTTAACCCTCAAGCACATATTATATAGTTTAAAATTACACGAGTACGTATGTTGGATATAATGACAACACAACAAAAAATCAACAACAAAAAATTAAAGTAAGGTATGTGTTGAAAATACAAATTTTTTAAATATAGAGATTAATTTTTGAATGTAATGCAAAACAAGAATTTACTATAAAACATCCAAAATCCATAAAACTTACTTATCCTTAATTATTTTTAATTGCTCATTTGTTGCTCAGGTTGTGTAGCTCTTTAAAAGTAAGGCAGTAAATTTGTAAGCACATTTTAAATGACCCAAAACCAATTCCTTTTTATTAATAAATACTGTAATTTTCCAGTAGGTTGAGATCCTTTGATGATGAAGCTATAATTTATAAAAGTAACCGTTTTCTTACATAATAGAAACTAAGCGTACCTTTCCAATGTGCTTTGAGGATCTTTTGTAACTGGGCAACATCTACTTCTGGAGGATATTTTATGAGAAGTTTTGCTATTAAATTTTTTCCATCAGGCTGAAACAAAAGATTAATTGTAACAAATTGTAACTCTTAAAATGTAATAAAATTATATTAATTCTATTATAATGGATTTTCAAGTGACTAAAACCAAGTGCTTTGATATTTAATGTAATCTTAAATGTGATGGGAGAAAAATACTGCTGAGTTAAATAGATTAAATGTGTTCGGATTTGCCGGGATTTCGGATTTCAGGGGTTTGGATTTGAGGGGTTCCACTGTATATAATTTTTTTTAACTATGGTTATTATTAAAATGGTTATGGTTATGGTTATTATAAAAACTACAGTTTGGGTAGATTCACTTTACTTACCAGAACTACAGCCTCTTCTAAAAACTCAGCCGATATATTTCTAAACACCATATTGTCTTCATTTACCTCCCTGAAAATAAAATTTACATGAACTAAAAGTTGCATTACACCTTGTTTCTAAAAATCAAGCAGAATCCACTGATTAAACTATTTTTAACTATAATTTCGTAACCCAATATGCCTTTTTAAACTTGAGCGGTATCTATAAGGCTTGTTTTTTTAAGTAGGCTCCGTTTTGTTATAGACACTACTAGCCTCATTCGCATACTGCAATGAGCATGAGCATCGTGTACTGGCATGCTTTGGGAACAACCATGCTAATTTTAGTTCTAAAACTAACATGTATAGTTCTGTGCTTTGGTTTTGAAATGTTTAAGATAATCAAACCGTCTGCCACACACTCAAATCTTGATTTTTGTGGGTCTCTGTTGTAAGGGAGTTTTGCAACTCAATGGGAACAAAATTTCCCTAAGTTTAGGTTCAGATTTTGTAAAGCACTATCCGCATCAGGAATTTCATTTGAGAAACCTGTTATTGAGAAGTGTCTAGTAGATCAAAGCCACCAAATCGTCTTTAATCAAAGTAAATGGACAGCTCCATCAACATTGCTCCGATGGCACAGGTCAATGGATCATCATGGATGTTACCACTGTCACTTTTTTTCTTGTATCTACTCCAGAGGGATTTTAAACTAGTCAATTAGTGATATCACACAAAACGCTTTTTTGAGAAAGCGGTCCTAACCCAAATGGGCATCCCAGGATTTGAACCTGTGACCTCTTGCACCGAAGTCCAAGACGCTAACCATTAGGCTAGCAAGACATCTTTGAAGTCTCATACCTGAATATACACTTTGCTGTCACTATTTAGATTTTAAAATCTGTTTATTAGAATAAAAATCTGATAAACCTGGAGATAAATCTGTCGATTAAATTCTGCAGCAGACAGGTTCCTTGCTGCATAATCCTTACAAAAACCATATCACTAACCTCATGTGAGACGGGCAAGTTGATAATCTTAAACATTTTGAAAGTGCAGTACAGAACTGTAACAGGTTAGCTAAAGAACTGAAATTGAGCACAATTGTTCCTGAAGTATACCAGACTATGGTGCACATATTATGGAATGCATGTGAACTACAACACATTCCTGAACTTAAAAATAAGCCTAAAATTTCAAATTCTTAAAACAAAGGCAGAGGGTTCTAGATACCTTTAAGTATTAGTCTATTTAAAGTGCCATAAGTTACAAAACATTTTTAAAGAACTTTATACTTCTATGCAGTTGAAAAGTTCCATATTGGAAATATTTTATCGATAATAGAATATAAATAATACTAGAAGATTAAGCTATAACAAAAAAACTTTTAACAAAATAAAAACTATTCCCACTCTTACCCTTAAACACTTACCTCTAACCAAACATCTAATTTGTGTTCCACCTCCACAACAATGCATACTAGTTTTGCAAGTTCCAGCTGAAGCACTTTTACAAATTTCTACTAGAATATCATGTTACAAGTTTTTCAGTGTCTCAGATGAAGACATACATGTTAGCATGTCTACTTGGTCTGTTACATATGAAATAGTTCATACATTTGTTGCTGCAGCAAAACAGTACCCACCCCCGGGTGGAACGGATGCAAACACGGAAAATAAAATGAACGAACTAAGGAAATTTCATGATAAGGGTATAAAAAACTATATTTTATGCTGGTCAACAATTAAGTAAATAGATACCACAAAAATACAAGCCAAATGTAAGAATTCATATTGGATTAATGTATTGTGTGTGTGTGTGTGTGCTGTACTGGTATAAAACATTTATAATACAATTTAAAATCATTTCAATTTGTAAATTTAACAAAGCAAAATCTAAGGTCGAAATTATAAAATGTAACAAAATTACTATATTTTCAGCTTTTTACACATAGTATAAAAATCACCCACCATATATTACTTTGTTCGTCAGTAAGTATTCTAAGCAGGAATTTCCCATCACAGTTTGGCACATTGGTTTGAGGAACGACAATGTAGTCTCCAGGAGGCAACGTGAAGAATGTGACTACCTCCCTGGCGACCGAATGGTTAGTCACGTCCAGAGGCTTCTGCGAATAAAACTATTTTTAATATTATGTTAATTAGTAGGATACAAATATCTTAGACCAACTAACTAAATTTTGAACAAAACAAGAGTGGTTTTATTTTAAATGCCCAATAGAAATAAAACAAATTCTTAACTACATCTTCAAATGATCAGATTGAATTATACAGTAATAATTATAATTATAATAAAGGATGGGTATCCATTAATATAACTACTATTGCTTCAAGTAACTTTCCAGTTTCCACCAAACAATAATGCTGTGTGCTTCTTAACCCTGTCTTTCAATAATTTCCATTTTTACTATTATATATAGGTAATTGAATTAAGTTAAGTGAACTAGGTTTATCAAGAGCTAGCACTATAATGTCAAAGTATTCAAATAGAATTACATCAAATAACATCCATTTATAAATACTGTTATGGTATTCTGAACTAAACTGGTATTCTAAACCATTCATATTATTTTTTTATTATTTAAAACAACTTGTAAACAAGTAATTCATGCAAATTTATTAGAAATCTATTTTTTTAAATATTAGACATTGGGCATTAATAGACTAGTTTACCTGGTCAGCCACAAACTGAGGCGTCAGTCTCGGCATGGAATAAGGTATTTCATAGACAGCGAACCCTATGGCGTACAATGGCTTCTTCTTCTTGCTCTCTGGCTGAGTCTCGTAGTATTGTGTAACGGAAACCACAACGTGACATTTGTTACTAGAGGTACGAGGTATCTGAATGTGGAATTGAGGATTCATCGCTGTTGTGTCTGTGGAAAAACATTCGCTATAAAACATTATTTTGCTTTATATTAATTATATCAGATTTATATAGATAAGTCAATTTTTATTTCGACAATTCATTTTCATCAACATCCGCCATAAATAAAGGAGTTTTCCTATTTTCCATATAATTAACATGGGAAAAGAGTATGCAGGTTAGCTGCTGTGAGGAACACTGAAAATAGGAATTTCTAGCATAAAAAATTTTTATTTAGATCAATTATACCAAGTTTCATCAACATCTGTCCATAAATAAAGGAGTTTACCTGTTCCCTATATGATTAACATGGGAAAAGAGTATGCAGGTTAGCTGCCATGATAAATACATAAACTATGATTTTTATGCATAAATGGATGGATCTCAAACACATGAAGCTAAATATCAAGTTATATCCAAAAATATTGATTGATAAGTGAAATATTATTTTTTCCTTATCTTCCGTAAGATTAACATTGGAGCCCCAAAATACAACGTACTGTGTTTAGATTTTTTAATATCTCGGTAACCGTTGGAGAAAAACTTTAAGGAACTAAATTGTGTAGATTTTAAAGCTGATTTTAATGGTTGAAGATAAAATTTAAAAACTTTAAATTACATATGAAAAACGCAAAAAACCCAATTTTGGGGTAAAAAGCCCCCCAAAGTACCCGTTCCGATTGACTGATATGTCTGGTTTACAAACTCGTCCAAGCAAATGTAGGAATACACGTCTCTACAAAAATTAGGTCTCGATCGGACCATTTTTACGAGAGTTATCGTGTTCACAGACACACACACATATATATATATATATATATATATAAAAATTTTAACGACTATTGTTTTTGGTCTCTGGGCACCTAAAGAAAAAAAACTAACATGGTCCCGGGCTTAACTCTTGCCATGAGACCTACGGTAATAGCTTCTTCCCTATGGGAAATTCGCTAAAATTGAATAAAAGAAGCAATAGAAGAAACGAAAAGGAATGGATTGCAAGAGACCAAAACCCAGAAAGCCTTGGTTCAACACTGAATTCAAACGACTGATTTTGAGGCTGTGACGAGGACCAAATGGATTTTTGTATCAAGGTTCCAAACAAACACTAAGCCAGAAGAAGTTGAAAGTTATGTGACCAGCCTCTGTGATGGTAAAAAGGTTCATTGTGAAGAACTAGTTACTAAGTATCCTACCTACAAATCGTACAAGATTGGTTTCCCAATTCAATTCTCTGAGGTAATCATGGACTGTGAAACGTGGCCTGAGGGCATACTGTTAAAAAATTTTGTAGGAAACAGGAATAATAGTCTGCAAAATGGGACTTCTAAGGATGTAAACAGATCTGAAGGTGGTATTCAACCCTCCAAGGGAAAAAACTAATTAAAAACTCTGTTGTTTATAGGGGCTCAGAGAAAACCCTCCTAAGCAAAATCTTACTTATACCAAGTTATGCAATGATCAGGATGACTTTTATAATTTTAGAGCAATATTGTGGAATACCAGAGGTCTGTGTGATAAGGTGAGTTTTGTTGAGCTCTTTGGTAATGACTTTCAGTCGGATTTTGTGTTTTTAACTGAGCATTGGCTCTTAGAAGTTGAATTAAATCAGCTCCATATTGAAAACTATACTTTGTGTTCTAGTTTTATAAGATTGTCTCACAGAGGTGGTTCAGCTGTGTTTTTACGTAAGGACAAAACCTTTACGTGGTCTTTGGCACCAGCAATTACTAATCTGGCTTCTGAAAACATTTTTGAAATTAGTGCTGTTTTTGTTGATAAACCTGAAATTCTATTGATATGTATTTACCGTGTACCAGACAGACTAAATCTGGATTCTTTTTTGTTTAAATTAGGTGAAGTTTTGCATATTATTTCCACTTTGAATTGTGTTGCCTTGATAGCAGGTGATTTTAACATTGACTTGAGGGACAGCCGGTGCTTGCCCAGTAGAGAGCTTACTAACTTAGTTTACAGTTATGGGTTTCACTTAATGTTAAGGAATGAAGTCACTAGGCCTAGCCTATCTGACTTACTCATTGGCTCATGTATTGACAATTACATAACAAACTTGCATCCCACCCGCTGGAATGCTTCTGTTTTGCCGACTACTGCATCGGATCATCATGTAGTCTTGTCATCCTTGAACCTGGATGTAGTGCCAGCCTCTAAGGTTCAAGCTAATCATATAAACAAATCGACAGCTCACAAGAGACTCATAAATAAGCAGGGTTCCGAAGAATTTCTGTGCCTCATTAAGAACACAAACTGGTTTGATATTTATAGTGTTAAGGACATTAATGTTAGGGGTTTTGCTTTCTTAAATTTAATTATGTTATATATAAATTGTTGTTTTCCTTTAAAGACTGTTAGTTCTAACAAAAAACTTATGCCCAACAATATTTGGTTTACTGATGAATTAAGGTTACTTAAGGAACAATGTCTTAATCTTTTCTACTTGGTCAAAGATACCGGCCTAGCATTCTATAAAAATAAGTACAAACTACGAATGAAAGATTATAATCAAAAAGTTAATATGGCGAAACTAAGGTATAATAATGCTCACATTTCTAATGCTTGTTGCAAGCCAAGGGAAATTTGGAAAATTATTAAAAGTAATTATTCCTCAAATTGTTTGCCTGCCAAGGTAACCGATTGTAATTTTGACGCAGATACTTTTAATGGATATTTTATTGATAGTGTTGTTGAATTAGTTGACAGTATTCCAGATAGCGTTCATAATTATGATGAGTACTTGATGCTTACTCCCACTGTAAATTGTAAATTTAATTTTTGTTTAGTTACTGTAGAGAAAGTTTTCGAGGCTATTAATTCACTCAGTAATAGCAAGAGTTCTGATATTTTTGGTATTAACTCTGAAATGCTAAAGATAGGCAGCAGTTATCTATGTGAAATTTTAACCCACATTTTTAATTCATGTATTTCTATAAACTGTTTTCCTGACAAACTTAAGCTTTCAAAAATTATCCCCATTTTTAAAAAGGGAGAAAGAAATGACGTTGTTAATTATAGGCCTGTGGCCTTGGTACCCATAGTGTCGAAGGTCCTCGAGAGGTTAATGTCCTGGCAAATCATTGATTTCTTAGAGGGTAATGGGATTTTCTCTTCTTCGCAATTTGGTTTTCGGAAGAACAGGTCTACCACAGAGGCTGTTTTGAATTATATCCAGGATACTTTAGTTGCCATGGAAATGAAACACAGTGTCAGCGCCAGGTTCTTTGATCTCTCGAGGGCATTCGACACTGTGTCTCACAAGATTTTAGTTGATAAGTTGTGTTTTTTAGGATTTAGTGATAGCGCCATTAGTTTTATTGATTCTTTTTTATCGAATAGATACCAATCTGTATTTTTCAATGGTTCCTTATCTAATTGTACACACACACCTTATGGTGTACCGCAAGGGTCCATATTAGGGCCCTTGCTTTTCATTATATATATGAACGATTTGCCATTCAATATTCAGAATGATCAGGCGTCCAGTTTCATATATGCAGATGATGTCTGTTTAAACTTTAAAACTTCAAAACATGATCATGTTGCAGTGGTTGATAAGGCTGTGGATATGATGTTAGATTGGTGCAGGGCAAACAAATTGGCTCTTAACCTAAGCAAAACTCAAGCTTTATCTGTGTCTTACTCTAATTTTGAAATCTCTCAATCACCAATTGAATTCTTAGGTATCTTGGTACAGAATAACTTGAAGTGGAACTCTCACATTGACTATATATCTCCAAAGGTATCAAAAGGAGTCTTTTTAGTTAGATGTTTAAGAAAGTTAGTGTCAACTGAAGTTTTGGTAACAGTGTATTTTAGTTTTATTCACTGCCATCTTACATATGGAGCTATTCTGTGGGCGAATTCCGGTTGTGCAAATTTGATTTGATTTGATTGTAGAAAGAAAACAACAGCAAGAAAGATGTGCTCACAAATAACAGTCAAAATAAATTGGAAAAAAATCAAAGGAATTGAATGTAAGTTAATAAGAATCTGTCGAATTCACAAAAAATACACACAAAAAATCACACAAAAATACAAAGTCACAAAAAATACTTCTTCACAATCCAGCAGTTTTAAAATAAGGTATGATAGTTTGTCAACATTTGCAATCCAATACTATAATACGAGCAAGGTTTGTATATATATATTGCAACGGTTCAAATTCTGAGGGGGTTATGTTTCGTCACGCTTACGGTGCAGCTGAACTAAACCACCAGCTCGCGCTGTGATTGGCGCAGCCCGCAGCCTGCTGACGCATCCCGATCAGTTCAACTAAGCGCCACCAGCCGATCCTAGCGCCACCGTAGTCACAGGCGGTGAGGTCGGAGACGAGGGCAGGAGCCTCACTCTTCGGTCTGGCGCAGAGCCAGCCACATCTCCTCCTCCTACTCCTGACTACCGGGACGCTAGGCCTACGACTTAGGAATATTCGGTATAGCAGGTGAATTAGATATCCACCTGTTATATAAATTTGGTTGTTTAAATATTATTGGCTTGTATTTGTATTTACACCCTCTTGCTTTCCACTAATTAAGTTTGGCATAGGAGCAACGTGACGTTGTGTTGCTTTGTTTATTTGAGATTCATAGAATATCTTGTCCGGTTCGTATAGGGTCGGCTCGAAGTTGAGCCTTTGAAGTTGCAAATCCAGTACCTCAAGGTAAGTGTACGAATTAAGTACCAGATTAACCCATTCCCGTCTAATGACGTACATTGTACATCAGCGTATTTCGCTAGACAGATGTCTAATGACGTGCGCCGTGCGTCCGGCGGCGCGGGCCGCGGGGTGGTTATGAGCAAACAATGTACGTTGCCTGCTTATATTTCGACGTAGTTCTTTTTTCCGCTGTTAGGGGTTCAAGTTCATTTCTCATCCGATAGATGGTGTTGGCGTCCTCTTTTATCATCTTATTTAGTGTCAAATATTCCGTATTGACAGTAAATTATTTTCTCGTTCGCACAATTCGTTTAGTGATTGTATTTATTGATGATAATACAGTTATAATGATTATTATTTAAAGATTCATCATTAACTATTTATTACTGCAGGTAACTAGAAGTAGATCTGCCAAGTAAAATAAAGGAAACTTTTGAAAATAAAGTAAAATTTGACGAAAAAAAAATACCTACTTGTTTCTAAGTCTACAGCTTGGAACTGGTGAAAAAGTACAGTAATAATTTTTTTTCTTGCTAAAAGTGATTGTATATGCAGTTAAAGAGTATAAGGAACAGAGCAAAGAAATCAAAACATATAATTCATGAAGTTACTATTAATTCTTTCACGCTAATAGTGACACGCGGTCGTAGTGAACGAGGCTCGATTTTCGTTCAGCCCGGGTGGCCACAGGCGTCGACCGTTCTGCCAGACAGGAATGGGTTAACTCTACCAATTAAATTAGTTTCGGTCGATAGGGTGACTTGAAGTTGAGTCACAAAGTCTAGACCTCTACCTAGGTTTTATTAGGAAGTATATTATTTTCCAATTAAGTCCTTATAATATTAGACGTCGGCGCAAAAGAGCGCCGGCATAAGATATAATTTTTGGTTGTTTATACGCCAACGTGGCCATTTGCTTTCTTTTATATCAGGCGTCGGTGCGAAAGAGCGCCGGCATAAGAGATAATTTTTGGTTGTTTGAACGCCAACGTGGCAATTTACTTTCTGTTATATTAGGCGTCGGTGCGAAAGAGTGCCGGCATCGGGAGCCAGATAATTACAGGCATTTATATTTTACTTTCCGTGTGTGCGATGATGAGTTATACATATTGAGATTGAGGCTTTCAGTGCCATAAATAGACTCGACTGAGCGCACACGGAACGAATTAAACTACCTTGATTAATTTCAGTTCTTAGTATCACAAAACCCTGGGGAGCTATCCAGTGGCGCCCAAAACACACCACCACTTCTATGTTGTGTTACAATATATATATATTTGCACACGGATCTCGAAAACGGCACTAAGGATTTTCTTTAAATTTTGGAAATAACTAATTTCTGAGTAGAAAATAAGTTCTAGATAGGTCTAATGTCCAGGAAAATTCTTGGTTTCTTGTAATATTAAGTTTAACATCTAAAAATTTAACATTACGCTTATGGAGAATCAAATGTAAACAATACAAATCAAAACAGCTGTTTATAACCGTTTGACAGTTGTTGATTGAAGATGGTGGAAAACAATACGTGAATAGAGGTTTTGCATTAATATTTATTTTATGTATGTAATAAATGAAAAATTATCAAATTACTAAACAATTTGTAAAAACTAAAGGGTAAAGTAACTGTGCGAAATAAAAGCAGAGAAAATTATTTCCAAAATCTTTTGTGTTTTGAAAGAAAACGAATTCATTCTATTGCTTGAAGCCACTGTAACAAACCAATTAACTGGTGTAAATTATATTTATCTTTTGCTTTTCAATCCTCATTCCTTTTCTAGCAAAATCAGTTGATCACAGGATAATAATAACAAACTGTATGGACATTTAAATTCAGTATAAGATTAGCTAAAACAATTGAGGTTGGCCAAAAACTCTTAAACGACGACGACAACTTGGCCGACGCCAGCTCAGTTAGTAGCGCTCAGGTCTCACGTACGCAAGGTCGCGTGATCGATCCCCACCCGAGGGCTATAGTTTTGTTCAGTATTTATGCCATATTAATTAAGGGGTATGAAAACGGTTTTATTTAATCCACATAAATGTTTTCATTGAGCAGTAAATTTGTTTTAATTTTGCTAATTAACTTGTAAAAACATGTCTCATTCTATCCGAGCAAAGCTTGGACACCAGGTACTGTGGAATTATTTGAGATAGAGAACAAAATTTGTGTACTCAGACTGTCTGCCCTTCTACACTTTTATGCTCGTTTTTATTCAACCCTATGTAATACAGACTTTTCTTATATTTTGCTTTCTACAGTACAGACGCAAACAGAGAGCTAAAAATACAAATTGTCCAAAAAAATTATTGACATATGGTAACTCTCAAGACCTCAAATGAACTATGACAAGAAACAGAGTAGAGTGTTTTTATAGTAGAATTATGAAATCTCCCACTGACCTGTAAAGTTTGGTCCGCCTCCAGCATTATAACCGCTACGCCAGCGCCGCCGTGCAAGAACCGCACGCCATGGCTGCTTGGAATGTAATGCTGGCTCAGTCATCCAGTCATCTGGACCAATGTGCACCAAGTCCAGGTGGGTGAAGTGGCGGGCAAAGTCCTCAAATGACATCCTGTAAAACATATTACGGCCATAATCTCTCTGTCTTCATATTGTTGGTTCATAGTTTTTATTTCTAACAATATACTATTATTTTCAAGAGTAGCAAAAACTCCAACCCAATTGCCTTAGCAATAGTTATTTATGGTTACAATAAGATTAGCCCGTACTGCACAATAATTTTTAAATTGAATGAAACTCAACTCTGTTTCAATCTATAAGGATTGTGTTTTCACCATGAATTACTTTAGAACTATATTTTGCATATCTAAACTACTATTATGGATTTTACTAGAAAACATTGAAAATATAATTATTAAAAATATTCATATGAAAAAATTACTCAATCTTCTCCTCAATTCATGAGCCAACAAATAGAAAACATTTTTATTTTCATATTAAAAACTTAAAGACAGCAAGCTAAGCAATTGGATACCTCATGACATTGGTCAAATTATTATCCAGTACCTGGTGACCGAGCTTTGCTCGGATAGAATAAGACATGTATTTTCCATATTAATTTCCATATAATATATTTGCACACGGATCTCGAAAACGGCACTAAGGCTTTTCTTTAAATTTTGGAAATAACTAATTTCTGAGTAGAAAATAAGTTCTAGATAGGTCTAATGCCCAGGAAAATTCTGGTTTTCTTGTAATATTAAGTTAAAAATTAACATTACGCTTATGGAGAATCAAAATGTAAACAATACAAATCAAAACAGCTGTTTTTAACCGTTTGACAGTTGTTGATTGAAGATGGTGGAAAACAATACGTGAATAGAGGTTTTGCATTAATATTTATTTTATGTATGTAATAAATGAACAATTATCAAATTACTAAACAATTTGTAAAAACTAAAGGGTAAAGTAACTGTGCGAAATAAAAGCAGAGAAAATTATTTCCAAAATCTTTCGTGTTTTGAAAGAAAACGTATTCATTCTATTACTTGAAGCCACTGTAACAAACCAATTAACTGGTGTAAATTCAATTCTCTTTTGCTTTTCAATCCTCTTTCCGTTTCTAACAAAATCAGTTGATCACAGGCTTATAATAACTGTATAGATAGTTAAACAGTAAAAGAACGGCTAAAACCATTGAGGTTGGCTAAAACACCTTAAACGGCGTTGCTCAATTGGCAGACGCCTTGGTCCAGCGGTAGCGTGTTGACCACGTAAAACGAAGGTCACGAGTTCCACCCCCATCAGGGGCAATACTTTTTGTTAAGTGCTATATTAATTATGGTGTATTAAATCGGTTTTATTTAAACCACATAAATGTTTTCATTGAGTAATAAATGTATTTTAATTTTTCTAATTATTTTTATAATACATGTATTATTCTATACGAGCAAATCTCGGTCACCAGGTACTACCCTTAAAGAGTTCATATCAAATGCTTTGGAACACAATTACAGTAGAACCTTGATTAACCGTCACGCTTGGGGGGACCATGATGGATAACCGAATAAACGGATAAGAGAAATAATAATTGCGCTGCAACAACTTAGCACCTAGACAGTGTTTGGCGTGGTAACATCAACATCACAATTCACTGCCTTGCATGTTATAAAGGCGCCATTGTAAGTCCTAATTGTCATGATTGCTGCACAGTACTTAGTGTAAAATGATTTTAAAAGAGAAAAAGCCTAACTGCGCCTGTTCAAGTGAAAAATCATTTATCAAATATTTTACATACTGTACTCATGTACATACTGTAATCGAAAAACTTACGTTATACATTTAGTACATATTTAGTTTTTTAAATAATCCGTCATTTTCATTTCTTTTCGTAGCTGTTTCAACTTTCTTCAATGGTTAAA
Organism: Nephotettix cincticeps; assembly: GCA_023375725.1. Lineage (NCBI taxonomy): Eukaryota > Metazoa > Arthropoda > Insecta > Hemiptera > Cicadellidae > Nephotettix > Nephotettix cincticeps. Next base: position 21,597,224 of record CM041790.1, on the reverse strand, counting down.
TAATTTCTAGTTTTATATCAAGTCCCAAAACCAAACATTTCTGTTTCTCAGCCATAACAGAAGAGCAACATATACTATGTATAAACGGCACTGTCAACAATAAATGGTGAAGCATGAACATTAGTAGGCATTGCACTTGTAATCGGCAAAAACTTCAGTTCACTGTAGTACACAAAGCACCGTACTGAACTGAACTGAAACAGTAGCAGTGGAATGCAGAAGACAGTGTATTGGATTAACAGTTTGGGTTACTACACTACTCTTGCCGCCAATGACTCACACACAGTGCAGGTGTGCAGTAAACTTACAGTTGTTATGTCACTACTCATTATATAGCTTCGACAGACGATCCGGCTTGGTGCTGACGAGAAACATAAATTTTTTTGCGCTGGTGGTGGCGGTTAATAGAGACTGAGGGTTAAAAGGGTGACGGTTAATCGAGGTTCTACTGTACTTGACATTTGTTGATCGAAAAGTGAATAAAATGTTGTAACCCAATCCATAGTTAGGACTACATATAAAAACATTCTGTACTTATTCTTCCTTTTAAATTTCCTTCATTCTAGTGGGATTCTCTTAATAATAGCTTGACAATGTCAAATCCACATTTCTAATATTAGGGTCACTTTACTACGACAGATGCTCACCAGACTCACCAGAACTCTCCATCATTTCGCACTCTGACACTCAACAGCTCCTTGTCTCGTTCGCTGAGACCGTCCCACTCCCAACTTCGTTCGCTCCATGGTCCAGTCCATTCCCCTCGGCCCCATGGGTTCCGCAGTCGCACCAATGGAGTCTCTCCTAGAGGTCCTCTAACTCGAGCCAGCCCTGTCACACTGTATGCTGTCTGTGTCATTAGGCCGTTGCGTAGCCTAAGTTGCCTCTTGCTCTCCTTTTCCTGAATACATAATAACAATGTCTAGGAAAAATGGAACGGTATCCTCACTTCAAGGGTAAAAATACTCAATTATTTTGTTTCAACAAAACTGTCAAATCTTAAGTTATGTTATAATTTTTAAGAGGTTATTAGGCTCGTTTCACACGATCCGGCGTGCGCCGTACGGCGTACGCCTGATGCGGCGTTGGGCTATGGGAGTATATTAGTCTTTTCGCACGACATCCGGCGCACGCCGTACGGCGTAGACGCCGTCGGGCACTGAGATTCCTGCCGGACTCCCCTACGCCGGACATGCGGCGGCAATGCCGGACATGCGGCAGCCACGCCGGACGACTTGGTGAAGGGCTATTTGTTCTTATTGGTGTATTTACATAGTCCGGCGAGCGCCGCATGTTCCGTCAGTCTGCGATCTGCCACTGGAGAGTGAAGAACGCAAGTTTGTATAAAGTGTTTTGTTTGTTTGATTTAAAGTGTTTGGTGTGAGTGAAAATGAGTGAAACACAAGACGCAGAGTTAGCTGAATTCAACAATGACATTGACGTGGAAAATTTAATTATGCATGTCGAAGAAAGACCACTGCTGTGGGACAAGTCCCTGGAAGAATACAAAGATAGAAACAAGAACAGAGAAGCTTGGAGAGAAATCTGTCAGGCACAATGAGTTAAATAAAACTGAGAAGGACCCAGATGTTTGTCGATCTTGAGCCAGTGGATGAATCCAAAACCTCCTGTTCCTTTTTCTTTTTCGCCATCTCCACAGCAAGTACATCGCTAACACTTTCTTCCCTCGTGAAGTTAACATTTCGATAGCTGATCCACAAATGGACAGACAAAATACAGGAGTGCCGTGCGGTGCGCGCCGGACCGTGTGTAAACACATCCCATTTACGCCGGATCGTGTGAAACGGGCCTTAGATCTGACACTTTAATAACTTCTATAGGACAACTTTTGATCTTAAACTGGATCTTCAATTTTCAGTACAGGAATAAATTGTAGCCTATTTGTTACGGTAGGTATTTTTTAAATTCATGGTATTATTATTTTTTAGATATTTCAGATTTTTTTTATTTCACTAGGTAGCAATACCAGTTTACGTTTAATACTTAGGGTTCTTGTAAACACAATCTTCTTTTCTTTTGAAACATTGACAAAAAGGTAGTGAAGACAAAAACATATCAAACGAAAACAACAATACACAATTATACAAATAAGCCTGGCCCCTATGGTATCTACTGTTTTCATATTTCATTGGAACATGTAAACTTACTTTTTAGCAAAGGACAGGTTCGCCTAAGTAAAATCATGCCTATCAGTAGGCCTATATAAATTAAAAAAGAAAGACAAAATATGAATTGTGTTCATGGAAAGTAACAAGCATAATGAATCAATGATAATTATAGTCTATAATAAGTATAAAATTTAAATTTGATAACTTACAGGATTGATACTAGCTATTAATAAACTGGACCGAGGAACTGCACTGTTGAGTACTTGAAAGGTGAGGTAACGATCCTGGTTGCTGAGGCCAAAGCTTTGTACAATACCTCCTGTAAGGTCTTGTAACGCTCGAGTTGTGGAACCACCATGACTTAGATTCTCGTAACATCCATATAGCCTAACATCATAAAATGCATTAAAGTACACAATTAAAACTATAAGATATCTATTGGCTAAAGAAATTTTTGGTCTCAGTAAGGCTCCATTATAAAGTGTTGTTTAATTGTCTAGTTTTAACAATACAATGTACAGTGGTTGATCAATACAGTTAATATTATGTATCAGTCTTTATTTGGGTTAGGCACTAACCTTCATCATTGTAAAATTCTGAAAGCACTGATGTCTTGGTGATATTGCCTTTGGTGCAATGGGTATTTCTCCAATGAAATCACCCACCACGACACATAATGATGAGATCTTAGATTCAGTAACTAACATTTTGCAGTCAATTTCACAGACAAACCACTTTTTAATCAAGATAACAATTTAAGAATAATTTTATCACGATTATGGATGGATCAAAGAACTAATGTTATTTTAACAAGCATTATTAATTATTTTCCTATGTATATAATAGCTCGTTGTCATACTGTACTCAGTGATTGTATTCACATTCACAATCAATGATGAGTACATAAACAAACATAACCAGCCTTAACCTATACAAACATACTATCAACAAAAATTAACCAAATTCAACATCCAACAGCTGATCGTCAGCTGAACAGAGTACCAGACCGGTAAACTAGAAAGCCTGCAAAAAATTAATCATAGAGGAGAAAGACTATTCCTATTATCAGAGAGGAACGTTAGTCCTCCTCTATAACCAAATCTCTATTTTTTATTACAGATTAAATATGAGAGCTAGCTCAGTTTATTTTTTATAAAGCTCTGGTTCATTTTTAAACTTCGAATGTAATGATTTTGCTGATGTTACACTGATTTTGCCCTTTAGATCATAAAAAGGTCTCGCAGTAAGATAATCTAAAATATAAATTTTGATTATCATATGAAACTAACTGGGAAACAACTGGAACGATTAATAAAATTTAGTAGAAAAATAACTAACAATTTAAATATCGTTAACCACTGATAAAAAATTGTTTCAATATCGTTTTATTAGCCTGCATAATAAATTTACGCGGCCATAATGTGATTATCTTTCGGTAATCTAACCGCTTCAGCCAGAGAAAACAACACTATTTCCTCAAAGTATGTTTTACTAACATACTTTAGACCACGGTTACTGTTCAGACCAACATGCACGTCTCCTTTTCTTAAAAGTGAATAGTGGTTCCCTGGTGAAAATAAGTTCCTAATTTTCTTTTGAAAGTAATGCACTCGGCGGAAATAAAATTAAAGAATCAATGGAAAAGAAAAATTAATATAGAAATTATTCCATGATCATTTGATTGATCATTCGTTGCCATACGTGTATCACGTGACCACCCATGGGCTAAAATACAATAATACAGCAATGCGTTGTATCGGTTCCATACTATCCATTGTATTCATTGTTCCATTATGTTTTTTTTATATTTTTCCCTTTGAGTATTATGTACAATCATGTAATGTGCCGATCACTTAGGTCACTGCAGGCCTCTTTTTGTTGAGCTTAGGATAATCACAATTATTGATTTAAATATTCTTACATGCATGCTGTATATTTATAAGAAATGTGACAACTACAACTAAAAAAACAATATTGGCAGCATCAAAACTAGAAATAATAAATTATTAGAAATACCTTTTGCCGGATTAAATAAGACCAAAAACAGTTATGTTATCTAAAATTACCCCTCTCATATCTAAAATATATAAGGTAACATAAAAAAAACTATGAAAATAACGATTCTCAATTCTAACTGGCTTGCCCAACTCGCGTGACAGCCTCATAAGTTACGCTTGTAGCTTTGATTTTCAATAATTTGGACGTAATGGAAATTTAAGAGAAAATAGAGAACAATATGCAATGAACGTAACAGCATCCGATGATCCTTTATACAGCCTATTTTGTGAAGTTTGGCAGTAGGCATTTTTAACGATCAAATTTTATATGTTTAATTATGTGTTTCAATAGTAATTTGAATGAATTTTAAACGTAAAAAGCAATTTGTGAACGGCATAGTATTTTTTACAATATTAACTCAAGATTTTACCCGATATTCTGAATAATCCGTGCTAATTAACTATCATGAAATAAGAGTAGGCCTACACTTTACATTGTTAGGCTACTTCTTACGTGTAGGTCTGCTACAGCGTGGCATAGTACAATACATTGAAGTGAGCCGTGAAGTATATTTTCTTAGTTAAAATTCACAACCCGTACAGTTTAAGGAGTTTAACTTAAACTTGAACTTCGACCTTATATAATTTCCTTTTCATTTAATAACTACAAAAATACACATTTTATTTCTACTTCATAAATTTAGCTTATATTATTGAATGTATTTTATAAGTTATAACTAACTTTGCATAGGCTTTCTCCAACAGCGCCGCCCAAAACTCCGTAGGATTTGTTGAGTGAAGATATATCAGTCGTCCTCTGTAGGTTGGTAACCGGTCATCCACCAAGACCTCCTTCCACTCTCCAAAATGCCAAAAACGGAACCTAGAACAATCAAAAGTGACTGGATGATATATAACTGTGGTTTAAATCTCTACTACAACTTTCACAACTATTACTGTTCATTATAAACTCTTTTAGCGAATTTCCCAAACTATTACCGTGGTCTCATAAATTAACTGACCATTTTTTTTTTTCTTCTTTGGTGCCCAGAGACCAAAAACAATAGTCTTAAAATTTTATATATAATATATAATATATATATATATATATATATATATATGATGTGTCTGTTAGCACGATAACTCTCGTAAATTCGATCAAACCAAATTTGGTAGAGACGTGTATTCCTACAAATGTTGGACGAGTTCGTCCAGACATATCGGTCAATGGGAACTAGTGTTTTGTACCAAAGTTTTATGCGTTTTTCACAATTTTTTTAAAATTTTAATTTTAATTTATAATCACTTAAAAAAGATACACATAAGTTCCTTAAAGTTTTTTCTCTATCTATGGTTACCGAGATATAAAAAATCTAAACACAATTGTATTTGTGGCTCCAATGTTAATCTTATGGAATTAAGGAAAAATTATATTTATCTTACAATATTTTTGGATAAATATATTTTAGCTTATGTGGTTGAGTTTCATCCATTCATGCTTAAAAATCATAGTTTATGTGTTTATCATGGCAGCAAACCTGCATACTCTTTTCCCATGTTAATCATATGGAGAATAGGCAAACTCCTTTATTTATGGACAGATGTTGATGAAAGTTGGTATAAATTTTAAAATAAAATTTTGATGTATAACTACTTCGTTCCTCACAGCACAAAACCTGACACTCTTTCCCTTGTTAATCATGGAGAATATCAAACAATTCTCATGTTATCAACAGATTTTAACTACTGTCATATTATTTCTATTATATTATTGATTTGGAAATTCGCTTATACAATATCTGCGCTTTATTTTAGTATATATAGGCCAAAAGTCCCCAAGTGTATTTAAGCACTGTTTATTCATGTTTAACAACTTTGAAACATTATTTTTCTTTTTATTGGTACTGTACCCAAAAGAAAGAATAAAAATCATTGTATTTACTTCCCTGTGAGAAGTAGGTTAGATAAAGAGATTTGCATCTAAGGGAATGTTTACAGTTCCTCTAAACAGCTATCCTTATGACCATATTATGACGTCACCGTTTCTTATTTCGGTCTGACGCATTGCGAATGCTCCCTAGAGCAAAAACATGCCCATGCCAAAAAGAATAGTGTATGTGTTTATACATGTCAATTAAGATCATAAACTAAATAGATACACAACTCATTTGACCTGTACGACTTTTAAGTTAATGCATTCATGCCCATGGGCATGGGACTCAAAGGGTTAATTTTCTTGATGGCAGGCCTATGGGTTTTATAGAAAATCCCATAAGTTTCTTTTCACAACGACAAAAGATATAAGACTCAAGATTGTTTTTAAATGTTATTTTAATAATAATCATACGAAAATGTACGCTTCATAAATATGAGAAGGAGTTTAAACAAGGATTTCTGATAGTGCCGTAAGGCATATTCAGAGCGTAATTCCGCTAAAAATGATAAGGAGAAGTGAATACAACCCGTAACCAAAATATTATACCTAAACCTCTGTGTCACGGACAGATCAGCTGACTGACCTCATGTACTCAAGAGTCATTCATCTGTCACTCAAGGTCCATTCAGTGCAAACCAGCGTACGTTCACATACCGGTACTGTAGGCCTATCTGCAAACTGCTTGTTAAATGTTGTCTTGTACCTTTCCAATTCAGTTTAGATTGTGCATTCCATGTAGTTTCTCCGGTTTGAGGCATTATTCATAGAAGGTCATAAAATTTATTGGTTATTTAAGTATTAATTTATTTTACTTGAAAAGTACACTTGTTAAAGTATATAACGGATATAATATAGTAAATGTTTGAAAACTAATGTATTTTCACAAAATGTCATACTACTTCTTTTTAACAGATAAGAAGTATAATTCGATTTTGTTTCCTCTAAAATAAATATTTTATTTTTATAAATTCTGAAGGTTATAACATATGCGAGGGGCCTATGTCTGAAGTTTAAATTAATCATCTACTGCGGAGCCTATTAATGTATTCCACACTCCACCGTACAATTTTAAAATAAAAAATATATTTTTTTATAAATGTATATGTTATTTTGAGACTGCAATACTATTATTTTAAAATGTACAACTTTTCAATAATATAATACTAAGGCATACATTTTCCACAATCAACGAAATAAAACAAGAACACTTAACTTTTAAACCGTGTAATTAAATGTAAAATGTTTGCATTGCTCGAAGCGCCTATTATTTACTGCCCACTATACGTTGTTTAAAATCGCCAACTCAACTCGGCGAGTTATGTGGGTAAGCTGTTACATTAATAGTTATGCAAATATTGCCTGGATAAGTGAAGCGGCGGGTTTCACGAGGAAATGAGCGCGACCGGTGAAAAGATTTACGAGATTCGGAGTTGAGAGGCTCAAGGGGCTGTCACCGCCCGGTCAAGCTCAAGGTCGACCGACCAGCTGGCCTGCGATCAGCTGATTACTGTGACTACAAAGTCAGCTGACCAGACGAGGCAGCATCTTACATTTTATATTGTTAGGAGTTTGTTTGATAATTTTTGTAAACTATTTTACGTATTTTTTATTCTCTTAGAAATGAGGAATCCTCGAAATAGTATTGGTAAAATATTTTATCGTACATTTTTTTCTTTCTCACACTTGTGCGATAGCCTAGTATATGGAGAAAGTATTGTTTACGTCAACATGTTCGAGTTTGAGTTTAAAGTGAATATATCCATTTTGGGATCCAATGAATCCAAAAAAGTAGGTTTCGACGTGATGTCTGTCTGTTCGTGTGTGTGTGTGTGTGTGTGCGTGTGTCTGGATGTGTACAGAAAACAGCCTACCCCGTTACTACGATTTAGATGAAATTCGGTATGCAGGTTTCAGGTGTTCAGGTGTTGTTTTAATTTTTAATATTTAAGGGTAGTTCACCCATAAAACCTTTGAAAACGTGAATAATGCCAATTTCTTACACATGGTTTTAACAATTTAGATTAACATTTTGTAGTTTATAGTACATAGAGTACTTAATAATTTGACACCACCCGCATGTCTGTATATATGAAGGTTCGAAAGTTATGAAAGTTTAAATCTATTTTTAAGTACTCCGTGTAAAAAATAAAGGTAAAGTATAATTTGTCTGCAACCATTGAAACTTAAAAGCTAAACTAATTAGTATTTTGAATTATTTGTCTGCGACTAACGATTCCAGAGAAATGTTTGATTTTCCGTGCATGGTAAACGAAGTACGTTGTCTGTGAGCGCCCAATGTAATTCTAATGGAGAAAAAGTTACAGTATTAAAAAATCAATATCTTCCTCATTTCCCAACCGTTTCGATGAAACTTACAAAACCCACTGAAAAAAGCTTGATATTACTGGGGGGAGGGGTTGTCCCTATTATAAAACTTAAACAATTAATTTAACTTCATTTCTCATGTTATTTTCAGAAAGTGGATGATTATTTTTGAAACAATAAATTATTAAATGATATTTAGGTCAACTTTAAAGAACGTGATAGTTTTAATAAGGATTGTCATTTTTAAATTTACTTAAGGAAGAAAGTATGTGTTAGTCCACTGATACCGTTTATTTGAATTTTAATTTATGGATGGAAAACTAAAACATATCTTGTAAAATTTGTGTAAAAATGCCTCGTTTTACAAAGCACTATGAATACTTGCAGTAAACTTTACTTCCTAATAGCAATTTAGTTTATGTTATGTGCCTATTATTCGAATAGTCTATAAAAAGTGATGTCTGAATGTCACATTTCCTCTTCAAGATTGTTGTAAATAAATATGGTTAAGAATAAAGATACATATTGGGATTGATCGTAAAACAGGAAAATAATGCACAACAACAATAATTGTTGCCACTTTATTGTGCCGTATATCTTCGTCTATGCCCCTTGTTCTGGGGCACGAGCACCTCTCACTCGCGTTTATATTTTACGACTCGAGTAATTTATTGTCGTCTACCGTTAGGTTGGACTAGAAGTACTGTCATACCCACAAAACACACCCATCACCCATCGGTAAAATTGATTGTTGATGCATCAGTCAATAAATTTAAATGTGTTTTGTGGATGTTTAGTGCTGTGACTGAAACCTCTTTAAGAATCCTTTTAAGAATACAGTGTAGTTTGTTCTAAATGGTTCATGAATCAGCTAACGATTCAGATATAGAAACCTAAAGGGTTGTTGAGTTGATCGCTAAAGTGGATAAAATGGAAGAAGTTGACATCAGACCAATGGAACCAAAAAATGAAAATTAAATAACAGGTTTGATTTGTTATAAGAAAAATATTTATAAACCATGAACACAATCATAAATTTAAAACTTAAAAACTCACAAACATTTCGATTAAGGAATAACTTGTGAAACTAATTAGGCTCCTAATAGTTGAAGTGTGGCCATAATTCATACCAATTAATAAGATATAAGATATAAAAGGAAAGTCACTCATGTACTGAAAAATATTAGACATTAATCTTTGGTATATGAAATTTTAACTATCCTAACTCGGTTCGTCACGAATAGATTTTAAAACTGATGATTTCATTGATTTAATCAAGGTTAATAATTTCTAAGAGTGAAAAATATGTTTACGAAAAAGAAAGTGTTCGTCGCATAAAAACCTTAAATCCTTAAGTTGTCTGAGAGTCCTTGAATATTTGCGAGCGAAGAGAACGATTCTTACTTCATCCTCGCCACCTCTGATCTTTATTGTTGCCAAACACGCAACCTGATCCTGAATGACTCTTAGCTGAGGAAGTAATTTGGATAAAAGACGCCAGGAGAGTGAAAGTGACCTATAATAGAGGTATCGCATGGCGGTAATGAGGTAGAGTAGATGTTATAAAAACAGCTGATCTCGAGGTCACGCCCTGCACGCTGTACACGCTACAGCCTGTGACGTCACGGGATACAGGTCTGCCACCTGTACCGTACATACTTTGTAGCTTCTGGTGTGGCGGGAGGAACGTACAATTCTCTAAAACTAACTCTTCATTACTTAACACTTCTTTTAAAATACCATTAGGGGGTTTGACGGTAAGAATGTGAGAGCTATACTGAAAAAATTAAATATCTTCACTTAAATGAGAATTACGTCATAATTTTACAATATGAAACAACGCATAGAAAGGTGAAGGAGGAGATAGAGTTAGGAGGTAACAGTAAACAGCGCTTAACAATGGAGCCGAAAATATCCCCAGTAGGAGCAGAGGTACTCGTCAGTTACCACATACCTAGAAAAAATAAAAATTTTGTGAATAGAATGAGGAAATTCGAGTATTAGTGCAAATAAAAAAAATGTGTCGTCTAGTATTATTGCATTCCTAAGCAAATACATAGAATAGTTACCCACCTAATTAAGCGTATTTGATGTAATATTTCCCTATTTCAAAAAAGAAGAGTTTTCATGCAACTATTTCACGAAGTTTCATTACGTGAGCATCAGTTCTATAAATTCTTTAAAGCACTCTGAAGCGAACTTTCTTAGAAATTCCAGACATTCAGCGGCGTGACCTACAACTTCACAAGTTATGCAATAGAATAACGGAATGCAATGTTAATCGCAGTGAGGATCCAGTTTCCGCAATAACGGTTTCAGAAACCTGTTCCATCCTAGGTTTGGTAAAAAAAGTGGGTGCGAGGAGAGTCTATGCGAATATCTAGCTGCCGTATCGAGATCGGACGCGCCCGTAAACATCGCGCTGCACGAGGCCTGTCCTTGGCTTGACTACACGTAATAATATACGTAACTCTGACCCAACAACATTTGTTAATACATATCCCTATTTCATTATCTTCTTGGATTACCATAGAGTAGTTAACTTTCGTAAACCACTGATCCGGACTAAGTTGGTTAGTTACCTTACCTTTTTTTAAGTTCCACCTTCTCCTCCCAGGACCTTTTGAACTAGGTTATCGCCCGAAACAGTTTTTGCACATTACTTCAAGCTCTACCTAGTGGTTTGTGACATTACCGCATAACGAAAAGCCATTGGTGATTGGCGGGATTTGAACCCGGGACCTTGGGCACTAAAACCCCGCGCTCTACCGCTAGACCAGCGCGCTTCCCAATTTACCTAACCTTTTTTGAAATGACAACCTACCCAAGTAATTCTAAGCCAAGTATGAATTATTTATGAGTGTAAGATAATTGTGGCGTGATCTTGTAGTTACTTGTTAGTCTTATTACTGACTTATGCTGGCATGTTCCTTCAACTGGACTGTTAATTAATACAGTAGCTCAACAGCCAATGGCATCTAAGGGACCTACAGTTTAACGTGAGATCTTAACCACTTTTGCCTCTGGATTATGAACTGTTCTAATCGGACGGTCTTTGTTGATTACCGAAGTATCAATTAGTGAGAACGTTAATCCACACCAGGGAATATCACATTCACCGACCATCGCTTGTAATTAGCTACAGTCAGTGACCTACAAGTACCTGGATTACAGGATATGTCCAATCAGCATGAATATCCAACTTAATCCAACGATCCAACTTAATAGTTGGATCGTACAGAAACATCATAAAGCTCACATAAAAGTATTTGTTATTTCCTAGTGGAAGAGATGGTGACCTTCTCTCCAAAAATCTTTAAACTTGTATTAAAAGGGTGTGGGAAAGCAATTTGATGAGTATTTTTGAAACAATACATATTGATATGTTCTTAAGCGTTTAAGAATACGAATTAAGTTATAGATAATGTTAGTAATTTTTCAGTTTACTTTTAACGGGAGAAATTATGTTCCAGTTCCTGATACTGTTTATTTACTTTCTGTTTTATATTTCAAGTGATAGGTTAAAGTTTAAGGGTTACTCGTTTATTTATTCCCTACACCTTACGATGCTCTATTATTGCAAAATGCAATAAATTTAAAATTTTTCCATGTCGAAAATTTACTATTCAAATTTCACAAATTATAATAGCCACTACTATTAATAGGTAGGCAAGAGACCGGATCACAAAATTAAATCGGGATGTAAATAATAAAGCGATAATTTAAATAGTTTCCAATTAGGGAAGCTCGTGCCGGTACTTCCAAGCGTCTCGTCATAATGATCGGAAACGATGCAGGCGAGTAACGATGAGGAAGTGACGAGCAAATGAGCGGGACCGATCAACGATGAACGATGAACGATGCGTTGCATCCACACTTTCTGAGCACCCCGCGTCTCCATTCTGGGCAACTCGTAACGAACCTGGTGGAAGCTTTTCACAGCGGAGTTTCGCGAAGCTGAAAGGTATTCACATTCCGGGTTTTAATTTTAGCAATTAAATGTGCTACAATACTTCCGACACTATCCACAACTATCCGCCACTATCCGCTACTATCCGCCAATGACGACAGGGGATCTGCCACTATCTTAATTTTTTTTAATTTTGGGGATTTTATGCAATGAGTGCCTTTTTATTGGTTACTAGACTAACTAAAATATTTTAAATTAAAAAATGATATGTTTTAAAAACATACAATTATTGGCGTTTTTCAAATTTTCAACATTTTTTAAATTATTTTGTTGAATCACTGTTTCATTAATCAACCAATCGTAAAAGCTAAGCTGTATTTTTACAGCTAAGTTTACAAAGAACATTTATCCGAACAGACTTAAACCATTGTAACCCAATAAATAGAGATATGAGAGAATATTTTCAATATTGCTTGTGCAAATGAAAGAAGTAGGGTTTTTAAATTTTAAACATTGAAATTTAATATTAAATATGTTTATATGTGGTACATATGCACCAAAATCTACTCTATATAATCAAGAATATTTGGTAAAGATTGTATTACATTAGGTACAGTACTTACAGATTTATTTAAAATTGCACAGTTCAAATATGGTAAAAACACAAACTGGAGAGACCGATACATTAAATCGGGATGTAAATAAAAAATATTTGGTTTTTAAAAAAAGTTTAGTTTTTTTCTCCATGTTCGAAATTTTTTTTAAAAGTTTATACTTTCAAAAAACGATTTATTTTTTTTATAAATTTCAAAACATCTGCCACAAAAAATTTTTTTAATGACGAACTGAAAAAATAGATTTCGCCAGAAAACAAAAATATTTTTAACATAAATGTGTTAATTATAGCAATTACAATTTTACAATTTCCTTAATATAAATATTATTTTCCTCCATAAGATTTAATTTCATTAAATTTTTTAGATTTTTTAATACTGACTGGGTAAAAAAATTTTTAAATTAGTTAGTTTTTTAGCTACATATTTAAATATAAAAATTAGGAAATTTTTTTAAAATCGTCCAAAAAAAATTTTTACAAAAAAAATATTGTTATTTTACTTCATTGTAACACGTCTTATTAAATTGAGTTCGGAATTTTTACAGAGCTTGTGCAAAAAAAATAAAATTTTTAAAATTTAATATAAAAAATTTTAAATATGTTTTTACATTGCACCAAAAAAAATATAACAATTTTTTACAATTATACATATTTTTTAGTTCAAATATGGTAAAAACACAAACTGGAGAAAAAGGCTTGCATAGATTGAGTTTTAAAGTGAAAGTGAAAGTTTTTGCAAATTTAAAAGTTAGAAACTCCTAGTTCCTTTTTTTCTACTCCCTCCCTTTCAGTGTTACACTTTTTAAAAGTTTTCTATACCTCTTGTTAAAAAACTGTTTTTTTTAAATGGCAAAAATCGTGAATAGCAACATTTTACTTTTAAGTTTATTTTAATTGGATATATCCAAATATAGTTATATTGCCACAAAATTACATATTCTTATTCAGGATAAAGTGCTTTATAAAAAAATGCAAGTAAAACAAAACATTTTTAACCTATAGATAGTGGATGATCCACTTAATCGTGTTCTTTTTTATAAAATCTGACCTACCCGCAGGTCAGATTCACATGACTCAGTCACATGCTAGCTGGATGACCGCTCATGATCTGACAGGAGTCGCCGGCTGCTGGGTTCGGTCCAACAACCGTTGACTTACTGGGTCAGAGCGTTATTCCTGAGCTACAAATTAGGAAACTTTTCCAGTTAAACTTGTCCAACAATTAATTTCCTGATCAATATAAACAGAATTAGAGTTTTCTCTTTACATTGCTCAGAATTATTCATTTTTTAGTTATTTTTACTTTTCGTGCGTTAGAGAAGCCGAAACCGGTCTTATCTCAATTTTTGTCTGTTTGTCGAACGCTCCAGGAGGCATTTTACGCCGTCTTCTCCGAAAAAAACGGGAGAACTGATTACAATAAAACTTATTCCATGTATTCTCTACATTCCAGAGAAGGTTTGTAAATGCTTGAAATCGCCAGCCGGCCTTTTGAAAAGTAAATAACGAGCATTTAAAAACCCACTTTTACGCGATATTACTCGCATTTTGATTCAGTTTTCAATGAATAACCTACTGGTAATAATCGGCTGTCATTGTAGTTTAAAGATGTAATAGAAATAAAAACAAATAGCTGTCAAATCAATATTAGTTAGTTTATATTGGTCATTGCTTTTAAACCCATCTCGAAATAATATTATAATAAAAAGTTATTTTAACGTATAACTAATTATAATAATGGTATAAATGTTCTAATCTATTTAACTGTGAATTAATGCTTAGTAACAAAGCTGGATATTGATTTATTTTCTTTGTACTGATTTGTTCAGGATTTCAGGTTTACATTTTGGTATGATAATCTTTCTTCTTTAACTAAATCCTACAAACCGTACAAAGGACATGCTTACTGCTAGTATGTGAATATAGTTGGTTCACATGGTAGTGGAGAATGTCAAGTTCATAAGATTCACACATTATATCCGACTTATACTTGTGAAGGTTGGGATATTATTAAAACATTGCGAAGACTGTTATGATCTACAAAGATGTCGCGACCTTCTATCTAGGATATATTGCGACATCGTCATTACCATAGGAGTATGATGCCAACTCATTTTTTAAACGCGGTGCGAAGGAAGTTTTTACTACAAGGAGGGAAATAAAAATGTTACAACAACACTTAACCGTATAAAATATAAGCTCTAGCATCATATAACAGGAAACTCGCACGAATGAATTTAAACATAAAATCTTGTTGAAGCTTAGCATAAAATAGAGCAAGCAGTAAAAGAAGAAAAAATATATAATTACTGTATCATTATATATTGTATTACAATTACTATGAAAATTATACAATGAGTATGCAATTATTAAAATTACAATATTTGTTTAATTACTTTATTATTATACTTACGTTGTTTATGGATATTGTATGAATAAACTAAAAAATATCATATTTGAGAAAAATATCAAGAGTGTGACAAAAATCCGCGACTGGCTCATAGTTATGAACAAATTAGTGACTATTGAAATTTTTAGTAAAAAAACTTTGAGATTTTGGAAAATATGTTTAGAAACATAATTTATAGGAAATATTATTACAAATATAACAAGGCATGAAACTTAAACTCGATCCGTGGATACCGAGGTAGTTACAACATTAAGGTTTGTTAGTGTAGTAGGCCTAAACAAATCAATTAGCATAGTGAGCGGAAGTGCAACTTCAGTAGTCATAATGTTAAGTAAATTCAATAATAACCTAATTACGTTCTTCCCTAAATCAACTCGGTGTAGAAGACGGATACCGGTAGATATAAAAGAAGGGAATAGTCGAGTACCCCGTCGGAAGCTAGGAGGCGACAATGAAAGTGTTGAGTACCCCGGAGCAGGCTAGGAGACAACGATGGAAGCGTTGAGCACCCCGGAGGAGGCTAGGAGACAACGATGGAAGCGTTGAGCACCCCGGAGGATGCTAGGAGACAACGATGGAAGCGTTGAGCACCCCGGAGGATGCTAGGAGACAACGATGGAAGCGTTGAGCACCCCGGAGGAGGCTAGGAGACAACGATGGAAGCGTTGAGCACCCCGGAGGATGCTAGGAGACAACGATGGAAGCGTTGAGCACCCCGGAGGAGGCTAGGAGACAACGATGGAAGCGTTGAGCACCCCGGAGGAGGCTAGGAGACAACGATGGAAGCGTTGAGCACCTCGGAGGATGCTAGGAGACAACGATGGAAGCGTTGAGCACCCGGAGGATGCTAGAAGACAATGATGGAAGCGTTGAGCACCTCGGAGGAGGCTAGGAGACAACGATGGAAGCGTTGAGCACCCCGGAGGAGGCTAGGAGACAACGATGGAAGCGTTGAGCACCCCGGAGGAGGCTAGGAGACAACGATGGAAGCGTTGAGCACCCCGGAGGAGGCTAGGAGACAACGATGGAAGCGTTGAGCACCCCGGAGGAGGCTAGGAGACAACGATGGAAGCGTTGAGCACCCCGGAGGATGCTAGGAGACAACGATGGAAGCGTTGAGCACCCCGGAGCAGGCTAGGAGACAACGATGGAAGCGTTGAGCACCCCGGAGGAGGCTAGGAGACAACGATGGAAGCGTTGAGCACCCCGGAGCAGGCTAGGAGACAACGATGGAAGCGTTGAGCACCCCGGAGGAGGCTAGGAGACAACGATGGAAGCGTTGAGCACCCCGGAGGAGGCTAGGAGACAACGATGGAAGCGTTGAGCACCCCGGAGGAGGCTAGGAGACAACGATGGAAGCGTTGAGCACCCCGGAGGAGGCTAGGAGACAACGATGGAAGCGTTGAGCACCCCGGAGGAGGCTAGGAGACAACGATGGAAGCGTTGAGCACCCCGGAGGAGGCTAGGAGACAACGATGGAAGCGTTAAGCACCCCGGAGGAGGCTAGGAGACAACGATGGAAGCGTTGAGCACCCCGGAGGAGGCTAGGAGACAACGATGGAAGCGTTGAGCACCCCGGAGGATGCTAGGAGACAACGATGGAAGCGTTGAGCACCCGGAAGATGCTAGAAGACAACGATGGAAGCGTTGAGCACCCCGGAGGAGGCTAGGAGACAACGATGGAAGCGTTGAGCACCCCGGAGGAGGCTAGGAGACAACGATGGAAGCGTTGAGCACCCCGGAGGATGCTAGGAGACAACGATGGAAGCGTTGAGCACCCCGGAGGAGGCTAGGAGACAACGATGGAAGCGTTGAGCACCCCGGAGGAGGCTAGGAGACAACGATGGAAGCGTTGAGCACCCCGGAGGAGGCTAGGAGACAACGATGGAAGCGTTGAGCACCCCGGAGCAGGCTAGGAGACAACGATGGAAGCGTTGAGCACCCCGGATGCAGGCTAGGAGACAACGATGGAAGCGTTGAGCACCCCGGAGGAGGCTAGGAGACAACGATGGAAGCGTTGAGCACCCCGGAGGATGCTAGGAGACAACGATGGAAGCGTTGAGCACCCCGGAGGATGCTAGGAGACAACGATGGAAGCGTTGAGCACCCCGGAGGAGGCTAGGAGACAACGATGGAAGCGTTGAGCACCCCGGAGGAGGCTAGGAGACAACGATGGAAGCGTTGAGCACCCCGGAGGAGGCTAGGAGACAACGATGGAAGCGTTGAGCACCCCGGAGGATGCTAGGAGACAACGATGGAAGCGTTGAGCACCCCGGAGGAGGCTAGGAGACAACGATGGAAGCGTTGAGCACCTCGGAGGAGGCTAGGAGACAACGATGGAAGCGTTAAGCACCCCGGAGGAGGCTAGGAGACAACGATGGAAGCGTTGAGCACCCCGGAGGTTGCTAGGAGACAACGATGGAAGCGTTAAGCACCCCGGAGGAGGCTAGGAGACAACGATGGAAGCGTTGAGCACCCCGGAGGAGGCTAGGAGACAACGATGGAAGCGTTGAGCACCCCGGAGGAGGCTAGGAGACAACGATGGAAGCGTTGAGCACCCCGGAGGAGGCTAGGAGACAACGATGGAAGCGTTGAGCACCCCGGAGGTTGCTAGGAGACAACGATGGAAGCGTTGAGCACCCCGGAGGATGCTAGGAGACAACGATGGAAGCGTTGAGCACCCCGGAGGAGGCTAGGAGACAACGATGGAAGCGTTGAGCACCCCGGAGGAGGCTAGGAGACAACGATGGAAGCGTTGAGCACCCCGGAGGATGCTAGGAGACAACGATGGAAGCGTTGAGCACCCCGGAGGAGGCTAGGAGACAACGATGGAAGCGTTGAGCACCCCGGAGGAGGCTAGGAGACAACGATGGAAGCGTTGAGCACCCCGGAGGAGGCTAGGAGACAACGATGGAAGCGTTGAGCACCCCGGAGGAGGCTAGGAGACAACGATGGAAGCGTTGAGCACCCCGGAGGAGGCTAGGAGACAACGATGGAAGCGTTGAGCACCCCGGAGGAGGCTAGGAGACAACGATGGAAGCGTTGAGCACCCGGAGGAGGCTAGGAGACAACGATGGAAGCGTTGAGCACCCCGGAGGATGCTAGGAGACAACGATGGAAGCGTTGAGCACCCCGGAGGAGGCTAGGAGACAACGATGGAAGCGTTGAGCACCCCGGAGGATGCTAGGAGACAACGATGGAAGCGTTGAGCACCCCGGAGGAGGCTAGGAGACAACGATGGAAGCGTTGAGCACCCCGGAGGAGGCTAGGAGACAACGATGGAAGCGTTGAGCACCCCGGAGGAGGCTAGGAGACAACGATGGAAGCGTTGAGCACCCCGGAGGTTGCTAGGAGACAACGATGGAAGCGTTGAGCACCCCGGAGGAGGCTAGGAGACAACGATGGAAGCGTTGAGCACCCCGGAGGAGGCTAGGAGACAACGATGGAAGCGTTGAGCACCCCGGAAGAGGCTAGGAGACAACGATGGAAGCGTTGAGCACCCCGGAGGCTAGGAGACAACGATGGAAGCGTTGAGCACCCCGGAGGAGGCTAGGAGACAACGATGGAAGCGTTGAGCACCCCGGAGGAGGCTAGGAGACAACGATGGAAGCGTTGAGCACCCGGAGGATGCTAGGAGACAACGATGGAAGCGTTGAGCACCCCGGAGGAGGCTAGGAGACAACGATGGAAGCGTTGAGCACCCCGGAGGATGCTAGGAGACAACGATGGAAGCGTTGAGCACCCCGGAGGATGCTAGGAGACAACGATGGAAGCGTTGAGCACCCCGGAGGAGGCTAGGAGACAACGATGGAAGCGTTGAGCACCCCGGAGGATGCTAGGAGACAACGATGGAAGCGTTAAGCACCCCGAAGGAGGCTAGGAGACAACGATGGAAGCGTTGAGCACCCCGGAGGTTGCTAGGAGACAACGATGGAAGCGTTAAGCACCCCGGAGGAGGCTAGTAGACAACGATGGAAGCGTTAAGCCACCACGGAAGGATGCTAGGAGGGGAGGGGGTGGGGAGGGGTGGGTGGGGGGGGGGGAGGAGGGGGGGGGGGGGGGGGGGGGTGGGGGGTGGTGGTGGGGGGACACGATGGAAGCGTTGAGCACCCCGGAAGAGGCTAGGAGACAACGATGGAAGCGTTGAGCACCCCGGAGGAGGCTAGGAGACAACGATGGAAGCGTTGAGCACCCCGGAGGAGGCTAGGAGACAACGATGGAAGCGTTGAGCACCCCGGAAGAGGCTAGGAGACAACGATGGAAGCGTTGAGCACCCCGGAGGAGGCTAGGAGACAACGATGGAAGCGTTGAGCACCCCGGAGGAGGCTAGGAGACAACGATGGAAGCGTTGAGCACTCCGCAGGAAGCTGGGAGGCGACGATGGAAGTGCTGAGAGGCCTGTTCCAGATCAGCCGTGATAGCTCGGAACGGACGACCCTGATAGAATCACGTCTGAGAGGCTCAAGTGATCGGATCTGAGAACGCCCGGCGCGGTGCGGCGCGGCGTCGACGAGGAGGTATGACTTGTATCGGGCTACAGCGCGAGTGTGGCCATAGACTACGTGTAGGCCTACTATCCTTTAGTCTATGGTGTACCATCTTTGTACACCTTACCACATGAGTCCGTGATGATACGAAATACGTGGGGATGTTTTGAAAAAATTGACACACAAAACTGTTTAATCTTCTTCTTATTAAATAGTGATCTATTTATTTATTAAAATTCTTATCGAAAATAGATTGTTTTACTTTCACCCCCTATAACTTACATAGTACACGGAGAATTACTTTCGGTATTTTATTTTCTCCTTATATACAAAGTAAGGTGTATGGAGGAATATTGTTTTAGTCATAATTTCCGAATTCGAACAGAGAGTGGAAATTGTCGATTTTTGAGGGTCCTCGATTTATTTGCGATATATAAATGCCACAAAACAAGCTTACGACCATTTACATTGTTGCATTAAATTAATTATATTATTTGGAAGCACGTGGACCAGTTTTTACACTACCACTCACAAAAATACCTTATTCCAATAATATAATATACGCTACCAAATGAGAATAAATAATAAGTAAATCAAACAATTGAACAATGACAACAACAACAATCAATAATTTAACAATTTAATCATTTTAACAATTTCAATAAATATCTTAATAAATAATTATAAATAAAAATTAACAGAAAAGGCTATTACAATAATTTTCTTAATGAAATTTTAAAAATATGATTTTAAAAAATTGGGTTGTCCGTCTTGTCTTGTCTGAACGGTCCCCGCAACGTGCCTGACTAACGGCACCGAGACCAAATTATTGTTATTAATTTGTTATTAATTGTTATTTACTTTTTAAAATAATTGGGAAATCTGGAATAATTCTTGTTATTCCCAATTGTCCAATTATTTGAAATTTGACTCAAGGATCCATTTTGTCAATACCCTGAAAAAGGGTGTAGGAAGGAAATTTCATGAGTACTTTTGAAACAATTCATTTGTTTTGT
The DNA here is from genome assembly GCA_023375725.1 of Nephotettix cincticeps. NCBI lineage: Eukaryota > Metazoa > Arthropoda > Insecta > Hemiptera > Cicadellidae > Nephotettix > Nephotettix cincticeps. The sequence continues at coordinate 21,576,398 of CM041790.1, read as the reverse complement.
TGAGATGCTTTCATGAATATGATATTTATGCTATGTAATAAAATGCCCAATTAACCTATAAATTGAGAGAGGTTGAGTCAGCTCATTGATAGGCCTATATCGTTTTATTTTAGAATGTTTTAGTTAATTGTTTTTGCCACAAGGTTGTAAACAGTTCAAATAAAATAGTAATACAGTAATAAAATTGACTAATGGTTTTACTAATTTTCAAGGCTCTGTTTAAGAAAGGGACTGGGACAGAAATAAATGAAAGCCTTGTTCACAAATATTATATTATTGCGCTTGCTGAGTAAACTTGTAGCCTTTAACTTTATAGGGCATTGTCTTCACTTATATATTAGAATTTTTAAAATACTGCTTCCTTACCTAATCGAAACGAATAGGAGATAATGAATCTAATATATGCTACTCTCAAAAACGGGATTATAATTAGTCTAATTCTTAATCAGACTTAAAGCAGGCCGTTCCGACGGTTGGGAACAGTAATCATTGACTAATATCTCATATACTCTGGCTTAGTACGCAATGAGTCATTGGTAATCCTGATTAGCATAGTCGAACACGGTTTCCATTTCAAATCAATAGATCTCAGCACCTTTATTGAATAAAGAGACAAGTCAATCGCGCCTACTCGGAACTAATAAATTGTGATTATTAGAGGAATAACTCGAGAGTGTCTCGGTCAGTACCCGGGAGACGAGTGTTTCAGCAATACTTTAGAGCAAATGGGGAGATAAGTTGTCGAGAACGGATTGCAATCACTGTTGGATTCCGAGAACAGAGAACAGAAAGCAGCTGATGGAGCGTTCCGTGATAAATCAGGCCGAGTAATTGTGGTTGAGCCAAGGCGTCTCCAGCAAGACTGACCAAGAGCGCTCAGTGCGATTTGCATTTGTAATAACAGTAGATTATAATACGGGACAGTGACTCGCATACTTCCAACACCTACAGGATTTAGATAATGATGTAGCATACCTACAGGATGTTACAGATTACAGTGATTCAAATATACTATCCTACTTACAAAGATAGGACAGTGATTGTTTCCTATACCTACAGGATAACCTTAAGATCCTGGACAGTGATTCGAGTTCCTATACCTAAATTCCTTACAGATCCCTGAAATTTCGAGTATATACAGGATAATACCTTACAATCCCTGGACAGTGATGTAGTTATATACCTGGATAATACCTTACAGATCCCTACAGTGATTCGTAGATTCCTACTACAGGATAATACCTTACAGATCCCTGGACAGTGATTCAAGGTTTCTATACCTACAGGATAATCCTTCCAGATCCTGTGATTCGAAGGTTTCCTATACCTACAGGATAATACCTTACAGATCCCTGGACAGTGATTCGTAGGCTTCCTATACCTACAGGATAATACCTTCCAGATCCCTGGACAGTGATTCGTAGGCTTCCTATACCTACAGGATAATACCTTACAGATCCCTGGAAAGTGATTCGAAGGTTTCCTATACCTACAGGATAATACCTTCCAGATCCCTGGACAGTGATTCGAAGGTTTCCTATACCTACAGGATAATACCTTACAGATCCCTGGACAGTGATTCGTAGGCTTCCTATACCTACAGGATAAGCCTTTACAGATCCCTGGACAGTGATTCGTAGGCTTCCTATACCTACAGGATAATACCTTACAGATCCCTGGACAGTGATTCGTAGGCTTCCTATACCTACAGGATAAGACCTTACAGATCCCTGGGAAGTGATTCATAGGCTACCTATACCTACAGGATAATACCTTACAGATCCCTGGACAGTGATTCGTAGGCTTCCTATACCTACAGGATAATACCTTACAGATCCCTGGAAAGTGATTCGAAGGTTTCCTATACCTACAGGATAATACCTTACAGATCCCTGGACAGTGATTCGTAGGCTTCCTATACCTACAGGATAATACCTTACAGATCCCTGGAAAGTGATTCGAAGGTTTCCTATACCTACAGGATAATACCTTACAGATCCCTGGAAAGTGATTCGAAGGTTTCCTATACCTACAGGATAATACCTTACAGATCCATGATGATTGTTTCCATGATGAGTGTAATTATTAACATATCCATCCCCGAAGGGAGAGCAGCGTTGGTAAGTATGAACAGCCCTAATCTTGTTCTCCTATTTATTTATTTGTTTAACTACCAGAGAAGAGAATAAACTATATCACTCTCGCCCTATAATGCGTTAAGTAGTTGAAATGATAGTTTATATCCAAAAGTGATGTTTCCAGCTAAATAACAAGCCTGCTATCATTAAATAAACGTTAGCTAAACGGTTGTTTTGACATAATCAACTCTAATTTCCTGCCCACTCAGCAGCTGTGCGAAACAAAGCCGTCAGTCAACAATAGTGGCGGATAATCTGACAATTACGCCCAACGTCCGCGCCGTGCATTGTTCGGCATACTTAGCTGCACCGAACAAACAACACCTGGGCTACGGAGCACTGCCATCTGTGAGAGATTATAATGTGCAGTTGAATTTCATTGAAAACACCTAATGTAGTATAGACATGTAAAAGGTTTAAGAAACCCCAAATACATTGCCCATCAATTTTTTTAAATACATACTTAAGTAGAGCGATTTAATTTATGGAAGGCCCAATTTCAGTGTGTTTGTAACAATAATTACACCGAATATAAATAGTGAAATATTCTTCGTACGATATATTTTTATGTGAAATTGAATAGCATCTTACATTTATTTATGTAAATTAAGAAAAAGAAAATATCAAAAAAAATAAACATAAAAGAAAATAAAAAAATTTCTAAAAATAAAATAATGTATAATTCTCAAAGAATTAAAAAAAAACAAAGGGAAATGGTAAATGAATAAAAGAAAACGTTGTTTACTTAGGTACCATTAAGAAAAACTGAGGCCTACTAATAAATACCACCATCCTAATGATATGAGGTAAAATATGATCTAGAATTATCATAGTATTTCACAAAAAAATTAAAGTTTATATTCTAACATTTTGAAAATTTTATATTTAATAAAAACAAACCATACATTTGTTTATTCATAATTTAGGTCATTATACAGCAACCATACTATAACCAAAAAAATTTATCACTAACTAATTGTTTATGTGAATTGTAATATGAGTTGGTAATAGGTTATAAAAAAATTTTAAGTTGAACGATTATTTAGCCTACCGACATGTTTCTTAAAAATTATTTTCGGTGTTTAATTTTATTTTTAACTATAAAGTGTTATATATTTTTTAAAACAGCATAAAACAAAGATATATTTTTATTTTGTGCGCAAATTATTCTTAAACTAATGAAATCTAATCAGTATTGTAAAACATTTGTTTTTACGTTATGATGAGATTTTATATATTTCGATTTTTCAGGAAGATTTTTGTAAAGGACTTATTTTTGGGGTAAGATTAAGATAGTTTAAATCACACCTGGGTATCGTCAACTGAGTAATAAAACCCTTGTGCAATCCTATATCAGGCATATCTCTGTAAATGAGTCCTTTAGGCTACTAGGGGACGAAGTGTAAAATGATATTACAGCGAGTGACTGGGTTGCAAGTTGTTGTAATTACGATCCAACCGTAATATTTGTGACGATGTTTTCCCAACCAATATAATAATAAGGATCGGTTGTTAAATATTCAATAATTTTAGAAAATGGATCGCTATCAGTGTTTCATTCGGCATGTAATCCTCACATTCATCTTAAAATTTCATCCAGAATGGGTCAGTGTAAATAGTTGAAAATTATTTCACACTTCAACATAATCTCAATGTGGTGTTGATAACACTTTACAGTCAGACCTCGCGATGTTGACAGATGTATCTTCTTCCTTCAGTGGTATAAACTATATACTCCTGGGCCTGGCGTGATCTCAGCATCCTAATTTGGTGTGGAGATAATTGTAGGTTTATTGAACTAGAGTGATTTCCCAAATCTCAATATTCTTATCTATAAATCTTTTTAGGAAATCCGTACAGGGGCGCTAAGTTGAAGCACAAAGAATGTACATCTCTTAATACTTGATACTGATCAATAAAAATAGGTTGGTTGGTTTAAGCATGAAATGTAATTGTGTCAAATAACAATCAGGTACGGGAGCTAGGCCCTTCATAAAGATTTGACATTTTGCCTGTTTCCTGTCACCCTATGCTATGAATCTTCATCAATTTCTGTTTCAATCGAGACACCACCATGCGTAACAACCGAGGTTCCTAATGCGGCAACCTACTTCTCGTGGATAACGCGATACCGTAAGGAATGAGACGCGCCGGCGCAGTAACCGACACCGGTCCAAACAATTACAGAGCGCACGCGTAGTAAAATGAATCACGGACCACGTGACTCGCCCATCCCTACTTAACACCGATTTCGGTTTGTTTATTACCCTGCATTCCCGCCACGATGACATTTCCTTTGTTGGGGGCTCACTGAGTCCCTAATCTAAAATTGATTAGCGACACGATCTTGCAACCGTGTGAATCGCGATGGTAACGGGACCTGTCCGCGAGTATTGGCCGGAGCGTCAGTCATATGGAGGCTTTCTTCTCATTCTCGTGAAATGCCAGACAGATTGTTGTATCGAGATTTCTCCATTTTCTAGAAGTTTCTTGCGAAAGCTGGCGGAGGAGTATGATGTGTGGTTAGGGGTAAATTGATGGTGGCGAAACGGATAATGGTGAGATCTAGACGGATGAACACTTTCAAAACACACACAAAGGAGCATCCGATCATTTCGTTGTTCAATTGTTTCCAATATACGATTTCACGATATTAAATTTACTACGAATTTGTAATGTGAGATCTTTTATTGTAGGATGGACACAGCGAACAGCCACGGCCACAGCACGGCTGCCGTCTCGACTAACCCGGCTGTCATGAGGTGCACGTACTTGCCGACCACCTGCATAATGCATGTCGGTCCATACATATCCTATTTTAAATCTGCCAACTCTGAGACGAAGACCGACGCGCAGAATTGAATACATAGATTGTTTAACAAGTGTGGACGAAATATCGACCACTTCACTCACTGCTTACCGCGCCTCTTCGTGAGATCCCTCTCACAGATCAGCGGTACGAGGATATAGTCAGAATTTCCTCTAAATTTATGTTATTGGATAAAATTTAGTCTGTGAGTAATTATTTTGTTTATCATACCAAATTCAATGTAATAAAAAAATGTTTTAGTTCATTATTAACCTGTTGTCAATTAAAATTAGCAGTTTTAAAATAATAATCCCCTTATAAATGTTGTGTTTTGTGATAGTGTCGTCTGAAAACGAGCTTCAAATGTATTTCAATTGTAAATTTTAGTCATTATAATGGATATTTTATAAAGCTACACTAAATTTGTGTTGACTATTGTCAATATATGATAAAACATGCAAATTGTAACCCCAGTTACTCTCTGTTTGAATAAGGAAAACCTCTTTGAGGTTTCCGCAGACGTAAAAGCAAGTCCCGCTAAACAATTGTCTACCCACGCACTCGTGCGTGCCAGGGACGTAAGTGCTTCACGTGGACGAATGCGTGTGTGCGTGTGTGCACGTATGTGTGCGGTGTTTACATCCTGTCGGCCGCAGGGCCGCCGTGCGGGAGAAAGTCCCTCATAATGGGGTCTCATCGCCGTCCGTGTTATCAAAGACATGCAAATCCGCTCCGTTATCATGAGGGTTGCGTCAGCGACAGCCCAAGTGTGTCAGCGTCACGTGACCTGTGCCTTAGCCGCAGGCTCAGCTGATCACCAACAGCTGTCCTGTAGAATACAGACTCGGCTTCTAATCTCAACGAATGCTTTCATCGGTTACATAGGTATATAGTCAATACAAAAAAATACAATTCATTTTTAAAACGAACAATCTGGAATCTTGACGGGCGGATGGCGGATCTGAAATAAGAACCGACCACGCAGGATCTGGTCACGAGCTATGAAATAGAATGGTATAGCCTCATTGGCATTACAGGTTCATGGTGTAAGTCGCTCGGATAGCAAATAAAGATATTAAATTACAGTTACGCCTGAACAGTTTGACACTTTATCGAGTTAAACCTAATAGTTATAACTAGCCTAATTGTCATATTTAACCAGAAAGGAATCAAGGATTTGTTACTACCAAATTATGGATCCGTCCTCTAGTTCGTAAAACGCGATGAATTATGTTGAAACTTAACAACAACATACAAACAACTTATACAACGCCAACTTAACAACTTATACTACAGTACCTTTATTGATAAAACGGATAAAATGTTGATAAATTGCTTATATTAGTTATACCACTCATTCAAGTGAAAAATGTTATTTATTTGGGTTCGTCTTATTTAGTATAAACTCATGAGAGGGCATTCCAGATAGTAATCTCTGTTGGTATATCGAGTAAAGCTAAACGCAATATTAGCGTGAAATGTATTCATTATTCACAGTGTAATATGCGTTACAGTACCGTTCTGGAGTCTATTATAATAATTCGTTACGGGTGGCGATGGAGTAATGATTCTCTCAGACGGACCAGAGACCAACTTATTATAAGTGATGAAGAATTACGATAAATATTGATAAGATATACGGTACGGCATACATTACACGGGTAAATAAAATTATAGGCAACTTTCTGGACGGGATGGATGAACCTACGCTTTATACAAGACTTTTCAAGGAGGCGTGTTTATGTTTATGAGTTTGTTTGGTTAGTACAGTATTGTTATTGAATTTATTTTACGAGAGAGCGATCCAATTCTGGAAAAGTAGCTGGGAAAACATTTTAAGTCAAGAATCTGTTTAGTTTGTGATACTAATAATTGATATACGTGTTTTAATCACAACGACAGAAACTTTAACCTCATTGACATATTTTTATCCTCATTAACGTATTAGCGTAACAACTTTTTCCATTTCATTTAAATGAAACCAATTGATTTAACGTATCACCTTATCTTTTTTGCTTATCTTTTATCTATTTATGCTTACCTTTTAAATAATTATAATGTAATATCACTGTTTATTAATGTTATAAGACATTGCAGGAATAAATCAAGATGATATTGACGATATTGTTGTAAATATATGAGAATAAATAATCCTTCTTAGAGTTCTTTTTTTCAAAAACTTATATAAATAATTCGAAATTATATGTACAAACCACACGAGACTGTTGAGTTGTGTTATATCAAAACCCATTTAGGCAGTTATGTACTACATTACCTAGTAAAGGGCCTACCCCTATCGTCCAGAAGCCCAGTATAGTTCGTACTAATGAAATTGAATAATAGTTTTTATTTAAAGATACTTGTATAAAATACGGTATTTTGGACATGTCCAATTAATTGCATTTTAATAAGCCAAATTAGCTCTGACCCACTTTATATAATCTTAATGTTTAAATGCATAATCTTTGAGATCGTTGAGCTACGTCAAAGTCAATGTGGAGTTGCTAGTGTCCCCGGCGCAGTGGACAAGTGCAGTTGTGGAGTTACAGCTAGCCGGAGCCGGACCGTTTACGATGTACGGTTCCCTGCACGAGGGCAAGGCCAGGGACGACGGCCAAGTCAGTATGACGAGTAACGGGAGGCAACAGGCATCAGGCAACCTGCCTCGGTCGGAGTCAGAGGGTCAAGCGGGGTCAGGGCGACTGGCACGTGCCGCGACGGCCGAAGGGACCAATAAAACCATAGTGCCAAAAATATTTAAGATGGTTACTTGATCCTTCATTCCATAATAAATACCCTTAATCCCTGGAAGAGTGTAAAGTATCAAAACCATCCCAGCATAATGTCACGTGTTCCGAATACCAAATTACTGGGGTGATCGATGCGTAGATAAATAAGGGAAGCTCGTGCTTCATTAATTCCACGCGTTAAAGTCAGTAAAAAAATACTTTTTTACCATTAATTCTGGCTTAAACCCCCTCTTTTTACTGTTTCAAGTATGTTTTGTTGATTTGTCATTTTTAAATGTAATTATTGGGTACATTGTTTCGAAGCCAAAGTAAAGGGTAACAACCTATAAAGTAGGAATAGAAAGATTTTAAATAGGAAATAATCAAAAGAAAAATTGTATTGATATTAAGTCATGAGGTTAAAAATTTGGCATAAAGTGTTCATTAATAAAAGTGAGATATAATAGATACTAGTCTGGACAGTAAATAGCTTTTTATTTAAGTAAAATGTTTGATTGGTGTGAATACTACAAAGGGTGATTATACAAGTGTATTACATTTAAAACAATATGCTATAACCATTATGAGGGAGAGATAGGGTGGTTAATAAAAGTAATTATCATTAGTTCATAGAAAGATGCCTCAACATTGATCAGAGAGGGCGCGAGCTGTAGCTGTAGCCACCAGCCAGCAGCCCAGCAGTAGCAGGTGCGCGGCTGGGTGGGAGTCTGCAACCGGTGTAATGCAAGAACGTGCGTTGGAACGGAACAGGAAGCGATGGTTCTCACAGGACAACGACATCGATACCTTGACCGCTAGGAAGTGGTCCTTCCGCCGCGCTCGGCTGAGGACCCTGACCCAATACGTCACTACGTCAGTCCTCAGTGGCGGAGCGCCGGTCGACCGACTGAGGAGGGACTACACACTAGAGGTCGAGATAAAATCTATAATGCTCAGTAGAAGCGACTTCGAAATCTTAAGGTTTTTTAACATTGTATATGCCCTACTAGTCGAGGACAGCTGATCATAAACGAATCTTGGTCGAAAGTTTCAGGTAATAAATTAACCCTCTACGTCTGATAATCTCTCACAAGCCAATACAAATACAGTACCTTACAAATATTACAAAAAATATATAAACACAAGTAGGCTACAAATAAATATACAAAACTGCGTTTACAAGAACTTAATGTTAATGATAATTAAAAATTCGGCCTGGTTCTGTATGATTGCAATGTCAACACATGTCTAAAAGGTTTTCTCATGTGTCATCATGATACCCGGAGTCTTTAATTATTGACTATTCGACCTGTGGAATGTTTAGTAACTTAAATTCATTGATTTGAATGATTTGTACTTTCTGCATGGTAAGAATAGTGTTCAATTATAGCTAGGAAAACGCGATGAAGATTTAAAATATTTAAAAATCACTGTTAAAATGCAATACAGTAAGATTACTAAATCTAATCTAACTACATTAACGTTGATGTATTTAAAATCAGATTAAAACCACCTATTACATTTTCAAGATTTTTTATATATTCTGTTAAATATTATTGGAATCGAGGTTAATCGAAAATGCACACTCGTTAGCCAACGCACGTGCCAATTACCTTTAATTAATAACATGCTGAAGATGGGTACGTAAAATCACGTATATAGAGAAAGTGAATCTAGTTGTTTATGCAGTAAAGCGCGTTGGTCGTCGTGGACCGTGACGTCATTAGCAGCCTCATGCAGTGTAACCGCTGCGTCTAGCCTGCTATTAGCGAGGAACGGGATCCTCCATCATCTGAGTAGTTGGCAACCCTGACATCTGTTTAACCAATTCATCTATTTTTTCAGTAATCATGTCTCTTGCATAATTAGAAATAAATTCCATAAGACAACTTACATTTCGTTAATGTCCGGTAATTTCTTTTAGTTAACGTAGTAATCATGTCTCTTGCATAATTAGAAATAAATTCCATAAGACAACTTACATTTCGTTAATGTCCGGTAACTTCGTTAATTTGTGTTCATCATGAATGTGATGCTATAAATACAAACGGAATCTTTTAATTTCTGTAAATTAAGGCATAATTGTCTGGCTAACAATTATTGATTGGCTAATTATTAACAATTGTTGATTAAAGAGTTTTAAAATAATCGCTCATCTGCAAAAGTGATACTAAAAATATATATAACATTTCTTTTCTTTAAAATATCGGCTATATTAAATACATATAAAATAAGATTCAACATTTCACAGTATTTCATAGATTTTTCAAGCTGCCTTTCGTCGCATTTCCTTGTTTTACATTGTAGGCTTATTCATTAGGTAAATCATAATCGGTTCATAGTTTTGTAAAAAAACACTTCAACCTACAAATTTCGTTTTTTAAGAATACAAACATTTTTTAAGTTTAAAGCATATTATTATCAACATATCTTATAATTAAAACAAAAACTTAAGGTTGAAAACAAATTTAATAACAAAAGAGGCCTGTGTTCAAGTTAATTACTTTCTATAAAATTAAATCATTATTTTTTACTTTACAAAATTATCAGCACGTTAGATAAAGTTACCGATGGTTTATAAATCATTCACAGGGAAGTCTAATTTATAGTCAATCGAAACAAGACGGAACAACCAAACAAATTTAAATCACCAGAGCTGATTCCATTCGCCATGTTTTGATTGGAATGCATCATTAGTTGCCAAAATAACACACGTTGGAACGGTCGGTAATATACGTTCCAGTTAATCATTTGCTGACAGCTGTTCTGATATTTCGCTGCCACCATTCACGCAAGACAAGTGTTCCTGATTATTTCGACCATAAATTACGATTCTATCGTAGGAGCCACGGCCTGTCGGAGCTTTTCAAACGGACCAATTTATTACCCTTTGTTTTACATACGTTTGTTTTAAAATCATCCTGGATTATTATCTTTTTTTGTTCCTAGCTAGAGAATACACTTAATGAATGGTTTTAGTGTTGGCTGAATTGGTTAAATTGTGAATGATAATTTATGGACGGATTAATCATCGGTTTGAACAATGATATTTTTAAGATACAATTTGAAAACGTATTTTTCAGACCGAAGATGAGTGTCAGTATTAATTTTAACGTTCTGACCATTTAGATCCAAAACAGGGTAATCTGCTGTAATCAGTAATATTTTTTCAGTTTTATTGTATTATTTTATCACCTTACATTTGGTCGTAATGTGATATTCGTATATACTATTACTTTAGGCGTATTGTTACTGTTGTCGTAGCCTTGGAGCTTCACGCCACGACCACTTGTAATGTGGTCGTGCTCATTTCGACATCGTACAAGACGGCGAATGCTAATGGCGGACCATTGGTCGCGCGCGGGCATGAGGGCACGAGGGCTGCGGCCGTAGATATTCACAATGGCTACTCCCACTGCCTGGCCCACTCTCAAATTTGGCATTGCCCATTATACTAAACGATTTGGGGTGGCCGGTTCAACCTGGGAAATTAATGTTTCTGGTATATTTTACGGATTGTCATGCCGTTTTCATTCTTGCAAATAATAATACTAGCTCTGGAACCTTACCATTTCAATTTAAGAATTCTAATAGTTAAAATGTTTATTTTATATTTCTCCATGATATTATGTTTATTCATAGTAGAGAATTCTCTTTACAAATATCTAAACGAAGGTAGGCGTTTGGGAAATTAGAAAATATCTATATGGGACGTTTATAACTATAAAAAAACTATATGTAAACCATTTATAATATTGATATCCCGAGAATATTGATCGAGGCTGTAGATTTTCAGGTAACAAATAACACCCTCTATATATTTACACATATCTTAACACTGGATCAAATACAATATTATAAAAAATTTTCTTAAACATTGTAGAGCTCACAAATAAATTTATCATCTTTTCAAAAACACCAATAACGTAGGAATAAAATAAAATTACCACTGTAAGAATAACAAATACATCTGGCTTGAACAAATAGTTCTTTTAAATACTTACTATATGGTTCACGCTGTAATATCAAACACGAATATTTCAATATACTCGTATAATAAGTACCGATTAAGTTAAAAGTATAAACTATATTTATTTTACTTTGCAGGTGGCAGACTGCCTTGGCTTATTTTTAATACTTATTCGATTGGGTTTGATTGCTTAACACAATTTTCAGCTCTTTAAAATGTAATGTATGAACGACATGAGGACTCAGGTTGTCTCTAAGTATTACTAGACATAGTGTAGTATATAGCCTACTTTTAGACGACTTATATACTGTATTAGACTTATATGTATAAAATAGGCTACCATAAACTTACATATGTGCCGTACTGTATTACGGCTTCGTATATACTCGTATACAAACTAGAAACTTTCAAGTAACTTTTTTATGTAGAAAAAACCAATAAAATATGCTTTACGATACCTCTAGAGAGAAACCATGATAACGTCTGAGATGAGACCGATGCCAGTGTATATAGTTCATTAAAAGGATAGTTCATAACTGTAATCTTAGAATTACGGCTGCATTTTATGCTGTGACTATATTCTAAACGGACTAATAGTTTTTTGCTTCAGTACATCAAGCTTGACCACTTGTTTATTGACTCTTGTGAACAACTTCCTATATAAGAACGGCTCTTAGGGTAAATCGTCCATGAAACATCACTTGCCCCTTAAACTGGTTTTACTCTCTGATGAATAAGTTTTAGTTTGTTGGGTCATTAATGGAGCAATCAAATTCATGAGATGGTAAGTAATACGGTGCGGTGCGTATAAAAACATGTCATGCTCAAATTTTGAACAAAGGAAGTTTTATAGGCCTAGATTTTTTCCAATGTTTTGTATAGCCAATATGAATGTTTTAGAACAAAATCCTTTATTAGTTATATTTTTAAAATAATAATATCTGACTAAACTATTACACATTAAGAGTCTTATTCGCCCCTGCAGAAACAGGAAAAACATACCTCGGTATTCCCTTGCTTCGGATGAAACGAGTAAAGATGTAATGTTAAAATCTTTTTTTGTCTTACAGATAATTGTTGGTTCTAAGGTCCTCATACCTGATGTATCGGGGAAAATCAATTGTGTAGGTACAAATAAATCTTAAAATTAACGAAAAATTAAATACTTTTACACATAGCTGAAACTATTTTCTCATTTTCAATTTTTTGAGGTATAACTGCTCCCAATATAACTATTCAACTAAATTGTTACCAATTATAAAGACAATTTCATGAAAAACGGCCTCTGAAACGAGGGATATAATAAATATGTTTCGTCTCAAAAGCCGGCCGGCTGTCGGAAGGCTACTGACCTACTAGCTTTTCATAAAACAACACAGCCGCTATATATAGCATTTTCATGACGGCCGCCAGCGAAATGTGACTACCAACCTGACTGAATGTTTTCAGAAAAGTACAATATTGACCCCACTGAGCCCCATCCTTCCCTCTCCCATCGCTCGGCCCATCCCTCCAAATCGCTACTAACCCAAAGGCGAAGAAGACCCTTAAGAGTCTGCATCAGTGGTAGCCATCTTGGATTTTAGTCCCGTAAGAGCAATGTTAAATTCTGGCGCTTACATCTCCTTGACCTGTTTTTTCCTGTATTTTTGTTTTTATATCAAGTTAAATTTTTGAACATATTAAAAGGTCAAGCCCTTGAGCCACATCTCATCAATGTACTTCCAAAGTTTTACATTGATACTTTGATAATTAACGCCACTACAGACGCCAAAGTGAAGGTATGTTCCGCCAGAATTTAACATTGCTCTTACAGGACTAAAATTCAAGATGGCTACCACTGATGCAGACTCTTAAGTACTTGGTGTAACCATATCATCTTCTTGTTCTTAAACCAATTTTGTATAGATTACTTCGTCTCAAAGCATTTCTTTCAGTTAGAAGTTTTAATAACCAAACCGTAATGCCCAATTGAAACTCTACAGTGTCCTTTGACAGTGGTACCAACATTGTAAAGTGTCGTGAGGTGACAGGGACCAATCTCAGCCGCCTACAGGACCATCGCCCAGCCCACGGCCACGGCTACGGCAACCTCCTGATATTCAAATGGCATTTTACGATCTGTTTACCCGACGACTGATAACTCTTGGTTTTTATGTGCCCAGCCACCTTGTGGAGTGTAATGCCCGTGTGTATTACATGTACAAGAAATGTTTTGTTTTGTTAACTCGTGAAGTCCTCTTTTGACGTATGATCGATGGAAATGAGGTATGCACACCGCACAGGTAAAGATTTCGTCCAAGGTGTTCCTATTAAATATTAAAGTTATTTTGTTTCTCCTTTTCCTCTTTTCTCTAATATATCAAATATCAACCTCATCAAGATAATGATTCATCCTACCTCATAAAAGTCATCAGAGACAGCCAACAAATACGAAACTCTAATAAACCTCATCAATGCTCAGCCTAGAACCTTCTGAAAACTTGTGGTTATGTCAGTCAAAAATATTTATTAATCTTTATAATAATCTTACGAAAAGCTTACTATGCTTTGTCTTTTATCAATCTTAAATCGATAAATACGAAAAAGCTTACTCAATCCGCAGATCCGTGGCTCTCGAGGTGCGGCAGGACGAGGCGCCGTTTGGCACAACAGATGAGATGTAAAGTCAGAAAAACGAATAGTTTAAAACATTATGTAAAATCAATGTAATCATTATACATTTTAATTTATTATTAAACATAATTTAACCTTAATTAAATATTTTTAATAAACGTATTGAACATATTAAATTTAATAAATACTACAACATATACATAATACATAGGAACACTATACAATAAATAGTAATGGTTTAGTTTCGACATTTTATACATACGCACTTACCTAAATAGTGCTTTAAACTACAAACTGATTGTACATGAGAATAGCCACCTATTTAGCAAATTGTCGTGTAGAGGTGCAGATACTAAAGATGTGTATCATGCCGAAAACTGCTTTTATCGAAATATATTTTATAATCGATGAAATTAATTACTGTATATATAACATTTCATAACACGTTCTTCTTGCCATAATTTCAGATCATCAACTTTCTTCTTCTAAATGACATTCTCCTTTATTTTATTTATATTTTCTCATCAGTTTCAGATACTGGGACAGTGGCGTGTATCCTGTAATCAAGGTACTTGGAGATCACGAATTGTGGATAGATATTTATGAGCGATGGTCGGAAGATGTGGTATTCTCTGGTGTGGATAAACGTCCGCACTATTGAGTGCTACATTCATCCGCAAACATCATCCTCATAATTAGACCAGTTCGTAATTTAGTGGCAAACGTGGTTTGGATTCCACGTATTCTGTAGGTCCCTTAGATGTCATTGGCTGATGGGCTATTAATTAACAGCCCTGATTATGGATCATTTCAATCTTAGTCAGTAACGAGACTACGAGATCGCGCCGCAATTATCTTCTCATTTCTCATTTATACTTCGCTTGAAATACCTACCTGGGCAGGTCACCATTACAAATGGTAATCTAATCTAATATACTTAGTCATTTTAACACTCTTCTTAGGAATAATCTTTTTCTATGACAACTGCCCAAAAACAAACGCCTTATTGATCTCGGCCCCAATTCTTTTTCGATCATTAGATGCCTTGTTCAGCTTATGCAATACTTCAGCTTACTAGTCGGTTAATGATTTATCTTTGGTTGTTCATATACTCTTCCGTCTGGTCTGGGAGCATGATAGAAATCTCCATATCTGTTTTCCGTCGTTAGGTATCAACGTATTTGGCACGATCACACAACTCCTAAAACAGGGGCTTTTACAACCATTACACATTATTTTGTGACTAACCTGATCTGTCGATTGTTTGCAAACCAAGCAGTCACCCACTTCACTTTTGGTACTGTGTGGTTTTGTATATGTGCAGAATAATTTAGTAATAAGAACTGAAAGTGTAATATAACAGCAGCAAGGCACAGTTGAAGTAAAACTTAAGCTATGATTCACAGTATTGATTATTACGGAAGCATCTGGCACACATCTACACTGTCGCAAGTCCGAGACAGGACACAAACATTTGTCGAACACAAAGCATAATGTTGTAAATATAGACGTTATTGAGGTTGGTAGAGGTCAATGAGTCTTCCTTTTGAAACTATAGTAGTATCATAAGTAATAGTTATACCACGTAATTGGATAATTTAACTTTACTTGAGTTTAACGAATGTTTGACGAATGCAAAAATATGTTACTCGCAGTTCCCAAATTTTTACTTTCCAATTGTGGTTCACAGAAATATGTTCCAATTTCTCAGAGAACACAGCTTCCGCGATTTCCAAGTTGGTAACAGACTCGTTTTCAAGAGGCCTTGACGCGAGGATCTGTAAGAAACGGCGGAGAGAGAAGGCGACCGTGACCGAGGCTGGAATGTTTACAGTGATATGGTGGATTAAGGGTAAAAACTTCAGTTCAGTGGCCAGGTAGCAGCTGGGTGGGTGATGGTAATGCCAACTATACACCCCTCACTACACGTGCAGTATGGTGTACGTCTGCATCCGGGAATATTATGGTTTGGATCCCCCATATGTCATTGACTGCTAGACTATTAAGTAACAGTCCTTTCTGAGGATCATGTCAGCTTTAGTCAGTGGCAAGACTTTAGTTAGTAAGAGTAATAGGATCGCGCCATGATTATCTTACACTCATCTCTCTTCATACTTGACTTTAAATACCTATTCAGGCCGCCATTAAAGAGAACATGTTTGTAATTCCTTTGCCGGAAGTGGGTTAGATCATGGATATGTCAAAAGTGAATGTTTTCAGTTCCTCTAAACATCTTTTCTTGTATCCAAACTGTGACGTCACTAACCATATGACGTTACTGTTTCAAATTTTGGTCTCGCAAATTGCAAATACTTCACCCAGACCTAAGGCATGCCCATGTCAAAATAACATATTATATTTACAGAGGTAAAGCGATTATGGATCCCTCCAATGGATCTCCCGCTAGGTACGTGATTGGCCGATGAACGGTCAGCTTGGACCGATGCGAGAATGAACACCGTTACTGCCCGCTAGACGCGAGCTTTGACTAACTGAAATGTGCTTCTCGCATTGTGTAGAGTAACTCCAAGATCACGAGATGGCTAATCTGTCTTCATCAACAAATGAATGGATTTCCATTCTGTTGGATAATTATAACGATAAACATGGCATCGTTCAGACTTATTCGAATCTAGAAAAAAATAGTTTTGAACGGCTAACACGAATTGATGAGTTCACCCCCCCCTTAGGATCGATCGATTTACCTGCATTTCGAACTCATTTACCTAGTGTGGGTAAAAGAGAGTACATTTCCAATTTCAAACGATACCTTGGAGTCGTTTCTCCATTATTGTCTCACACACCGACGGGCATATAAAGTTTGACTCCGCTAACAACTAGCACCATTTATAGATGTTCTCACTTCATTTGCCCATCAACCTTAAACTGATAGAATTTACACTTACGTGTGGCCTCATCCAGACGATGGGCTGCACCGAAGGCTTCTTGTGCTTGTACAAGGACCGAAGACACGGAGGAAAGTCAGCATCCTCGAAGAGCGTGCCCCGCTCGCGGCAGACGCGACGGAGGGCGGCGTAGCTACGTTGCTGGCCCTGCCTCGGCCGCTCCACCGTCCAGTACCTGCGACATTCATTCATTAATCTAAGACACACCAGATTAAAATGTATTACTTATTTGGGTCCCACATCAATACCGATTTCACCATTTAATGCCAACAATTCTTCTCACCGCTGTGTTCCCTACCTTTATAACTTGGCTTGAGTGTTAAAACCTTGCACGCAGTGGATGCCATGGCCTGTAATCCAGCTACTTGGAGGTCACAAACTGTGGATAGTTATGAGAGATGGGTGGATGTGGTGTTCTCTTGTGTAGATTAAAGTCCTCACTATTGAATACTACGTTAATCTGCAAAGCCTTATGAGGATAGGCTTTGCAGAGGATAGGCTTAAACTGTACGGGTTGTGAATTTTAACTAAGAAAATATACTTCACGGCTCACTTCAATGTATTGTACTATGCCACACTGTAGCAGACCTACACGTAAGAAGTAGCCTAACAATGTAAAGTGTAGGCCTACTCTTATTTCATGATAGTTAATTAGCACGGATTATTCAGAATTTCGGGTAAAATCTTGAGTTAATATTGTAAAAAATACTATGCCGTTCACAAATTCCTTTTTACGTTTAAAATCCATTCAAATTACTATTGAAACACATAATTAAACATATAAAATTTGATCTTGCTACTGCATCACAAATTGGCTGTATAAAGATCATGGATGGATTCATGGTGTTCTTGTGTGGATTAAAGTCCGCACTATTGAATACTACGTTAATCTGCAAAGACCATCCTCATAATTAGACCAATTCATAATTCAGAGGCCGTGGTTCGGATTCCACGTTAAACTGTAGGTCCCTTAGCTGCTATCGGCTGTTGGGCTATTAATTAACAGTCCTGTCTAAGGAACATACCAGCCTTAGTCAGTAACAAGACTACAAGATCGCGCCACAATCATCTTACACTCAATCCTCATTCATACTTGGCTTAAAATACCTACATTGTAGTATGGTTGCCATTTCAATGATCTAATCTAATCTAAATTGTCCCTTATTGTAAATTGTGATTGAGATCCTTGTAAATTGTAAAAGGTATTTTAGGAGAATTCACGAGAGGATAGCTTTCCCAAGTCTTTGGGACAAACACCCAACCCAAGATAATATTCAGACTTGGCATTTAGAGACCTATAAATTCACCTTCAACTCATAGTCGACCTAGCTTCTTGTTATTTGATATACGATTGGATTTTACTCGTACATTCCTCAAAGATAATAAATTAAAAATTACAAACATTAAAAAATGTATAAACAACGCGTCATGTATAGTAATTTTAGTTAAAATGAGAATTCATAATGATATATTTCGACCGAATCATTGATTTACAACTTGATTTTCACAGTGTTGATTTATCACAGTCTGATTCGTGTCAACCGGTGATTACAGCCGAAAAGCAATGAGAAAACAAGATTTAATGAAGTGATGATCGCCACAAGAGGATGACTGTAATGAACGTTAACTTCACGTTTCGCCCGATCCGGCCAGATAATTAACGCGAGGAAGTGACCACTTATTGGATAATGCGGGGTAATAAAAAACAAATGACCAGGGAATAGGCTGACCGGCGGGTCATTTGGGCGGAGGTTGCCGTCGATTGACGGGCGTTCGGGCGTTGGACCGACAACAGAGCGGCGCGGATGGTTGTCACTCGCGCTCCTCATATGTCTCCGGTGCAATAACATTAGTAAATACACTGTAATCTATATAAATAAAATTATAGTTTTGTCTGTACATTGCTAAGAATTATTCATTATTTTTAGTTATTTTTACTTTTCGTGCGTTAGAGAAGCCGAAACCGGTATTATCTAAATTTTTGTCTGTTTGTCGGTTTGTCTATTTGTCTGTGACGCTCCAGGAGGCACTTTACGCCGTCTTCTCCGAAAAAACGGGAGAACTGATAACAATGAAACTTATTTCATTTATTCTCTACATTTCAGAGAAGATTTATAAATGCTTGAAATCGCCCGCCGCCTCTTGAAAAGTAAATAACTAGCATTTAAAACCCACTTTTACGCGATATTACTCACATTTTGATTCAGTTTTAAATTAATAACCTACTTGTAACAATCAGCTGTCTTTGTAGTTTAAAGATTTAATAGAAAGAAAACAAACAGCTGTTGAATCAATATTAGTTTATATTGGTCATTGATTTAAACCCATTTCGAAATCATACTATATTAAAAAGTTATTTTAACGTAAAACTAACTATAATAATGGTATAAATGTTCTAATCTATTTAATTGTGAAGTAATGCTAAATAATAAATCTGGGTATTGATTTGTTTCCTTGTTTTGATTTGTTTAGGATTTTAGGTTTACATTTTTGTATGCTGATCTTTCTTTCTTAAACTGAATCGTACAACCCGTACAAAGGACGGGCTTACTGCTAGTGTCCAAATAAAACCAAATAATGAAAGGAAATAGTCCAAACCGAAGGCTCCAATTGCCTAAACACGCTCAGTTTTGTAAGACACCAGTCTATTTAACGTATTAATCTAACAGATTTTCATCAGTCCATCAATCGAGTTTTTTTAGCCTGAGCATAGTCCGAATCATAATAAACGGTCTCAGTGGACTGACACATACTTTCTCCCTTAAGTCAATTTAAAAAAGTAAATCTGTAATAAAACTACAAAGTTACTAAATATTATTAATAATTTTTTGTTTCAAAATAATCACCCATTTCTGAAAATAAAAAGAAGAAACTTAAATTAATTGTTTAAGTATAAATCCCCCCCCATAATACAAAGCTTTTTTGAGTTGGTTCTGTTAGATTTGACCACACTTCATACAATTTCATGGAAAAGTTAAAATAAGAAGAAATATTTTTATATTCTCCTAAGAAATAACATTGGGCGCTTCAGAAAACGTATGCGTTTATGTAGACAGTAAATATAACTTTTCTATTTCTGAAATAATTTAAAATACTAATTTGTTTATTTTTAAATGGTTTTCAATTAAGTCAAGTTTAAATTCTTTTATAGGCTATTGTGAAAATTTGAATTTGATTTTTTTGACATTTAAAAACATAACTAATGTCTTTGTCCTTTAAATGTGTGGTGAAATTTTTAGTAAATTGTGCACTAAACTATCAAATTTTAATCAATTTTTAGATTTTGAGAAATTTTAATTTTTCACGTTTTTAAGGGTTTTATGAACTATTAAAAATCAAAAATTCAAAAAATGAATAAACGCCTGAATACGGTAACTATATATATACATGCAAATTTCATCTAAATACAAAACCTAGGCTGTGGCACTGTACACATCCAGACACAAACACACGGATCAAACCGGACACAGACATACGCCAAAACCCATTTTTTGGATTCAGGGGAGCCCAAAACGGATATATCCACCCTCAACTCAAATTCGAAAATTTTGACGAAAACAATACTTTCTCCATATACTATGTATAAGGGGAGAAAGTAAAAAGCGATCAGTTTTAACTGTCAGTTTGAACCAAACCGACAATATAGAACCAAAAATACAAAATTCAACTATTATTTTTGTTGAAAATTAATTTTATGATCAATAATAAATTACTGCCCTGATGACTAAAATAATCACATTTCAAACAACTTACTAGCATTTAGTATGGTTTTTTGTGCAGTTTCTTCGACCACAATATTGTAATGAAACTATATTGATGTTTTTCATCCTACAGAGAGGGTTTAATAGATAGTAATAAAATTTTTCCTTCACTGAAATATAATGGCCTTGCCCCATTTATGATAATAGTTTAATTTAATTTTTTAATCACAATTTATATATTCTTACTCCTTTATTCATTCTAAGAGTATTACTATTTCCACAGACAATCTAAAATTACATGATGGGTGAAGTCAAAATAGAAAGATAATGAGAATTAAAAAAGTAAATGTTGAGAAAGTTTACTATTACCTAACAATATACTTGTTGATATTCTAATATTTGCTACATTTTTTTGTTTAGGGCTTCACATTATATAGAGTTTTTCGAAACATTTACTGACTCCAGAAAATTATCTTTGTTTAAATTCCAATTTATAGGCTATTTGTATGGAAAGATGATTTATTTGATATATCTTTTGTTTTACGATAATACTATTAATTTAAACCCTCAACTAATGTCTTTGTCCTTTAAATGTGTATTTACATTGTATGAAATTTTTTAAATGTAGATTAAACGTTATCTATTACATCAATATAGAAAATACTCCTTTTGAATTATTTGAATTTTGTTATAAAATATTTCTAAATTATCATCACAAGTGCTCCTGTATGGTTAGATGATTACCGTACTAAAAGACTAAACCCTGTCATTGAATAAAATTTATAGGTGAATACATGCAAAACTATTGACAATAAGATTACCCTTCACAGAACTCACCTAGAGGATGTGTACAGCATAACGACGGCACTAAACCCTCTGATCACATGGCCGGCACACGCTAATGTCTAACAGCGACGCCAGGTGTCGCTGAGGTCGGATACTAATTGAATTAGAACTGATTATATTGACTCGCGTCCAAGCCACGGGCAACGGTACGGTCACATTCTTGCTATGCGGCTGCGCGGTGCATGCCTGGCAATGCGTCTGCGCACTGCGTTCCTGTCCGGTGCAGCGTTACAGACTGTTGATAAGTCAGATGGTTTGTATGCGTGAGGACGATAGTGTTCTAGGAAAGTAGAGGTGATTAGCAGTTCAGGACTGTGGAATGCTGAGAGATACGGATCTTCGCAAATGGGGGTACCGGTACTGCTTTTACTGACACTAATTACCAAGACAATTTGAAGAATCAATGATTAGGATAGGAAAATCGTATGGTAAAGATTAGAATTGGAATGGTGTTGTTGATTTTTTTGCAATTGTATGTCCCATATTCTAATTCTAGGACTATCTAGGGTACCACCCAACCACATATTATCGTATATACGCCACGAGAATAGGTCTATAACTGATACATTCTTAGAACTATTCTTATAGCGGCAATTTTACAAACTTTTTTATAATGCTAATTAATTTTTATTTTGACTTAAGAGAAAAATATATTATTTAATTGTAAATTATCCTATCCCTGATAATTGTGTTTTTTATCCTAAAAAACCTTTATGAAGTCAAACATAAATGATTATAGTTCAAATTTGTTTATATACCGGTTCTAATTATTCTTCACTACCTAAATTGGTCCTGTAAGAAAAGTATTCAAATTAAATGTTTCCAAACATCAGAGAAGCATAAATAATAATATAATATTGATACTCCCATATTTAAACAACATATCTAAAAACACCGTACTACTGTACCATTAGTTGTAACAAAAATAAATGCCGTGTCAAAATAGCACAATCGCTGATGAGACAGCGAAGTGTCCAGTGTGAGATTGAGACATACGAACGGGTAGGCTACATGAACAGTTCCGCTGGCCAGCTCCCCGTAATTACGAAAACAAAATGGATAACGCGCCGGTTGACCTTGGGGCTACTTCCGACGTCCTTGACAATGCCATTGCCAAGGTCACTGGCTTGCGCCTAGGAATATTACTAGTATATTCTAATTTTAAAAGGGGGCGTTTTCAATTAAAAACAAGTCACAACTTAGCCTATATAATTAATAAAATACTGAGTAGTCAGGGGTTGGTTGGAGAGGTCCTTGATTCATAAAATTGAGTTGGAAATTAAATAGTTTAAAATTAATAAGCAATGTAGAGAGCTAACGACTCACAAAACTGCTCAGGTTGTGTCAAAATAATTGATAAATTCCAATCCATGGAGAAATTTGTTTACACTTGTTTGTTTCAATGTGCTCAAAGATAATATGATTACAATCGACTTTTTTATCTCAAAGACATAGACTGAATGTTAACAATAGATAACTCAACACTCCTGCACTATTTAAACAAAAGCAAGTCGTTGGTAGACTGCCAGCAGACGGGACGTCATGAGATAAGGTCAATGCCAGTGATATCATCAGTGTGACGTCAACTCTTTTTATCAACAGGGGGTCACCGGTCACCTAGCGTGACATCGTCCTTACCCGGAGAAACCTTACAGTCTAACAAAAAATTCCAGAAAGTAAATCATTGCTGTATTATTTTAATATGCCAGATAAAAAAGTTGAATGCTTTTAAAATTAAACAAATTATTTAATTTTAATTTGAATTTATTCTATCATAGCAACAGTCATTTACATTTCATAGAGTTTGAGCGTAGCTAAGGTTTTTAAACATTTAAACTCTAATTGAAAAATTAAGGAAAACTCAACATTTTTTATGCGCGTAATAATGAAAAAAGAAAAACCCAAAGCTCATTTACTATTTACTCAGAGTTGAACATTGTGTCAATTCAACATCTGTTTGTGTATAAAGTGTTAAGGTTGTTCTTTATAAGAAGCGGTAATAGAGGAAACTACAACTTGGCTTATAGTACAAGAAACATTGTAAATAAAAATTTTAAACTGCCGAAAGTAAAGAGATTTTTATTTAAACACTCTATACAATATTTAGGACCAAAATAAAATTGTTTAATCAACTACCTGTTATTATTAAGAACAGCCCACTTTAAAATATTTTTCCAGAAACACAATAATTTGGCTTTTTTCTTTTCCTGATTTGAAAGTCTTAAATTGTACACTTGTATAAGTTAATATTCTTTTTAGTCTTTTCTTTTTCCTCCATGTAAAACCATTTTATTTTAGAAATATTCCATCTTTTTTTATTGTATACAGATGCCTTAGTTGGCAATGTAAATAGTCTTTAAATTAATGCTAGACTGGACACATTATTTTCTTATTATTTGTTTTTATTTCACTGGTTAATTTCTGTTTCTGACATGTACTTGTAAATATGTTTTTTGGTAATAAAAATTCATTTATTAATTTTTTTTATTTATAACCTAATAAAAACCTAGTTCAACCTTACTGCTAAATTTCATTACAGGCTTTAGTTTAATTTTAAGATGAAAAATATTATAATAACTAAATACGCTATTGCCTGTAAATAAGGCTTGTTCACAAACATGTTATCATGTTGTCTAAAGTACTCTTGGGTATAGTACAAAATATAACTACTTAGCGTAGTTCAGTTGTATCGTCGAGCCACCAGGCTGGGCAGAGGGCTGCTAAAGGTTAGTGCGATCCCAGTGGCTAGCCTTGACTTCCTGACTTTAGCTAGAGAGGCGGACTCACGATTCCTGATCAAGATCATTCCTTTCTATTTCTAAAGAATAACGAACCTATAAACTAGGAAATTAACGGTTAATTGTCTAGGTGTATTCGTAAATTTCTTTATAAGGAAGAGGGAAGGGCTAGTAGTGGTAGCATGAAGGGGCTGTTACAAGTTTAATATATTGAACCAAAGTATCATAAAATATCACTTACTATCGGCGAGAGGAAAGCTGGTCCCCGAGTCAGGACACATTATAATAATGTATTGCGGGAAGTATACATACGTTAGCAGGCACTTAAAATTAAATGTTACGTAGTTTTAGAGTTTGTCTGGTCTAAGGTCAAGTATTTCGTCAGATCTAAAAACACAACAGCTAAATTTCGTTTACTTTTAATATACTTAAATATTCTTGTATTTAACTGAAAGTAACATAACAAAATCAAGTTAAATGTCACAGCAACTATGATTCCTAATTATAAAGTTTAATTTATAATTGTAACATATATTATATAAAGGTATTGGATATCAGAGAATTGATCAAATGTTTGCGTTGCTTACCACAACGAGGGTTTAAATAATTTATTTTTCAAAGCTTAAACATCTTTCCAGGATAAGAAGCAACTCGCCAATTTTCAACTTCATGGTAGGGACGTCCTGTAATCCAGCTACTTGGAGGTCACGAATTGTGGATAGTTGTGAGAGATGGTCGGTGGATGTGGTGTTCTCTTGTGTGGATTAACGTCCGCACTATTGAATACCACGTTAATCCGCAAAGACCATCCTCATAATTAGACCAATTCGTAATTCAGAGGCCATGGTTCGATTCCACGTTAAACTGTAGGTCCATTAGTTGCCATCGGCTGTTGGACTATTAATTAACAGTCCTGTCTAAGGAACATGTCAGCCTTAGTCAGTAACAAGACTACAAGATCGCGCCACAATCATCTTATACTCATTTCTCATTCATATTTCTCTTAAAATACCTAACTGGGTAGGTTTCCATTCCAATAATCTAAATGAAATACTAGAAGTAGGCTATTACAAAACTTTACTGAGAATATTTATCAAGATTCATAACGGAGGATTTTGTATATATCTACCAGGATGTGTTAGAGTCCTAACTAAACATAAATATGAATATAAAAATTTGTTCAACAATAATTAAAGTTGTGGCTTGTTTTATTAAAAACCAAGAACACGTCGTAACGATTGAGAGTACATCTTATATTTAAACTGCATACAGACCAATAAATATTTCTTGGAAATGAAATTCCAACTAACAGCATGAAGAGGTGGACTTTATTAGCTTGGTTTAAATGGCAAATTCTGGTTGTCAAAGAGGCAAGCCTCAATTACCATATTTAATGTGACCGGCCGGATGGCAGCAAGCAGGAAGCCTTGACATGTTGTATGTTGTTGGAGTGGGAGTAGTCACGGATCTTGACTAATTAATTATATTCCCTTTCTACTTGAGACAAACCGTTCCAATGTTGTACAAGGCGCGAGCAAGGACTTCAAAATAAACAAATCTAAAACAGAGTTTGTTACGAAAGGTCAGCCCTGCTGATGAGGCCTCGTGGCATTTCGCGTGATTGATGGCTGCAACAGCTTTATGAGTTGAAGGTCTTGTTTTGTCGTATTTTTGAATTGTAATTCATTACTGAAGAGGATGCATTTTCAATATGAGCTTTGAACTTGATCGCAAGGTCAACTGTTTGAAAACTTCACAAAATATATTCAAATTATTAATTATAATGACTCCGTACCGTATTAAAATTTGTTATGTAATCTGGGCGTGTGTCAATTAATCCAATTTATTGAACCGCTCATTATTACCTTCTGCTCGAAGATTTGAAATGAGTATGAATTAGTATTCATGAGTTGGCCACAGTATCTCACTACGCATAGTATGTGGTTGGAATCCATCCGTTTTAAAATGGTTGGATCGTGATTTGGGTATAAATATCTTGAGAATCCTATCCAACTCCTTCGTATACGCTCGTATCTGCAATCTAGAGGTTTGATGGTACTTCGCATATCCTGTTAATGTAGCATGTACAAACAATTTCAAAGTCGTGAACCCTGACCTTTTAACTTTCGTGGCCTTGGGAGTGTCATCTGGAACAACCCTGCTAGGTACATCGCACTTCGCAAATTTTTTTATTGTGTTGTGGTATATTGATTTGTTCAGTGTATAGTTTTACAATTCGCAGGGTTACGCATGGTGGATATTGCTGAATGGTTTACTTTATACTGGGTGTTAAAAACTTCATAACTGTGTTTCTTAATCGAGAGGACCTCTTATAACTCCCAGGTATATTTTAACCAGGGTGAGTGAGTAGCTCAACAGATGTTCGTGGGTGTAGGAGACGAGTAGCCACGACTTTCATGGTCAGCCTCATTATGATTCTACCAAGTCAGGCAAGTTCAGTGGGTAACACGTGGTGGATAAGGTCAATACTAAGATAGTATCTCAGTGAGTAGCTCACAACAGAGGCCCGTGGGAGTATCTGAGTAGCCACGACGTTCATGACCAGACTCACTCCCTTTCTACTCAGGAATGCTTCACTCTCACACTTGAATAACCTTAACATACTTTGCCAACATGGAAGATCAGCGAATGGGCGATCGTTGCCTTCGCAATTTACAAGCACACAGCTGTAGGTGACATGTGTTCTGATTTAATACTGAGACCAAAGGAATTTATTGTCATTACTGTATTTTCCACAGCAATCAGATAAGTTTAAAATTCCTCTGCAGTAAACCATCTTCCGTAGTTACCATTGTAAGACTTTTATACTCTCAACAGAAGAACCACTTAATATTTAGCCCGTAGCCCTCGTCCGCATTGTTCTGAAACACCTAACTCAGTAATAATTGAAAGCGTTTCGTGTGGCACCCGTTTGATAAACACATTAATGCCAGGAACAATAGAACATTAAGCAAAATAATAGAAGGGCCCGGCACAAAGCGAGGCCCCGGGCAGCGCGAGGATGGACTGTAAATGAGACCGCAAATGGAACGATCACGTACATTACACGCATTACTATTCACATTCAATTAATGCCTCAATAAATGTCAGACCGGTGTTCCGGCGCGCGCAGGAAAAACACAGAAGAAGCGATAGGGATAGACGATTCGACGACCGGCAAGAAACGCGGCGTTTAGCGCTAATAATGACACACGGCTATTACTCAACGGAGTATCGCTTCTAACAAGGTCTATCGTAGAAACAAATGACCGGTCCACTGACGCAACCACCTTTCCCCGGGTGAAGGGAATGTAGGCCTCGCAGGTCGCGGGAATCGGATCGTTACATAAGTTGCGTGCGAATAAAGGTCACATACGGCCGGTACCAGCTACTATGTGCGATACGGCCCGAGGCCTACGCGCGTCGATGCAGCTCGCATGACTATCCATATTGTGCATAATAATTCGCCCATTACCATTTATGATGCGGTACTGCGCTGTTATTGGACGGCTGAGAGCTTTACTTCTTTATTACACTAGTTGATTTACCGGTGAACTGATCTGAGCCGTGTTGCCGGCTACTGACGGTCATGTTGGCTGACTTGGTTGTCGTGGGGTGATCTGAGCCGTGTTGCCGCCTACTGACGGTCATGTTGGCTGACTTGGTTGTCGTGGGGTGATCTGAGCCGTGTTGCCGGCTACTGACGGTCATGTTGGCTGACTTGGTTGTCGTGGGGTGATCTGAGCCGTGTTGCCGGCTACTGACGGTCATGTTGGCTGACTTGGTTGTCGTGGGGTGATCTGAGCCGTGTTGCCGGCTACTGACGGTCATGTTGGCTGACTTGGTTGTCGTGGGGTGATCTGAGCCGTGTTGCCGGCTACTGACGGTCATGTTGGCTGACTTGGTTGTCGTGGGGTGATCTGAGCCGTGTTGCCGGCTACTGACGGTCATGTTGGCTGACTTGGTTGTCGTGGGGTGATCTGAGCCGTGTTGCCGGCTACTGACGGTCATGTTGGCTGACTTGGTTGTCGTGGGGTGATCTGAGCCGTGTTTCCGGCTACTGACGGTCATGTTGACTGACTTGGTTGTCGTGGGGTGATCTGAGCCGTGTTGCCGGCTACTGACGGTCATGTTGGCTGACTTGGTTGTCGTGGGGTGATCTGAGCCGTGTTGCCGGCTACTGACGGTCATGTTGGCTGACTTGGTTGTCGTGGGGTGATCTGAGCCGTGTTTCCGGCTACTGACGGTCATGTTGGCTGACTTGGTTGTCGTGGGGTGATCTGAGCCGTGTTGCCGGCTACTGACGGTCATGTTGGCTGACTTGGTTGTCGTGGGGTGATCTGAGCCGTGTTTCCGGCTACTGACGGTCATGTTGGCTGACTTGGTTGTCGTGGGGTGATCTGAGCCGTGTTGCCGGCTACTGACGGTCATGTTGGCTGACTTGGTTGTCGTGGGGTGATCTGAGCCGTGTTGCCGGCTACTGACGGTCATGTTGGCTGACTTGGTTGTCGTGGGGTGATCTGAGCCGTGTTGCCGGCTACTGACGGTCATGTTGGCTGACTTGGTTGTCGTGGGGTGATCTGAGCCGTGTTGCCGGCTACTGACGGTCATGTTGGCTGACTTGGTGGTCGTGGGGTGATCTGAGCCGTGTTGCCGGCTACTGACGGTCATGTTGACTGACTTGGTTGTCGTGGGGTGATCTGAGCCGTGTTTCCGGCTACTGACGGTCATGTTGGCTGACTTGGTTGTCGTGGGGTGATCTGAGCCGTGTTGCCGGCTACTGACGGTCATGTTGGCTGACTTGGTTGTCGTGGGGTGATCTGAGCCGTGTTGCCGGCTACTGACGGTCATGTTGGCTGACTTGGTTGTCGTGGGGTGATCTGAGCCGTGTTTCGGCTACTGACGGTCATGTTGGCTGACTTGGTTGTCGAGGGGTGATCTGAGCCGTGTTTCCGGCTACTGACGGTCATGTTGGCTGACTTGGTTGTCGAGGGGTGATCTGAGCCGTGTTTCGGCTACTGACGGTCATGTTGGCTGACTTGGTTGTCGTGGGGTGATCTGAGCCGTGTTGCCGGCTACTGACGGTCATGTTGGCTGACTTGGTTGTCGTGGGGTGATCTGAGCCGTGTTGCCGGCTACTGACGGTCATGTTGACTGACTTGGTTGTCGTGGGGTGATCTGAGCCGTGTTGCCGGCTACTGACGGTCATGTTGACTGACTTGGTTGTCGTGGGGTGATCTGAGCCGTGTTGCCGGCTACTGACGGTCATGTTGACTGACTTGGTTGTCGTGGGGTGATCTGAGCCGTGTTTCCGGCTACTGACGGTCATGTTGACTGACTTGGTTGTCGTGGGGTGATCTGAGCCGTGTTTCCGGCTACTGACGGTCATGTTGGCTGACTTGGTTGTCGTGGGGTGATCTGAGCCGTGTTGCCGGCTACTGACGGTCATGTTGGCTGACTTGGTTGTCGTGGGGTGATCTGAGCCGTGTTGCCGGCTACTGACGGTCATGTTGGCTGACTTGGTTGACGTGGGGTGATCTGAGCCGTGGTGCCAGCTATTGACTTAATGGTAGCTTTTTTGGTTATCATGGAGTGGGTCTGATGTTTCCGGCTAAATTTTATCCCAAGAGTGAAAGGAATGACTTTTTCTTTTTCTTTTAAAGGAATGAGTGCTCAAAAAGGTCACTAGAATAGTAGCTATTGAATAGCTACTATAATATGTTGTAATAACTATTAAAAATTATATTCTCAACATTCCTACCCTGTTATATCTGACAATCTCCAGGGGTTTGGTTGGTTCTTATTACATAAATAAAGTATCTATTACATAAAAAGCAAAAGATTAAACGAATTAAATCAATCAAGTGGCTGATTAGAGTATTTATCTCCATGTAAACAGCATTTATTGTGAGATCTTTATCGCACAATCGTCTTTAAGCCGTCCCATGTTTGGGTGAAATTTGTTGGTTATTTCTGATAAAACAATGATTATTCAGCTAGCTAACCCTCGATAAATTACAAAACAGACCCAAGATTGCGGATAAACCGTTTCGGTCGAAGGATTCGGTTTGGCAATAAAACCTTGTGGGGACTCCGGAATCATCTTCCCCACGAAGACCAGCCGTGCGTTGCGGCGAGCCTGCTGCTCGGTGCTCATCTCGAGTTGCTTAACAGACGATTAGCAGACTTTCACTTGCACTGTCCCTGCTTAGCCGTTGGTTCACGGTCAGTTAGCCATCATACAGTAGCATCGAAAGGCCAGGAGCTAGCGTTAAGGTGTCTGAAGCGTCTTTCCCTTCTCGGCGGAAGGATGCCATTCTGCTACTTTCTCCTCAAACAATCAGTCAAGGAAGGAAGTTAGTTTCAAACAAAGTACGATTTTAGTGTTCACTGAAGAGAAGGGTGTTCTAGAACTACTTTAAACTTAAAAGAACATCTGAATGGGTACAAGTGGTGGAAAAAGGGGGAAAGTCTGGAACTTTAAAGTTGAATACTGACATAGTGTAAACGATTATTACTTGTGATGCATTTTATAAATACACTTATACCTGTTCCAGTGAATTCAACTCATTTTTATCTTTGGTGCCCTAGTACAAGTCCGCTCTCTAGTCCCTCTGCATGCGAGGGTGCTTTTCAACGTGATCTACTTATCTAGATTTCCTGGCTTCGTGATGTAATGGAGTTCAAAATTTCTATTTCCGTGGGTAATAATTATGTTATCAATACCTCATCAAGTTTTGGAAGCGCGGGATATGGACAATGAGCCGAGATTGGCCTATCATCGGCGGGACTATATTAAATCTGACGCGTGGCGGAATCCAGTGCTCCGCCGAGGGTCTCTGGTTAAAAACCAATCTCCCGGAGGTCACCGACGCTGTGACTTACAACTCCTCCGCTCTACCAAGTGTTATAGCTTAATTCACTTTATTTTTTCTACATGTGTTATCAGGTTACTTGGTAAAGCAAAGTAGTAATCGTTTAACCAAAAATATAATCTATTGATATAATAAGGTTTTTCGAATGGTCCAGTATCTCATACAGCAAAATGTTGTGTTATAGAAAAATATTTTTTAATAAATACAAATGAATGATGGGGTGGTAATGGTTTGTTATTTAGGATTGACCATGGATAGAAACTATAGTAGTCCATACTAGAAGAGCACTTTCAATATGTAGTGTAATATTGGCGATATTAGCTCGTATTCGTTTATTTGCCGAAAGCTTCAGACCATGAAACCGCATTATGAGTCGGCCGAATACACAGCGGTAGAACAGATAGACACTACGCGGTCCGTGGACCCTAGGAGGAAGAAAAACAGCTGCCACAAAATAGACGCACAAAAATAATCGAATAATCAGCGGAAATGTTTTGAAATATAAAAATAGGTTATACTCATACATTATTGCAAAATCAGATCTTTGAGGAAAGCTGTTTCGTTTCTACGGAAACTTCAAATCAATTGTCACCACAAAAATAATTAGTTTTTTCCACTTCATTATTATAATGTTAAAATAATTATCCAACTTGGGTAATGATTATCCAACTACTTGGGGGTTTGCACTTAGTTAAGAATTCTAAAAAATTCTAAAATAAAAGAGTGACTCGCTCCATGTTACTAAAAGTCATCATAGAAACAATGTCGTACAGATAATTC
Source organism: Nephotettix cincticeps (assembly GCA_023375725.1). NCBI lineage: Eukaryota > Metazoa > Arthropoda > Insecta > Hemiptera > Cicadellidae > Nephotettix > Nephotettix cincticeps. Next base: position 21,544,290 of record CM041790.1, on the reverse strand, counting down.
TTTAGTTTCAACAGCTGCGTCCTCCGGTAGTGCCATGTTGCGAAGTACACTACTTATCAATATGTTGTCAACAGTTAACTTAAAACCGGGAAATCAAAATAATGCCTGAATACTGCAGCAGGTTAACCCGTTTAGGCGTTATATTTAAATGAAAATTTTGTAATTTGTTTGCTAAATGTTGAACGTTTTATGGATTCCACTCTACATTAAGATTGACATATCGCCAGTCGGCAGACTCCCCCGCAGCACGGCGCTGCACTCGCGTCGCACGTCCTGCATATGAGCCTCCACGTCACGTCCAGGCATAGCGGTCCCGGAGTCCTGGGGAATGCATCTCAGTGTTCTTTGTTGCGGAAATGCGGAAAGAATGGGTTCCGCCCGATCGCCCATTGGCTAACTGTCGAGTCCCGGGTCCCGTCGCAGAGGAAACACATTAACCGGGGCTGTTTAGTGGGAGATCGCACGCAGTTTACAAACAGGTTCGGCATCGGCCCGCATCCCCGGCGGAGGACATGCGCGTGTGTTGGTGGTGACGTAGACCAGTAACTAGGCAGAGGCAGGCAGTAGGCACACATATCGCGTTACACTGAAATTAGCATTTGTAACGTGCGATAATACTTTCAGGAACATATAATCTACGTGTAGAGTAACTGAGTATCTCTTAAACATATACTGGTCATAATTTATAATGGTGGCCCCAAATAAGTCTATCTTACGTTGAATGGTTCAAAATAATCATTGGAAGTTTACATTATAAATTAAAAAAAACAATGTTAGATATTTTTTAGCCATCTATGCGAAATTAAATATTTAAATTCAATTTAATATAAGGTAAAGCCACTTTTATCTTCCTGTTCATTAAATATATATTTTCTAAATTACTGGCTGGTAAAAGTCTATTGATAGATACTGTTTTTATTTGGTAATAATAAACACGCAATGGATATAACCCCTTATATTTAAGTAGTTTATGTATTCAGTATGTGTTCATTCACTCGTCCCAACGATTCAGGTTGTCAAAGACATTACACGTTATTGCTTCTGTAACGTACTTTTTTAACCCTGAAAACTAGACCAGCAAATGAAGGCACCTGTAGGTTGATTGCCCTTGAGACCGAGCGTCACTCGTCAGTGACGAAGAGTCACTAGTGTCTAGTGTTATTACTGCGATGATCAATCATGTTTATGACAGCCATTATAGTTGCTTTCCTTATAATCTTTATACATTCTCGACAATTTCCCCGGGCTCACTTGTTACGGAATGATTGCAGTTTTTACCTCACGGTCGACACTGTTATCACCTGTGCCAAAGATAAATCCCATCACATGTTTCCCAATGACGTATTTATACTACCATTTACAATCTAAGATTGTCTTTGATTCTACTTCTCGTATATAATTCATCGGTTTATTTCGAATGTAACGATATTTAGTACTGCCTTAGTCAGCATAACTAAAGCATCACAAAATTATTCACTGGAGATTTGTAAGTAAATGGTTCTGATTAAAACTAATCATACATCTATTGAAAGACATACTAATGGAAAAGTAAGATATTCTTCTTTGAAATATAATTCAATTTAGTATGAATTTTTAGTAATAAAAACTTTTTACTAACTAATTTCAATACATAGGTCACACACATGAATTCAGGTGCACCAGTATACATTTGTAACTAGATACAAAAAAATATATCCGAGGTAATTGACAAAATAATTTTATTCGGGCAGAATCGTCTGGAGGCTGCATGTACCACAATCACTACTCCAACAATTAATGTCCTGAATACCAGCAAAAATAACAAGCTCAACAAGGAATCTCGCTTTGCACGACCTACACCACAGGTCAAGTTGAACAACAGACAGTAACAGCTAACGTTGCGACCTCGCGGAGGGTATCGGCAACAGGGAGAAATTAACTCTACCCGTGCCCAAAACAGCAACTAATCCGGTCGGTAATAGCACGTTGTAGCGGACATGATAATTGTCAAGCTGTGCAGATCGCGCGGACGCGGCCACGGACTCGTAACGTAGGAGAGTGCTCAGTGATTACAGACCGCTTCAACCTGTAGCTTATGATAACATTCAAGTGACTACAGCTAGGTAGATGACCTTAGCTTCAACCTACGATGTAGGAGAACGGCCATAGACTATAGACCACTACAACCTTTAAAAAAACGTATGAGAATGTTCAGTGACTACAGAATGGTTACACCTTCAACGTATGAGAATGCTCAGTGGCTACAGACTACTGGGTTAGTGACTACAATCTGTTCATTCCCGACGATGAGACTCGTGGCTAGCTGTTGTACGCCTAGAAACAGGTAAGAAGAACAGTGATACATAACCAGAACGCTCGGCTATAGACTGCTAAAGTAAAGACACCTTTTAGTAATTTACCTATGCTGCATGGCACACAGCTATTACACATCGCGAATCACTTCCTTCGTACAGTTTGATCCATTAGTCACCGGAAGTCAGTACTCCGCATCGAACGTTCACAACAACGAAATGCGAATTGCAATGTTAGGACAGCTGGTTACACCGATGTCAGTGGCTAAAAACTGGTTTTACGACTAATATAATATGACCATCCTAGTCCTCGCCATGCTTCGGATTTCCCTTCCCGACGATGTCCAGACGTTGAACGTTGTAATGTCGATTTAGAAATACATAGACTAATTTAACATGCAACGTAAGAGAACGCTCGATGGCTATAGACTGCTTCGAAATTGTAATTTAGTCCAATGCCTTACTTCTTAGTAATTTACCTATGCTGGCTGAATGGCACACAGGATACAGGTATTAGCGACATCGCGAATCACTTCCTTCGGTACCAGTTTGATCCAATTACGTCACCGGAAGTCAGTAATCGCATAAGCTGTTATCAGCCAGCAAACACACGTTGCGACAACATCGAAGTTTGCATAATTACGGCGATCACGCGGAAAGCGCAATCGGATCCTGGGTGGGAAGTTTTGCAACTGAATAATATCGATGACCAGGTCCAGAGTCCTCGCCATGCTGCGGACGGTCCGGTTCCCACGGTCCGAGCCTGGAACGTTGGAACGGTCGCGAAATTTGTCTGTAATTTAAACAGCTGATTAATGACGGAAGGTATGTGATAGGTCTAAAAGATATTTTTTATTATTTTTAGCTCACTATTATAAGCAATATCACTAATTTTTTCCTAACAGCTTATCTTTTGAAAATTTCGATTTTATAACACCAAGAAATGTGATTTAAATCATTCCTCATTATTAAAGCCTTAGGACATATTTAATATATATTTTTTATGTAGTCTCCCCAGTTTAAATCTGGACATGACCAACTTCGACAATCGATTTATGTGAACCCCAATTGAAAATTATTTACGGCCTTTTATTCCGAATTTTGGGTTAATTATTGCTATAATTTGTTCCAAAATTTTTGTAAATTTACTTAGTATTGTTTTCGTACGTTATTCAAGTATTTCCTCAATGTTTTAGCAAAAGTAAATTGGAACCAATTTTGAACCCAACTAATGAAAATGTATCCAAGTTTACTTTAATTCTACTGATATTGTAGTTTGAAATTATAATCGATATAGATAATCGAAGATTGACGATATCAAAGTGAGCGTGCTTGTCAGAGTCGAGGGTGTGAAGGGCTTCCCAGCTAGCGGGAGATTCCTCACTGCTGTGCCGTGCGTAGTTACCAAAACCAACCTGCATCCATAAATCTCACCATTTCAGTCCACTCTAACTCGTTACCACTTTCGCCTCTATTTCGAGAAATCACCGGACAGATTTATTTGTTTTGGGCGCTACACGAAATAATCTCGCGCGGAAGATGGTTAGCAGTTATAAACCGTCCGCCTGGGGCGATGGGTTATATATGGTGTAACTGGGAGTGCTTTCAAGATAAAGTATCGTTTGAAAAGAAAAATATCATGACGTGAAACATGTGGAATGGGTCATTGATATGTCTTAGAACTTTTAAACTAGGTTTTTGGTTAGAATACACAATACTTTGTATACAATTATACTTCTTATAACTGTTCGATTAAAAGTATTAACCTACTGTTAAGTTATCGAAAAATATTACTACACTCGTATGTTATATTTGTAAAATAATGAATTTAATAAAATCATTGTATTTGCTGTCCTGTGGGATTAAATTATGGATATGTCTAAAGGGAATGTTTCCAGTTCCTCTAAACAGCTAACCGTATAACGTCACTAACCATATGACGTCACCGTTTAAAATTTTAGTTCGACGGATTTACAATACTCCCTAGCACTAAGACATATCCAAGTCAATATTGAAATATAAAGAGGATACGAGATCAGTTTTAAAAGAATGTGTAAACAATTTATTTTTTTAAATTGAATTTACATTCAATTAGATTTTCCTCTACGATTGTTCAACCATAATATAAGTTTCACGTTTCATTTTTATGGTTTAATTTTTATTCATAATTTTTACGTTCAATAACATTCTACTCACGGAGTTCACTATAAAAAATTAGTTTAACGACCATCACTCTGATTACCTTCATTACGGGTTCAGGGAGCCTCATCATTCACCGCTTATCTAAGCATCGTGTTCGAGTCTCCACAGTAAAATCTTGTTTAATTTATCGCATTGATTCCCATGTAACTGGCACAAAACGAAAACTTAAATGAAAATCAACAAGAGGCTAATTCAATGTGACAGGATCTCGGATACAAGGGAATGTAGGGTGTAGCAGTGGAGCAGTGTTGGCCGTGTTGGGTGCTGTCACCGGCACTGGCGTACACGCGCGTGTTGTCGGCGCGGTCACGAACACATAAAAGTAATGGTGAATGTGGGAAATGCTCTTTGGTCTAGCCGTAAACATCCACACAACCATTTCTCTATAAAATATAAACCTGGAACAACTTGGTTGCCGTACTGGAATAGACCGCGGCGATGCTTTACCTTCAAGTGTCGTGTTCAGTGATTTATCCGCGTGTAGTTACGCATGTTTATTCGTTATCAGATTTAATGGGAAATTTTGTAATCGTTGAATACAGGTTTGAAAATATGTTTTAATTTAACATATATCATATAGACTTCATATAGGGATCTAGTGGTATTTATTACAGGCTGTTTCATTACATTTAAGAATATGTTGTCGTTGTATTGTAAAACAACTAGATTTCGTAACGATTGCTCGGCAAATAAAATAAATTTATTAGGTTTTATATAAAAAACCAAATTCAAATAATGTATTGTATCTATTGTTGCCTCCTTTGGCCGCAGTGGCGTAGGAATTGTCAAAATACTTGCCCGATAAAGACCGGGACAAGAAAAGTTGTCTTATGGTAAAATGGTGCCAACCAATCTATATTGCCGTCTGTTAGGTGATGATGGGATAGAAGGACAATTTTGTAGGCGATGGGGTATGTGTTACCCTAACGCTGTTCTGTAAAAGAAAAGAATTCATCCAATGAGTAAAAAGTCTGTTCTATTTAAAAAAATTTTAAGTTGCTCCTAAACTTTAACAAATCATTTTTCTGTTTAATTAAGGCTGATAAATTGTGAAAAATTGTTAATCCTGAGTACAGAGGTTTGTTTTCATAAAAATATAGTCTATGTTATTGTGCAAAATTGTTCCTGAATTTAGTATTTTAATTATGTGTATTATTTAAAAATTCTAATGACTGAGATTTAATATATGTGCAAATTTCAAAAATGTACAGACTGGGCACCGTTAAAATGTTTAAACCAACAAAAAATTCTTTGCAATGCGTCTGACAAGGTAGACCCAACATGCAACGAATTGTCTTCTTCTGACAAATACAAATTCTTTTTAATTTTGATTCAGACGCTCCCCAGAGCGGAATTGAGTACGAGATGTGACACTCAACTAGACAGAAATAAATTGTCTTCAGAAGTTCAATGTTCGTCAATTTTCTCAAATTTCGAATGATAATATTTCGCGAGTAAGTATTTTATTAGCCTATTATATAAATATCTTTAAAAGTTCCAGTTGAAATTTCAAAACTGAGCATGTACCAAGGCAGACGACTCGCTCATTACCTAGGAAAGGCTAACCTCTCGACAACGCTCGACAATCTCGCCGAGTTACAACCTACTCATTATTCCACTCCTAATTAGGTCTCTTGAATTAAGGCGATCAATAAAAATGAAGAACGCGAGTACAAGCTCGGAATGCGCCATTGGCTGGAGCTGGAGTGGACACGGGCACGTCGCTGCTGGAGGCACGACGACGTAGTGTGATCATCGCACCTGCCAGGTTAATTACCTGCACAGTCCCGATACGCTTCTTGGAACTGAACTTGTTTGGTCCCGTTCACCACCTAGACACACTTGCACCCCTGCTCAATCTTGACAAACCTATCTGTTTTAGAACCATTATCCAAGCTCAACCAAACCCCAAGACAAAACTTGTACTTAACTTGAACTTAGAGTTGGCTGGGTGGCTGAGTGGTTTTAATGCCTACATTCAAAACTGTAGGACGCCGAATCAAATCCCGCAAGGGTCGAATCTAGTTTACGTTAGGTAGTAACATGACCGGGGTTTGAACCGTTTCCCATCACAACGTAAACAATGCCGAGAAGCATAAAAAGACAAAAAAACCAAAATCTAAGCTTTAAAAATCTCCATTCGCAATACAATGTCTTATACCGCTTACCCAAGCTTGAAAACCCCAAAGCTAGACCAAGGCGTGGACTCCTACCTAAGCTTAGCAAAGCCCCACAGTCATTATCAAGGCTTGAACCCTGTATCCAAAGTTGATAAAACTCCACTGCAAAGGCCAAGGCTTAGAATTGTATTTAAACGTAACAAAACTATACTATCAATACCAAGGGTTCCAGTATCTAAAATTGACAAAACTCCAAAATCAAAACCAAGGTACCTGTACCTAAAGTTGAAAAAATGTCACTGTCAATACCAAGGCTTAGGCTTTTTTTCATTAATCATTATTAAATCAAGACTTTCTTCATTACACATAACTAAGCATGACTCCTAATACCATGGTTTATACTAAACACAGACTACGCCTTAGGAGTATTAGCGAGTACACAATTGTAACTTCTCAAAAATTGGACTGTGTTGGCTCACCGTTAATATTATCCACACTCAATTCATTAGAGCTATACTGTACAGATTAGCAATAAAAGCATCGGTAAAACCGTCCAATTCTCTTGAAACCAACACAATATATATTGTTTTATTATTTTACGTGATATTTCATAGGAAAATCGTTAGTCGAATAACATTTTTTTCAGCCAACTCCTGTATGCGATGCTTATTCGGAAGCTCAATCTTCACATGCGCTATACTCTTCCATAGTTCATTGCTTCACTTCATTGGAAAACAAGCATATCAATAATGGTGAAAGCAATAATTTAGAAAGCTTACACTTCAACAAGATGGTAAGGGTGAAGTTTGCGTAGCATTCTAATTACTTCGTGAAAGGTTCTATTTGGTTTTCACCTGAATTCAGAAATCGAGATCACGACTATGGGAATGATTTCGCCTTCATAATAGTTTACAAGTTTAATTAGCCGTTTGAATCAGAGAAGGTTGATTGTATCGTCCATGAGGGGGTACCCCAGTGCCCCGCTTTCCACACCTAAATGGCCGTTAGCCATTGTACGGTCTGCCCTGTAACGCTCCGTAATCATTAATAACAGCTGGTCCACCTACAATCAGCTGTTTGTTAAACATCCGACTATCACGACCCGGCTGACACGACGCGACGGCCTCTGGATTCTATAGCGGCCAGCAAACATTACCGATTGTACACGAGTCATGGTCGATTAATGCAGTCACTTCCTTGTGTCTTAAGGCTTAAATCGTAAATAATATGTTATGCCAATAATGTTACCCATTCTGCAATACAGTGTTGCTAATTAATTACGTAAAAAGATAAATGAATTAATCCTTTTTGGAGTATGAGTCAATTTCTGTATTTCTTACGAAGTTAATAAAACAGTTTTAAACTATCAGTGATAACGACTTTTAACTCTTATAACTATTTTTCCTTTAATGAGAAAACTAAATTTATAAACGTACAATGAAATGCTCATCAAAATTATATTTTTACTTTACCCCCTATACATATACTTTCTCCATAGATAACTTAGAGTAAAGATATCCACTTTGGGGCTACCTGAATCAAAAAGTGGATTGATGTCTGTCTGTATGTATGACGACTCCTATACCAAACCGATAGTCCGACTTTGTTAAATTTGGGTCAAGGGTTTAAAATTTGGCAATACCCCTCCAGCTAAAAAAAAACTAAACAAATTTGTACCTTGAATTATTTGTAAGACTAATGATTCTAGAGAAAAGTTAAAATTAAATGTTTAAGTCTTTGCTAAATGCCATTTTTATCAGCATTCAATAGTGTAATAGCCAATTAAAGGTAGTTTTTTCAAAGGTAGATCAACCTTAAAAGGGATAAAGTATATATGTATATATGAAATACCGTTTATTGACCATTGAAATTTCAACAATTTAAGAAGACAATCAACACAAAATGATATTAATGTTTTCCTTATAATAATTCTTTGTAAAGCATAATAATTTGACGAGCCGGTTAAGTTTTTAAATACGTCAGATCCGTTTTTCTTATAATTAATTTACCACCTGTGAAGAATGAAAACTGAGTCACACGAGACAATAAACTGTAAATACTGAATGAGGCTTGGAAACAATAATAAACATAACAGTTAATTTGATTGCATCAAACCTGATTAAAAGGATTATGTATGGGTGGTTGATGGTTACCTGGAGAGGGTCGAGTGCTTGTCATCTCCTCGCTTGACGTGTCCGTTGGCCCAGGGCCGTGAGCTGGGAGGTCCTCCGTCTGCAACACAACGTCATCGTGAGGGAAACGCAACATCGGGAGGCACATAAAAATTTCACAACTCTTAAAGTTTTCTGTAATATTACTTTTCTGGTACAATTTTATAACAAGATAAATTATCAAGTTTGGTAAGTAATTCAGCCTACACTACCATAAGACAGCTGTTTCTGAATTGATACTCAGATTAGATTAGATTAATTAATAGATTACTGAATCATTACCATATTTTAAAAAGTCTTGTGAAACCTTTATTGAAAAAAATAACTATCCGAGTAAATAAAATTACTTGTTCTTACTAAAGTAAATAATCGATTACAGTATTTGCAAATTATTCAGTGGGAATTTATAGTAGGATTCAGTGTAAAAAAGAAAGATTATCTTGACAAAATATAAACCAATATGTGCAAAGAAAAAATAAATTATGTGCTTAATAATTTAGCATTAATGTACAATAATTAGATCAATTGGAAATGTTGTGTCTTTGTTTAAAATTTGTTATACGTTAAAATAGCATTTTAACATCGTATTTTTGAAATAGGTTTAAAATCAATTATCAACATAAACAAACTAATAATGATTTAAATTTGACAGCTGTTAGTGTTATTTTTTTTGGTAAATTACATTGTTTATATAGATCACATTTCCTGTTAAACTAAAAAAAATTCTAATTGTATTTATATAGATGGTTTCGTCCTTATTAGGGTACACAGAGTGAACAAATGTTCACTGGATTCTACAGAGAATAACATCAACGTCCACATTCAACCATCAATGGCGCAATATTCACGCCCTCTATCGACGGTGAGCACAGTCAACACAGGCCACTAGCGCCATTGTCCAGTATTGCGAAACCGACAGTCAACAGCCCGATTGCGCTTGGATAATAATGACATCCAACAACTACATAACGGCAAAACCAACAACATCGCGTGGCTGCTTTACAATTCAGATGGAGCGCTTATAATATCATAAACGCGCATTGTTGCGCCGGCGCAGTAAGTCACAAGTAGGTCAGTAGGTATAGCGCATGCGTGTCTGCACTGTTGTGCTTCAGCAAATTGAAACTATGTCTCACAACTGAGAAATGAAAACTATTACACATATTAAATAAACGTTCAAAACTCATACTTAAGAGTGATTATTTCACTTCATTATAACTTCATACAGACACTACAATCCGTGCAAGCATAATAGTAATTATTCCTTCATTGCCATAATACAATATAATATAATTGTGTGGCAAACAACATTAGGTATACGGCCAGGTAACACAATTAGGTAACATAATAATACATGGGTATATAACCTAAATGGTTTCACCCAACGACACCCCCAGGGGCAGTCAACCTACCATGTGTGGTCCATGCACTCGCCCACATGGTAAAACTGTCCCTGAACCAAGAAGCGTTTAAGGCGACTTCTGAATCTCCTCGAGTTCCCTTCCAGCCTGATATCTTCAGGGAGTTTGTTTAAGAGGTTGACCCCTTCTTGAGACGACATGTTGATTAAGCTCTGGATCTGCTCTAGGATAGTCTGTACAAGTCTCTACTTCTCGTATGGTAGTGGTGTCGTATGCACCTTGAATTGGCATGCATTTAAATTAGCAAATTTAAGTTGTTTCTAGAATGTACTGACTAGGCAGAGTAAGAATTCCCATCTCCCTAAGGATATTCCTACAGGATTCTCTGAACTGCAGCTTGGCCATTATTCAAAAAGCTTTTATTGAAGACGGCACAACCTTCGGAGGTCCGCTTTAGCGCAACCACCCAATGTAGCGATGCCATATGACAAGTGGAGATGCACTAGCCCAAAATATGGAATGTTAGGATGTTATCAGGGCAATGCTTCGAGAGTTATCTCAGAGCATATGTCCCTGAAGACACCCTGGCACAAATGTCATCAAGGTGAAGATGCCATGCAAGCCCATGATCAAGAATAATTCCTAAGTCGTGGACTCGGCCTGTTCAATGACAGTATCGTCGACCATTTCTTATATTCAGGTCTCTCGCCACAAGTTGAATATCCAATTGGTTTTCTTAGGATTTATTTTCAAATTGTTTTTTGAAAAATACTGAACATATCAGTTGAGTTTAATAAAAGTCTCAATTTCCAATTTTGAACTTGAATTTTCTGTACAGCAGAGAGTAGTGTCGTCTGTATATTGAACCAATTTGCCAGATATTGAAGCAGACGACGAACTGTTGACATAGACTAAAAAAAGATCTAGTTCAAGTTTTGATTCCTGCGGGAAACCATACTTAGGGAACTCTTTGTTGAAAATAAATAATTCTACGACTTGGAAGCAGCTCATTTTACATTTTCAGAGGAATCGCAATACCTCTGTATTATAAAATGAGTAACTCGATTGGTAGTACATTATTATAACAATATTTAATAAAAATATTCATTATTTATAACGCTGAGGTGTAAGAACTTGGACACAATGTTCCATTGATATTTAATGGGTCGCAAACTGGTTATAAAGCCTAACTCACAATTTGAAGGTCGTGGGTTCAATCTCGTATTAGGTCAAGCACACTTTGTTCATCGGGCCATTAATTAACGGTCCTGACAAATTGGATTCTCGTTTTTGTCAGTAACAAAGTTACACAATATCATAAAAACTAACGGTATCCTCACACCTTCACTCATACCCAGGTTAAATACAACCCTCTGTCTTAGGAAATGATACTATAATATAACTAATCATGAATAAAGTTCTTGGAATACATTTCTTACGATTCTTCTTATTGATAAATCTGCCAATTACCCAAGGTGTTCAGTGGATGCCGCGCAGCCACTGTAGCCCGGGAGCCGTGTCCCGCCGAGCAGGCGGCTCGCAGCCATTGACCCACGTATTTATTGGTGATCCCAAGCACATAGCAAATAATTGGATTCATCCGGCACACAATGGATCTGTGACGGATAACTCGCCAAGGAGAACCGCCACAATTATCCGGCCATTCCTCATTCTTTTTAGAATGCATGCGCGGTGCGACGTCAGCTTTAGAACGCATGCGCGATGGGACGTCAGGTTTAGAACGCATGCGCCTTGCGACGTCAGCGGCATGCCGGAATGATCGATCGTATCGACACTTGTTTTCATTACTGGGCGTTAAATACCTGCACACGATCGGTATTAGCCGCTCTGGGACAATCGGCAATCAGCTTGTAATATTAGGGCGGGAGAGATTTATGGGATCGACTATCGGGTCAGAGCTGTCGATCGGAGTCGGTAATTTATGAAATTTCCTTCAATTTGTTCTTTATTTTACGGACTTCAATTTTATTCGTAGAGACGATCTATTTACTCCTAAAGATTCGTTGAAGTTTTAAAATCAAATGTTTTCATCAAAGTGGAAAGAGATTGTTTTATTTACAGTGAATTTCATAGCCAAACCTAATCACTTTACAAATTATTCTTTAAAACCTTGAGAAAATTAAATATATTATTTTCCCGCTATTTTATTTGTTGGTTTCCCATTAAATGTGAACCCTGCTGAGTGTTCTGATCTCGTTTTACCAATTTTCATTATAATGTGTAAAATTATAATGTTTATTTATTTCAAACGTCATTAAGATTTACGTTATCATGCCGCGTTCAGCTCATTCTCATGAAAAAATTTGCGAAAATCCCTGTCTGTCAGCGGTGACGTGAGTCGAGATAGCCGCAACCCTCAACCAGCACGAGCTGTTGGATGACGACGTGTGCAAGACGGGCGAAACGTCACAGCGGGAGGCGTCCTGGCAACTGGCCTCGAATTAAAAACTCATTATTAACTCAGAAATTAGTTATTTCTATAAATAACATGACGTTGATCCAATTGTTTTTAAACATTATTGTGTATGCAGTGACGTCTACATTCGTTCATTGCCTCACTCTCATGATAGATTATGATTTCAATTAATTATTATTGTAGTATCAGCGTGTTCCTTTATTTAATGTTCAAAACAAAGGCTTAAATATTTCATCTACTTTTTTATGTAGATGAGATCAACAACATATTTTTCTAGCGTCAATGTACAGACGTAATGTAGTAAACTACTTCTGTGAGCCACGTCAATCTGAACGGTCAGGCTCAATAAAGCTGTTAGCGTTTGGCTTTGGAATATTTTTTGTTACCAGCATATTAGAATGTTGGTAATGACGGTAGTACTCATAGAGTACCATACTTAGTTTATTTATCAACCAACATAGTTGTTTATGTTTACGTATAGCTTTGCATTTATTAGTTCTAAGCTTGAAGGAGTTCAATTTATCAATATTTTACAGCTTATAATAAATAATTACGCAATCGTTGGCTAGAGATAACGACTATGCGTAAAACTGAGAAGTATTTTAGATCAGAAAACGATTGACTCTGGCACTGCTTAAGTGAGACGATTTGTACAAAAGTGCTAGGAGCGGGCGCGAAGTGATCAAAAAGGGGTAACAAATAATATCTACGAAGAGTGAGAATAGACTACGCACTGTGTCTAAAGCCTCTATGATAGACTTAACAATAACCAATTTCACTCTAGTTTCACTTTATAGACCAATCAAGGTACCTAATAGTCTCAGGTTATGACCTTGGTCGTATAAGCACGGGGGGTCGTGATCACGCTCCAACCTGCCTGTGGTCCTGAGGCTGAGACACAACTGGATTGTTATAGCTCTAGTTGTAACTACTGAGGAACACATGCCCACTTACAGGCCAGGCTCATCAAATCGATGTTGTCACGTACGCATTACGGCGCTGTTAAAGAAACCATAATGTCTTCTATAAACGATACAATTAAATGAGCAACACAAGGCTGTGAAGTGGCTGGTTATATACTGGTATTGCTCCATAAATACACGCCTATATAGACACACCTTGAGACAGTGTGACTGACTTGTGTAGCTTGTAGGCCTATTGGGTTGTTTAGAACCGTGTTCAGAACTTACTTACTGTACTTTCAGTACAGTATTGAAGAAATCAATTCTTATAAAAGTGTCAAAAAATTGTGTTTACTCAAGGTTTCATGAATCTATGCTTCGACCACCTTCTAAATGACGACCTTCTTTTTATATAATAAAATAAAGTTCAGGTTGTCTTTTTAGCCGATTCGAATTTGAGCTGTTCAGTCTCATATATTATCAGATCCTTTCATGTATTTACTGTTAGGCGTTACGAAGTTTGCCGGGTCAGCTAGTTTTTAATATAAAAGAATAAGAACAGCTGTTTAGATGAATTGAAAACATTCCTTCTAGACATATCCATAATCTAACCTATTTCCCACAGGGAAGTAAATACAAACGTTTTTGACATGGATATGTCTTAGCTCTGGGGGGTGTTGGCGATTTTTAAGATGGAAAACATGTAACAGGTTTCTATAGAAACTACTAGAGCTGTTGTATTGAATTTTTAATATAAATGAATAAGATCAGCTGATTAAGTGAACAAAAACCATTCCCTTTAGACATATCCATGATCTAACCTATTTCCCACAGGGAAGTAAATACAAACATTATTCCTTAGAGTTATAGCTTAGAATCTTCCATTTCCATTGACATAGCAATTAAATCTAATTCAATTCTAAGTATGGTAAAAAATAATTTTCGAACGTCTTATTGTTTCAGTGTTGTTATTAATTATGCCGCGACCCAGAACATATAAACCTTGACAACGAAGTCGTAATGCTATTAGACTTCAGAACATGGCCAATGTTAAAGTTAACTTGTATTTTCGGCTTTAGCCAATAAAAATAATCCTAAATATATTTTATGTATTTTTCCACCTTTTTGATTTCTATAGGTTAGCAACAAAGTATTTTCAGAGAGAAAATATGGGATGAATAACGAGAAAAATGCTATCGAACGATTGTTATATCGCGCGATTGCATGGACCCCAACGCGTAGTTTTACGTCAATTACTATTATAACGTTGAAAATATGAGCAATTAAAATCTATTAGTCCATGTACATTATATTACAGCGTCATCGTCAAGTTATGAGCTACGTGGTTTTATTAAAGTAAGAAACTGTTAGAGTATTTAATAAGATTAACTACTTTCCCGCGTCATTATGATAGCAATGAACAAAAGGAAGAGCTAGTTTATGGCGGAACATTACAGGAGAAACTACAATGGCGACCGAGGCGTCATGCGCGACGGAGCCGTAGCTCACCTCGTTATTTACTACACTTTTATATGATATACTACGTCATATAAACAGAGCGCACAGTGTTTTTGCAACGGCAGGTTGAATTATGAAAACATTCCTGGAACTGGTAGTGGCCCGGGACTTGGACGGGGAAAAAGCGAGCAAATCAGGAGCGTCGCGACAACCGTGTAATAATTTGTACAACATGACTCGCGCCGCGGCCGCGTGAGAGCGCTGCCGGCGTTAAATGAAATGGTTACGACTGGACTTGTGTCCAGCGAACTTCTCGTGGGGCGGATTATAAAGTAAAGAATTTTTTAAATAATCGTGCCATCTTGCATTTTATATTCGTTGTATTTTGTTGTAACAGAAACAAATTTTGATCATATATCGATTATTTATATTAATTGTTATTGGGTTCGGGTTAAATGTCAACGCTTCTTAAAATAAAAATTGAGCATTTAGTTTCAAAAATACACAAAAGATTTGAGGGTTAAATAAACGTTTATGATCGAATAACTTCACGATTGTCCTTTGATGTTGTCCTCTAAAAAGATTTCGTAAATTTAAATATTACATAATGTATGAAGGCTGGAAGTATAAATTCAATGTGTGGGATACTTTAAATTTAAATTATTAACTTATAAATATATTAATAATGTGACTATTACGGTTGCTTAGTGGAGATTATTTACGATATGCAATGTGCAACTTTTGCAGACTGAAGGCAGAAGCAACAAAAGCGAGGCCACCGCAAAACATCCGGGGGATGAGCCCAAGCCCCGACACCCGACACCCGACACCAGGTTCAGGTCCAGGTGGAGGCACGCGCCGCCTCACCTGCTGCCGCACGGTAGCGGTGAAGGCACTTAGGCACATCCTCACCTATGACTAGTTCCCGATTGAAAGCTGAGACGTCCGAACAACGCAAGATGAAGAAAGCGGCATCATAAAATAGAGTTAACATAAATTTTGAAATCTTTAATCCAATTCAATACTATCTATTAAAAAGCTATAAAACATTGGGTTTACATAAAAAAGCTTGTCTATGTGACTTATTTTATAGACAACACATTTTTCACTCAACAAAAAGTCTGCGCATTTGTTTTCATTTGAAGGCATTAAACTTAGGTATAAGGTTCAAACGTAGGTTTTCGCGGTAACAATATCAAGTTGATTTTTCGGTGTCAACCACGTCGTCATGTTATTTGCATTGCCAAAACGTTTCGCCCTTGCTGTGAAGTGGCATCCTCAGTGGCTAGGAGAGAGTCTGAGACAGCTGAGCTTTCCACTTGGCCATATGAAATGAGCAAATTATTAACCAATACATTTCCTCCGTTTTCAATTAAAGTAAAAATGTAAATTGAAGTTTTTAGGACATCCATGACGAAAGATTGGACAAATATTAGTTAGTTATTTGGTAAAATTAAAGGAAGGAAAGCGGTGAAACGTCAGTCTCTGAAACGTTCCTCGCGTCCGAAGCGGCCAAGATGAGGATAGAAAGGAATGTGGAGCAAGAAGATTGCATCTCCCGTTAGCCCGCATCCAGCAATCAGCAGCGATGCGCCAATTATCAATTCGAATATAACATGGCTAACACAGCCATCGTCGGAGACTCAAACGCTGGGTTGTGCTGAAGTACCGAAACCACTTACAAGCCGGTACGGTGTCTGGCCACAGATTATGATGTTATATTTTGTACATTCCTGACATAGAGGAGGTCAGACACTCAAATGCTGGGTTGTGCTGAAGTACCAATTCTTTTTATAGGCCAGTGCCTATATAATTCATTCACTACGTGTGTAAATTGAATGAACATTACCACCACTCCAAAAAATTGTTTAGGCTTTATGATTTATAGATGGTTATGTTCCACTTCAAAATATGTTATAAACAAGAATTAAGAAAGAGAACAATACTTGTTTTCATTATACTCTCTTCATTTATAATGTAAATGCATATAACTGCATGGGGGAGGGGTTTTAGTTTGCATATTCAGCAAATGAAAAGTCATAAAATTACGGGTCATGTTAGTATAAGATAACAGACGTAATAGAACACATTGCCAAAATTCCACGTGAGATAGAGACAACATCAGACATTTGAAAAGATATGGCTTCTATTATATCTAAAATCTGTACCTTGATCCTACATTTCCTCCATATATTATTTTTGGAGAAATATTATTCAAAATTATCATTCTTTTTAAGTTTACGCCTTACTTTTAAAACATGCTTGGGTTAGAACTTAATAAAAACCTTTGAAACGCTTATAATACAACGCGACGGTTGTTAAGACATAAAATTGAACGGAAACACGGAACAAACTACGTCTATTAATGCGTTTCTGAGTGACTCCGGATGTGGCGCAGCCAATCGCAACATTACCGTACGAGAAAATTAGACTCATTCAACCAGCAGGTGTTTCTTTAGTGTTCGTGTATAGCGTTTCTTGTCTTTTAGGGAATATCTGTTATCTGTAATGTAGCGAACTAAATCACTTTCTCTTAGTTAATTTAATACAATTAATCGTTACTTACATCTTTCATTATTGAAAATTTACCTTTATTTTGTAGGATTTTGGTTTATTCTTGGCTTCTGGTAACTTTTTTCGGATATCGGTTAGTGCCATTTGAACATAAATAGATAATGGCATGGGACGTCTGACAAAAAATCAGTTCACGGCATTACAGCACACTCGCGATCAGCAGTCATACAGCCGGTTCACGGCATTACAGCACACTCGCGATCATACAGCACACTCGCGATCAGCAGTCATACAGCCGGTTCACGGCATTACAGCACACTCGCGATCAGCAGTCATACAGCCGGTTCACGGCATTACAGCACACTCGCGATCAGCAGTCATACAGCCGGTTCACGGCATTACAGCACACTCGCGATCAGCAGTCATACAGCCGGTTCACGGCATTACAGAATACTCGCGATCAGTCATACAGCCGGTTCACGGCATTACAGCATACTCGCGATCAGCAGCCATACAGCCGGTTCACGGCATTACAGCACACTCGCGATCAGCAGCCATACAGCCGGTTCACGGCATTACAGCACACTCGCGATCAGCAGCCATACAGCCGGTTCACGGCATTACAGCACACTCGCGATCAGCAGTCATACAGCCGGTTCACGGCATTACAGCACACTCGCGATCAGCAGCCATACAGCCGGTTCACGGCATTATAGCACACTCGCGATCAGCAGCCATACAGCCGGTTCACGGCATTACAGCACACTCGCGATCAGCAGTCATACAGCCGGTTCACGGCATTACAGCACACTCGCGATCAGCAGCCATACAGCCGGTTCACGGCATTACAGCACACTCGCGATCAGCAGTCATACAGCCGGTTCACGGCATTACAGCACACTCGCGATCAGCAGTCATACAGCCGGTTCACGGCATTACAGCACACTCGCGATCAGCAGCCATACAGCCGGTTCACGGCATTACAGCACACTCCGGCACTGCGGACAGCGGTGCTCCAGGCCTCAATTCATAGAGATATCACACCCCCTCAATTACCCCCGTCTGATTTATCGCCTCCGATCCTTTCATTTCGGTTCTTCATGGCACGTGACTGGTTCTGCGTATGCGTGCCTTGACATGCTGATCTACCACCCGCGATGCCAAATCACCCCCTCTTACCCCGTATAAAATCCATGGAAGTATACATTTATCGAAATTCACGTTACAAGTAAAGTACAACTTATTATTAAATAAATTTACCTTATAAATAACCTTTTATAGAACCAATTTGTATTTGTTTTTATTAACGGACTAATATTTTGTTCTTGCATTATTGCAAGGGTACGGTTAAAACGTTACGTAATTATTTTTATGTGTTATTAGTTCCAAACAAAATTAAATGTATTTTTATTTACAATTAATTTTCGTTGTGCATAAATTCTTTTTTTTTACCAAAGTTAAATATCATGGAATCGGTTGTGTTTTAAAAAGGAAATACATTGTAAGTGGTTTCGCAGTGTAAGTTTCTACTGAGGCTGATATTTATCTGTCCAAAGTATAAGTTTCAAGATTAATATGCCTCTTTTAAAATAATATCCTTGCAATTTCCTCTGGTACATAACTGTAACACGGAAGTTGAAGATTCTTTCAATACATAAACATTTTTTATCGGCCTTTTATTTTTATGAGCAATCAGTTCAGGTTTAATAAAACAATAATTATATGTACATTAGAATTCAGACACATTCAACATCACATTACTGACGTATATTGATATGAAAATGTCTTATCTCAGGGGTAGGGGGGATATTCGCAATCCGTCAGACCAAAATTAGTTTAAAACTTTGAAGCTATTCCTTTTCGTCTTATTCCGTTAATATTAAACAATTACTCACTAAAGCATTACGTTCATGGCATTCATTCAACCAGGTGTTAACCAATTTCACCACCTAAACACCAGCCTAGGTTAGCGTAACCCCATTGCACACAATGCCGCAAATCAACCAGGGGCAATCGCAACGTACTGGACAGTAATTTACCCCTGACTCCGTAATATCTTTGCTTTACAACTACATAAATCGGACCGTGTGTTTTATGTACGGAGCAATTCTAATCAACGGCAGCGTACGGCTGCAACAGATGTCGAAGCGGACCGGGAGCGCGCCATCGCTCAGGGCCAGCACGTGGTAATTAAATTGTTCCGATTAAACATGGAGAGTCGCTCGGTTCTGATTTGACTTACCGCGCCGACGCCGCGACTGCGCTTGCGCCATCGCTAGCTAACATGCGCTCGCGCGGGAAGGCACGACTGCGTCCGCGCATTGCTCTATAATTGAATTTATAGTTGGCCAGTAAGATGCACTGTGTGACCATTGTTGCGTTATGTGTGGTGATTGCCGTGTGTGCTGGAAGGCACGCTATTCACAACAGTCAATGGTATCATAGCCCTTTGAGGAGTAGTGACGTACCAGTAGGCCCTACGTCATTTCGTGTCATAACGACGAGTCGGTACTTTTAGTTACATAACGTGAAACACCTACTGTGACAAGTATATAGTAAGTAAGCAGTTCTGACGGAGCATACAATGTATGGTTATGATGTGGGATTGGTTTAAATGTCACCTCAGCTGATTTGGTAAAGTAGTCGGGAGTGTTATTGATTAGACGATAGAGGTTAAGTGTCACTGACACAGCTGTAGTATGCACCAGATATGCCCAGTGCAGTATTTTAGTTCTGCATTTTACAAACTTAAACGCTTTACGCACTGCTTTTTAATAAATATACTTTCAAATATTCCATATAAAGAAGAACTTTAAGTACGTAGGTTTTACCAATATCACCTTACCAATTTTAAATTAAAATTTTAAAAGTTGTTATCATAGTAATCTAAAAAGTCCAGTAACATTTATATCCATCAATTTACGGCAAAAGGCTGAAGTTTAACGCAATTGTAGAATGCACCCCTCCCTCTTAATAGCTAAACTATCTCCTACTGGTTCAGGTTCCCTTCTTTGAGACATTATACCCTTTCAACTGCAAGTATCTCTTCTAGTCTTTACCCTTTGAGAGGATTAACGGCTTCTTCATGCTTGTCAAGTAAGTCAAGTCCATTCGTGATATCAGGTTAGTGCTAAGAACTCAATGATGTCACTTTCTCCTTCCAATGGACTAAGGCTATTCTGCTTTTTCAATCATAAGGGTTTTATTTTTGAAGGTCAATAAATCCGAAATTCAATGAGGCTAGTTTTATGAAGTCTCCAAATCAAGCTATTATATTCTGACTGAATAATTTTCAGATTTTTTTCCCAGACCGTGAAGACAAGTACACATTTTAGAAATAGTTAATTCTCGATTTTTCATAAATTGAGGTTACATAGTATTTTCGAAATATGTTAAAATGAAAGTAAATTTATTCAATAACTTAACTAAGACCATTGTCAGGTATTTAAAAATGGCTGAGGCGTATTAAAAGCCCATTGTGCGTTTGATAACGAGGTGCTGGAGGTACTATCGGTGATTTCTCACTTTCCCCGATCGTTTGCCACATTCGGTGATTTACAGACCATTGTTGATTTTGACATGGCCACAAGTGCTAATTTCGTACGATTTACGAGCTCTCTCGTTCCACCGTTCAGAGACCGCCCCCACTCTGCACTCTGGCGGCGGCCGCGTGCAACCTTCCAAACATACATTTCGTTTTTTTACAAGGAAAAACTTTATTTGAATTATTTTCCGATCAGTTAACAGGTTGGAAAAGAATATTCCCGATCAGTTTCAATAAATAACTAACTGGTTCTACGTCTAAATACATGCACAACCAAGAGACGACATAAATATGTTTAACATACTTATTTGATCATTTTAAACTTTAACGCGTTAAAGACCCGATTCATATATTTAAAACACAAATCCTGTATTACTAGCCCATTATATAAAGACACTTATGTACAGACATCAGATCGATATACAAAAGCATTTTCTATTCCTAAGTTTGCCATAAAAACTCCAACTTTATTATGTGAGTTTAAATGTCGAGAATTTTTTTGTGCATTCATTCGATACAGAAGTACTCTAGAAAATTGGAGTATGACAACACGTTTGCTGATATACTCGCGGCTGAAATTTTTTAATTTTCTTTGAAAGTAGATTATAAACTTGATTAAATAGCCAATTTAACATTTTAAATCTCAGTCAGTTAATTCAAGTCACTTGAAACAATGGAATGGTTAAAACTAAGCAGATACTATTTATCACTTCATATTTTCAGTTACGCAAGAGTGTAACAGAAAAATAAACTAAATTTACCAGACGATTTACAAGACACTTTATACTTTCCTCGTGTAAAAAATTAATAATTGAAAACATTAGAGCGATACTGACTAAAACATTCAGTGATATTGTCGCCTGAAAATTCCCGTATGACAAAAACATAAACACACAATACCTTTGTTTTTGACCAGCCTCCTACTATATAATTGACAAGCAAATTGCACGCAATTGAAAAGAACTCCAGGCGAAACTGATACATGGGTTCAATTCCCAGACAAAGAAAATAGTTGCGGGTAGGAATAGCAATTTGTGGGACAGTCTGAGGTGCATTCCGGGAATGAGACTGGGTTTACGGCTGACAATTGTCCTGCTTATCACTGTAATGACAAGCTGCAGACGTCTGGAGGCTTATCACTGTAATGACAAGCTCCAGACGTCTTGAACCATTACTGTCACACTTCTCCTTTGCTGAATCTACGATGTTAGGTTACGGCGCTTTAATTCTATAAAGCTCTTAAATACCCATATAACAAATGATTGTACGTATACGTGTTTCTGATTATACGTAGCCAGTTTGCAGATATAATAAACAGTCAAGCAGTAAATCTGGACAAATTACCACTGATGACTGGGAATAGCTCAGAGGCAAAGAACTTACTACGAAATCAAGGATCTCAGGTTTAATTCTTGAACCAGTCACTATTTGTGATGAAACTATTAATTAATAACATATCAACAACAAGTCTAAATCAGTAATTGAGACCAGAAATTGGGCCGTTTCTTATCAATGCGGTAAAAATGTCTATACTAAACGCCTAAACAGTGTTGATATAATCTGCACTGTAAACGTGGTCACGGTAGACGGTATCTAACATCATTATCACAACCGATGTCCTATGTTCGCTTATTCTCTCTGAGACTGAATCTACAACAAAATCGATCAGCCTCATCGACATTTATTATTCAAGCAAAACGAAAACTTTCCAAATTCACTTCCCATTTTCTTTTTACTCGTATTTAGACAGATTTTGTTATAAACCTGGAACAGTATGCATTGCAATTTTCGTTGATTACAAACTTTTTAAATTATTTATATAAACAACGCACCCGTGGCGTGAGGACAGAGTGTTTAGAAACAACAATAGACACGACGAAAACGCTGTAGAAAAAATTAACAGAAATAATTAAAGTTTAGTAACCATAAACGATTAAAACAAAAACGTATACATTTAGTAGTAATATAGACTCCAAAGACTTCCAAACTGAAGACCGTGACCAGCATAATTGAGTTGTAAAACCGAACAAGAGGCCAAAACTGTCAGATCCTGTTACAAAATAATCAAAACGAACATTTTACTGGCCACAAATCAAAAAGGCGACCGTTTTATTTCAGTTTAACGATGTCTTAAATGATACCGGTATGGAGCAACCGAGGGCATGATTCTGACAACAGGGCCGAGTAAGTCCTCATTAACCGTTCTAATGGAAGAGTGGGCGGCGCCTCGCCCACGCTCTCTGTGTGCAAATTATCATAACTAAAACAACGGCCCGCACTACGAGTACATAAATATCGCTCTGACTGTGACCACTGCCAGCTACAGATGTGAGCGCTACAAAGTTACCTGGTCGACAGCTTTACACGGGGATATTAATGTGAAGAGACAAAACATGCGATAACATTCTCTCAAATATTTCATCCAGGACATTAATCACATTTGCTTAAATATTTTAATCGCTTTTCTCTTAGCTATACAAATTAAATGATTTGTTCTGAGACATGTCAGTTAGTGTTCATCAATGCCGCTTTACTTTTTCCCATAAGCGTAATAACCATCCATCATTCCATCATTCTTAACTCGATAGTCATAAAATATTTATGAGGTGTTAAATTAAAGTAATACTTGTCAACTAGAAAAATTTTTATTTTCTTTTCAGAACAAAATTTAACTAACACTTAATTATACATCATAATACACAAGAAAATAACTATTTTGCTTTTAAAAAATAGTTATCAATTTGTATATCCCCAGATAGCTATATATTTTTAATGTAAATAAATACATAAACAATTTATTTGAAGCGTCTCTAAATTACTAAAGTGATTTTCAGAGCTACTCAAATCAAAATACAGAAATTCAATTACATACAGTATCTAAACAAAGGTGGGAACTGAAATATGTATAAAATCAACTATTACTTATCTTCATATCAACCTCTGTTTTAATTTGACCCTGAAACCTAGGCACCCCAAGCTG
The DNA here is from genome assembly GCA_023375725.1 of Nephotettix cincticeps. Lineage (NCBI taxonomy): Eukaryota > Metazoa > Arthropoda > Insecta > Hemiptera > Cicadellidae > Nephotettix > Nephotettix cincticeps. Next base: position 21,520,310 of record CM041790.1, on the reverse strand, counting down.
TTTTAGGACCAACAGCAAGGGGAGGTCATTGTAGATCTTGGGGCCAAAATAGGAGAATCCTCTCCTCCCCACCCCCAGTCATACTTAAGGGAAATGGAGCAGCGCGTTATGCCAGGTCTCACGCTCGGCCATTTCCCTACGAGGTACAAACCTCTCCACCAGGTATCTTCACTCAGCAGGGGGTTCCTGCTGAATCAAGGCCCGGTGGACGAGGTTGCAGGTCTGCATCCTGCACACTGCATCAGCCTCGCGGCGTCCCGGAAGGGGAATATTCGCTGCCGTCTACGGATACTGTAGACGAAGTGCAAGGCTATGTTCTGCAGTTTTTGCAGCTGGGACATTTTGTCCCTGGTAATGGTGTTATCGTATGCAGGAAGACAGTAATTAATCACCGTCAACACGGCTGACTGTACCAGCTGCAGCGTCGCTGCCTCTGGTAGGATGTTCCTGTATTGGTATAGACCTCGCAACCTTCCCAACATTCCCAATGCCACCTGGGATACATTAATGATATGGTCAGAAAAGGTGAGGCCACTTTCAACGACTCAACAATATTTTTACCGCAAATGTGTTACCAGCAATGCTGTTAAGAATCGATATTTTTCTTTTAGAGATACAACCCTACATGCCTCGATCTTTCGAATAAAGGCAAATAGATGATTACAAATTCAAATTTCGACAATCCTTCCACAGACGTATCAAAAAAATAGTTTTAAAATAATTTATGCAATAAAAAATCAATAAATTCAAAAACATAAATTAAAGATATCCGTGAACAAAACATAATTAAAGGAACAGTATAGACGTCAACATTAGCCAAGTCACTATTCTATTACGACATTCAGTTTCAATGAAATACTCTTTTTAAATTTCACATTTTCTAATAGCGGTTCCGTCCCTTAGAACTCAATATTTGGCCAATTTTGGCAACTATCCGACCCAAAAAGCGTGACTCTGATTAATTCGCTTTCGTGCAGCTCACGAATTCCCAATAAAACTGAAAATCGTTTCACACTCTGTTTGCTTTGCAATTTTAATTCTATTATCGAATGCGGTTTGGGCAGATCCGAAATAATGGTACCTGAGATAATGGAGATAATACAAGGGGCGGTGGTGGGCTCGATGGTTTATGTGGGATTAAATTAAAATCTCCCAGTTATCCCCGGCCTGCGCCGCTCCTCGCTTGAAATACGGACTGATTATCTTTAATCACATCAGTTACTCGGGTTTGTTTATTTGCGGCGGCCGACGCTTCGGCCCTTGGCCGCTCTGAGTACAGTGTCGTTGATCTCCTCCAAACTATGTGCGCTTGGGCGCTCTGAGTACAGTGTCGTTGATCTCCTCCAAACTATGTGCGCTTGGGCGCTCTGAGTACAGTGTCGTTGATCTCCTCCAAACTATGTGCTCAGATCTTGGACGCTCTGAGTACAGTGTCGTTGATCTCCTCCAAACTATGTGCTCAGATCTTGGACGCTCTGAGTACAGTGTCGTTGATCTCCTCCAAACTATGTGCTCAGATCTTGGACGCTCTGAGTACAGTGTCGTTGATCTCCTCCAAACTATGTGCTCAGATCTTGGACGCTCTGAGTACAGTGTCGTTGATCTCCTCCAAACTATGTGCTCCACGCTTAGTCGCTCTGAGTACAATGTCGTTGAAAAGTTTAAAGAAGTTAATATGGTGGTTTTTTAATAAGTAAATTTCTGTATCTACCCTCAGAAACATTATTTTAGGATTGAAATGGCTTGGTTTATTTTTATCGTCAGAAAAAAATTAATCAAGCATAACTTTCATATGTTAGTGGTGTACATCTAAACAGCTCAACACTCACTAATCGAGTCATAGATAAATAAATAATGTTTTATATTTTGTAGTTAGCTTGTTTTATATAATTGATCAATACAGAGATAAATATTGAATAAAAATATACAAATTAACGGAATGACCCTTATACCCCTCAATACCTTATTCAAAATGCATTTGCAATTAAAAATGAACGGTTCGAGCTAGAATTATCTCTATGTCAGCCCAGGGTGAAAGACATCATTTCGCTATTTTTCTCATCAAAACGGAATGCAGCTTCGTGAGCTAAGAGGAATGTTTTTTATACGCGTTGAAATGAATTGAACATGTGATACAATCTTGGAACAACTTCAAATGAACTTTTCGAAAAAACTATTAAAGAAATTGACTAACAAACCACACCCACGAATAAACAAGTGAAGCAAGTAAAATTAAACAGATGTACTGTGCTTTTAAGGTGTACGTACAATTAGCAGAATACTAGAAACCTTCAACAAACCCTCGCAGAGTGCGTGGGGTGTAAGGAGCCAATGAACACTTTATGGCGCCCAATATAGGTATAATTGGCCCGCGACAGAGCTGCGGGATAACCACGGTAATACACAATAACGCAATTAATTAATGGAACAAGTTGCGCATACAGATGAGCCATTAGCGAGTGGGCTTGCGCCTTGCGTACCTCGCAGCCTGTAGCCTGCGACGCAACTCGCGGGGTCTTGCGAAGCTGTGCTACAAGTAGAACAATTACTCTCCTTATAACGAATAGAGAACTAACTTTTTTCTTAAATCTGTACAGTTTCTTAGCCATCAAAATAGGTCTGCAAATTTTCTGACAAAAACTTATGTGTGTGTGTACTCTGTGATTATTACTCACAACAAAATAATGAAAGATTATAGCCAATTTATGTAAACACGAGAAAATGTGTGAAACGAGCGCAAACTATGTCATATCTCACGAGAGGTTCATATGGCTGCACGAAGCGTCAGCTGAGTGTGTTGCCAGAACTTCGTGGGCGGCCATAACAATTTGCACTCGTATTACAAACACGATTTTTCCTACAATAAAAAAGTCACTAAGGTTATGTTTGATTTCCCCGTTGGTGTAAATGTAAATATAGCTTTTAGGTTACCGGGTAACCTCAGTAAAATTGCGCAAACCGGAAGATAGTGTTGTAGGAACGATTGCCGTCTACCAACTGATTAAACGCTTAGTGTATGATCTTGGTTAGTTTCATATACATTTGGAGCGTTCCGCGCATGTGATTGACCGGTTACTTATCCGCACTAGGGTGGGAATGAGACCATATCCACCTAGTACGGAAATGTTTTGCTTATGTTCTGCTAACAGCCCGAAATGCTGTTTCGCGCGGTTTTAGGAAAACTGTCAAGGGTTCTTAGTTACTTAGTTAGGTGTTAATGAAACGTGATTTTAGGTGTTTTTTACTCAACGTTAAGTCAATTCCCGGGATAATAAAGTTATTTTATAACAATAAGTTTCCGGATAGTAATAAATATAGCTTATCTTAAATTCATAGCTTTCTTACTGCACAATTATTTTTTCAAGTATTTTTTACGACCTTTCTTATAATGAAAATAACAAAGGGTTAGTAGTCCACGTGATAAAACTATGAACTAAAATTTTGAAAATATTTGTCAGTGTAGTAACACTTGGCCATAACACTTGGTATTGGAAATAAAGGTGAAAATAACTTTATTAAGGAAGATTTTTGGTTTAGATAACCAAACCTCTCTCTTAGCAATTTCCTCTTCCGATCGCACCAATCTTACGGCACGAGGTGAATTATATTGATGACGAAATTGTGGGAAAGGAACTGGAAAGGTATCGAGGAATCCACCACGTAGTGTAGGATTCCTCCGTGGTCGTTGATTTATGGAGGCGATCCCATTGAAATTATCATACCGCCGATTACGAAGCTAACGGCGTGAAAACTTACGATCAAAGCGTGATCGGGGCCGGGCTATTAACTGGACGAGTTTTATTGAAATTACAGATTTCAAATAGAACTGACATTTTTGCCTCCAACAAAACCTAGACAACTGCAGTCGTGATGATCGAATGTCAGTACTTAGGTGTTAATAGCGGATGATCTCACCGTCGCCGTGTGAGGCGAGGCGAGCGTGCAGACGGGGGGAAATGGGAGGAAACTGAAATGTAACCGTGTACGACGCCGAAACAAGGGAATCGGAAATGAAACCGTGTGAGGCAGGGAAACGGAAATATAACCTTGTACGACGCCGAAACAAGGGAATCTGAAATGAAACAGTGTGAGGCAGGGAAAAGAGAAGATACGGAAATGTAGCCGTGTGCGGATGGGAAACAGAAGTGTAACCGTGTAACGACGCCGAAACAAGTGTGAAACCGTGTGCAGCTGAGAAACGGAAATATAACCTTGTACGACGCCGAAACTAGAGAATCAGAAATGTAGCCGTGTGCGGCTGGGAAACGGAATATAACCTTGTACGACGCCGAAACAAGGGAATCTGAAATGAAACCTTGTGAGGCAGGGAAACGGAAATATAACCTTGTACGACGCCGAAACTAGGGAATCGGAAATGAAACCGTGTGGGGCAGGAAAAGGAGAGGATACGGAAATTTAGCCGTGTGAGGCTAGAAAACTGAAATATAACCTTGTACGACGCCGAAACAAGGGAATCGGAATATAACCTTGTACGACGCCGAAACAAGAATGTGAGCCGTGTGACAGGGAAACGGAAATATAACCTTGTACGACGCCGAAACTAGAGAATCGGAAATGAAACCGTGTGGGACAGGAAAAGGAGAGGATGCGGAAATTTAGCCGTGTGCGCCTGGAAAACGGAAACGTAACCTTATACGGGACAACAAGAGAAACAGAAAGCTTAAGCTTAATGAGTCGCTTCAAAATCATGTGTTTTTAAATTTTATGCCGCTTCAAGTTTTCTACAAAAATATAATGTATCAAACTGATTCCGATATAATATTATTTGGCTGTATAGATTAAGAGAGTCAAAATTTCACTGAACAAACGCCAGGTAGTTCTTGTGGAGCTGTTTAATATTCGTAAGTCCTAGAGAGACCCCCCCAGTTACACTCGTTAACAACTGAAAATAGCTTTATTTAAATGTAAATTAACGGTAAATGTCTACTGATTAGGATACACAAAGTGGGCAATCAGATAATGTAAAACAAGTTCCAATGATTGCCCCTAATAGTCAATTATGAATATTTCCCAATTACTGGATCTCTCTAGCAATTAAATTCAATTGCTCGTCGTTAAAAAATGTTGTAACGCTTCAATTGAGTTTTTTTCATAAAAATGTGCTTAATCTTATAAAATGAATTTTTACTGTAAGACCAGTTTTATTAAGAATCTTAAGTGGGTACATTTACTCATATAGCTTATCAACAAAGATAAAAAGCCTTGTAATTAGGGTATTAAGCTTGGATGGAATCTCTTTTTGAATACCCCGAAGAAAAAGTTAAGATCTGCAGTACTTAGGCGGTTACAGGCAGATAGTCACGGCGAATTCCAAAGCTAATGGTCCATTTCTGATCAGCTGATCGATGATTGCACTGGCCGGACCGGCCAGCTGTTCACAGCGTACCAGCTGTTGCAATCTGATATGGCTATCAAGTCGATCCTTTGGCATATCTATAATTAATTTTAAAATATTTTTACAGACTTAAAGGCAAACCACTACGCTAAAAGTGTTTTCTAAATTTTATTTTATGTTATGACATCACTTACAGGATGATTATTTTTCATTTATTTTAATAGTTACTTTTTCGCTTATACATAGTATGTGGAAATAGTATTTTTTTCTTCAGAATTTTCGAATTTCAGTTAAGAGTAGATATATCCGCCTTGAGGCTACCTGAGCCCAAAAGGAGTCTTCGGACTGATGTCTGTCTGTCTCGTGTGCCCGAGGCCACATTGATCGTCCGATATTTATGAAATCGGGTACACAGGTGCACTTTGGTTATATCTCTTAGGATTTGTTTATTTTATTGAATTTTTTCATTTTTAAGGGTGGTTTACCCTAAAACCCTTAAAGATGTAAAAAACACAAATTTCTCAAAATTCGCCCTATCAATTTTGATTACAACCTCGTGATTTATAGGCGTTAAGGTCCAAAACAATATTAGACTACCCGTATGTTTGTAGAACTAATGGTTTAAAGGTTATGGGATGTAAAAAAATTTTTACAAAACAGTAATTTCATAAAATGATATGACTATATACCTACCTGGGCGAGTCACCATTTCACTAATTATCACCATAAAAATTAAAAAACTAAAGAAGTTAGCAGTTAGTTAATTAGTAAATCATTATTAACGATTAACAGTTCCAGAGAAAAGTTTAATTTTATGTCTGTGGTAAACACAGAACGTTGTCTGAGAACAACCAAAGTCAATGTTTTAGACTTAAAGGTAAACCACTATCAACACAAAAAGATTTTATAAATTATGGAAAATATAAAATATCAGTTTCTTCCTCATTTTTAACAGTTTTCTATGAAACTTATGCAGTAGAGGGTCCTATCGCCCAACAAAACCCACTCAAAAAAGTTAGGCACTACCAGGGAGGTGGGGGCCGGGTAATGGATGATTGGTAATTGGATGAAAATGTTTGTTTATATTTGAATAAATGTAAACAATATTACACATTTTTATTTGTTGATTGTTGTTTTTTAATATACGTAAGGGAGAAATTCAGTATCAACACATTTATTTTTTTTTTATAAAAAAAAAATACGTTAATTTTTAAAGATTTTATTTTATAAATATGGAATATGATTATTTTTATCATAAATTAATATTTTTTATAAAAAACAGAATTCTAAAATTTTAAATTTTTAACAAATTAGAGTTTACAAAACAAATATTATAACATATTAGTACCCCAAAAAGTTTTTATTTTTTTCATGTATTAAAAAAAAATTTCTTAAAAAATAAAAAATGAAAATTTGTATTTTTAACTTCATGTTCCAAAAAAAAAATCTAAAAAGTAAGTTAGATTCATGTTATCTAATGGAGTTAAAAAATTTATTTTTTTACATTATAATATTTTTGATAAACTTATATTTAGCTTCATAATTAAATAAACAGTGCAAAAAACCATGTAAAGTGTTTACCAGCAACTGGTACTCTTTTCATGTTACATATGTTCAAACAAAATTTACAGATGTTATGGTTGGTATACATTTATTTTAGTAAATGGTACTTTATAAAAAATACTCATATTTTATTTACAAAATAGGAAAATAATTGTTTATTACAGATTGAAAATTTCATAAATATTATAAAATTGGTCAGTTGTGCTAGTATTTTAATATACGTAAGGGAGAAATTCAGTATCAGTCCACTGATTCCATTTATTTTTTATCGTAATTTTATTAAAAATACGTTTAATTTTAAAGAAATTTGTTTAATGATTATAAGTCCGTAGACAATTCAACGGAAACTTGATTGACTTTAATTTTTTTTCAATTCAAACCTACAACGCTATTAATATAGTTTATAAAACCTGAGTAAACTGAATCTCTTAAATTATTGCATATTAGGTCATGTAGAATTAGGAAGTAATTACATAGCCATATATCCTGTCATAACATAGTTTCGGTTGGGTACCCCATTAACAATGGTTGGAAGATGTATTTTACACATCTTAGTTTATATCATGGTATAGACATATAAAAGAGTTGTTTTATTTTTAAAAAATAATGAAAATTTGTATTTTTAACAACTGTGCCTTGTGACAGAACTATCGTTTTCAATCTAAAATAAGTAGAGTTAACATGTTCAGGTGTGTATGATTATTGTGTTGTATACATTATAATGTTTACGTTTCAAATGATACAGTTCGCGAGTAGGGCCATGTCGACGGCCTACTCGCGCCACTCGTGTTGTCATACGCAGAAGACCTGGTACAACACATAACACACTCGTACAATCGTACATGAACATGATACACGATCGTAGCCACAGCCTTGGGGACAGTCAGCTCTGCTATTGTGCTGCAACTGAGGTGAGGTCGGCATTTCCATTACAAAAAGAACCGCTCAACTCTCCCATAAAATTGTTGCGTTTATGGTAGTGCTCTAGAGAGGCTTAAGGTAGTGCAATATTGTGTGTATTTCGGGCGTTAAAATAACCTCAGTTGTACTGGTCCTAAGACCAATATGAATACACATAAACATACAAATTATAAATACAACGTAACTAAAGAAGACTGAAAAAGGAGAGGAGAATGTTTGAAAAAACTATTCCATAGTCAAAAACGTCCACCTTTCTAAGAAATAAATTTTAATACCTCATATTTTCAGCACAGAAAACAAGTAGTATTACCTTGTTGTTGAAGGATTTTTTACAATATTCGTTTATTTTGTATTGACAGTAATATATGTAACAGTTTGGGACTTTCTGAATTTACCACAGAATACGACAAAGCTAATATCCGGTTTGGGGATACAGTATTGTATTATGTGTTGGTTTATAGTGCGGTTTGTTATCCCAGGGCTCTCTAGGTCATCATCTGGAAACGTTTTTCGTATGACTTATGGCTTGTGGGCTTAGGCACCTGATTGTAATGGGTATCGGCATTTTCATGTACCCAAACGCCATTGAGGATTGGCGGGATTTGAACCCTGAAACTCGGGGACCGAATTGCCACGCTGTAACTAAGACCAGCCTCCAAGTTTACTGCAAGTAAACGGTACGAATAGTTGCTCTCAGTTGCTCTCCATTCTCCACCCTGTATGGATATTCTTTCCTCGACGCATGCAACTGCCATCGCGATTGATTTGGTAGGAGTGCAATATTGAGTTCCTCTGACACCTGCAGCACGAGTGTCTGGTAATCAGCTGTGTTTACACGGAGGTGTCGTGCCGCGCGGCGTTCGTGCGGCGACTGTTCCCTTTCTTCGTTCTCACGCCGCGGCGCTAATTGTGTAACGGCGACTCTTGGCCAAAATAATAATAACTGCCTGTTCCACAAACCGAGATCCGACCGGAAATGGGGTACTTTACATAACACCCGTCGTCATATACGCACATGCGGATGATGGTGAGCGTTCTACAGCACGACACGGTGGCTCCTTTCATGGGTTATCAGACTATATCTATGAACCCATCTACGTCACAGCTACTAAGAGTCTCCTCGTGGAAGTGATGTAATGATATACATAACTAAGAGGGATAAAACACAGGAGTGACGTCACCGTCTCAGACTCGGTGTCAAATGACGCCCACTGCTCTCCGCTCTCCGCTCTGCTGAATCATCCGTCTGTCACTGAAAACTGAATATGCCGCGTAGGAGTTGGCAGACATTCCTTTGTTTGTGTCCTACCTTGACATATCTTTTGTGATCTCATGGAGAAGGTTTGCCTTTGTCAAACTCAGTGCATCATTTGTTTCTGGATGTTTTTTGGATGACTTAGGGTAATGTACGATGTATTGGAATTGCGGAATATTTATATGTTAGAGTAAAAGGTTTTGAAGGTTGTATACTAGTTTATCTGTCTACCTTAGATGTTTGTTTAATTTTTCAGCTAACACAATGTTAAACGTTTAAAAAATGCATATATACACATAACATAATATATTCATATACATGATATACATTTTAATCAATGTAACACAAAAGTTTCTATCAACACTTTCTGATACCTCAATAATACTCGAAATGTTAGCTTTTCTCTTTTATAGTCCTTGCTATTTCAAACCATTTCTTTGACCTAAAGAACAGTCAATATGGCATACCCTTCTTACAAACTTAAGTGACTCGAGCATTGAGTAACTCTAAGAAAGAGATACATTTTATAAAGGCGTCTCATTAAATACATTCGATTTTAGAATGAAGGGTGCATAGATTAAAGGGACTATACCCAAAAGTTCTTAGTTAGTAACAATAACTTGTTGTGTTTTCAATGCAGAATCTAACGCGTTATTCACTTTAAAGAGTTATGTTCATGTTAACCTTTGGATGTAATACATTCTTTAACCTAAAATTCAAATTTCTGAACATTTAAGGAATTGTGACTTCATTCCCCTTTTATTTGCTGTACCCTTGAAATGTCATAAAAATTGAAATAGCTAAAGTTTCTTGTTAAACATTTAATGTTCATTTCGTCTATTACATAAAATAGGGAAGAATATGTGGGAATATTTGTTTGTATATAAGCTATTTGTTTTCGAATAGATGTAACTGTCGTATATTTTAAGCATAATCAAGTAGAGAGCTTTAAGGTTGTACGGTTTGATCGTTATATCTAATTTGAATACTATATACAACAACTTTTGGTAGGTTTTTTATGTAATAATTGCATCCTCTCTGATCCACCTACATGGTCTCGTGTACAGTGTGTAGGACGTAGGACGTATCTAGCAAACAGTGGGCAGGGGCAGTACAGATAAAACTAATTGGCATCGCCAGAACCCGAATCACCGAGACGCAATATCGTTGCTCCAGACTCGGAGACTGTCTACCTACTGTTGGGTGACATGTGACTGTCTGCCAAGTCAGCGACCTTAGTCCCTAGGGCTCGTTACCAAGGGCATTAACGTGCCGGCTACTGTTGTGACCGCAGGATCGTCGAACGCTCCATTGGACTGCGGTCTGCCTTGTTGCTGCTCGCCTCGGTAAACACCATGACACCAGCGTCGCTGCCGGTGGAAGAAAACCGAAACCCAACTGGATGTTTCATTCCCTTTACTTGCTTCAGTTCATAGCACGATTTTTCATAGACAGGACTGTTAATTAATAGGCCAACAGCCAATGGCTCTAAGGGACCGACAGTTTAACGTAAAATCCGAACCACTTTTGTCTCTAAATTACGAACTGGTCTAATTATGAGTAAGGTCTTTGCGGATGAACGTAGTATTCAATAGTGTGGACGTCAATCCACACCAGAGAATACCACATCCACCGACCATCCCTCACAGGCCCTAACTATCCACAATTTTGACCTCCAAGTAGCACACATAGCCACAGGACACACCACCTGTAATCCAGAATTAGTTACACTGAATTCTCTACCTTATTTATTTTATAGATTCCAACCTGAGCATAGAATGAAATATTGAAAAGCTAGCGAACAAAACCAAGGCAAATAACACAAGAGGAAGGAAATAGTGTGAGGTCACCTAGTGTCATTGAATCAGTGACATTTTCACCTCGTCCCAAATAACGATGTAAATTCTCCCCCGACTTTACGTAACAATAATCACTTGAGCATTTCCGAGAACCGCGCGTTCCCTCGCACCAGCCAGTATCTCCCCCACTTTTTATCCCAGCCAATTTTCGCGGTCCCATTTGGCAACTAATTATAGTGATGGAGCTGTCAGCGCGCCGGTGGTCTGTCACAGCCGCCATGTTGATGGACGTCCACGAATATTTCCCGGGTCGCTCGTTACTACCACGAGTTGAGTGATTTCGTTCGAACTGCCGTTCCTGGTACCGGCGGTGGCCGTCTGCTGCCAAGCTGCTCTCAAGAAGACAGCTCTCGTGGTTCATTCCGCTGTTCTGTTTGCTGTAGCGTTTTCCAAGTCTCATTAGTCCAAGGTAGGATCATTAAAATTATCAAAAGCAATATGATATTAAAATTTTTCGGAATACGAAAAAGTAACGTGTCCTCTTTGCCATTGTCGTTTATACTAGTTATTGAATCCTTAATAAATCTATTTATAAATTACAATGCATTATTACCTTATTATTATTTACCTTTCCAAGTATGGATGAGAAATGAGCTTAAGATGATTGTGGCGAGATCTTGTAGTCTCCTTATTGATTAAGACTGACATGTTCCTTAGGCACTGTCAATTAATAGCCCAACTACATCTTGGGGACCTACAGTTGAATGCAAAATCCGAACCACTGCCTCTGAGCTACGAACTGATATAATTATGAGAATGGTTTTCCGCCAACTAAGAATACAATAGTACGGACGTTAATCTACACCACAAAATATCCTATCAACTGACCATAGCGCATAACTACCCACAATTTGTGACCTTTAAAATAGTCAGACTATTTTTAAGTTATACAAAATGTTCCTCTTTCATCCATCACAGTTATTCATTAAAAATTTATTTATTATTTGTTTTGTCTGTGCCTCTAGTATCACATAAGTAACTTAATAGTTAAAGTTTTCATAAATGAAAGTACGATATTTTGTCCATATCTTACTTTTCTAACTTTAGTCCTTTAAAGTTTTTTGTTGCTAACCTAGGCTAGTTATCCTATGGCGCTATTGTTACTAGTACGTGTATCGTCTATCTATTAATTTTGATTAGATTAGATTATTTGAAATGGCGACCATACTACAATGTAGGTATTTTAAGCCAAGTATAAATGAGGATTGAGTATAAGATGATTGTGGCGCGATCTTGTAGTCTTGTTACTGACTAAGGCTGACATGTTCCTTAGACAGGACTGTTAATTAATAGTCCAACAGCCGATGGCAACTAATGGACCTACAGTTTAACGTGGAATCCGACTACGGCCTCTGAATTGCGAATTAGTCTAATCATGAGGATGGTCTTTGCGGATTAACGCAGTATTCAATAGTGCGGACGTTAATCCACACAAGAGAACACTACACCTACCCACCATCGCTCATAACTATCCACATTTCGTGACCTCCAAGTAGTTGGATTACGGGATGACGCCACAATCCCAGTCAATATACATATATGTCAATAATGTGACACTGTTGACATTACTTTTCTTATAAAACAATCCTTTTCAAAGAAAGCGAACACATCAAGATACGGCTGTAGATTGTAAACGGCGCTAGCGCATCTCCACGAAAGGTCGGTGAGTGTGAAGGCCAATGCCGTGGGAAGCTGTGCTCCAGTTGCGGATCTGGGTCCCTGCACCTCTGGTAATTATTTCATACCGGCATCTAGGCTACGCTCTCGACCTGGAAACAGACAAAGCTACGTCGTCGTGTCGGCGCCGTGTGAAACCAGACACCGCACCGCGGCCAAATTAGCCCATTCCCACTCCTCATGAATGTTTACTTTCCCAGAGAAAGTCTAATGCGATGTGATAGCGAACATGTACAAGTTAATGTCACAGGAACGCGGATGTTCAATTTTTTTTATCAAAAGGCATTCACGAAATTTTGGTTACACGCTTGACCACTGTCACTTTCTTTGGAGTCGATGGATCGGTCCAAATAGTAGTGGTACTAACGCCACCACTAGAGGGGGCTGAAACAATTTTTCCTTTTGGAAATTTAGATACCTGTAACTTATTATTTGTAGTGACGTAAGCGATTGTATACTATTTTATGTAAGAGTACTTACACCTTTTATACGGTATGGCATAAGTAGGCATGTAGGCCTATTTACATTTTGTAAAAAGGTATTCCTTAACATTTTTAAAAGGGAAGGGGGGAAGACCCTATCACCGCCATGTTAAATTTGTGAACTTACTTTTTTACTTACTTTTCTCAGAAACTATAAAAGATATGGAGTTTTTTTATTGGAAGGGGCGGATTACTCCCAAGGCACTTCAGACGTAGCGGCTTTTTGCGCACCCCTGTGTGGGTTGCGGCATTATCACATAGCGAAAAGCCATTGTCGATAGGCGGGATTTGTACCCGGGACCTTGGGCACCAAAACCCCGCGCTCTGCCCCTAGACCAGCGCGCTCCCCATAAGATATGGAGTTAATATTTTATATCTGCATTTATTTATGTATTGTAAACCTACAGAACTAGCGTTATTTTATTAACGTTTTAATTGCTGAAAAATAAATGTTTAACTATTTTTTACGTCAGATTTTTCTACATTCAACATTTTTTCCCAGCAACTAATATTTTATTGCAATAATTCTAGTACTGTAGCTTGGTATTATATACTTGTACAAAGCTTTCAATTCCATGTCTCTTATTGTTCCTGAGAAAAGTGTGCTTTTGTACAAAAAAATCAACTATCGGTAAATGAGCCATAAAGTGCTAATACCATCAAACATTAAACTCGAGACATACAATATATTAGTTTATTTTAAAAAATATATAATTAGGATCATCATACATAAACTCTAACACCAGTTTCTCATAGAGAAAGATTTCTTCTTTAAAACTATATTAAAACAGAAACTTAAAAAATTGTTTACCTTTCACTCCCCTTAGGAAAAACGTCCACACTCTGTTACTACAATATCAACCTTTTGTTAGGGGTTAAATTAGTTGATACCCCAATTACAAATGGCGAAAGGGTCCGGAATCGAACCAAACGGTTCTTGCATTTTGGGGCGATTCCACCTCATCAGGCCTATGTTTACTGCAGTTTGAAAATCCTTTGATTCGGTTAAATATAAGTTAAGTAATAATTTTATCTACTACAGAAATGTAAAAGAATTACGTTCCGTTTACCTGTAGTGTTTTGTGTACCATTCTATTTTTTTACCTTAACATGGTTGGTAAGTAAATTGAGTTATTAATCGTAATTAAGGTTGTACGACTTAATTTAAATCACAATAAAAATTACTGTAACGGACCCCTGAAACGAATTTCCAGCCAAATATAATTCGCCGACGTATTTCCTTAGAGTGACAACTTGTTCCGGTGATCTCCTTTCATCGTCTTAGGAATCTGTGTCAATTGTTCGGTAAAATGCAGAGCGATATCTGCCAACAATGGATCGGGCTACAATGTCCCTATTACCGACCGTGCTGAAGGCTGTATATGGGGCGACGCCTCGACCGGCGAATGCTACGACCACCGTTATGTGCAATATGACTCCAGGTCGTGTTATTAGAGTCGTCATGGGAACAGAGGTTGCGGGTGTAGCGGTGCTGGCGTCCACGGGGCCACGGGGAGGCGGTGGTTGGCCTTGGGACTGCTAACATTAGGGTCTACTTTGCTATCAACTGTTGTCTGGAGTTGAGTCCGAAAAAAACAATTTTAAAGAACTCTTAAGAAGGTTATTAATGTTTTTGATAAAAATTATGAAATTAAAAATCCATTCGCATTGATCGGCGTAACTAAGTTTTTTAATACATCTGTGTACTGTTGCCATAAAATGTGTGATTAAAAGTTGATTTTTACAAATTTTGGACTAATAAGGAAACAATAAATTAATTCTAATGTTTGAGGAATTCAAGGGAGAGAAAATAACTAATTGGAAAGGGTGAGGCCTCAACGACGGAGTAAGTATCACATAATAAATTATAGGATATTAGATTAGATTAGATTAGATCATTGAAATGACAACCATACTACAATGTAGGTATTTTAAGCCAAGTGTGAATGAGGATTGAATGCAAGATGATTGTGGCGCGATCTTCTAGTCTTGTTACTGACTAAGGCTGACATGTTCCTTAGACAGGACTGTTAATTAATAGCTCTTCAGCCGATGGCAACTAATGGACCTTTAGTTTAATGTGGAATCCGAACCACGGCCTCTGAATTACGAATTGGTCTAATTATGAGGATTGTCTTTTACGGATTAACGTAGTATTCAATAGTGCGGACGTTAATCCACACAAGAGAACACCACATCCACCGACCATCGCTCACAACTATCCACAATTCGTGACCTCCAAGTAGCTGGATTACAGGACGTCGCCACCGTCCCAGGATAATAATTCGTCAACCACTCATTGATAACATTAATGTGTCTTAACTTCTTAACTCCGACGGGGGTCAGGGGCAAACTGATTATAGGTAACTTCCTGTCCTAACTTTTACCCTCGATTATGTTATATTACTCTGATTCTTAATTTCGGTCAACTCATTGTCTTGAGAGTTATTGCATGAATGAATGTCAATGTATATTTCAATTTCGAAAACACGACGTTGAACACATTCGGAGATTATGTATGATCTCATCATCTTACAAAAATCTGTGTGGAAATTAAGGTTCTAAGGGAGAATTAATGGTGATTGGCAACTTTCCACTCGGGCCCCCCGTAATCACGCGTTCGCGCTGTTTCGGTGGTCGGTGAGCGCTGCACGCGACCGAAGCACCCTCTGGCGAGAACACCGGCAACTCGCGTGACCTACACCTCTCTCAAAGTCTGCATCCACCGCTCTGACCTAACCTTTCCCAGCTAGAAAACGAGAGTCGTTTCCTGACGAACAAATACAACTAATTGGAAACGGCAAAGTACGAAAGGTGTACGTTTCTGTCACCAACGCTTTTGAATACACATGAACTAATTCTGTTTCTGACCTTTTGTAATGGAATACGTGACCGGGCTGGTTTTACTGTCGCGTCAAACTGTTTTTGCCAACCTCAGGTTTTACTATGGCTCCAAGCTGAAAACATGATTAGATTTAGGAAAATAAGCAATTACAGAATTACTGTGTGACTAAAGGTGACCATAAACCGTGTAATATAGCGTGTTAACACCGGTGACTCACTGTCGGAGTTGAACCATACAGAGGTAAAAACCTACGAAGCTTCAGATTACATTAAGCCTATAGTCGTAGTAGGCCTAGTGTCATCTCAAGCCTCATAATAATTCCGTACTTCAAAATAAATTTAACTACTGTAATAGCAAACGAGATTTAAAATTTTTGTATTTACTTCCCTGTGGGAAACAGGTTAGATCAGATATGTCTAAAGGGAATGTTTTTAGTTCGTCTAAACAGCTCTCCGTATAACCATACGACGTCATTGTTTCAAATTTCGGTCTCGCAAATTGTCTACACCCCCCAGAGCTAAGACATATCCATGTCAAAAATAATAATGATCTGGTCAAAAAATTTGTAAGAAAATCTTAAGTACCCCCTTCGCAGCAAACCTGCTACAGCGAATTTCCAAATCAATAATAATATATAACAGGTTTAATCAATATAAATCAGTTGGCCTATTCTTCTTAAGATTAATTAACATGGGGAAAAGTATGCAGGATTGCTGCTGTGAGGAACACTGAGAGTAGGTATTTCTAACATAAAAATATTTATTTTTACTATTTATACCAAGTTTCATCAACATCTGTCCACATATAAAGGAGTTTACCTATTCTCTATAAGATTAACATAGGAAAAGAGTATGCAGGTAAGCTGTCATGATAAACACATAAACTATTATTTTTAAGAATAAATGGATGGATCTCAACTACATGAAGCTTTATACAAAGTTTCTCTAAAAGTGTTGGTTATCAAGGGAAATGTTAATTTTTCCTTATATTCCATAAAATTAACAATGGAATTCCAAATTACAATGTACTGTGTTTAGATTTTTTTAATATCTCGGTAACCATTGGATATTGCAAAAAACTTTAAAGAACTAAATTATGAAGTTTTTTGAGCTGATTCTAATTGTAAAATATAAAACTGTAAATTTTTAAAAATTATACGTGAAAACACAAAACTATAATTTTGGGGTACAAACCCCCCCAAAATACCCCTCCCGATTGATCGATATTTCTGGTTTACGAACTCGTCTGAGTGAATGTAGGAATACACGTCTCTACCAAATTTGGTTTCGATCGGACCATTTTTACGAGAGTTATCGTGTTAACAGACACATATTACATATGTATAATTTTAAACGACTCCTTTTTTGGTCTCTGGGCACCTCATAATGAAATAATAACATGGTCCCGGGCTTAAGTCTTGCCATGAGACCTACGGTAATAGCTTCTTCCCTATGGGAAATTCGTTAAAAGGTGTTTAAAGTACTTTTCATGTTTCTTAACAGATATTTTAATGTTACCTTTCGATCAGTATGTTTGGAAACATTGCGAGAACGCTTTAAAATTCGCATATTATTATATAAATTTAATTTGAAATCTAACATTTTATTAATACCTCACTATATTTACGTAAAACACGACTGTTTTCGGTCAATAATTACAGCTCAGTAAAATACAATAGGCTATTCAATATTGAACAAACATTTTTTTATTATACATTAAGAGAGTGTTGTAGTTAGGTTCTTTGTTCTTGGTTGTAGCTTGGTATTTTTCATTTTATGGAAGAATAATCGGAGACCAAAACTTTGTTTAGAAAACTATTTTTCTTTTTCAAGATATGAGTTTAGGAACTCGAGTTTCAAAACAGGGAATCATGATCGTGTGCAGAGGCGGGCCAGTTCAACAACCGCGGCCGACAGAGTGAGCTGCTATCAGGGGAGCAGGGATACCGTGGTCTTGTGAATCCATCACCGCAGTGCGAGAGGATAATGGCTACAATTAATGAGGTGGCCGCGCCATCAGCGGTGGTTGCAAATGATCCATCTGACTCCGACTGCGATGGCTGGCCACTCGGCCACTCTGAGCAATCAGCTGCTGCTATACATACTCGTACATGGCCGCGATATTCGCGCATCTCTACAATCAGATTAAAGTTTCAAAGCTCAACCTTTTACATACATAAAATACTCTTTCCTACTTGGTAAGAGAAGTTAAATCCCAAAGCGTGTTTTTAGATTTATTTTAATAAAATTAAATATTGATATCGTCTTCTGGGATGGTGGCGTGTCATGTAATCCAGCTACTTGAAGGTCACAAATTGTAGATTAGCTATGAGTGATAGTCTGTGCATGGGATATGCTCTGGGGTGAATTAACTTCGGCACTATTGAATGCTTAGTTCATCCGCCAAGACCATCCTAAAAATAAGATTAGTTCGTAATTCAGAGGCAAAATGTCATACGTTTAAAAATAATCGCACGTTAAACTGTAGGTCACGTAGATACAATTGGCTGTTGGACTATTAATTAACAGTCTTATGTAAAGAACATGTCAGTAACAAGACTACAAGATCGTTCCACAACATCTTCTCATTCCACACTCATTCCTCATGCATACTTAAAATAGCTACCTGGGTAGATAGCCATTTCAGAAAGGTAATAATAATAAAAAATGCTTAAGAGTCATTTCTTTCATTTATATATCAAACAAACTTACATATTTTATAGGCCTATATAAAGTAGAGGAATACCATATGAAAAATCAAATCCAACTATCGACTTATTCATGTATAACTATATAAATTTTGTCGAAATGAGGAACGAGATTATTTTAATTATATCTGCATTAGCTTAATTTCAAACATAGGTATCCGATATTCAGTGACGCAGAATCTTTAACGTGTAATCCCTGCCAGTTGAATTTGTTTTAGAATTCTCATTTTAACGCAAAGAAACGTGAAATATTATAATAAATATTTTCGATTATATGTACAAATTGTCACTAGTCAAACGGATACTTATTAGTACACATGACAAGGCATGTTGTCTACATGCTCCGGCCATTGTCGAAATTAACACAGGATTAGATTATCGTTTACAAGGTGTAACGCGTATCCGGAAGTGAGAAGTGGCCAACGTCGGTAACGGTTCTGTATAGTAATAGCGCTTATTAATTGCTCCAGTTGCCGCTAGATGGAGTAACTGGATTAGGTGTTCCCCTCTGTTTGTATAGTAGGCCACATGTCCGTTTGGCCGTGAGGTGGCGCCGCCGCCGCAGCCGCGTCGAGAGAGTGCAAGGTGCTGGCAAGTGGCAACCAGATACTTACAGATTACTGTGCACATATCGATACGAAAATAATCATAAATCACTAATCACCTGATGAAAATTGGATATATATTACGTAAAATTACTAGATTGTAGGGTTATAATACCTGATGTCTTCAATCCAATGTTCTTTTCAACACTACTAGTTTCGGGAACTATTCATTTTCAAGTGTACTTCAAGTGTGTCTTTAGGTTATTTCAGGATGTCTTTTTTATTCTGTTTTACCAATGGCAGGCTCAACTAAAGCTATGCAGCCTCGAAGCTAATTATTTTTTAATGAAAATTCACTTCAAAAACCAAAATTGAAAAATCAACGCTCAAAATTTGCCGAACATTTGATCAGTACAAACCACAATGTGAGCAGCTGCAGAGAAAATCTCCACATCCTGCATAAATATAAGAAAGGCCTCCTGATGAACGTTTTAGAGTCGTTCGAATTATATAGAGCGATAAAAAAGTCTCCTGATAATGTCCTCATTGAAAAATTAAATTTTGGTTCTAACATATTATTTGACAGGATCGAAGATATTGTTTGTGGAACGCCAAATAAACACGATCAACAGTTTACCTTACCCCAAGGTCAAAACCGTCAAACAGGTATCGGCTAGTCGAGCCGTTGGTCTTAAATATTATACAGCATTTGACTTTTTTGTGGTATGTTGTTATTTCTGTACTTTAATTTTCTTGAGGGTTTCACATGTTTTCTTTTAGCGATAAGTATTTCTCATTGTTAGGCCTATATGTTAATTTGTTATATGTTCATGACATGTTCTCAATGTACATTTTTGTATCTCGAGTCAGAATAAATAAATCTTCTTCTTCTTCTTCTGCGTTGTAAAGTGTTTTAAAATTTTTTGTATGTCGCCAGACAATAATTTTAAATTTAAAAATGATATGTTAAATATTATTTATTTACAAAAGAAGACATCCTGAAATAACCTAGACACACTTGAAAATGGGAAAATTGTTCCCGAAACTAGTAGTGTTGCCAGACACTTTTGATTGTGAATAATACTACATACTTTACTCATAATCATAGATTAATATAACTCCCCTTAATATGTTATGATTTCCTTATTCTGTGGTTCTATAGTAAGCCTCTGGCGTAAGTATAAAATCCACCCAAATAAGTTAGTTAACAGTACAAGTCATATTCATTTCATCAGAGCATAAATACTAAAGTAAACTACTGTAATTCATTGCCTGCTCTCTTCTTTTGTACACTTGAATTATCTACATGACTAGACAGTAGATAACCTTAACAGCATAAATCAATACGGTTCATTATTGTATATAGTATACGTGTGGTTTATTGTAGACTGGCTGGGTAGCATCGCCCCCTACTCACCCCGTAGTCTGAATGCCCAGTTCAAACCGAACCCAGTAGCCAATGTCAGGATTTGGTCCTTTCCTTATAAAAAAGGTTAAAATACCACTGGCGTTGAAATACACAAGAATACAAATTAGTTAGCCACACTACAGGAGCTGTCCGACCTATGAGAGGTGGACGTGTGATCACTGACCACTCTACAAGAGCTGCCCTACAAGGCGCCGGCTACAGCTACAAGCTGTCCTACACCGTGTAGCTTGTAACGAGTTTATTAACCCTCCTGTTAAGTCCTGGCAGCTTGTACGCGTCATTTCGCATCATGGAGAGTGCTTTTTAAATCACTGGAATTACCTTCATGCACTATGTAGATGAGACGAGTCCACCTTCTTTGACAGCCAATCTCAACGGCTATTTACTTAGAGGTTTTCATTAATCTAATGAGTTGCAAGATATAATTGAAAATCCAGTTAAACTAGATGGAAATATGACGTTTTAAATCGTTTAAGGTGAGGATGTAGGATTTACTAATGGATGAAGAATAACTGGTTTTTGTTAAGAGGTTAACTTATTCAAGTAGGCTTATACAAGATTTATAATATAATTATAACATAAAGAAATAATCTAAGTTGTCTTCATGTTTCACGAAATAAACGTTCTCAGATTTGAAAATCATATAAAAATTATATAATGTGAATACAAGTTAAAAGAAAATTATATTGAAATTCATGAAAACTAACGTAGGCTTTGTTTTTAAAAAATATACAGTTTGTCTACATCATTATCAATTGAGAATCGACCTTGAAGATCCTGAAAATATTCAAATCAGAAAGATTCTAAGATAATATGTTGGTTAACCCACGAACTAAAACGAATAATATAAAAATCTATGTATGAGTACATCAAAGACATTCAAATATTTAATAGTTTTCAAAAATTTTACAATATCTTTATAGTTTATTGCGGTTATCTCTACGTTGATTCCTAAAAAACAGGTAAGGAGTAAATTCAGAATGGATGATTTTATATTTCAAAAATCTGTTTTTATATCATCAATAATCATAATCATATATTTTTTATATCATCTTGTATCTCAATGATATATTTCTAGTTATTTAGGAAGAATGTAAAGAAAACATTACCTTTAGACATATCCATGATCTAACCTATTTCCCACAGCAAAGTAAACATTTTTTCTTGGTAATAATCTTTTAGAAAAAAGATCATTACCACGTACGTAAAAATAACAAAATACGAATGTTGCAATCAAGAAGGCTTCAATTTTTAAATGTGATTACATCCTTGAAGGGCAAGAATTGTGGATAGTTATGAGGAATGGTTTGTGGATGTGATATTCTCTTGTGTGGGTGAACGCACTATACGTTCACCCGCAAAGTCCATTCTCATTAGACCAGTTCTTAATTCAGAGACAAAATTGTGGTTCAGACTCCACATTAAACTGTGGGTCCCTTATTCGTCTTTGGTTGTGTAAGGCTACTAATTAACAGTACTGTCTAAGGAACATGTCAGCTTTAGTCAGCAGCAAGACTACAAGATCGCTCCATAATCATCTTACACTCACATTCCTCAGTCATATTGGGCTTAAATCACCTTGGCAGGTCGCCATGTCAGACAGATAATAATAATAAATATAAAATATACCGACCTCAGAAGTCATTACCTTTAAGTGATAAAACTACCAGAGTTTACTAACATTACCCATCATTCATACAGCATTTTTCTGTGTGAGAGGCGAAAGTCGGAGCCAACCTGTGACGTCGCAACCGGTTGTCCCTATCACGAAACACCTACTACATATTCACATCATGAATGATGACTGTTGTGATGAATGGTCATAGAGACAATGTCGGTGTCATTAAAATGTCGTCAGCAGAGGCCTTGTGTGGTTGACCCACAATCTCATCTGCTTCTGCGCAAGAAAGCTCTAATATAAACCAGCTTTGTTCTGCTAATGTCGTGGGAATAAGGCTTGGGGGCGTACAGTTGGTAATTGGACCATTATTGTAAGTTTAACTTGGAATTAAAAGTAACTATACAGACGTGTATGCAGATTCCGTTATGCGGTGGTATTGTTTTCCCGAGACGCATCAATAAAAAGGTGGAAGTCATTTGATCAAATACACATATTATTAAAAATTTTCTTACACGTGCGCACATTTCCAGCAATCGGCAAATGGTGATTAAACGTAGTTTTAAAGTCAACTATATTTTTATAGCCCTAAACTTGATTTAATAGTTGTAGTTTAGTGTACCTCCGCAAATGTAGCATTACCTACTGTGGTTTAAGTTTAATAGCTGGCTCAGCTAAGGTTGGTTTAGGTTACTTGAAGCAGTATGTCTCAAATACTGTACAGAACTAACTTGTGTGCAATTCCTTGCAGTATTGCTGCTCCTACCCAGTCTGAATTTTATGTCTTGTATCTTTTTTATGTTATCCAGTTTTGGAGACATTTGTATATAGTAACATATACTCACCTTTATCATTCCTTATCTCTTCTTCCTTTTCTTACCTTCAGTTTAGTATACCAAATGGGATACTAAATAAAGATTTGATATCTATAGACAAGATAAAGGTAAATTAATTTTATTATACTTCAAATAATCATCAGTAAACATTGCATACAAGTTCACGATGATGAATGGACGTTGTACAGTAGTTCATGGGACGTCTCGTATTGAAAGCCATTTGAAAACATGGTGTAGTTGTTGTTGTAGTTGCTTTAAACACAATATTTTACATAGATTACATTAAACATTTTACAATCCATTAAAAACATTAAGTGTAAAGGAACTGGTTAAAATGTTTTCAATTAAATTTCATTGTATTTTTATTAGTTTTTAGATTTTTTTATCAATCTGAAAATAAAAATACCAAAGCTCTCTACACAATGTATTAATTATACAGAAAAAAAGAGTTATACTTGCTATTTCTTTAGACAAGTTTTCTTTGAAACTGAGTTCCCAAAGCTTTTCGGTCAAAATCGACACGCACTTGATTTTCATTATACATCATAATAGAAGTGAATAAAGAAGCATTTTATTAGCTAACACATGTATTTTCCTCCAATAATCCTCAATTGGAATCTAATAGACCAACACTTTCAAAAGTAAGTATTCGACTGTTTTCTTTTTCTTTCCACTAGTTTGATGAAACCCAGCATAATAATGTTCTTATTGTAAGTAAGAGTGAACACGGTAAAGTTAGATGAGGTGACAATAAAGCCATTCCATTCCGATAATAACTAATCACTTTGATCGAGGAGGGTTGAGGACATATTACCACGGACACAAGAGTCCCCGCGCGGCATCGTGGCATCGTCCTCTCCTAGCTACCCACAGCCCACATCTAGCCGCATTGTTGTATCCAGGCATTATTTTCATTCAATGTTAATCCCACGGCTCTGAGGACAGACAGTCTCCGTTAATTAGGGATTAGCGATTCCAGCTTTGAAACCCGCCGTCCGTAATTGCGCAGGGACATCCTTGCTTTGATATAGTACAAATAAACAAGCGCGCCAGTTTAAACTAAGAGGTTGGCGCACCTGCCTCCCGGGGACTACCGCATCCGCAAATGAGGGGTGGAAATTCTTTCAATTTCCTCATTGGATTACTTCAATACGTGTCAGTTGGGAATATTTCTTCGTATAGTTGGCTAATATTTTGAAATAGCCTAGTAATTAAATTTATATCTTGTAATTGACATACACAAATCTGTGGATCCTCGAAATACAACACACTTGTGTTGTGTTAATATAAAATTTTAGTTAGGAAAATCTTTGAAATGCTGTAAAACCCCAGCAATTCAATATTCATTTGTAAGTATCGTTCGGTCTTGAACATCAGAACCTTCAAAATCAGAAAAAATAAAAAATATTTATACTACTTACTTTAAGTTAACTATAGGCCAACCGTACTATTCGGTAAAATAACTCAAAACTTGTATATTAAATATAAATCTTAAGTTTATTGACATGGATATATCTGGGGGGGGGGTATTAGCAGATTTGTGGAACGCAAAATGTGCAACGGAAATGTTTAGATTCCGATTCCATAGAAACTACTAGAGCTATTGTACTGAATTTTTTAGATGAGCTGAAAACATTCCCTTTAGACATATCCATGTTTTAACCTATTTCCTACAGGGAAATAAATATAATGATTTTATTTTAATTTTCAACTTCTTTAAACATCTTTCTAATAATATTTATGTTTAAACAAACACATATTCCTGGAACAGCAATAACTGTATCGTTGAAACACCGACCGTAAGAAAGCTGGTATTCGACAAGGGAGCAGGTTCAGACCCAAGTTGTTCCAACCGTTACCCGTGATTATGCGACGTCATGGATGCGGTTGTGGTCGCCTCTCATTACGACGTCGATGTCTTTCTCATGAAGTGGATATTTCCATTGTCACGTCCAGTAGCGTACTGCACGTGCCTGCACAATTCCACCGAGAATCTCCAACAAAGATACGAACCTTCGTTTGAGAGAACGTTAGAAACGAATAAAAAAATAAAAAACCTAACAAGAGTCTTCATTTTTAATAGCTTCCTGCTTAGTCAACGGGTTTAAGCTTTTTGCGTAGAATTATGTTTATTACGTTATTACGTTACTAAGCATATGACATCACCGTTTCAAATTTTGGTCTGATGGATTGCAAATACCCCCAGAGATAAGACATATCAATTTCAAAAGATAATTTTCATGGTGGTACAACTAAAACTTAATAATTAATTGTTTTGTTTTATAAAAACATAATAGGCCTACAAATTTTAAATCACTTTGTTATATTTTACACCTCAACAATGACATGGCCAGTAATACTGTTAAGAGATTAACATTTTCTTATGGGGCTAACACCCATTATGTCACCATTGACGAGTATTCTTATTGATAGAGTATTCCAATGAAATAAAAGAATAAATTGTTCAATTCACTGAATCAAAATGTAGATTCACTACGACAAATTGTTCACAGAATGAACTTTTGGAAATTGAGTTCGGGATGGATCCTTGTGAAGGGGGAATCATAAATTGTTAATAAAGAAATAAGAAATATTTCAAATACGGCTTAAACTAGGAAGATTTAGGAAGGAAACATCTGATTTACCCCAGTTTGTTTCCAATCTATAAAATAGTGAAGATGTATTTAAAGTGCATTTACAACTGATTTGACGATTCTAAGCTGGACAAATTTGTTACCACGTGTAATTTGACGAATTTAGATATTTAAAAAATAATAATTGCTTGCTCAGAAAACTAAATATTCAAATAAAGTAACTTGCAGATTCTGATTGTATTTCTGTCGCCTGTAGGAGTGTACGGCATTTTACAACACACCGCATATCATTTCGTGGTCGTTGTTTCATGGTGAGGTTAAGAACCTGGGAACCTTGGCCGAAAACCTTACCCTCGAGTCACCAGCAACTTTCACTTGCTGATAGGACAGCTAGCAACACTGATAAGCTGCCAGCCACTCAGCTCGAGAAGTCCAACTGCGCATCCATGTTAATATCATTGTTAAAATCACATGTGACAACGAGTTTTTGCTCATAGAATCGATTCCATTAAGTTAGTAAAGCACCGTCAAATTTATTTGTGAAAATATTTTCCACAATTTCAGATAAAAATTTGGATTTTTAGTTTTTCACGGTTCCTCCACAACATCTGGTTGTGCATCTTCCAATCTCCAAAGAATGCATTACATTAACTAGGTTGTCCTGAAACTGTATGTATAAACAAATTAAAGAAAAGTGAAGCCCTTGTTTATTATATTTGTCACTATTTCTGACCATTTCACATAAAGATAGTTGATACTGTATTTTCAAAATCTTAGCTCGTTGCACCTCACCATATGTTCACAGTAAAAAGCGTCGCAGGAAACATTACAATTCAGCTGATCACAGAGCAAGTAACATTTCCCAGAAAGGAGCGCAGCGTGTAACACAATCCCGGCCGCACGACTTTTCGTACTCTATGGATACGAGTGTTCCAGTACTGACTAATATACTGTGTTATAGAGCTACTTATTATCTACATAAATTGCTGATACAGCACCAAAGCTATAAGGGACTCATTGATGTGTTTTGTTAAGTTTTAGATTAGATTAGATTACTGAAATGGCAACCTACCCAGGAAGGAATTTAACCCAAGTATGAATGAGGATTGAGTGTAGAATGATTGTGGCACGATCTTGTAGCCTTGTTACTGACTAAGGCTGACATGTTCCTTGGACATGGCTGTTAATTAATAGACCATCAGCCGACGGCAACTAAGGGACCTACAGTTTAACGTGGAATCCGAACCACGGCCTCTGTTACGTATTGGGCTGATTATGAGGAAGGTCTTTGTGAATTAACGGAGTATTCAATAGTGCGGACCTTAATCCACACCGATCATCGCTCACAACTATCCACAATTCTTGAACTCCAAGTAGCTAGATTACAGGACATCGCCACCGTCCTAGTCAATGGTGCAAGACAGGAAATACAATGTAACACCATAAATAATGAAAACAATTATCATCATATGCTCAAGAAAAAATAGCATTTGTAAACTCTAAATAAATATACTTTATAAAACCCCCTCCCAAATTCAAGCACTGCCCATTTAATTTTTAACAAAAGACAGGTCATTAATTTCAGACTGCAGTATTGAATATTTGATTGATATCTTGGATACAGTTAGACGTTTTAATAGAAATGCAAAGTTCGTGTAGAGGTGGACTAGGTTTACATAGCGTGTGTTCAATGAAAGCCAGTTGGAATCGGTCCAGCGTTCACTGAGCTCCTTTAGACCGAGAGAAAACGACGATAGGGAAATTAATTTGTAAATATTCATTGAAGTTGAACATTTTAATTGCAATTAAACATAAAAAGCAAGCCGCCTCTTTTTTATATATTTGTGAAACTGTAATAGTTAGATAAAGTAAGGAAACCTTACAGGACAAACAGGAGATATGATGCAACAATACTTACAAATTAGTTTCACTTTTACTGTAATATCTGTTGAAATAAAATCCATTTTACAGCCTCTAAATGTCTCACCTAACACATTAAGGCTGTGATAACGCTCCCATCTCGGCGTCTCAACCCGGTCCCGTTTCCTTATTGGTTATCCACGATCGTTGCCATCAGGCCCCACCTACACCATTGTTGCGTGATATACGTCGTTTACGGTTGCCCCGAGGCCGCTTCGGTCCAGGACCACCAAATCCCCGACAGGAAGATTGCACGGTTGGGTGTTCGGATTTTAAATCACGCCTCGTGGATTTTGCACCTATATCCGCAACGGAGGTTACGTAATGGGGCGCCCCTGGGAAGGTGTTGTAAAATCCTTAGGTATCGAGGACTTAAGCTTTTAAGTCTTAGTTTGACTGGGACGGTGGCGACGTCTTGTAATCCAGCTACTTGGAGGTCACGAATTGTGGTCATTTATGAGAGATGGTCGGTGGATAGAGTGTTCTCTTGGGTGGACTAAGGTCCGCACTATTGAATACTACGTTAATCCGCAAAAGCCTATCCTCATGATTAGACTAATTCGTAATTCAGAGGCCGTGGTTCGGATTCCACGTTAAACTGTAGGTTCATTAGTTGCCATCGGCTGTTGGGCTATTAATTAACAGTCTTGTTTAAGGAATATGTCAGCCTTAGTTAGTAACAAGAGTACAAGATCGAGCCACAATCATCCTACACTCAATCCTCATTCATACTTGGTTTAAAATACCCACATTGTAGTATGGTTGCCATTTCAATGATCTAATCTAATCTAAATTTTATTTTCATAGCATTACTTCGAAAAAATAAATCATGTAACTCCATCTTTTAAAGGAATACTTTGATTTGCTAGACCACATTAAGGTATTGTATAATACTAGAGTGACATTTACCCTTGGAATGATGACCACGTTCAATGGAGGATTATGGATTTAAATGTCCCTGGCTAACATCTGGACTGAGGCCGGGCAGAAGGTCAGAGGTCTTATCAAATCTTTAAGTTGCATATACGCAATGCCCAATTCATCACAAACTGTTATAACAAACAATGCGAGTTTCATCGAGCTTAATGCGGACACTTTCGGTTATGATTAAGAGTGTCTACTAAGGACTAAAATAAAAAAAAAACTTGAAAAACTATTGTATAGATATTGTAAAGAAATATAGATAGCTAAATAAGAAAGAATAAAGTGTTAGGAAGAGCGCGAATGAAGATGATGCTGTACATTATCCAGTCACTTCCGGGCTTTATTGAAGACGCACGACCTGCCTGGGATGCGTGACACAGTTGAGCAATTGCGAGACGCGCGGCGCCCCTCAAGGGAACAGCTTCAGCCCGTTGTTGTTACACGAAAAACTAACCTGAATTTCACTTGGATACATGTTTTCGACCAAAACCAGCTTGAGTTTTTCATATTTTTGGGGATTTTACGGTTTGTTTGGGCTTTCAGCACTATATAAGTTTATAAATTTAAGTAATTATTTCCTTGTACCTATACTAAACAAATAAATTAATTTTATTATATTAGGATAAATTTAAGAGTTTATGGACTATACCGATAAGCAACATTTATGCAGTAAGGCAAGATACATTAATGTGTTCCACTTAAAATAAATATTATCAAATATTGTTTACGATTGTACGTTTACGTAGAAGATCTTTTACTGTACATAAAAATGTTGAAACTTGTTATCAATTTACTATACAATATGAGATATAAAAACACATTCAGTACGGTGTTTGTTTGTTAGGTATTGTAGCCTACATGAAACTATGTTGTGATTACTAAAGGGCAGTTGAGTGACTGCAGATTAGTTGAGGGAAAAAAGCTTTAAATACGACCTTGAAATTTATTTCGATAAAGAAAAAATCTGGAAAGAGAAGAAAAACGGGATTTAATGTTACATGTTTTTATAAATTCACACTCAAAAACGTCGTTATTAGACTACTTCGCTCTTATAACTGGAATTCAAATAGGAAAAGCGGGTTTCCTTTTAATGGACGTCAACCTTTTCTTATTGAGTTTACATAAACAAAATTGAAAATCTTGTTTACTTTTTAGGTCAATAATATCAAGCACAAGTACATATAAAACAACAGAGATAAAACTCCGTAGATAAGAATTTTTGAAACATTTTTTACGTTTAAGTCTTTAAGTAAATTAATAACATATAGAGGAATACATGTATATTTAGCAAAAACGATAATGTTATTCAAGAATATATTCAAATTAAAGCAAGTTATGATGAGTTATGAGCTGACCGGGCGAACACCTGGCTCCAGAAACTTTTCAAAGGGACAGGAGGAATGTTAATATAACAAGTGATGCACGACCTTGCTTAACATGGCTGGAGCGATTCCAAACTGAGCGTGAATTAATTACAATGTGTAGTGGCCAATGACGGCACAAGAATCTGCTTATTATAAATGACATTTCAAGGAACGGTTGCCAACGCCGCGCCGGCACAACAGAGCGAAAAGATCGTCCGCAGCCGCAGATGACCTTCACATTTCCAGGATATCCCCTCCCCATTGATTCTGCGTGGTTAACAATAGATCCGCCGTACCACGCATCTTGGGCATATTGGTCATTACTGTTCTTGTCTGATTGTCGATGAGATAACAAGTAACTCAAGACGATAGACATATCCCATTTTTTTGTATATAAAAAAATATAGTAGACCAGTATATTATACAATTTCACCCAAATAAAATGTTATAGTGTGCAATCAAATTTTCTATTTAATTTTATTCCAAAACCTATAGAATAAAGTAAATATATTTAAGTGTGTTTAATATGTTACAATCTTATCTGTCAGTCATTTGAGATTTTCTAAATAACAAAATTCATGTTCATGACATCCCATGTTATTGTTCACTCGAATTAATGCATTTCAGCTTCAAAATTCAGCATTTCAGTTTAATATACCACTTGGAACGTGTATTGAGGATGGGCGAGGGCCAGGAGCGCCAGCCACGAGTGCTCCAAACGCGAGAACTCCAACCAACTGTTCAAACAGAAGTACATTAGCATAGTCATTCCATAGGACGTGAGAAGAAACGACACTGCATCTGGCAAATTACGCCCTGTACAGATCAGCTGTTCTATTACGACGAGGCTGTAACCTCGCGTTTTGCTGTAAGCAGCACTTATTGCAGCAATACACCGCCATATACATTATTGGAAGCGTCGGACGTTCAAGCTCAACCGATTTCAGTTGGACGTGCTTCGAATGAAATGGGCAGTAAATTAGGATCTTCCGCCGATACTGTTGTAAAAGCGGGATAAAACTTGGTCTCCAAATATAAATAGAATTGTATGACCTACGGTTCGTGTAAGCTCTGAGGACTGGCACTAGCGAACCTATGACGTTATTTGACGTAACTTACCTAATTTGATATAGCCGTACGTTATGTATCCGGGGCCAACGGCTTAACATGCCTTCCGAAGCACGCAATCACTTCCGGTGCATCGTTGCTAAATAATTAAATGAAAATAATGTTATGTTACTGCTTTGCATGAACAAAGTATTCATGCAAAATACTTTGCATGAATACTTAGTCCCCATAAGTTTAACATTAGAAATTTAAAACGCCATAAAATAGAAACATACAGTATTAAGTTTTCGAAAATTTCGTTTAAAAAAACCTTCCCGGATACATATAGAGCAACTACCTAAAATTTCATTTGCAACGCATAAAGGACATTCATTAATTCATTCATTCATTTGCATATAGAGAGATATGATTTTATGTGATATTCTTTTTATTAATAAATAAACGGCATAACCAACTAGAACACTATACTCTGGTGATTAATTTAATATGACATAATGAATACAATCTATTAAGTAAATTGCATTCACATCAAGGATTTTGCTCTCAGCCTCAACCCTAATACAAGATAATAAGTGCATGATGCATCAAAGTAATCACAAAGTGCAATTGTAATGCCGAGATACTGCAGTATACAATAGGAAGATGTTCCCACCCACACAAACACAGCCATCGCCATCTGATAGCAAGGGACCAAGGTCATGATTGCATCGACTAGTTCCCAACCTGGTTGTCTTCAATGAAACAAACAGATATTTTGCTCATCCGGTTAAAGATGGCGATCTGTCTTCACAACATGACAAATCGTTGCTGTCCGGCTTTGGCAAGCGGGATTTGGCTACAGGATGTTGGAGATGGTATCTGAATGTTAATTCGAGGCTTACGATGGTTCTTAATAGACCTTACAAACACCAGCTGTGTGCGATTGGCAATAATGATTTAGTGGTGGATCATTTGCAAACGATATACCTGGTTTTTTATGATTAATATTGTAAATTTATTGAGTTTTTGTCAACTATGGATTACTTTTCTCGAACTTTATGAAGTAGGTACTTCTCTGTCAGAACGAATGTATTCAAACCCAAGATATACATATCCACCACTTCCACTACGTCACTGAATTTCAATCGAATCACCTAAGAAAATCGTAAATTTCAAACCGTTACATCCAGCAGCATAATTAACACGCGTGTAACTAATTAATTCCCCTGAACCATAGAGGATTAGTTGGACTAGTTAGTTCACATCAGGTAAATTGCTTGAATCCTTCCTTATGTGTCCACCTAATTGAAGGCGGAAATGAACCCCGAGCTGACTTACAACCTGAACCCCTGGTTCCCACGACTCCTAATAAGACACAGTATGTAGATGCGCTGCGTTACACCGACTTGGTGACGAGTTCCATCTGCATGAAAAATTAGCCGCGGCTTGTCTCTGAGGGATCTCCCCTAACGATTCCCAGGGTTCGTTAGATTCAGTTGATGGTTTCTGGAAAATACGTGGGGAACGGAGATTCAAAACATGCTAATATAGAGGATCTGGTTCGTGTCGCATGTACGAGGCATGCTTGAAGATAAGTGAAAATGCACCAACTCAAAGAAGGTTTCAGGTGTTAATTTGATCCATCAATCTTTGATCAAGTTTTTAATCCCAAGAGCGAAATCGTATCATATATTTGATGACATTCTATAAAAAAAGTATCAATTTTTACCCTTTTTAGCTTCTGCTGAAGGGGGTTCATCTATGGTTCAATCTTACTACCACCACTTCCTATCAACTCTTATGAATTGCTTAACAAACTTTCCAAACAAAGAATTATTTCTAAATTATCATATTTGACCATACATGAATATCATCTCACATATTTTGTACCAAAAAATGTATTTACTTCCCTGTGTGAAATAGGTTGAATCATGGGTACAGGGAATGTTTTCATTTAATCTAAACAGCTGTTCTTATTCTTATATATTACAAATTCAATACAATCTGGTAGTTTTTATGGATGTACTTTGTTTTGCGTTACACAACAACGTTAACACCCCCAGAGCTTAGACATATCGTCCAGCATATCCCCAGATAAAGTTAGATCACTGTAATGTCCCTTTATATTACCAACACACTGGAAATAGAAAGCGAACACATTTCAACTGTAGAAAACGTAATAAATTTGATACGAATACATTGATTTATTTTTCTAAAGAAAATGCCGATGGTTGAAACCACTTCGTAACGTACGCTGCATCAAAGGAATTCCTATGAGGAAATAGAGCCGGAATGCATTTTTATGTAAATCGTCACCTCTCCCCGTCATGTTAAGGTCCGATCAGATTAGATAGAGAGATGTTAGCCCGTGTCTCGTCCTATTAGAGGAGCTAGTGACAGGACCCGGTGGGGCGGAGCCCCTCAACACCGGCGGTGAGTTGCGCGGAAGCGTTGTGGCGGACGGCGGCCCAAAGAGATGGTATCTCCGCATCGCTGATCTACGCCCAGATCCGATCTCGAAATGAGCCGCTAATTTTGCCCAATAACTCAGATCCGCCGTCCTGTGTGCCTGCGCGCCTGGCCCACCTATAAAGTCTGATCAAACCAGAAGCAGAGGACTTCGGTGGGATGCCGCTGCGTTGGAAATGCGACTGGTTTGGTCGGGTTTGAGTGGCATTAACAGATTTGTATTTAATAGCAGACGTTTATCAGTGGTATTTAGTACGGGATTTATTAAACTAATGATTACTCACAGTCATCTACAATTATATAAACACGTAATTAGTGGACGTTCAGTAGGGAAATAAACTATTCTACAGCTGCACAAAACTAAAATTTCATTATATAAGTTAAAGAATGGTTTATTGTGCATTATTTTCTAGAATGTTTATATATTTCAAAACCTCGTGATATTATGTTAGTAGATGAATAAAACCTCAAAATCTAATTTAAACACAAATATTCCTTTACCAAATATATATTTGACATATTTAATATCTGTAGTTTTTATGGATGTACTTTGTTTTGCGTTACACAACAACGTTAACACCCCCAGAGCTTAGACATATCCATACCTAAACGTCCAGCACATCCCCAGATAAAGTTAGATCACTTTAATGTCCCTTTATATTACCAACATACTGGAAATAGAAAGTGAACACATTTCATCATTACAAGAAAAGCCAACCTTAAATAAACCGATCAGTGGAATACACTTTGATTATTTCTAAAGAAAATGCCGATGGTTAAACGACATTCCTTAATAAAACAAAAATGCATTGACGTTTATGTATATATACTTCAATAATTTTCCGATCAGATTAGATAGAGCCGGAATGCATTTTTATTAATAATTATCCAATCTATTACCCCCCAGCGTTAAGGTCCGATCAGATTAGATAGAGAGATGGTGTTGTTGGGAGTGACAGGACGGCCGGTGGGGCGGAGCCCCTCAACAAAGTTTCGTGGAAAACGGTTGATATACGCCCAGATCCGATCTCGAAATGACTAATATTGCCCATAAGAATATACTTCCGCGTCCTGTGTGCCTGCGCGCCTTCAAACCAGAAGCAGAGGACTTCGGTGGGATGCCGCTGCGTTGGAAATGCGACTGGTTTGGTCGGGTTTGAGTGGCATTAACAGATTTGTATTTAATAGCATTTGTTTTAGTTTTTTAAGTACGGGATTTAATTAACTAATGATTACTTCGCCTTTATTAGTTTTGCGGAAAAATAAAACAAGATTTTTCTACAAAAACCCCTGCACAAAACTAAAATTTCATTATATAAGTTAAAGAATGGTTTATTGTGCATTATTTTCTAGAATGTTTATATATTTCAAAACCTCGTGATATTAGGTTAGTAGATGAATAAAACCTCAAAATCTAATTTAAACACAAATATTCCTTTACCAAATATATATTTGACATATTTAATATCTGTAAGAATTAATTTTGTTTAATTAAAATACAGAATCACCCACCAGTTTAACACAAAATAAAAAATTAACCTACAAAATGTCGATGAAAAACAAAATGGTAGCGGTTTAAATCGTTCATCATTGTTACAAGCCGCAAAGCCAACCTTAAATAAACGGTATCAGTGGACGACTGACGCGTACTTTATTATTTCTTAAGTCAATTTAAACGACAATCTTTAATAAAACAAACGTATGCATTAACGTTTATGTATATATAATTCAATAATTTTAATAATTTGAATTTGAATTTTTTTAATAATTATCCAATTTCTATTACCCCCCAGCGTAATACCAAGTTTTTTTAATGGTGTTGTTGGGTGATGTGACCTTACTCTATACAAAGTTTCGTGGAAAACGGTTGGGATATAAGGAAGAAATTGATTTTTTAATATTCTCCATAAGAATATACTTGGGTGCTTTCAGACAATGTACTGTTTACCATGGACATTAAATTTGACTTTTCTCTGGAACCGTTAGTCGTAGACTAATGATTCAAAATAGCTATTTGTTTTGTTTTTAAGCTTGTTTTAATGGTGTTAGTCAAATTATGCTTCGCCTTTATTGTTTTGCGGAAAAATAACACAAGATTTTTGACATTTAAAAGCCCATACTTTTAAAACCGATATTTTGAGAAATGCGGGTGGTGTAGTTTTTTTTATCTCATAAAGGATTATAAACCATATAATTTTAATCAAAATCGTTAGAGCCGTTTTTGAGAATTCTTCATTTTACGTGTTTTTTGGAGTTTTTGGGGGTAAAACGCCCTTAAAAATTAAATATTCGAAAAAATAAAAAAGTCCCGAGAAACCATGGATTATTATCTGCCGAATTTCGTGAAAATCGGACCGATAGTCTCGTCTCTAGGCTTCCATATATCCCCACACACGGACAGACATCATTAAAAAACCACTTTTTTGATTGAGGGGGACACCATAATGGATATAAGTACCAATAAACTCAAATTCAAAAATGCTGACGAAAACAATACTTTCTCTTTATCTATCACATAGAAGGATAAAGTAAAAGGATGCAAAACAAAATGGCGATGGTTTGTAAATTTAAACCGATAAACTTTACCTTTACCTTTACTTTAACCGATAAACTTTAAACCGCTGACATTTTGTTTTAGCCTTTTTTTTAGACCTTTTGAAGTCCAATTTGTTGAATTCAAATTTAAAATACCTAAGGTTTTATACAATATTTGATGTATACTGCAACTTAAGAATTACCTTTTACCCTTCTTTTTAGGTCGATCTATTATGAGTTATATGATGGGAGAAATATGATCAACATTAACACAAAAAAAGTAACTTCTATTACCAGTAATTAAATGGCAAATTTTAATGTGGTATCTCCTTTCGTTTATTAAGTTATTAAGTGGTCCTTAACACTTAATTATAACCCCTGTAAATGTGCACAGCATATTTATAGAGTAACTGTGTAACAGCTGATTTAGCAGTTAGCGGTCATATAGTCAATGGACCGTTGGCCTTGGTCGTGGGACGGGGTTTACGGGCCCAGGTTCACGGAGTCACAGCTTTCCCAAGAGCGCGGAAAACTCGCTCGGATTACCTCCGTTATCCGTGCTCGTAATCGCTAAATTAACGATATATATAGACACGTTGCTGGTCACGGAACCGTAAACAATGACCTAACTAAACTGTTTAGGAAAATAATCCTCTCGCTATAGTGGTGGGAAAGGATTGGTAACTTAAACTACATAGAACGGGTCCGCCGTGGACTGTAACACTAGCTCGTCATAAATCGTCGGCAAATCCAACTCAAAATTGTGTACGTACTCACAAATAAAAAAACAATGAATGTTGTATACAATGTTTATTGATCCGTGGAGGTCTCAACGATATGTGAGTCAAAATTGTATACAATATAGACATATAACAATCCGTTAGAGTTAGGCTAATACATGACTGTGTTTAGGACCCAATACTGATCAAAAACAAAAACCTTGTAAGGGTTGAAAGCGTGCTTGAGCTCTCACATAAGTAGACTGACTACCTCTTGGGTAGTTCAGTTAATTGATTAATAATGGTGTTTTACTTTCTCCCCTTATACATAGTATATGGAGAAAGTATTGTGTTCGTCAAAATTTTCGAATTTGAGTTGAGGGTGGATATATCCGTTTTGGGGTCCCCTGAATCCAAAAAAGTGGGTTTTGACGTGATGTCTGTCCGTCCGTGTGTCTGTGTGTGTGTGTGTCTGGATGTGTACAGTGCCACAGCCTACCCCGTTGGTCCGATTTAGATGAAATTTGGCATGTATATATATAGTCACCGTATCTCCAGGCATTATTTTCATTTTTTTTTTTATTTTTAGGGGTAGTTCACCCCTAAAAACCCTTAAAAAACGTGAAAAATCCAATTTTCTCAGAAACAACTCTAACGATTTTGATTAAAATTTGATAGCTTATAGTGCACAGAGTAATAAATAATTTGACAGCACCCGCATGTCTGTAAAAATGACGGTTCAAAAGTTATGGGCTTTTAAATGTCAAAAAAATCGAATTTTTAAATTTTCAGCGAAAACAATAAAAGTAAAGTATAAGTTCACTGGTACCATTGGTTATTCAGGTATTCAACGTATTCCAGCTTCACACATAACAGGCTCCATCGCTGGAACCACAAGCGTAGTAACAGTGACGCGAAACTGTTAAGTGCGCGGATCGGCTCCACTGGATACCCGTTATGATTGTTGTCATCGAATCCCCGATAACTGATGCGGAACAAACGACCGAGGAAATGCCAAACGAACATTCCGCGAAAAATAATAAAACAACGCCAACCCGCGTGGCCATCGGCCTGCCTCGTGGACTCTGTGCCTCGGACACTGAACCAACGACAACGATCTGGACCTTGTACATACGGTTGACTAGATCATGCGTCAGATGACAAACTGCAACCGAACCTTATATTGAACCGACTACTCTTGGATTTCGAAGCGTACGTCAGGCGACTCAAAAAATATCAAATTTTTTCATCAACATGCTATCCATAACGTGACAGTATTGCTACTACTAAAGTGGTGGAGAGAAAAGTGTATTAAATTTATTATTACATTCAGACTCTATTTCTTTGTGCTCTTTACTGACAGTGAATATTGAAAAGTTGGAAAAAGTTGAAAAATATTTATTCCCAAGAAAACTGATAGATAGTGTGTACAAAATTTGTAAATCTAATTTGAATTGTTTCCCCACATGGACCGATGTCTATGTTTGGGGGAACGAGCCGTTATATCCATGCCAACAATAGAGTAATACTTCACAAAGTAATGGAATAGCTAACCCTCAGGATGTGAAATGAGTGTACAAAATGCAGGATTATTAACTCACCCGATACATTTCAAGCCCGATAACCTCTATGAGTGTATTATTATGCGTACTATCTATTCATTTAGGGATTTTAGTTAACTCACAAGTTCCATTTTTTCATTTCTACTCAAATGTTTATTTGAGTTTAAAGCCAAATAAATTCAAAGTTATAACAAAGAGTAAATTCAAAGATATTTAGCTAAAGGAACTCTCACTTTAGTTTGATGATAACAACTTATGATGACTATTTGGCTAAAGGAACTCTCACTTTAGTTTGATGATAACAACTTATGATGACTATGTGGCTAAAGGAACTCTCACTTTAGTTTGATGATAACAGCTTATGATGACTATGTGGCTAAAGGAACTCTCACTTTAGTTTGATGATAACAGCTTATGATGACTATGTGGCTAAAGGAGCTCTCACTTTAGTTTGATGATAACAGCTTATGATGACTATGTGGCTAAAGGAGCTCTCACTTTAGTTTGATGATAACAGCTTATGATGACTATGTGGCTAAAGGAACTCTCACTTTAGTTTGATGATAACAGCTTATGATGACTATGTGGCTAAAGGAACTCTCACTTTAGTTTGATGATAACAGCTTATGATGACTATGTGGCTAAAGGAACTCTCACTTTAGTTTGATGATAACAACTTATGATGACTATGTGGCTAAAGGAACTCTCACTTTAGTTTGATGATAACAACTTATGATGACTATGTGGCTAAAGAAACTCTCACTTTAGTTTGATGATAAAAGTTGCACGAAATCAAAGTGCTCAATTTCATGTCATATCTCAATTAGGCTGTTCTTTTACATGATCACATCCAAGAAACCTTTCACTCGTGCATACCTGTATATCCATTATGAAAGAACTGTGCGACCAGACATGTGGCATTTGAGCGAGTGGGAGTCTGGATTTCTTCCATATGACATTCCATTAGCAACGCTAACTTTAGCTCACTCCAAGGCAATTTACACGACGCGAGATGTATGTTAAAAGGGAGTTGCAAAGAACCAGGTAATTATAAATTCGCTCGGATGACAATTGGCTGCAATGAGTTATGATAATGAGCGGCTGGGGGGGAACGGGGGGGCAGCGGTCTAGGACGCCGACGCCGACGCTGAAGCGGCCTCTACGTTAATCAGAGATATTCAAATGTTACTGCAATCCGCTGTGACTTGCACTTTTGACAATAGCGTATTTCAGATCTGGACTCAGCTAGCTCAGTGGAACGTGGGCGGTAACCAAGAGGTTTAATAGTTCCAATCCTATTTTATTTCAACTTACTTCTTTCTGAATGGTTCCACAACTCTAACTTACTACATATTGAAATCATTACACTTCTACAAACCAGCCCATATAGCGCAATTGTAGGATTAAATGAAA
The DNA here is from genome assembly GCA_023375725.1 of Nephotettix cincticeps. NCBI lineage: Eukaryota > Metazoa > Arthropoda > Insecta > Hemiptera > Cicadellidae > Nephotettix > Nephotettix cincticeps. Next base: position 21,480,670 of record CM041790.1, on the reverse strand, counting down.
CATATACCTTTTTACATGTGTTATGTGGTGAGAAAGAGATAATAAATTTGATTCTTTAAGTTCGAAAACAAATTCATACTCGGTGTTTAATGAAATAGTACGTAAATAAACATCAATAAGATTATGAATTTCTAATTTTTAATTGGTTTTGTGTAACAAAGTGCGTTTATTAAGTTCAATTTTTGCTACTATATCGAATTTTGAAGCACTTTCCAAATGTCAAAAAACTTAAAAGGTCATACTACACAAATATAATTTACTTTCAAAATATCTCTTATTTCTACAATAAATAATTGAAAACCTAAGATCACTAAGCCATATTTAAGGTTTAACTTACAAAATAATTCCGCTGTTAAAGTACAAAGAGTTGCTGAACAACTTCCTCGATCACCACGTATTCAATAAACTAATCATGCAGTTGATGATTTAATAACATGTAATCAGTATCACCCCGTTGATTACAGGCCTATGGCACTTATCAGTGGTTTCCCAAGACTAACGAAGAGCGTATCACCATATATAACGCACGACGATGGTCGCGCCTCGAGTATTGAATGGCTTACGCAATCCAAAACATCCTCAGGGTGTTGTTTATGTCAGCCGGCGGTGTAGTTCAAGGCCAGCCCGCTAGAGTGCGCTACTCTACAGGACATCCTCCGTTGAAGTTCAAAAGGATTTTTTTTCAAATTGAATTATAGTATTCACAAAATTTATACTGATTTTAATTTTTAGGGATAACAATAAAAATAAAAGTAAAAGAAAAATGATAATTAAATGGGTCAATAATTATGTATCAGTATTTTTTAAAGATTTTTGCAAACTAAATTGTAATAAATTTTCATTAAAATAGGAGCCGAATGCCAAAATATGATGGCGTCAATTTAAATGAAATTATTTAAATTTATTTATTTATTTATTAATCGGTATTGAAGGATGGCCTCTTCACCAATGAGCTACGGTTCCTCAAATCCTTACACACATCACATTTATCTTTCACTCATATTCACTTTGATAGTCTGCAGTACCTCCACCATCATGTATTTTTTAGTCTTACATGAACAATGCTAATTTGTTCGCAGCAATACTGACCCTTTTAAACCAATTTTTAGAACTATCTTTTTAGTTAGTTACCTTCACTTTCTTATTTTTCCATCATAAAACATAATGAATTGTTAGTTATAGAATGCATTTGCGTGGCAATTATATTTTTTTCCGAAAAAAATAATGTAATTTCCTACATAATCATTAAACCTTCAATTTGACACCTCAGCCATCTTTTCACAACTATACTGTGGTTATTGATCCTATCACAAATTTAATATTATTCTTATGGGGCTAAAATTAAATATTTCGAGGATAAAGCAGCCGCTTAAAATATCCACCAGATTAAGTCAGCACCTTACATGAGTTTGAATATGACACCTTATGATACGTTATCTGATAGAGTGATATACGGTCCAAATCGAAGGGATCCCCGTCCTTTGTCCTACAGTAACACGAGCCTGTAATCAAAACCAAGCTTGCGCAATCATCAGCAGAATGCCCGAGTGGCGGGCCGAGCGTTGCAAAATCCTCCTACGCCGCTTCCTAATGGGCACTGCGGGACCGGAGCCGGGGACCGCTGTTTTATTGGCGATGGCAATTTGGCAATTATGTAAACGATAATGGCCACGTACTTGATTTCAGTTATTTATGGCCAGCTGGTAAACAGATGAGGAATCGGCTTCTAAATTAAATGATACTGAGCAAATCGTATAGAATTACGGAAAATCTGCGCTGCCTAGGGGCGATGCGGGTGGGTACAGGTCCCAGACATCAATACCCGTACAGTTGTACACAGGGAATCTGCGCTGCCTGGGGACGATGCGGGTGGGTACAGGTCCCAGACATCAATACTCGTACAGAGGTACACAGAGAATCTGCGCTGTCTGGGGGCGATGCGGGTGTGTACTAGTTCCAGGCAACACTACAGATGTACAAAGAGAATATGCGCTGCCTGGGGGCGATGTGGGTGTGTACTAGTTCCAGGCAACACTACAGATGTACACAGAGAATCTGCGCTGCCTGGGGGCGATGTGGGTGTGTACTAGTTCCAGCTGTACACAGAGAATCTGCGCTGCCTGGGGGCGATGTGGGTGGGTACTAGTTCCAGGCAACACTACAGTTGTACAACAATAGATTTTCGTGGGTAACTTTTCGTCTTCGCGCAGGATATGTATCATGCTAGGCCTGTATGAGCAAACAACAAGCCGGGTCGGATGTGTGTCATTAACGCCTCTCTACAAAAAAATAATTGTGTTAAGATCTTTAAAGCATTGCGCTACTAGTTTTTAGTGTAAATTTCTCATTTAGAAAATTTCTACCGCTATACGAAAAATACATTCCGTTTTACTGTACGTTATCTGATAACCCGAATACCCTGGCGTAAGACAAAGTTTCGCGTAATCCTATTGTAGAACAAATCAGTTGCATCAGCCATGTGTAGTATAGTATAAAGAATTGTTACATATGATAGACATGCTGGTACGGCACAATCTGATATGGACGAATCGTTATAATATACTCGGTTATAAATATAGAAAAAGTTATTCTTATTGGTCATACGCAGTGATTTTTTATTTAATTTAAGCCTAAGTTTTAGTGCATACAAGCCCGAATCGGGTTTATTGATGTGGGCTTAATCACGCTATGGGCGCATTCACGGAAATTGTATTCCCTATATAAATTCATCTCCATTATAGCCCATCCTAGAATTTATATTCTTATTTATATTCTATACTAACTTCATTTATATGGAGTTAGTAATAAGGTTATCTTCAAATAACACATCTATAATACTGCTAAAAATAAAGTTTTTTATTTATATTATAATTTTGTATAACTACCAGAATATATTTGTTTATATTTTATCTGAGGACCTTAAATTGTTAGTAGTGTCATCAAGCCAGATGTTAGGTTAGACCAATTCTACAGAACTACAAAATAGGACTATAAAATCACACACATTTAAAAGCATCAAGCTTCAAAAACTTTCTGGATCAGGCAGAAGCCGTCTTCGCGTGAATTCAAAACGACCTTAATTTTTAGATACAAACATTTTAAGATGGTCTTTTTTGAAACAGATTTTTTCACGGCAACTTTTACTTTTTTACAGACATGTTAAAGTACACGATCGTTAACTGACTGACGCAGTACCGATCTTTGCAATGCAAATTCTAATGCTACGTTTTTCCATTCGACGTTTAATTGATTGAGGTAATTGTTTTGCTTTACCAAATCAGTTTTAATAATCAAAAATACTTAGTTTTCCATGAATTTCTCAATGGAAACTCCTAACATAGGTACCGTGTTTAATGTCTAATTTCGATGATGGAAGGTCTCAATATGAAAATGTAATTTAGCTTATGTATTCTCCTTGGTAATATTCTTGTATCCATATTTACCCATCTTGGAATAAGAATGAAGGGTGAGTTTGATATGGTCAATGAGTTTATTATCTAAAAATGTCAGATATGATAACCCAAACTCAGCTGATATTGAAACTGACAGCACATAAACTGTAGACGTATGCGTTGAAGTTTACTAATCTAGGATCTGTTATTTTTACAAGAGGCCTCGCTTCACAGCTCCGAATGCATAGATAGATACGTACACTAGGTTAATGTCTTTTGAATTAATTATTATAAATTTGGTGTTTCTGACGGATCAGTTGATTCAATTGCGTGACCACAGACTCAGGGCCAATGTTGACCTTCCGCTTAAAACTTTCCTGAAGGACTTGAGATTATGAATACAGCACCATAAACTATCCCCTGAGTACTCACTCTGCACATGGCCATTGCTCTTGATCTTGCCGTTGCCCGGGTGTCCGTTGCCCGGATGCCCGTTGACTGTGTGCCCGTTGCCCGGATGCCCGTTACCCGGGTGCCCGTTGCCCGGGTGGCCGTTGCCCAGGTGACTGTTGCCGCCCCTCATCGTGGTCGACACCTCGCGCTTCTGAGAGATCAGATCACCCCAGTGGACGCACCTGTCCCAGCAACCGCTCCCGGCACTCATACCACCCACCTTTCACCTCTATTGTCTATCGGACATGGTGAAACGACCACTATTGGGACCGCACTGCACGACCGCTTGCATTCTAATCCGTGTGATGTCTCAATCCCAGAGTCCCGAGATAGTATTCTCTACCTTGCGATCCGGTATATTGCACTGAAATTAAAAGAAACACTCCAAATTTTAGCTTTTTCACACTATTAATAAAATAATACCAGTTTTTATTTACAATAAACCCAAAAAATCCAATATATAAATTCTTAATGTGCGCAACAATAAAATTATTTTAGATTTTCAATCAGCTAATAGAGTCTGTAGTAATATAATAAAATAATGTCCTTAAAATAATATTTACATATTTAAAATAAATAAATCCAAAATGAGACAATTGTTATCGGCGAGCGTCGTCTGTAAGCAGTAACCACTGTCAGGCCAACACTGCAACCGTTCACGTCGAAGGTTCGCACGATACTGAATGGGCGAGAGCGTCGGGCGAGCGCTGGCTGTGGCAGACGATCAGGTCAACTGGTAGTTCCCCGACCTGCCGCCGCGGCGCCACACCTGTCAGCTGTCACCTGTCACTCCGGCATCACTGTCAACCTCCACACTACACAGTACACACTATACACTATACCCGGCTATATGATGTGTGAGAGTAATTAATGAATTTTCGTGAAAATTAGACATGAAATTACGATGGAAATTCTGATTGACAGTTTGAGACGGAAGTACGAAGCTGGAGCTACGAGGAAGATGGAAGTGGAGCGGTAACGGCTAACGGTAGCACGTCTCGACAACGATGCGGTCTCCACTCTCCACTCTCCAGCCATGCGGCTCTGCAGAAGGCAACTTGTCGCGGGTTCACGAGAACTTTGATTCATTGAAGCCATTCTCTGGTCTGTGAGAACTGTCTCGACCACCTGTGTTGCGATGGTCGCATCCTATAAGCAGATTACACCGGTTCACAACATTGATAACAATTGAAGATAATACTATGCAGGCTTAACCTTTTAATAAAGAAATGGTTTATAGTAATATAAATAAATACCTGCCATTAAAAGATCCTTTATTATTGCATAAAAGTGCAACTAGTTTTGGCTTTCTAAAGCCATCATAAGGCGAGACAGAGATGTATTTTAGTTTTTCTTAATCTTAAAGTTCTTAAAAATATTACTTTAAAATTTTATTTCGACATTGCATACCTATGAGATGTGATACTATGAATGAAATAAACAATAAACATCAACTATACGAACGGACAGTATCTGGCGTAGGTTTGAGTCTATACTGTGGTCACTTTATCACTACTTAATTGACTGGGAAGGTGGCGACGTCCTGTAATCCAGCTACTTGGAGGTCACGAATTGTGGATAGTTGTGAGCGATGGTCGGTGGGTGTGGTGTTCTATGTGTGGATTAACGTCCGTACTATTGAATACTGCATTAATCCGCAAATACCATCATCATAATTAGACCAATTCGTAATTCAGAGGCGATGGTCGGTGGTTGTGGTGTTCTATGTGTGGATTAACGTCCGTACTATTGAATACTGCATTAATCCGCAAATACCATCATCATAATTAGAGCAATTCGTAATTCAGAGGCCGTAGTTTGGATTCCACGTTAAACTGTAGGTCCCTTAGTTGCCATCGGCTGTTGGGCTATTAAATAACAGTCATGTCTAAGGAACATGTCAGCCTTAGTCAGTAACAAGACTACAAGATCGCGCCATAATCAATCCACGAACATCTCTCATTCATAATTGGCTTAAAATACCTACCTGGGAAGGTCGCCATTTCAAATGGTAATCTAATCTATTTATCATCTGGTGGTCACATTCCTTTCTTTCTCCTCCTCCAATATCTTTGAAATGACAATTTGTCATTGAGGATGTTGTTCTGGTCTATTTTGACTAATTTATAAATATAAAATTCTTCCAGGGTGTTTCCATGGAAAATTTGATTTGAAAAGTGTAAAATATTACTTTACGTTTTTACGTTTTTTAATCTTTTATTGAATTTTTATTTAACTTATGTTAACATTTTACTTAAAACGTTAACCTAATTAGTTTTAGTTCAGTTTGCTTGAACCTTCTCAATATTTAATAGACTTTTTGGTCCGTAGCTTATGGATAAGTTAGTACAAGAAAGTAAAGGCTTATATGAAAGTGATAGGCCTAAAACTATGGACCAAGGTCGATTTTTTTAAATAGACTTCATAATATATGACTATTATAATATTTTCAAGACAGCGAATAGGTCATATACAAGATGAATAGAACATATTTTTTGATCATCCAGGATAATCTCTGGCTTTATAATATATGACGTCATAGTCTTCAAAACGGTCTCTAATGCTAAAATATATCGGTAAAATATTTTCCTTAATGGCGATCACATATTTCATTTAGTTAGTTGATCTACTGATAGTTTATATACATAACAGTATATCCTGAACACAATGAGGCATTAGTACTAATTAATATTGTAATTTGTAAAAAACCCCGTAAATCTAATTACAGAGTTCATTGTACTCTTTGATAGTCCATCTTTGTGTTCAGCTCACGCATGAAAAGGCAAAAATACGTCATGCACATCAATCATTAGCATGCTACATTCAATGTAGTAAATTATATTTATGTCTAGGAACTATAGTATTCGATTCACAATCTTTACGCTATTTTTAAATCAAACACCCTTAATAATAACATTCTCCATCTTAAACATATGCAATTATAAAAAATTAAATAGTTAATAGGATAGATGAATATCGATCTTCGTTTGTGAAATTATTCACGGATTAAGTAGAGGGTAAATTATAGTGTAGTATATTCAGATCACATTACAAAACATTAGAAATCATTACATTATAAATCAATTCATGACGACTATTGGTATGCTTGAGATATTTTGACGTATATTTGTTAGCAATGACAACTTATAGCTATTTTAAAATAAAAATACCCCCGTCGCAGCAGACCTGCGTACTCAGCGAATTTCCAAATCAATAATGTAATAATAGTATTATGTCAATTTTTATCAATATCTGTCGAAAAATATATGAGTTAGTTATATGCCTATTCTTCATATGATTAACATGGGAAAGAGCATGTGTTTGCCGCTATGAGGAACACTGAAAGTAGGCATTTATAGCATAAACAAATTTTATTTTGACAACTTGTACAAATTTTCATAAACATCTGTCCATAAATAAAGGAGTTTTCCTATTTTCCATATTATTAACATGGGAAAAGAGTATGTAGGTTAGCTGCTATGAGGAACACTAAAAGTAGGAATTTCTAGCATAAATAACTTTTATTTTGATTAAAAATAATTCATAATAAATTATATAACAATAAAATAAATAATAATAAAAAATAAATTCATGATACAAGCTCAAAATCCAAAACGGCGGCTATTGCATTGTTTACAGTTTTCAAAGTATTTTAGTTTTAAAATTTTAAATGGCCGCCATTTTGGATTTTGAGCTTGGATCATGCTAGTTAATTTTTAATAACATTAATCTACTAGTGTAAAACACATACCAAATTTTGAAAAAATCCGCTATAAAATGTTTAAAATAAAAATTATTTTGTGAAAAATACAAAATGGCGGATATCTGCGAAAAAAAGTATTTTAGGCCATACCTCCATTGGAACCTTTTTCTTCCTTTTAATGTACCAAATCACTCACCGAAGTCCTGAAACGTTTTTTATATTCACCCTGTATTTAGTAACCGTGTAATTTATGAAGATTTAAAAAATGAATCATTCAACTCAATTTCAATTCAATTAATTATATTATATTTAAATTATATTCAAATGAAATAATGTTTTGCTCTGTTCATTTGAATTGTGCGTATCAAAAGCTATGTTTCAAGAGACATTTCGAAATAAGCTACAGTATTTCTTTTTCCTGGTGCTTAGCTTAAATAAAATCGCTTACCCTAAAATGGTTGTGTTATCGGTTTTATTAATCCATATAACATCACATGTAGTACATAAATTAACCTTATTCCATGTCCAATGTTACTGATAACACGCTGGCGCTGACCAGAGCAAAGCGCCTGTTCATAATATTGGCAAACTAGAGACACGGTGTAGCAATATTGCATTGTCTGGTTTTCAGGGGCTGGAAAACAAACTAAATACGGTATCGTGTGTGTTTTCTCCCAACCAATAACAATTTTGGTCCAATTCTATTATATATGAGTACAGTTGTGACAATGCTTGATGAAACGATCCCGAACTGAGCTTAACATTAGAGATAGATATGTATTTTAGTAAAAAAAATACCTTCATGGAATAGATACACCTGTACATTGTGAATCAGTCAATTTTTCGGAGTAAAATTTCTTACATGTTATCCAGGAATGATTATTATCTGTTGATTTAAGTTAAGTCATCTCTTTGGTAAAATTGTGAAAAATAACTGAATCATTGATATGGTATAATATAAAACGACTTTGCCAGATTCCAATATATCTTCTTAACCCTTTTTACGTCCTAAAACCAATGATCAATGATCATGAGAACATAAACAACATATGTAAATAGGTATACTCGTATACTCCAATGTGTTTGATATCAGTGCAAAAATGTTGTTATGATTAATCTTAAAATAATTAAAATATGGTTACGTCCAAAAACGTTTACACGTTTGACAGTAAAGTTAAATTTTAGAGTTGCTACAAGTCCAGTAAGGCTTACCCATAGTGTTTAGCGAATTTGCCACCGTAGAATCCGCCAACGGTCGGACATAAGTTGAACTACGACTATAGCCAAATTTGGCAGAAATTTGTAATCTTACATTTACTCGGGTTTAAAATCCAGACAAGTCGGTCCATCCAAAGGGATATTTAATGGTGGGGGTTTTACCGTAAAATGGGCTTTCGGAGGCTATTCATATAATTTAATAAAAAATCAAACTTTTATTTGCACTATCGGAATCGACTCAAAAATAAATAATTTTGTATTTTAAATCATCGCTCTATGTCAAGCGATTACTGAAATGTAGAAACTGGTAAACACTGTACGTGGTTTTTTGGAGGACGAATGTCAATCTTTAAGTAAAAGGTTGAATTTATATATCACTTATTATTCGTAATATTGTAATAAAACTTGGTCTGCAGCTTCATCTAGTAATATTTACTATATTATGTTGAATAATCTGAATTATTTTGATCCTCGTGGAGAAAAACCTACATACTCTTTACCCATATAATAATATGGGTTAAATAATATATAGTATTATATAAGAATACTTATGCAGTAAATAGATAAGTAAGTTAATATAATTCCCTAAATTAACCTATAATTAAGCTTAGTTTTAATCACCATAATTAATGCCTTAATCAATGGAAATTCGCAGCAGACCTAGATAAGTCTGCTGCTATTGGGGTTTTAATCCTACAGTTCTTATGTGAAATAGTGATTTATTCATACGCAATAGTTCTCCTGCAGTACAGTTAATTGATCCTTAAAACATTAATATGAGTGTAAATATCTGACATGACAACGTCCAGTATTCGTTCCTAGAAACGATTACACTTCACCAACGAAATTTCACGTGACCTTGGCAGCTGTTTGGAGGCTCTACGTCGTCTGAGTTGCGCTCAGCTGTTACGTGTTTCATGACAGTGTATCTTCTCTGTTGAATATTTTCCTCTGATTATATAAAATCTTAACTATTGACTTCCAAAACTGTGACTTTGGTCAGCTGTGTTCATCTGCTCTGCGTATAAGTGTTTAATCCGTAAGTGAAATTCAGAAAACTTATTTATAAATTTCAGATTCTTAACGTTGCCATTTTGTTTAAAATTATTAATAATTTACAAGTAGTTGAAAATATATTCGTGTCTTTTTGACTTATTTTCCTACGAAGTGTTGTCATAAACATTATCGTGTTAGGGGATGGAGCAGAAAATGATATAAATATTAAGAATTATTTATTATCAGTGGCCATAGAGATGTAGGCCCACATAACGAAACATTGAGTTGTATGTATTAATTAAAAATTGAATGGGATTTTATTAATTTACTATTTTAACATCGTTCAGTAAAAAGTGTAGGTCTTAAAGATAAGAGTGTATCTGCGCCCTCATCCTCTATTGGCTAAAAAATTATAATGTAAAAAATACATCTAACTTTTGAAATTATGCATTCGCTAAATTAGCCCTGTAAACGTCTCAAACCACTTGTCTCAACCACTTCCGGTATTTATATAGTAACCTAATGCATTACAGAAATATCCCCGAAGCAACAGAGCTGCGTAGGCCTACTCAATGAATTCACAATCAATATTTATTACTTGACATGATACAGAATAAGCTTGATCGTAGGTTAAGCATTGTAACAATGTTATTACAGTATTTTTATAAATAAGGAAGTAAGATTGATTTACTTATACTCTATAAAAATTAGTTAGCAGGTTTGCTGTTATGAGTATTACCGTTATAAATTGATAACTAGGCTACATTTTTACATAATGTAGTAGATTTTTAAATTTATATTTCACTGTTCATCTGGATCAGATTTAACCTTAAATACATCAAAATAATCCAAAATCTTAAACCACAATAATTGATCTTTACATATTTTTTACGTTGGACTATTTAACTAGAAAACTCATAAAGTTAACTGAAGTTAATCAACTTTAAGCATTTATCCAGTGATTCCTCAAACAACTCAGCACTCATTCAAGTTTATTTTATAACAAATTTTCCCCAATTTAAGTTCCAAAGGAACGTTATCCAATACTATAATACGAGCAAGGTTTGTATATATATATATATATATATATATATATATATATATATATATATATATATTTGCACACGGATCTCGAAAACGGCACCGAGGATTTTCTTTAAATTTTGGAAATAACTAATTTCCGAGTAGAAAATAAGTTATAGATAGGTCTAATGTCCAGGAAAATTCGTGTTTTCTTGTAATATTAAGTTTAAAATCTAAAAATTTAACATTACGCTTATGGAGAATAAAATGTAAACAATACAAACCAAAACAGCTGTTTATAACCGTTTGACAGTTCTTGATTGAAGACGGCAAAGAACAATATGTGAATAGAGGTTTTTCATAGATATTTATTTTATGTATGTAATAAATGTAGAATTATCAGGTTTGTTGTAGTGAAAAAAACAATTTGTAAAAACTTAAGGGTAACATAACTGTGCGAAATAAAAGCAGGAAAGAGTATTTCCAAAATCTTCCGTGTATTGATAGAAAAAATTATTTGTTGTATTGCTTGAAGCCACTGTAACAAACCAATTAATGTGTAAATTAAATTTCTCTTTTGCTTTTCAATCCTCATTCCGTTTATATCAAAATCAGTTGGTCACAGGCTAATAATAACTGTATGGATAGTTAAACAGTAAATGATCGGCTAAAACAATTGAGGTTGGCTAAAACACCTTAACCGGCGTTGCCCATTTGGCAGACGCCGTGGTCCAGCGGTAGTGTGTTAGCCTCGTAATATGTAGGTCGCGTGTTCTAACCCCATCAGGGACAATCCTATTTGTTCAGTGCTATATTAATTATGGTGTATTAAATCGGTTTTATTTAAACCATATAAATGTTTTCATTGAGCAATAAATTTGTTTTTATTTTGCTAATTAACTTGTAAAATACATGTCTTATTCTATCCGAGCAAAGCTCGGTCACCAGGTACTATGATATAAAACTACCTATGTTACAAATTTTAATAAATTGTCCGGATCATGCACAAACCTTCTCAGCGGACGACGCGACTGTTCAGATATCTAAACCCCGAATAGTTATGAGTCTTTTGTTTACTAATGTATTGGATAATTCTGTAGGTTGTTCGCCAGATGGCAGGCCTGTCGCTGTGCGTGCTCATCCTCCTGTCCACCATCGCCGTCGATGTCGGAGACAGTGCGCGCATTCTGGTGATACAACCCACGCCGGCACGTGGCCACACCATCGTCACCGAGCCTCTGTTTGCGGAGCTGGCCGCCAGAGGTCACCACCTGACTGTCGTCACCAGCTATCCTCACACACCTGCGGTGCCTAACCTTCTGGAGATAGACGTGTCTGTGGAAACAGACGCTAAAAGGTGGTTAAGCAACATTACAGTGGACTCGATCAGGGAAAACATGCCGAATCAATTTCGGTGTCCGTTATTCATGGCGGAATTTGACTACGGCTTGTGTGAAGTGGTGTATTCCAGTGGAAAATTGGACCACATTTTAAACTCGAATGAGAGCTTCGATATGGTTCTGACGGAGATATTTACCAACGACTGTTTTGTGCCTTTCGCGGCTAAATTTTCAGCCCCGCTGGTATCTGTAGTGACCAGTCATCCCCTTCCGTGGACGGCCGACCGCGTCGGTCTGCCGGACAACCCGGCTTATATACCTAACTACTATGTGGACCTCGGGAGCGAAATGAATTTCTCAGAGAGGGTTTACAACACTGTATTTCTCATCTACACAAAGCTGTTTTACTACTTCGTTAACATTCCAAATGCACAAAACCTGGTTGACAAATACTTCGGTCACGATGTTCCCCCAATTGCAGAAATAGTGAAGAACACCTCGCTCATCTTGATGAACAGCTACTTCTCTCTCTCACTCAGTCGCCCGCTTACTCCCAATGTGGTTGAAATTGGTGGAATACATATCAAGAACACAACAGCTCGTATACCTGAGGTAAGATATTTATAGTTTTAGTAGAAGCTTAGTACCAGCGTCAGTTTTAAATGGCGCTTAAAGTTGAGAAAAATCGCACCAGTAAGATAAGTCATACGAGTGAGTCAGTATAAGAGTAAGTCTTACTCTCTTCTGTGATTACACGCGTAATCACAGAAATGTCTCTACAACAATAATAACAATAATACATCTTAACAATAATATGCATGAAGAAATTATATATCACAGAATCTATGAAATAAGAAAGAATAAGAAACAAGAAAAAATGTTTTTGTGCTCGGCAAATTAAAATACCCCAGTAGCACCACACATACATAATAAGTGAATTTCCTTTCAGTTAATATTTAATTAATTCCTTGGAATTAATTGCGATAGTTTAAAATGTTAAAACAATTTTTAACGATTTTATTACAATTTTTCTGATATTTCATGTATTGCGGATGTGAATTCAATTCAAAGTTATTTTTTACTTTAGAATATACTTTTTTCTCAAATTTAGAACCCTCCTCCCTACGGTCGGTTTGGTTGTATCCTTCTGTTTCGAGGGCACTTCCGTGGGGACGGCTCGGACCGTGAGGCTCTACCTTTCTTCTTCCACCCCTCCTTCTTCGGATCGATTTTTTTGAATGGAGTCTCTTTACAGATTGACTGTGTTGCTGACAGACCAGTATTTACCTGCGCCAGCACCTCAACATTTTTGAAGGCACAGAAGACCTCTCCATCCGGGCGCCCAATGTTATTCTAATGGAAAATATTAAAAAATCAATAATTTCTTCCTTATTTTCTGACCGTTTTCCATGAAACTTGGTATGCAGCGTGAGGTCAAATCACCTATCAAAACCCACTCAAAAAGTTTGTTATTACCAGGGGTGAGGAGGTTATCCCCCCATAGAAATCTAACGATTAATTTAACTTTAATATATTTAAGTAAATTAACCTAGCTTATATTTGAGGGATTAGGAGTTGCTACTTATTATTTCACCTTTAATAATGTAGGTCTACGACACATCAATTTAAGTGACTTGGTGAAAGTATTCCGATAAAATATCAAACAGTCTCTGTGTAAGTCAAGAACTTGAACTGAAAAATATGTATTGAGTTTTTTTAACAAATCGTTAAATCCCATAATCAGGTTTTTCTTCATCCTGACGGCAGGATCTGCAAGACATCCTGGACAGTTCCTCTCGAGGGGCGCTGGTCGTCAGCTTCGGGTCCATGATACGCGTCGCCTCTCTGCCGGACCACGTGACCAGCGTGTTCTTGGCTTCCTTCGCCAAACTACCGCAGACGGTCATCCTAAAGTACGAGTCGCAACTATCAGACATACCAGACAACGTCATCGTCAGGAAATGGCTTCCCCAAAAAGAAATTATGGGTAATTGTTTGGAAATCTCACTACTACTTTATGTTAATATAACTGAAATGTTGTGTTAGTATTCTGGCTACGTTGCGAATAGGCCTAATGAAATTGATATAAGCAATATTTTGAATACACAAACATAGAGAACATCGATTCTAGAGATAAAGGCTTATATATACAGGCCTTACATATAGGATATAGAGCTATTACCATCCTTGGTCGTCATGACAACACCTAAACCAATGGCCAAATGTTTTCATTTTAATTAGACTGTTTATCGTCTTTAAACCAGGGAAACAAGCAGAGTTTTTAAATTGTAACTTACTTTCAAATCACCCCAGTATGTTCAAACCTTTATTATTAGTTAATATTCTTTTTCTCCAGAAAATAGTTTTTCTCTTTTTTTATCCGTACTAAAAATTCCCAATATTACCAAGCTTTACCTTTTTTTAACACAAAACTGAATCATAACTTAATGCAGCACGATTTATGAAATGAGTCATGCGTTTTTAACCACAACTGCATATTACCGCGCCTGAATTAAAAAATTCTGCGTTTTAAATCAATTACAACGATATATCAGTGGCGTCAGTCACATAGGATTTGATTAGATTAGATTATTGAAATTGCGACCATACTACAAGGTAGGTATTTTAAGCCAAGTATGATTGAGAAACGAGTGTAGGATGATTGAGGCGCGATCTTGAAGTATTGTTACTGACTAAGACTGACATGTACCTTTTCTTTTGATTTTTCTGAAGAATAGCCCAACAGGAATTACTGAAAAGACTAATTCAACAATTGACCACTTTTCCGTTCGACATCCCCAACAGGTTCCTTCAAAAGTGTAATTTTTGATATTGCACTTATCGATCATTGTTGCTTAGGCGATAGTTTTTTTTATTACCATTTCTAAGCAGGTACATGACTGTTACAGTTACTGACTAAGGCTGACATGTTCCTTAGACGGGACTGTTAATTAATAGTCCAACAGCCGATGGCAACTAAGGGACCTACAATTTAATGTGGAATCCGAACCACTGCCTCTAAATTATGAACTGGTCTAATTATGAGGATGGTCTTCGCGCATTACCGTAGTATTCAATAGTGCGGACGTTAATCCACACAAGAGAACACTACACCCACCGATCATCACTCACAACTATCCACAATACGTGACATCCAAGTAGCTGGATTACATGACGTTACCACCGTACACACACCTTACTCGTGTTTTTTGTATTTTCTTTTTATTTATAAATAGTTTTGTGTTTACTCATAGTTTTTGTTTTGGCGCTACGCCACGGAGCTCAAGTGTTGAGTCAAGTTTCGCTGGACTCCCAAAGTGACTTTTTCAATTTACTTTTTACATGATACAGCCGGCCACAACTAATGGCAAAACTGGTCAACTTATATTCCTTATCGGTAATTTGTACTTGAGGAACTACATTCATTATTTCATTTATTTTATTATTTCCTTCTTCTGGCAACTGGGGGAAAATAAGGCGGTTTTCTACTTTCATTTAACAACCAGTAACCACTTATCCTCTTAAGAGGGTAAAAAAAGAATTAGAAATGTTGTAAAAAAAGAATGAAATGCGAAATGAGATCTATCCTTTTATGCTTAAAAATCATAGTTTATGTGTTTATCATGGCAGCAAACCTGCATACTCATTTCCCATGTTAATCATATAGGGAATAGGCAAACTCCTTTATTTATGAACAGATGTTGATGAAAGTTGGTATAAATGTTAAGATAAAAATTATTTATGGTAGAAATGCCTAATTTCAGTGTTCCTCACAGCAGCAAACCTGCACACTCTCTCCCGTGTTAATCTTGTAGAGAATAGGCAAATAATTCTCATGTTTATGGACAGATAGTTATAAAACTTGTTATATATTTATTATTATTATATTTTTTATTTGGAAATTCGCTCAGTACGCAGGTCTGCTACGACGGGGGTATTGATTTAGGTTGGATTAGAAAACTGTGAATCAATCCACTCAGACTTATTTGTTTTGTAGGAATGTTATTCATATGTCTTATCGTTTCAGTATTATTATCTAAGCCGTGACCCAAAATATCTAATCTCACAAAGAACCCGTAATGCTATTCGACTTCAGAACATGGCCAATATTAAAGTTAACATGTATTTACTGTTAGGCGTTACGAAGTTCGCCGGGTCAGCTAGTAACTTACAACTTTCGCAAAGACATTTTCCTACTCGGGATCTGTAAGATTTGGCGCCTCGGCTCCAGGATTATACATTAAACATTTATAATCGGAGTGTTTTGCATGTGAAACGCAACATTGATCATGAAACGTGTCTAGTAATTAGTAGTAGCCACTAGCTTTTTCACTAATTAATATTTAGTTTGATTCGGTAATACCCAAAGCCACGAGAAGCATTTTAATCACATTAGTCGGTCGCAGTATGTTAGTCAGTTCAGTGGTTTTATACAATTTGAAAAGTTCTTATATACTTTTGGTGGTGAAATGTTACAGTTAAATGTTAATGTTAACAGTTAAAAACATTTGAAGAATACATAATGAATCATAATGCAGGAAATAAAAAAAACACGACCATAGAGATGAGCTCCATATTACCTGAACTCAATATGTTAAAAAATGATAATAATTTTATTAAAAGTGAGCTAGAAAACCTCAAAAGAGGTATTGAATTACTGAAGAATGCGCTGGAGACAAACAAAATAAATAATAACGGATCATTCAACGTACACATACTGGCCGAAAAACGAAAGCCACAACTGTACAGTCTGTGTTGGACAGTTATCCATGTCTTGATGTTCATCATCAGTGCCATATACATCTCTGACGAGTACAGCAATTGGCAAAACTCCCTGGTAGTTGATAGCCTCACTACTTCCAAGGTTGAGGACATACCATTCCCAGCCATCACTCTGTGCAAGCCGCTATCTCTGAAGGCAGATTACATCCCTCTGGTCTTGAGACGTTGCGTTTCCCAAGAGAACGTGACGTCATGGGTGTGTAGTGAAGATGAGCTTAATATGTTTAGAGATGCATTTGACTTTTATTATGATCATTGGCGAAACAAAGCAAAGTTACCGGTAGATGAGTCGCAAGTGGAATTCGTGACTGATAAAATAAACAACCTATTGATAGTGACGTTTCGATCTATTTGGAAGACGGATTTAAGGAATATCAGTATTTAAATTACCTGAAAGAACTAGTAGAGGTGAGTGGAGCATCCGTCCCCGTGTACAACAAGGATATTCCTGGAGATGATCACTTGATTTTTCAGAGTATAGGATCAGTAGAAAATGCGACACTGTTGACACGCTTTAACGAAGAACTCTACTCTTGTCACACAATAATCAACTCATTAGGTAATGGTCCTCGTCAAATTCAAAGTGAGGACGTGCAAGACACAACACAGTTTTACTGCAATCCACAAAATGTCTTGGATCGTAAGTGTGAACAACTACGTACTCTGATGGTTATTTAGGAATGATTTTTGGTATTCCGCGGGCAGAGAAGAGACCTTATTTATTAACCTTGACGAACCCCGTGGATTACACTTTCACAACAGATCCATTCCTTATTTATAAAGAAAGATATATAGAAGTTCATATTACTCCGGAACTCACCATTACAAAACTAGATTTGCTTGATATGGATCCTTTTAAAAGAGACTGTTTATTTTCATTTGAGAAAAGTCTGTCTCTTTTTGATTTCTACACTGAAAAAAACTGTCAGTTGGAATGTAAGTTAAACTGTTCTTTAACTCTATGTGGCTGCATCCCACAAACAACCCTTATATTCAACAGTTCCTTCAGAATCTGCAGCATCCTAGTAACAGCTGGCTATTGTAATAAAGATTTTTTAGGTATGAATATAGAAGATATCATAAACCATTGCCCATGCAACTGTCCTAGAGATTGCGTTTCTATATCATACTCTGGGGTATTGCATAAAAACGAGGACCTTTACGTGAACAAAATTAAATTGTACTACCAAACCCAACATTTCCCCTCTACCTTCAGATACAGTATGGTCAGTTCATCAGAGTTTGTCGCCTACGCCTTGGGAATATTGGGTGTCTTCAACGGATTCAGCGCGATGATGGGAATAAAGATATTGTACTGGATGACGGTGGGCCTGTGGTACAATGTTAGAAGCTTTCTCCGTGGCTAGTAACAAGATGTGTGTTGGTGTGGAAGATTTTGTACTGGTTGACGGTGGGCCTGTGTTACAATTTTAGAAGCTTTCTTCTCGCCCAATAACAAGATGTACCGGTCTTGGTGTGGAAGATATTGTACACCAGTAAAATATGCACATGCACAATGTTCTGGTGTTGGTGTGGGGCAATATTGTACTGGTTGACGGTGGGTCTGTGTTACAGTGTTGACAGTTTTCTCCGCACTCAGTAGCACGATGTAGCAGTGTTGGTGAGGAAGATAATATACTGTCTCCAATTCTATTCAGTTGCTATCGGTTATTATCCTTATATAACAAGTGTTTTAACTCCTGGCGAAATTATATCCAATACTATAATACGAGCAAGGTTTGTATATATATAGGTATACAATATAGGTATATATATATATAGGTGTGTGTGTGTGTGTGTGTGTGTGTGTGTGTGTGTGTGTGTGTGCGAGTTTGTGCCCTTAAGCAAGATAACTCACTGATAACATTTATAGAAAATTCAATGGGGCATTAAAAAAATTATTCATATATTAAAAAAATAGTGGTTATTTTCTCATAAAAAATAAATTATAGGTTTTTTAAGTGATTTCAAAACATTTTTTTACAGTACTTAATAATTTGTTTCATAACTTGCTAACTTATGCAAATACTGTAAATGGTATAAATGAACTTATAATACGTTATTCTTTTAAAAATAACAAATTATATAATTTCTTTATATCCATTCTATTTAACATCAATCAATAATGTATTGCACTGAAAAAACTCACTGATTGTCAAGTGAATACTTTCAGTAATAATAACTATCCAAACTTGCAGGAAAGTCTAAAAATGAAACTATAAGCTTGATCTTAAAAGGAATAATAATGATGAATAGACTCGCTTAGAATTCACTTCCCAGTTAATGCTGGATAAATATTTTTTTTAAACTATTTCCCAAGGGAAAATGTTCACACGGAACGTTGGCTCAGCGTAAAATATGACGGAAGCATGGACAGGTTCTTGTTCAACTAGATCAACAGTCAATTAGATTAAAAATAAAGTTTTTTTAGTAGCAAAAATAATAAGTAATTCTTAAGAGTATTGAAACACTGGGTCCAGGACACAAGAACGTCAAGGCAGTAATGGTCCATGGGGGCTTAGCCAGCACCACAGAGGCCATGTACTACGGCAAGCCTCTCGTGGGGGTGCCTTTCTTCTCCGATCAGTTCCTCAACATCAAGACCATCACCAGACTGGGGGCAGGTGTCTTGCTCAACCTTGATGATATCACCGAAGAGTCTCTAGACTCAGCACTGCACGCAGTACTCAATGATCCCAGGTGGGAAAGACAACCCTCACAATAAAGCAAACCAAACATCAATCATTTTATAATGCGATAGAAAAATTTTTTAATTGCTCTAATTACATATGAAAAATATTAAATACTCTAATCTTTTACTAAAGTAAATTTAAATCAGCTTTTCAATCTAGACTACTTAAAAACAAATCCAAAAATAAAAAAACAGTCCATAATAATTATGTCTCTAAGCTGTAAGGGGGTGTTAGCAATTTGCAATTACTTGCTTACTTAATAACTATTTTCCACGAAACTTGGTTTGCAGTGTAGTCACATCACCCACAAAACCTACTCAAAAAATTTGATATGATCTTGGTGGAGAGAGGCTATCTCCCTAAAAATTCTAACAATTATTTAAACTTGTTGTCTCTTGTCGGTTTAAAGAATTTGACGATTATATACATTTTTAAATGTGTGATTAAATAATATAATATGATATGAGTTTTATCATATGTAGGAGTTTTATAAAAAGGTTTTTTTAAATTTACTTAAATGAGAAAATATGTGTAAGTCGATTGAAACCTTTTATTTAGTTATTTTTTATACTTAATTTTCCTGTTTCATGTAGCCAGTATAAAAATGATTACACAAGAAAAGAGAGTTATAAATCTCTAGTAGCAACAGCTGAGCATAGACATGAAATTTCCTGGTGCTAAATTGGCAGAATGTGCAAAAATACTGAATAAAAACCTGGTATATATAATATATTTATAACAAAGCTGAACTACCTATCAAGCAGAAAAGTCAAATACAAATCAGTATTAGAATAATTTAAACAATAAACCTTGTATCTTACAAAAAGTAATAGCTTTATTGTCACCAATGATTGAAAAGTCTTGTAATTACCTTGGTTTCCAGATACACAGAGAGGGCCCGTCAGTTATCAGCCCAGTTCAGGGACAGACCGCTTACTCCGCTCCAGACCGCAGTGTTCTGGTTGGAGTACGTCCTCAGGCACAAAGGAGCCCCTCAGCTGAGACCATCGTCAGCGACCCTCGCCCCACATCAGTACCTGTTGCTGGACATAGTTCTGGTGCTGGCAGTCGGACTGAGCGTTGTCTTCTGGGTGTTGTGCCGGCTAAGGTTACGAAGATATGCCAGGTTAAGTTTACTTTTTAAAAAGAACAATTGACGTAAAAGTTTTAGTATAGTTATTAGTTAATTATTTCAATATTGTGGGGACGAATTCGGTGATTTCTATGCAATATACTTGCATCCACAAACATTATTGAAAAGATGTGCTAAGGTCTATTTATTGTGTACAATCTAGAGTTATCTCCGCTTTATTTATTTACTAGCTAACACGGTGAACTTCATAACGCCTAACAGTAAACACATGTTATCTTTAAGATTGGCCATGTTCTGAAGTCGAATAGCATTACAGCTTCGTTGTGAAAGATTAGATATTCTGGGTCGTAGTATAGTTAATAATAATACTGAAACTATAAGAAATATTCAAGTCAAAGATCATTAAAATCGGTCCAGCCTTTCTCGAGTTATAAGCGTTGTAACTATGATAACAAATTATTGGGGTTCTCTCACCTTGTTTTTTAGTTTTTCCAAATGGGGATTGTCATTAAAATACCTAAAGCACCCCAGGGATCCTCCTACGTTTCGCAGGACCAAAAAAACGTCCTGCTTCTTCAGGGAGTAGGTCCTCTCATCAACAGCTCAAATTTGAGCTGTTGACGAGGTATTTATAGCAAGTATTCATGGCTTGTATTCAAAGCAAGTAGTTAGGACATATTTACTTTATATTTTTACATTAATGAACGATTCAGGAGGCATTGGATAGTAAAGCATATTGCTGATGAAAAGTAAACCAACACTGTACCGTAGCTTTAGAAATCAAATGTTTGATTGTAGAAAATTTGTAAACAAACTTGTTCCCCATAGGACGTTAAAACTCTAAAAATCCATAAAATAGAAATCTATAGAGTTTTCACACAAATTTTATTTCACTAAAACCTCCCCGGAAGTAACTTACTAAAATGTCATGGCGATAGGGTAAATAGTTTGGCAATGCATAAAGGACAAACGGACAGACATTCAGTTTTATACATAGAGATTATTAATATTATTTATATTAATTATTATATTATTAATAAATATTTTAATGATTGTTAACTACACATAAGTGAGTTTCTTTGGTGGCCGAAACCATGGGAGTCTGTCGTCAACAGATGAATGACATCTCCATTACCGCCGCCGACTGCAGGGTCGTTGACATTTAGTAGGAAAGAATGGGTCCAAGGCTAGACCCTTGAGGCATGCCATTACAGACTCATTGTAATACAGAAACTTCATTTCCCTTATCATCTGCAATGCAAGACCACCCTGAAGTGGCTATACAATATTGTTCTGTGCCCATCACCTTTAGATTGTATTCTTCATGCCCTGTGTAGACATTATTGTTCCGAAAGGTTTTTTTACAATGGGAATAGGAAAAGTTTTATAATTTTAGTTTTATTAGAACCTCATGTACCTATTTATTAGACAAATTTCTAAGACAATCTTTAGTCTTGCCACTAAAGCATCCACAGTAAAAATTGTTCAGTAAAAAACCGTGTGAAGTATTATGAAAGTAGTATATTTCTACAATCTTTATCTTCTAACACCACATTTATAGAATTAGAGGAGTTGAAATAGTTTGTTTAACTGAACATGTTTAATTTTGACAAATTAAGGTAAAATAAATTATTTTCACAATATTCATAGAATAAAAAGCTACTATGGCAGTAATGAAACAATAAGAGGCAGACAATATATTTTATAATAAAGAGACACAGATTGATGCCAACGTTTTTATTTAAAAAATTAATTAACATGAAAAATGTATAAACTAAACTATATATTTCAAACCTGCATTGCACATTGTAAATTTTACAGTATTGTTCAATATTGTTCAATATTTTGTACTTTACTAACAAAAAATATTCCTATAAATTAACCTTGTAATAATATTATCTGATGTATATAGGCTTATGCATAAAATATATAAATTCAAACACATATTATGAGGAAATCATTTTCTGGAGTTCTCCACTGCCATACAGCTTCTGTACATCGGTGCCACCACCAATGAATCTACCTTTCAGAAAAAACTCGAGGGACCTGAAAATTATAAACACTAACTTGTGTTGTGATAAAACAACTTTTATATTTAATAAAGTTACCATAAACCAGATAATTACATAAACAAAACACAAAAATTTATTATTTTTAAATACTTATTTCACGATGATTTTCATGCTCTAAATAATTTGTTATAAATTTATTCTTCATGCCCTGTGTAGACATTATTGTTCCGAAAGGTTTTTTTACAATGGGAATAGGAAAAGTTTTATAATTTTAGTTTTATTAGAACCTCATGTACCTATTTATTAGACAAATTTCTAAGACAATCTTTAGTCTTGCCACTAAAGCATCCACAGTAAAAATTGTTCAGTAAAAAACCGTGTGAAGTATTATGAAAGTAGTATATTTCTACAATCTTTATCTTCTAACACCACATTTATAGAATTAGAGGAGTTGAAATAGTTTGTTTAACTGAACATGTTTAATTTTGACAAATTAAGGTAAAATAAATTATTTTCACAATATTCATAGAATAAAAAGCTACTATGGCAGTAATGAAACAATAAGAGGCAGACAATATATTTTATAATAAAGAGACACAGATTGATGCCAACGTTTTTATTTAAAAAATTAATTAACATGAAAAATGTATAAACTAAACTATATATTTCAAACCTGCATTGCACATTGTAAATTTTACAGTATTGTTCAATATTGTTCAATATTTTGTACTTTACTAACAAAAAATATTCCTATAAATTAACCTTGTAATAATATTATCTGATGTATATAGGCTTATGCATAAAATATATAAATTCAAACACATATTATGAGGAAATCATTTTCTGGAGTTCTCCACTGCCATACAGCTTCTGTACATCGGTGCCACCACCAATGAATCTACCTTTCAGAAAAACTCGAGGGACCTGAAAATTATAAACACTAACTTGTGTTGTGATAAAACAACTTTTATATTTAATAAAGTTACCATAAACCAGATAATTACATAAACAAAACACAAAAATTTATTATTTTTAAATACTTATTTCACGATGATTTTCATGCTCTAAATAATTTGTTTTTAAATTATGATTATTACATATTTCAAACTTTCTTCATCAGTCTTTGAAGCAGGTCAAAAAAACAATCTTACAGCTTTTTCATAACCCTCACTCTATTGCACAAAATATTTAGCAATTTATACAATAATGATCCACCATAATGTTCACAAGTGCAAACGACTATGCATAATAGCAAGGAATCTCAACATCAAAATATCTTCATTATTCATTTAGGCCAAAAAGCCCTCTCGATTCCATCATGTAACCATCTTTCTTTAGTTAATTTAGTAGCCAGTAAATTTTCAATGTTGTTGTTACATACAACTTTAGTACACAGGACAATCAAAATAATGTTATAAATTTTAGGTACCCATTTTTCTCTTACCATGGTTAGATTTTTTTAATGTAGGAAAACCATGATTTTTATTGCAAAGTGATGAACTTTAACTAGTGTTACTAAGATAACATGAATAGCTCTTAATATTAAGTAATGTTAAAATGATCAATATTTACCATTTTGGATTGGCTACAATTTTCTTTGGATATTTTAATATGCAACTAATTCAAGTATAAAAAAAACTGATTTATTAAACATTCTGAAAACCAGTGCCAGCACTGAAAAGGCAGTGGGAGAATGTGCCAACAATAATCAGGCCTTCCCAAAGGAATGCAGGAACAACGAGGGTGCACAATAAACATCAATGAACTTCATCCGCTTTATGTTGTTGACTACAATGAAGATTAGGAATCATATTTGTAATGATTCCTAAAAAAGGTAGCTTGATTGTGAAAACTTACAGGCTCACAAGACAACCTAAGGTATTTTTAAACCCTATGTGTCATGTAAATTTAAGTTTAGATTCTTTGTGTTAACTTTTAAGTGTAGTGAAGGTTTTTTTACACATAAAGGCTCAAATTAAATGGTTTGAATACCTCTATCTGTAGCAATCCTAGTAGTTGAAGTAATTGCGCTTTTTTAATTCAATTTATTAATTTTTCTCTAAAAATGTATTAATTTATTCTCATCAATCCGGAGGCTTAATAATATCATAATGAAAATAAAGGCTCAGTTTGTTAATGATTTTTATTCGTATTTCTGCAGGCATGGGCAATGCATTACATAAATATAATTATATTTTCATTAACAACTGTCCAATTGTAATTGAGTTCGTACTGAATATTTGAAATGTAACTGTACAAATAAATGAATAAATAAAGATTTATCACGTGAAGTGAGGAAATAAAATTAGTTTCAATTTTTAGTAGACCAAAACTCAAAGGGATCAGGTTCAATTTCTGATATCAAAATTTTCAATGAACTTACAGTTCTCTAAAAATCTTAAATTATGAACTATTATTACATGACACTCAATATATGAAATTCTGAACTTTTCGAGCAGAGCTCCTTTATTTAACTCTCCGAGTGATGATGGACACGCACATTTCGATGGCAGTGAAAAGTGATTATTAGCATCTATTTATCGTGATGATATTCGGCAATGCTCAGTCAACGATTACTGTCACAGTGCTGCCATCTGTGAGCTAATGCATGAACAAATGCTTTGTGAAGTTCTCTGTTGTGCCGGAAGAGTATACTTTTTATAGCCAATCAAGCCATTTCTAAGATGGTGGTCTTTTGGTGTAGTGGTCTAAACCATTGTGATGACGAGTGCAACGATTGAAGCCGATCCGAAGGATGAGGGTTTGAATCCCAACCATGAGCAATCCAAATTTGGCTTGCAAATGTGTGGTACAGTGGTAGGAGGGCCAGCCTTAACCCTAGCAGTGGCCAATGTTAGAAGTGAGAAATGGCCAGGCAGATTTGGCAAATTTGCAGACCTTTTTTTGAGAATTCATATAAATTCTAAATATGGCGGCAACCTACTCAACCTCATACTCATTTTGAAAATAATAAAAAGAAATATAACTTTGCATTTTGGTTTTTGGAATAAAATCAAAAAATGAAAAAATTGAATTTTTCTCTTGAAATTTCAAAAGCAGCCTCAGCAAAATATTTTCCTGAATTTAAAATAAAAAATCCATTTTATACTTATTGTAGACAATTATTTTTTGTATATAAAAAAATAACATGTGAGGGAGTTTTCTTTTTTTCATGGGTTACATAAAAATATATAAAAACTGTACGACCACCAAACTTTACAGTGTAAACTTTTTATAAATATAGATAATATAATTATATGTTTACTGACAATGAATAAGTTATTTTAATATTAATGTATATTTTAATGTTAATGTAATCCCAATTAAATAAGGAACAGAAATATGTCATAAAAAGCATTGAAAATCAATTTTATGAATTTTTATAGGTTTATACTTTATAGAATTTGAAAACGTATAAAAAAAATAATTTTTGTTGTGTGGAATGTTAATACATTTTTTCATATCAAAAATAGTTAGACCATGTTGTAGGTTGTCTAATTCCCTGAAAAAAATTGTATAACACTCAGGGTTTATTTTTGTTTTTGTTTTTTGTTTTATGATGTATTATATGGAACAAAACACGGACCCGATATGTAACTTTATAAACACTATTTTTCACACTTCAGTAAATTCCTGCATAATAGAATGCATAAAGATATAAACACACAATTACTACACTACTTTAGAACAGCGAAACCAAAGACTTAAATTGTGAAATCACAATGCAGAACAAACTTCAAAACAAATCAAAACTCTGGAACATAATAATAATGCCGGGTCAGCTACACAGCGATGACGAAATCATCACAGAATTTCGAAACTCAGACCAAAGTCACAGTGCTGCCACGCGCTACCAATGGCAAAACAAAATTATTTTACATTTCTCCCTCTTCAAAACTATATATTATTTTACTGGTTTGCTATTATACTAAAGTAATAATGACTCATTTTTCATACTGTCGAAATTCCACCCTTCGCCAATTGTCAGCTTTTAAAAGAATTACAAAAAAACTCTATCTTTCAAAACTCAAAACTCTATCTTTAGTGATTTTATAGAAGAAATTTATATTAAATCAAAGAGAAATTCTTTTTCTATCCATTGGTACCACTTGGAACATTCTGCAACAAAAATTACCCGAGCTATGACACCTCCAAAAACACATGTTATGACCATATCATAACATGAAGGATGCGCATCTTCTACTCGTCTGATGTCGCACCAGAAAATTTGTTACATTTCTAATCGTTGTCACAGTGTTACAGAACTCGCAAAATGTTCATTTATGTATGAAAATAAAGGTTCAGAATGTCGAACATGAAGGTTCGAACGGTATAAATATCATCCAAATTAGAGTTACTTATTGTAGGTTTTTAACGGTTTCAAAATTTTTGACAATAGGCCACTCCACACCGTCTCGCGTTACTGTCAAAATTTGACAGTTGGCTACATCTAGGGTTAAATAAACGATGTCCGACTTGGGTGAAAGTTGACGGCATTTATAGGCTTTGTTGGGAATTGGGATCGCAGTGGACACCTGTTTTGCTTCTTTAAGACTGTATGATTAAGGGGGGGGGGCGTTGTTTTGTGTTTTTTGTTTATACTTAGTATTTTAAAAACAGTTCCTAAGTCAAAGTAAAAAATAAAAATAAAGTTCAAAAGCTCCGCAACTCAGAGGGTTTAAATAACCATAATGCACAAAATTGCATTTTGTATTGTGTACATTAGACATTAATTTTAATAATAATTATTTAACCTAAAGAGTTCAATGTATAAACTAAATGACAAATTATAACGATCCATAAATTTTAAGATTATGTAATTTTGTTGAGAACCTACGTCATTTGACGTTAAGTGTAACTTTTAAACTCAGCTAAGAGAGGCCAGATGATCTGATCACTGTTTAAGACCTATTTAGCCCTAAAAGGTGGTAGTGTTAAAACCTATATTAGGAGTACAATAGTGATTTCTGGATGGCACTCACCGTCCTGGCTCCAGTGATGTGTCCGAGAACATCCTGCACCTCTCCCTCATCATCTCGCTGGTCCAGTTCCACCACAGTATACGTCATCTTCATCTTATCAAACACCTGCAATCGACAAGTCAAGACTGATTAAACTGGAAGGTTTCAACAGTCTCATATATATTATGGGATTTAGATCTAAGGTTTCAATGACAAGCAGAATATGGAACAAATATTACGTCGTTAAAAAGTGACAATTTTGCAAGAAAGGCTGCATGCAGGAAGCATTTTCCTGACCTCCATATAATGACCACTTACTACTTACTCTTTGCTTACAAAACCGGTACGGTACTTCCTTACTATAGTGTCTACATCTGTTTGTGGTGATGTATATCCTGACATCAAATACTATTCATAGTTAAGATGAATTGGTAATCAATATTTCTAAAATGCTATTAATATTTTTGTACAAAAATTAACAAAACCTAAGTTCCTTATTACTTCTTGAAAATATTTGGTTAAAATATCCTAGCCCCCTTGTAAATACCCAAAACCCGGGTATTTATGATTTTTTTATTTATAATAGGGCAGACAATTTTTTACAATCTACATGCTCTAAGTCTGATTAATGTAAGATCAAAAGTGATAAAAAGTCTTTATTATTGTCTTCACAACCATATTAGGGCCAACTTCTGAAACATATTTGGTTAAAATACCTGAGGCCTGGAGTTAGATGATTTGGTAAAATTTAGGGGATGTGTAGTTGATTGTTCCATATAGCATGCTCTAAGAGTCAAGGGTAATAAAAAGGATTTAAAAGTTTTGATTTTGTTTTCCACAAGGAATTTTGTTATTAACAACCCTTAAGTATTTTACCTGTATCTAAAGGATTCATTCTTATGTATCCTACTAACATGAAGCAAGCTATTATTTACCAACAAAATGAATGGAGTTTTGAAAACCTAGATCTGCTACATTCTTAGAGGCAACACTGAATACCTGCCTATTTAGTTACATTAGAATTTTCTCCATTTTGAATAACTTACTTTTATTATTAATTAGGTATTATTATTATTATTATTACTATCCGAAAAACCCTCTCGGGGTAGTTCTCTTCGACTACATGGGAGGTCTCCCTCTGGCAACCCCAAGGTGCCCTAGCCAAATGAGAGTTCCTAATCTTCATGCTCTCATTTTTCTGAAGTTCAAGTTTCCTCCCTTTCTGGCTTACCACTTACCATCTTTCTTCTTTTCTGTTGGTCTTTCTCGACCAACTCTTCTTCTCTTTGGCCCCAAATCTTTGGACATATTCCTGTTTTGTCTTCCTTTCCGTACTGGGCTGGATAAGAATGTTCCAGTAGTATTTCCTGCTTGCCAACAAAACCGGCTACAATGGTAAAAAACCATGGGAATTCTGCATTGGAAAACAAACTACCCCAGGTAGGTCTAGCGATTTCTCCTAAATCCCACCCCATTCAATCGGGCTGACCCAAGAATTCTAGGGGGGGTGGGGGGAACCAAGCATTTTCTTTGCGGCTCATGTGGTAGGCAACCAGGAGGTGTCCGACAATGTGACTGGAAGGGGTGTGGAGTTGGACCTGGAGGGAAATTTGTTTTGTCGAAGCTCCAAGATTCAAAGAACTCAACCTTCGGATGAAAGGAGACCAGTCGGGGTCATTGATATAATACAATTCCTTTTTACCTGTTTGTTATTTTAATATTTATATCATATGTTTCAAATGTCAACTGTTTTGTTTATATTCTTTATTTATTCACAATTCAACTCCATGTAATGTTTAGTCGAATAAAGCCAGATTTCTCCTGGTAATCAGCATAGTATTTATTATTTCAGTCATGAAGACCACCCCTCTATCAGCTCCTTTCCGAAAATTAGGAGGAAAAGCCAGTAGGTGCATACAGATGTTCCAGAGCAATGCTTTTCACATCTCCAGATTCTAGTGGGAATTCCTCCGAAGTCGTCCCATGTGTCTGATCGAGCTAACGATCCTGTGTCAGCAACAAGACAACGGCGAGGAAGAGGAGAGCATTGAAAGAAATCCATGTGATTCTCAAGGAGATGGAGAAGTCGGTCAAGGTGCAGAGGAATGTAAACATTCACATCAAGGACGGCATTCTTGTTGCTGTTCTCATTAAGACAGCTCAGGAACGCTCTTTCAGTAAAGTACTTGTGGGGATTCAACAAAAAGTAAATCCTGACCAGACAGGTCTGTTGTCCGTTCAGTCAGGAAGACAATAACTGGCGTCACCCTGCTGGAACTTGGTAGTGGAACAAAGGACAAGGTGGTGGAGCGGAATCTGGAGCACCGGATATCCCTCGAGGTTCAGGATCTGGACTGCTTCACCACAACAGAAGAGGTCATTGATGCCTTGAAGTCCACATTGGGGGATTTGGCCCAGGGTGCTAAAGTGTTCGTCGGAGTGGAGAATGGGCGAAGAAAGAAGCTGGCAGTTGTTGAGCTGGAGGGTCGCGGCGCCACAAATCTTCTTCGTCGCGGGAGGTCGAAGGTTGAGTAGGTGCTAGGTCAGTTCCGAATTCACACTATGGTGGTCAGGTGCTTCGGGTACGGCCTTCAGGCTTCTTGTTCTGGATTTGATCGCAGGGTGGTCGGCCTATGCATCAACTGTAGAGAGTGGTCATGTGAAGTACACCTGCACTGTTCCATCGAGGTGCTTCCTCTGCCTGGAGCGGAATTTTCAGTTCTTGGGTCATGTTTCTGCAACCAGAGACTGTCGGGTCTTCCAAGAGGAACTAGAAAAATCCTGCAAGAGGCCATAGATAGAAAATTTAAAATTTTACAAGGGAACCTCCATAGGAGCATCCTGACAAACGAACTCCTATCCCAACACTCTAGAGATTAACAAGTGGAATTGGTCATTATTTCTGAACAGTATCGCAAGAGGGATGGTTCTGGTTGGTTTCAGGACACCCTAGGTACTTCCATACCCTTGGAACTTCCATGTTCTTGACAACAGGACCGGCCGAGGTTTTTTTGGGTAAAAAGTGAGGACTTCACTGTTGTGAGCGTCTACCTGACTCCGAACAACCCTATGCTGGCATTTTAGGCAAAGTTGGATGCTCTGAAAGTCCTTTTTAATGGACGCTGGCAGTAGGTTAATTGTCGCTGGTGATTTCAACACCAGGGCTGTCGAGTGGGATATGCCGGAAACCAACACCAGATGCAGGAAAGTCCTTGAGCTCGCCTACAGAACCGGACTTCTCGTCGCCAATGTGGGCTCCACTTTCACTTTCAGGAGACCAGGGTACACGGAAACAATCCCTGATATTACTTTAGTTTTGGATTCTCTTCTCACGTCAATATCTGGCTGGAGAGTCGTCGAAAGATTTCACGGGCAGCGATCATCAGCACATCCACTTTGATGAGAACTCATGTCATCATCCCGACATTCCCGGAGCAACCCAAAAAAAACCAAACCCAAACTCAATGCTACTGTTGCAGCTACAGAAATCAATGAGGGAAAGATGACATGCTGCTGCTTGGTGATCAGGCTGAGAATACCATGCGCCTCATTCACCGTGCCTGCGATTCTTCCATGCCAAGGAAGAACACTTCTCATTCAGGGCGAGACCCAGTCTATTGGTGGACGGACGAGATCACGACGTTTAGAAGAGCGTGTCTCCACTGCAGACAGAGGTTGGGCAGAGCCAGGAGGAGGGGCTTTGATGTTGCTGCTCTGGAATTCAGGGAGGCAAGAATTACTCTGAAGAAAGCTATCCGCCGCAGGAAGAGGGAGAAGTGGGAAGAACTGAGGATGGATGTCAACCTTGATACCTGGGGCCTCGCGTACAGACTCGTTAGCTTGGTGTCAAGACAGCGTACCCTGTTTTCGACCCACCGACTATGGAAAACATTGTTACTGCCCACTTTCCCGATCACCTGCAGAGTGGTCGAGCAGTATAAGGAGGCGATTCCAAAAATTCCTTTGTTCACGAAGGCGGTCAAGTCAATGTATGTTGGCAGTGCTTCTGGACCGGATGTTGTTCCAACTGAGGTGCTCAGGGTTGTTCTTGGTACCAGGCCATCTCTTCTTTTAAACAAGTTCAATCGTTTTCTTCACAAAGGAGTCTTCTGTCGCACATGGAAGCTCTAACACCTGACATTGATTAGCTAGGTGAAGGGGCTATCACCAAGCATTCCCTCGGCATTTCGACCCTTGTGTATGTTGGACACAGCCGAAAACTTCTTGAAAGGCTGATAAAGCCTTTCAAGGCCTGTCTGTTGTGTGTGATAGATGCTGACGGTGGGCTGTCAGACAGGCAGCACGGATTCAGGAAGGGTAGCTCTACCAATGAAACAATTCAAGAGGTTGTAAATGCTGCCAGGGTCGCTCAGCAAGGAAATCATTACTCCGCTGTATCATGTTGCTCCGTCATCTTAGACGTGAGAAACGTGTTCAACACTGCGAGTTGATCCGATATTTTGAGTTCCTTGGAGGAAAAGTACATACGTTCCTGAATATCTGCTTCGGATCATCTGAAGCTATTTGAGGGGCAGGAAATTAATCTTTGAGACGTCAGAGGGTCCTCGTCGGAAGATTATCACCGCTGGTGCTGCTCAGGGTTCTATCCTTGGTCCAGATTTTTGGAACATTGCCTACAATGGCATCTTTAGACTGGACTTAGTTTAAGATGGTTTTCTGGTGGGTTACACAGAAAGTACCTTTCTGCCGTTAAGTACCTGGGGGTTAGACTTGACACCAAGCTTTCCTTCAGGGAACAAATCAATCAGAGAAGGCGGCAAAGATTAAGACTGCGCTCAGTCCTCTTATGGCGAATGTTGGGGGCCCATCAGCAGAGAAGGGGAAACTCCTTCTGTCAGTCAAAACTCAATTCTTCTTAACGAAAATGAGATTTGGGCGGACGCTCTCATAAAGGAGTGCTATTGCAAGCAGTTGGGAGCTGCACGAAGAAGAGCCGCGTTGAGGATCTCCTCACCATAACAGACCGTGTTGGAGCCCGCTGCACTGGTGGTAGCTGGTGCAGTCCTGATCGACCTGTTGGCCTTGGAAAGGAAAAGTGTTTATAACTCGAGCATGGTGCCAAGGAAGTGATACAGGTGATATAGGTGGACAGGGAGGCCTCAATGCACCAGTGGCAAGAGAGGTGGAGAAATGAGCGGCTTGGACGTGGAGACTCATTCCAGACCTGTCTGTGTGGACAGTTCTAAGAAGGCATCTTCTGCTGGAGATTGGAGAATTTTCACTGAAGACTGCAGTATTAAAAATGGTAACATCTCATGGGAACTGGTCTCTCATCATGTCCTTCGTGGAGAAAGTCCTCAAGAGAAAGAAACTTGAAGATCTCTAAAATCCTGGATCTTCCTTACGAAGACTAAATCGCAGTGGTAGCTCATTGAGCTTTTAATACGATGCTCCACCTTGAGGTTCATGCCTTAATAGGCCGTTCCGAAGTTTGCAACTGCCTGAGGCACGGTGTTTTAATGGGGTTTTACTTTAAAAAGGTAAAAATATTCCTATTAATTAGAATATTTATGTTTAGTTTGGTTTATTTTTTATGAATTTTTTAATTGTTCAAGAATAATTTTTTACTTTCTCCCCTTATACATAGTATATGGAGAAAGTATTGTTTTCGTCAAAATTTTCGAATTTGAGTTGAGAGTGGATATATCCGTTTTGGGGTCTCCTGAATCCCAAAAAGTGGGTTACGACGTGATGTCTGTCCGTCCGTGTGAGTGTCTGGACGTGTACAGAGTCACAGCCTACTCTGTTGGTCCAATTTAGATAATATTTGGCATGTATGTATATTTTCATCATATCTCCAGGAGTTTTTTTTTCATTTTTTTGAATTTTTGATTTTTAAGGGTAGTGTACCCCTAAAAACCCTTTAAAAATTCTCAAAAACGGCTCTAAGGAATTTGAAAGTGCATAGTGCACACAGTACTAAATAATATGACACCACTTGCATGTCTGTAAAAATGATTAAAAAAATGTACAAAACGTATGGGCTTTTAAATGTGAAAAAACAATTTTTTTTCAGCAAAGAAAAGAAGGTAAAGTATAATTTGACTATCACCATTGAAACCAGCTTAAAACTAAACAAATTAGTTTTTTGGAATTATTTGTCTATGACTAACAG
This sequence comes from Nephotettix cincticeps, assembly GCA_023375725.1. Taxonomy (NCBI): domain Eukaryota; kingdom Metazoa; phylum Arthropoda; class Insecta; order Hemiptera; family Cicadellidae; genus Nephotettix; species Nephotettix cincticeps. The sequence goes on along the minus strand of CM041790.1, from coordinate 21,446,868 downwards.
TTCCAGAGAAAAGTTCATTTTAGTGTCCATGATAAACACAGTATGTTGTCTGAGAGTGCCAAATGTTATTCTTATGGAAAATATTAAAAAATCAATTTCTTCCTAACTTTCCAACTGTTTTCCATGCATGAAACTTGGTACGAAGCGTAAGGTCAAATTACCCAACAAAACCCACTCAAAAAAGCTTGGTATTATCGGGGGGCTCCTCCCATAAAATTCCAACAATTAATTTAACTTTGTTTCTCTTGTTATTTTTAGAAATTGGATTATTATTTGAAACAATACATTTTTAAATGATATTTAGATAAACTTTAAAGAATATGAAAGTTCAATTACAGATTGTCGTTTTTAAATTTACTTAAGGGAGAAAGTATGTGTCATTCTACTGATACCGTTTATTAGGATTAAAAGTGAAACACGGCAGTAGCAGATCTCCGAATTAAAAAGGTATCTACAAACGAGCCGTTCCCAACAAGCTCCAACATCTCAGATCTACAACAAACCCTGCTGCACTGTGGATTTGTCAAGGAGCGCTGGCAAATCAAAGAATAAATGTAGCGGATTAACTTATCTATAAAATTTTACCCGAGCTTTGCTCATTGATTACATTTCGGTCTCTGTACTTCAGTTAAACACCATTCAGTTCCGGTAATAGTTTATACGTAGAACTCACCTCCTTCGCCATACGGCAGTAAGGGCAGTAAGACTTTGAGAAGATTACCACGTGGTCACTGTTGATTTTGGTCTTGACGAACTCAGCTACGGGACCACTCATGTTGACAGCTCTGCTGGCACCTAAACCCATCAAACTACGACTGAAAACCAAACATCAAACCTATTTACTGTGAGACTACAACACAATAATTCAGCATCTCCAAACTAGAACAGGGTAAGGGTGAAGATAAGGCCTATTGGTAAACATAGTGATGTTAAATACCTAGGTTTTTAAAACTCGGAGTAAATACCCAGGGTAATTACCAAACATGGGTAAATAGCCGGGTATTAATCAAAATTAAATAAAAAAAATTATATTTACTCTGGATAGTGTTATTTTTAGTTTTATTGTATAGAATTTAAAGATAGTGTACAGCATGAACATTTTCTCTTTTATTTTCATGCATACAGCATGAAATAGACAATATTAATAGCATGAAGAGAAGCAAGTGATCAAGAAGAAACGGAAGAGGAAGATGATATTGAAGAAGAAGCAATAGATGAAGAAAGTAAACAACATTCATAAAAAAAATAAAGCATAAAGCATTTAGTCTTCATATGAAGACTGTTCTGAGGAAGACAGTGTATTTTTGGCGTTCAATGAAATACTGAAGAGTCCAGATCGAGATACATGGTTACAAGCAATAGAGGACGAAAAACTGGTATCGACAAATAGCAATGCAGTGAGAGCAAATATTTTTTTCCATTAAGGGGGTGTGTTAAGAATAAAATATTCTCTAATTTGCTGCCAGTAACTGAAAGTAAAAATAATGTCATATGTTTTTCATTGTTTTTAATGTTTGTCAAAATATAAACAAGAGATTTACTGATTTTGTATTTACAGTGTGCAATCAATAAAATATTGTTTTTGTAAGTACATTAGGCCTACTTTTATAGTTAATTTAATGTTACAAGTTTCAAACTTAATATATTAATATCAACACATTCATAGCACAGGCAGAGTTAGAGGTTAAGTCGTTGATGGTACAGAGATAATTGCCTAGTTTTTGTCACAATAGAGCATGAATGTAAAGAAAAAGAAACATTTAAAACTAATATATAAGTAAAACCACAGTAAAAACTCATCAAAATATCTGTTTCAAATAAAAAATTATAATAGAACTGTTAGGATTGGTAATAAAAATTTAAAAGCTTTAAAGAGGTCTGGGAGGGCATTGCCCCCATGCCCCCTTAACTCTGCCCATGTTCATAGCCTGTATACATTTTCTGTGTTAATATTATCTACATTTATTAATTTAGTTAAGTTCCCCTCCGAGATTAACCCTTTCAGTGCCAGGTGTTACTCCCATAGCGTGTGCAAGAAATGCCCGGTTAAAATGAGCAGTTTTTAGCTGTTTGAGAAAAACTGTCATTGTTTTATTATTTATAGATGAAAATGGATACTTTTGGTTTTGTTTTGTTCATAAATAAGTTTGGTAAATGTAACAGATTAAAAAAAATACTTAATATTTTTATTCATAAAATAAATTATGAAAAACGATTACTTAATTAATATTTTATAGTGAATTTTTCAGTTTGAAGTAAAAAAATTGCCAGTAGAAAATTCCTCATGCTTAAAATTGAGTATTTTTGTTGAACTATACTTAATTTTGTACATAAATGCAAAAATGTTGAACATTTATCTTCAAAAATAAAGTTTTTGTGATTATTTTAGGAAATATCGTGAGTTTTGGTTTTCCATAAGTTACTGAAACTATTAATCACACTTGAAAATATTTTACATTAGACATGGAATTTGAACTTGTTCTATAGCTGAGTAAATGAATAAAATGATTCAAACTATTCTGGTTATTACTTTTAAGAGTTTCTGATTATCAGGATCAAAATCTGGATCACTGTCCGTGTTGTCAAAGCCTAAACATGACAACTCATCACTCCCACTCAAATTACTCATGGAAAAATTACTATCACCTTTTTAACACTCTAAGAATTGTTTTATCATTGACAGGTGAATCAATACATTTAATTTACAAAAGAAACTAAACAAACAATAATAATAACCTCAAACTTCTTAAGTCTCACTGCTACCTAAACAAGTAAACAAACAACAAAAGTTGATGTGGACTGCAGTCAAAAATACTTTGAATAACATTTTAACTTAAATAATTATATTTAATGTGCTCTTTATATCCTAAACACAAATATAAAAAAGAAAAAAAAATTAAAAAATTTTAGAAAAAACTTTTTTTAATTAATTTTTTTGGACGTCCGTATATACGGACGTTGGCACTGAAAGGGTTAACCGAAGCTCATATCCATCTAATAGGTATTTTATACCCCTTACCTGGTTTAAAAATAGCTTATTCACATTAAGTTATTTAAATAATTATTTTTCATACAATTTAGAGTTTGCAAATGGTAAACAGAATCAAAAAGGTCAGACATATTGTTAAAAAAATCATGCACATATTAAAAGCAGGCTCACTTGATACAGAATTATTAGGAACAAATTTAATAATTGTGCAGAGTCTTTCTATCAACAAAAGACAACACATTAAAGGCATAACAAACAATAAAATGCATTAATAATAAGTAAGTAACGTAAGTAAGTGTAAGTAAGTAATGTGTAAGTAATGCAGTTTAATAAAAAAAATTAAAATGAATTTATTCATTTAATCTATCAGTGGAGTAAAACCTCATCATAGGCCAGATATTAAGAGTATTTATATCTCACATATTATGGTAAAGACTATTTTACCAATTTTAAATACAAATAGCTGTTGATCATGGAGGAATCATCTACATTTCTTTGTTTGAAATTAATTATTGGAGACAGTGGATATTGGGTTCCACAATAAAAATCTAGTTAACATTTAAACTTAAGATCTACCAGCTAATTAAATTATATTTTGGTAAAATATATCCTCATATATTCCTGTAAACCTTGTAGCTAAACCTTTAAACCTTAAGACAACAATACTATAAACATGTTACAATTCATATAAAAGCTTCATACTAAGACTCTGTTAGTACTTATGGAGTCACACAATTGGGAAGTGAGCAGAAGAATATTATTTTTTATAGGGGGCAACACAGGGGGGGGGCACATACTTAATGAAGGTTTAAAATATTTTTTTCACAAAATACTCATGAGTTTAATAACTACAAATCAACAATAAAACAGAAAGCATAATTTATAGTTATGATTACGTACACCACTAAATCATTCCAAACCTACTTCAGGGCTAAGAGTGTTAAAGACAATCCATCTTTGAACAAAACTAAATTACCTAAATAATTCAAAAACCGACAAAGATTTGACAGCTATTCAGGATATAACGTCCCTACAAGCACACAAACATCCAAGTTAAGCGTTCATCAAAAAGCCACTCCACTCACCAATCAATGGAACTATCAGAAACAGAACAGTTTGGAGTCGCATATTAAAATTATATTTGTCTGTCTCCCTGTAAATTGTTTTAAATCTAAATGGGTCTTAACAAAACATTTGTAAAGGTAGATAAAACATTTTTAATGGGATTTAGTAAAACAAACAATATTAAACTATTGGAATTCCATTTGTTTAAAAACTGCCCTTCTCAACTGCAAAAGGCAATAAAGAGAGAGCTTTCAGGATGCTTGCACAGCTTTTTTTTTTTTTACGAGGGTAAATGCTCATGCACCATCAGGGAGGAAATATCGGTACACTCCCCGGTGTGTGGGACTCTCACCCACTAAAACCCCCTCGCCTCAGGCTGAAATCCGCCTTGGAAGCACCTATTAAGGTATTACATCAAGGCGGAGCCTCGTATGTGAAGCCACATGGCTACAACACCTACTTAGCCACCTGAGGAAGGATCAAAGCTGGTCCTGATCCTCTTCTGTCTTTTTTCTCTTGAGAACGTTCTTGACGAATACAGCTATACGTCGCCAGTTCTCAAGAGATGTCATCATGAGAGGAACAATGTTCTCGGGCGAGATGGCCCCCACTTCCAGTTCCATACTTCTTCTCTGGGCTGCCCACCGCTCACACTCAAAAAATGTGTGATAGGCATCGTCCCGGGGAGCATCCCCGTATCGACAGGCTGCACTGTCGACCTTGCCCATCTTATGGAGGTAGTCGCGGAATAGCCCGTGCCCAGTGAGGAGCTGCGTGATAAGGAAGTTGACCTCACCGAACCCGCGCTCGACCCACACGGACAGTTCCGGGATTAATCGACGCGTCCAGGCACCTCTCGTCTCCCGGTTCCACCTCTCTTGCCATGATGTCATTGTGGCCTCTCTCGCCACTCGTGTTGCCTCCTGGACCCCAAGATCAGATTTGGTTTGAAAAACCTGCTTCCTTTCCTGGGCCAGAAGATCCACAGGTATGACCCCCGCAACCACCAACGATGCCGGCTCAGAGACGGTCCGATAAGCTGACGCTATCCTCAGGGCCGCCCTTCTCTGGACCGAACCCATCTGCTTTCGATAGCACTCTTTTTTCAGCGCATCTGCCCAGACCTCGCAACCGTAAAGGAGTATCGAGTTCGAGACAGACAAAAGGAGCTTGCGCTTGTCAGCTGTCGGGCCTCCGACGTTCGCCATAAGTCGGCTAAGAGCAGCCGTTGTCGTCCCTGCTCTTTCCACGGCATATCGGATCTGGTCCCTGAAGGTGAGCTTGGTATCCAGCCGCACTCCCAGGTACTTCACTGCCGGCTTGGCTCGAATAGTCTCTGCATTGACACGAAAGTCGCATAACGTTGGAATTCGGCGTCCCGTCATCATGACTATTTCGGTCTTCTCAGTGGCGAGGCTCAGACCGTGGTCCTCCATCCATCTGGTGATAAGCCTCATCACCTGATTCAACTTCCATTGGGCAAGCTGGACGTCGCGAGCAACAATGACCGCTGCAACGTCATCCGCATAACCCACGAGGAAGGAGTCTTCAGGGAGGGCTAGTCTCAATATCCCATCATAAGAGATGTTCCAGAGATCCGGCCCTAGAATGGAACCCTGAGCTGCACCGGCCGTTATAGCCCTTCTACGAAGGCCCTCCATAGTCTGGAAAATAAGTTCCCTATCCCTAAGATAACTCCGAAGGATCCGAAGAAGATACTCAGGGACATGGATCCTCGAGTGCATGGAGCATTACGCTCCAGCTCGCGGAGTTAAACGCATTCCTCATGTCAAGGGCGACAAGCAACGTGAGGCAGCGAGAATGGTGGTTTCCGCGCTGAGCGTTTCTTGCAGCCTCAACGACCTCCTGGATGGCTCCGATGGTGGAACGGCCTTTTGTGAACCCGTGTTGCCTTTCCGACAGTCCACCAGCGTCCGCCACTGCCGCTACAAGGCGTGGCTTTAGTAGACGCTCCAGGAGTTTCCCAGCTGTATCCAGCATACACAGAGGACGGTAAGCCGATGGTGTTCCCGGGATTCCCTTACCCTTGATAATCAGTGTCAGACGCTGGAGCTTCCATCGCCGGCAAAAGACACCCTTGTGCAGACACCGATTGAACATATTCAGGAGGATTGAAGAGCAAGTGCTAGCGATAGACTTCAGCACCTCTGTTGGAACTCCGTCTGATCCAGGAGCGCTGCCGCTCCTCATGGAACTGGCAGCTTCGCACAACTCTGCCGCAGTAAACAGGGGAACGTCACGGAGGTCCTCCACGTACCTTTCCTCCGCTCTGACTGCGTGTGCCTGAAAGAGAGCATCGACGATGTTCTCCATTGAGAACGGGTCCAGCTCAGGACTGGGGACCCCGGCTCCGAGCTTGCGCATGACCAGCTTGTATCCGAGGCCCCAGGGGTTACAATTCACCTCCTCTCTGAGCTCTTCCCACTTCTCTCTCTTTCTCCGTCGGATGGCTCTTTTCAGCGCGTTCTTTGCTTCCCGATATTCCAGAGCGGCGACGGCCCCAGTGATGGGGTTACCCCTCCTGACTCGAGTAAGACGCCTTCTGCATCGTAGACATGCCCTTCGGAGCATTGCAATTTCTTCCGTCCACCAGTAGGCTGATTTTCGGCCTGGACGGGGAGCTCTTCTCCGAGGCATGGAAGAGTCGCAGGCTTGGCTGATGAGCTGCATTGTGGCCTCGGCCACAACTTCAGCCTGGTCCTCGAGCAACAACACATCATCCTTATGGGCCTCGATCACCGCCGACAGAGTTACAACATCGAGTCCAGCAACGTTCCACCGTAAAGGACGGGGGTAGCGCGCCTGCGCGGGAAGTTGGCGTCCGCACGACCAGATGAAGGTAATGTATTGATGATCACTGCCCGTGAAATCCTCAACGACTCTCCAGCCTGAAATCGAGGGCATGAGATTTTCCGACGCGAAGGTGACGTCGGGAATAGTGCCCCTATAGCCTGGTCTTCTGAAAGTGGGGGTGTTGCCCTCATTCACGACGATGAGTCCGGTTCTGGCAGCAAACTCCAGAATCTTTCTTCCTCTGGTGTCAGTCTCCGGCATGCCCCATTCGACTGCCCTAGCGTTGAAGTCCCCCGCGACAATGAAACTGCCGCTGGCTCCTCCTACCAAGAAGTCTTCAAGGGCCTCCAGCTTAGTTTGGAACACCGCAACACGGTCGTTCGGAGTGAGATAGCAGCTCACGACCATGAACCTATTGCCTCTCACCCACACAAAGCCTTCGCCAGCACCTTGACCCAGGATCTGAAAATTCCGGAGATCTGGAATCCAGATAGCTGCTGTTCCGAGAGTGTCACTAAACCACCCCGGGCTGTCTCGGTCGTGGTGCTGCTCGGAAATGATGGCGAGCTCAACACCCCACTCCCCGACGAACTGTGTCAAGAGGTGGTCCGCCAGTACACTCCTGTGGAGGTTCCCCTGCAGGATTTTCATCATCTATTTCTGCCGCTGCCGGGAGTCATCAAGAGCCTGTCGAAAAACACGACAGGCACGAGTTCCGGGGATGTGCTCTAGAGGAGAATACTTCTGCTCCGCACAGAGACAGCACTTGGCCTTTGCTGTGCAGGCGGACTTGAAATGTCCCTGCTCTCCGCATTTGATGCAGAGTCCGCTTGCTCTATGATCAGGTCCTTTGCAGACTGCTGGTGCCCGTACCCAAAGCATCGGAAGCAGCGGGTGACCACAGTCCGGAGCCGGACCCTTCCGATGATCCAGCCTACCTTCAGCTTTCCGGCCTTCAAGAGCTGAGTGGCCCCCCGTGACCCAAGGTCCACAACAGCCATTTTCAGCCCTCTGCTGTTCTCGGCTGTCAGGAATACTTTGGCACCCTCAGCGAGGTTTCCGAGGGTGGTTTTAACCGCCTCGGTCACCTCCTGATCGGAAGTACAGGAGTCCAGGTCCCGGACCTCGACCACCACCCTGTGCTCCAGCTGACGCACAGAATGCTTGCACAGCTTAGTTATCAATAATTATCAAGTAATTAACATTTACACATACGTAAGTGTAACATTATTTTATCAAATAATTAATTTTATTTACTTTGCAAATGAAAGATACAAATGTTAAAACAATAAATTTTAGTACCTTGTAAATTTATCTACCGGTAATGATCTTTTTGATCATTACATGATTTTACCATTTTTCTAAAACTTAAGTTCTTAAATTCATAGGTTGTTACTTGAAAGCATTTAAGTGTAACATATTTTTAATTATATTTATTCTTATTATGGTCATAAATAAATATTATATATTATTTTATTTTATGGTTTCTCCAAAAGACAAAAATATTTCTAGGCATATAGAACGTTTATTTCAAGGTAATACTTGATAACCTTTCGACAAGTGATCCATTGAAGCCTTTAGTTTTAGAATAAACTCACAAAATGGTTTTACATTATTTTTAATTTGTATACCTTGTGAGATGCCTTTGTTCTAGTATATATCAATCATTCACACCTCTCTTCTGCGACTGGGGTATTATGACCCCTGGCCGACATTTGAATTGGTGGAAAGTTTGAAACTTCCTGCTACTGGTGTTAAGAACAGTTCATTTTTTCCATACAGTACTACAATTCAGCTAGTTGGTGGATATTCAATTCAGCAGTTCTGATATCAGTGCTCAATTTACTTACTAATAATTTAAGTGATTTACTATAGTTTTTAAATCTGTTTTCCATGTTGTTGTCAATGATGGCCACTATCAAAGGAAGTAAAGCATACTATGTTTCAGAGCTCAAACCTAAAATTCATATATTTTTATATAAAAATAATAACTAAGCTAAGATGAAGATATTCTTTGCCGGCATAATGTCAATACTTTTCAGTTTGTTTGGGCTATGGAGCCAGATTGGGCGATGTGATAGGTAGTAAATGAATTGTGCTGATGTGCCTCATAATAGACATGATTAACGATTATATGTTAGTGACAAGAAAAATTTTAACAACAAGAAAAACTTTAGCATCCGTCTCTCGTCCCTAACTGCTCACACCCAATTTTTTTTACATATAGTTAGGCCCATATAGAGTATAATAACTGTTATTACCCTAACATTTCATTTAAATATTACATTTACTTTAGAACCTCTTTAAATCATTTAACCCAATTAAGGTTAAGGTTAAGGTTTTTAAATTTAATTTCAAAGAAGCGTGCTTAAAAATAGCTTTAAATAAAAATGAGGTAAAAGTTTAGCACCCATTTTTTTCATATCGATATCATATGAAATTTGTCTACTTCCTAACAACTTAATTAAGAAGATCCCCTATGCGGAAGATCGCTTTTCCAATGTTTTCATTCGATTTCAGGCTAAACTATGACACTGAAACCATCCCATCTAGCTGGGGGATCAGGAGGAATCGGGATTCTCTATCGGGAAAAAATCACTCAAAAGCATTTATTTTACTCTCTAAAAACATAATTAAGGATAAAAACTCCGGGGAAGAACGTTTTTCTGATGTTTTCTATCATTTCTAAGCATAAATATGACACCCTTCAACCATACCATCAAGCTTGCAGGAATCGGAGTATTTTAGGGTATTAAGGGTAAATCAATATTGCGTATATTACGATGTGTATTGGTCTCCGATACAAAGCGTTCTGTGTAGTTAAGTTAGTATGGTTGTTGATAGAGTTAAATATTATTAATGAGATGAAAATATCAACAGCAAGCCAAGCCTAACTTAACTCCTCAGAGCGCTATATGTCAGCAATATTACGTAATTACAAAATTGATGCGTTGTTTAGTTTTGACTACTATCCCGATAGGTGTGATCAAAGTAGCCATTAATTTTAAAAAACTACTAATTAAGTATTTTGAATTAAAAATTTCCCATAATTGCATAATATTCCTAGTACATTCAGAAATCAGAAATTCTTTATTGCCGTATAAACACAATACATGCTAGGCATCGTCAAGTAGTACATTTGCCTATTATATTTTATTCTAATAAGTATTTCATTATAATATAGCCTATCATTTCCATTACCATTACTTTTAAAAGATAATAAGTACTAAATAAACTCTTTTACATCATAAATACAAAGATCACATAATATAGCTCTTATTCTATTTTTAAAAGTTTTAACATTTAAATATTTAATACAGTAGCCTAAGGTAACATATTATAAAGCTTTTTGCCAAATTCAGAAAAACTGGTAATAGTGGTTTGGAAGTTACATTGAACTGGTCAAAGGTTGTGACTATTAATTGTGAAACGACTATGTATTGAATCATTAGTCGCAAAATTATCTACATTAATTTTAACATATAACAAACAATCTAAAATATACAACAAGAAGAAGTTACAGAAGAGTAGTTATTAGAAGTTACATAATAAATCTTGGTGCTCTCTCTGGACAATCACGTTTTATTTATTCTATAGTCAGCTATTAACAATGTTGTAAAAATCCCTGCTAATAATAACCCTGCTCCCTCTAAATTACCATTTTTATTCCCTAAAAAATACCCTTTTCATCCCGGATTCCCTAAAATATCTTGAAATAAAATAAAATAAATATCCAAAAAATATCCCCAAATATAGCAATGGGGTTTCCATTTCGCATATATCTTCATGGAGGAATTCAAACAGAGGAAAGCAATTAATATTGCTATTTCAAACAAAAGCTTAGGTAAGTGTATGACACTTTTGTGGTCTGGAGTCATGGTCAGTAGGAATTGAATAACTTTATTTCATTCAAACAATATCTTTCCAACAATAAACTGGCCACATAACTTAAAAGAAAATCAACTTGCTTTGGATGTCAATATAATTAGGGAAACAGATGGCCTAAAAACCAATGTACTCGTATATCTTAAACAAACTCACACAGACAGATTACCTCAACTTCAAATGAAACCACAGCAAATCAGTTATAAAGAAAGCTTCACATATTCACTTTTTGATAAGGGTAGTTTGTCAGGGTACAGTAAGTTTAAAGAGATTGCTCAAATAACAGTAAATTTAAAGAAAAATTAGCACCCACAGAAAATAATCACAAAATATAAAAGACACTACAGAACAAAAGACACCCAAGAGCCTGCACAGGAAAAACCTCAAACTTTCTTAAACATACCGTAGAAATGAAAAGAATGTTCCAGAGAAAATTAGACAGATTGCCAGAAAGTATAATATTGTAACAGCTTTTAAATCTCAAAATACAATAAGACAATTCGTTTTAAATACAAAACCAGTTATTAACCAAGAACAATCCTCCAACAATGTTTTTTACAGTATCCAATGTGAATGTTATAAAGAATACTTTGAAGAAACCAAATGGGCTCTTCAGGTCTGCATAGGCCTAAATGAACACGAAAATAACACTAAGAAATATGATAAAGCCAACTCTGATTTAGCTAAGCATGTCTGGGACAATGATCACCAGTTTAAATGGTAAGAAACAATAATTTTACATAATTTTTAAACTTTTTTTCAGTATGTGATTACATACTGACCCAAACCCAGAAAACTGAGACAAACCCAAAGAAAACACAAGATAACACTACTTTGCAGCCCATAGGAGACTTTTGAGAAAGTATCGACAGGCACAGTTGGGGAGGTCATGCTCTCAGGATTGACCCATGTGTTTTTCCATGTTCCTGGCCAGTTAGCTTTGAGGCAGAGTGTACTGTCATTGTTTCCGTATTTTATATTTTTAATTGCAACATGTGTTTTTATTTTTTCCGATAGATGCCACACTGCAAGCGCTCCATTGAGGAAGTTGCGACAGACGATTTTGACAGACGAAGAAGTAGGCATACTGGTTCTCAACTACACCATTTCTAAGCATAATCAAGGTAAAACAAAAAAATAAATTTGGTTCCCCAACTGGTATTCTAAAATAATTACGCTTATGAGAATATTAAGGCCAGCTCGTGAGGGGTTAAACATTAACTGTCTTACAGGTTCCTTTTCTTGTAATTTTTTGTTTCAGATAAGTTGACATCACACTACCAGTGTCCCTAGTGCACAAAAAGAACGTGTGGGTGGCCACCGCTCAGACAGATGAGGGGGCAGTAGTGCTAAAACCTCCGTTCTGTAGGCTACAGTATGCTCTGCTTGCTCAGAGGCGGAGTGTTGAGGTTATTTGTTACTTAATTAATATAGTTTTTGTGTTGTGCATGATAGATGATTATAGTATTATTGACAACATTATATAATTAATAACTGTAACATAAACTTTGAAGTTTTAATTTTAATTATTAGGTACCAGTAATCACTTGAAAACGGGAGGAGATTCTCCATCTCCAGAAACGTTGTGTAGTTAAAAACACAGAAAAGTTGGAAAAGTCCGATAAAAGATATAGATTTAAATATCCTTTTTCTCCCATCCCAGATCCCTCTTTCTGACAGATCGCCAAGCTTGACTGTATGGTTAAAAGGTGTCTTATTTTGTTTAAAAAACGTCAAAAAACCTTTCTCTCACGGTGTTGTTCTTCTTATATAAGTTCTATCATTAGAGAGTGAAATAAATACATTGGAGGGATTTTTCCCTGTCTAGAACCCTATTCCTGACGATCCCATAGCTAGACAGGATGGTTTCAGAATGTCAAATATATTAGCTTTAAATCGTGCAAAAACGTTGAAAAACACGTCTTCTTCATTAAATTATGAAAATTAAAAAAAGTTCATTTGTCATCAATTTGAAATCTATTGGATTCCTGGTTCTGAACATTTACCAAAAAATAAAAATAGTAAACAAAACAAATTTCAACCATGTTAAATAAATGTGAGCCTAATTACTATTTATACAAGATTTCTTTCCCGATTTAAGGTGGGGATTTATGGTACAACTACACCATTTCTAAGCATAATCAAGGTAAAACAAAAAAATAAATTTGGTTCCCCAACTGGTATTCTAAAATAATTACGCTTATGAGAATATTAAGGCCAGCTCGTGAGGGGTTAAACATTAACTGTCTTACAGGTTCCTTTTCTTGTAATTTTTTGTTTCAGATAAGTTGACATCACACTACCAGTGTCCCTAGTGCACAAAAAGAACGTGTGGGTGGCCACCGCTCAGACAGATGAGGGGGCAGTAGTGCTAAAACCTCCGTTCTGTAGGCTACAGTATGCTCTGCTTGCTCAGAGGCGGAGTGTTGAGGTTATTTGTTACTTAATTAATATAGTTTTTGTGTTGTGCATGATAGATGATTATAGTATTATTGACAACATTATATAATTAATAACTGTAACATAAACTTTGAAGTTTTAATTTTAATTATTAGGTACCAGTAATCACTTGAAAACGGGAGGAGATTCTCCATCTCCAGAAACGTTGTGTAGTTAAAAACACAGAAAAGTTGGAAAAGTCCGATAAAAGATATAGATTTAAATATCCTTTTTCTCCCATCCCAGATCCCTCTTTCTGACAGATCGCCAAGCTTGACTGTATGGTTAAAAGGTGTCTTATTTTATTTAAAAAACGTCAAAAAACCTTTCTCTCATGGTGTTGTTCTTCTTATATAAGTTCTATCATTAGAGAGTGAAATAAATACATTGGAGGGATTTTTCCCTGTCTAGTACCCTATTCCTGACGATCCCATAGCTAGACAGGATGGTTTCAGAATGTCAAATATATTAGCTTTAAATCGTGCAAAAACGTTGAAAAACACGTCTTCTTCATTAAATTATGAAAATTAAAAAAAGTTCATTTGTGATCAATTTGAAATATATTGGATTCCTGGTTCTGAACATTTACCAAAAAATAAAAATAGTAAACAAAACAAATTTCAACCATGTTAAATAAATGTGAGCCTAATTACTATTTATACAAGATTTCTTTCCCGATTTAAATATAAAAATTAGTAGGGCTATAAAGTGCTTTTCAGAAGAAAATAGGCCAATTAAGACAATTAACACCGCTAATTAATTGCGCTTTTAACACAAAAACATTAATAAATAAGTAAATAATTAATGTGTAGGCCTATTAAAAATATTACACTTGACTTAATCACTACTTGGGGGTTGTATTGAAACATACTTTCTATGTCACACTAAATCATAAACATACAATTTAAATTTCATCTCTATTTGACATTGATCCATCCATTGGCATCTCATTGTGCAGGGTATTGGTAATTTAAAATCAGCCTAATGGCTTCATGTCATTAATTATTGTATTGTAACAGATTAAGTTGAAAATTTGTTGCTATACAATAAATATTTAAAAGTAACATTTTGAAATTTAATTTGTATTAACCTAAAATATCAAACAACTCACCTTATTAACTAAATTGTTTAGTTAACAAAATAACACTATGGAGCTGTAGTGAATATAAAAGTGTCTGAAAAGATAGAACAGAGAATATAAGTAGCGAAAAAATGATCTCACACAATATTATCTTTATATCATAAAATGTACAAGCAATCGATTTGTATGAGTTATAAGTAACATGGATTACACCCACTCCAACAAGGATACTATTATTGTGTGTTGTGTTTAGGTTAGAGTTCGAATTATTGTGATGTGATGATGTGATGTGATGAGAATGTGATTGTTCTGTTCTGTTTTTTTAATTCTGTTTTTGCAAACGGCAAGCTTAGCTTATGCTACGCAACAATATAGTTGTGAGCGATGGTCGCTGGATGTGGTGTTCTCTTGTGTGGATTAACGTCCGCACTATTGAATACTACGTTAATCCGCAAAGACCATCCTAATGATTAGACCAATTCGTAATTCAGAGGCCGTGGTTCGGATTCCATGTTAAACTGTAGGTCCATTAATTGCCATCGGCTGTTGGGCTATTAATTAACAGTCCTGTCTAAGGAACATGTCAGCCTTAGTCAGTAACAAGACTACAAGATCGCGCCACAATCATCTTACATTCAATTCTCATTCATACTTGGCTTAAAATACCTACCTTGTAGTATGGTCGCCATTTCAAATAATCTAATCTAATGAAAACACTATTTTTTTATGAAAATTCTCATCTAAATTTTGAAGCTATCCCGGGGATCAAACCCGTCATCTCTTGCACCGAAGTTCAATATGATAAACCGTTAGGCTAGCACTGGTTCAGCCTCTACTCCAGAGTAGCCATTTGATATGCAGGCAATGACTTTTCCATCCGTTCCCCTCTGATATACTAGGATTAATATCAAAAGAAGCTTCAAGGTCAAATTTAAAATAAATCATATGGTTCTACTCCAGAGTAGCCATTTGATATGCAGGCAATGACTTTTCCATCCGTTCCCCTCTGATATACTAGGATTAATATCAAAAGAAGCTTCAAGGTCAAATTTAAAATAAATCATATGGTTTACATAAACACCCGTCATTGAATTTAAGTTACTTGTGAATCTAAACTATGCGCCTCCTAATGTACAAATGTTCAATTTTTCACCTGTCATTTGTAGTGATGTTCTTTCTGTGATCAATAGAATGAAAAATTCCAAAACAAGAGATTTTTACGATCTTTCAAATTGGTTGCTAAAGGAGATCTCTGATATAATTGTAATCCTTTGATTGACCATGCATCAATGTTTGTCTTCTTGAAGGTTGACTTTTTTAAAATTTGAAAATATGCTAACAATAGATAAGTCCTCATGCAACTTTCAAATTCTAGTGCTTCTGTTCAAACTTGATCTAACCAATATTTTTGAAACACTCTCTGTTTGCACAATGGCTTGATGGATAGTCCAATGTGATGCAATTGGTTCCATTACATGACCTATAGACGCTGAAAATATTTTGTTGGGCGACTTTCATGATCTGAGTAAGGCGTAGACTGTGTCGACCACAAGTTGCTCCATAAGTTGGAATTTTATGGGATCCAAAACTGTGCACTCAATATTTTTCGCACATACCTTACTAACAGAAGACAGACTGTTTGTTGTGGTGGTTCATGGTCAAGGGTAGAAGTGAGTAACTGTGTTCCGCAGAGTTCTGTTCTTGGTTCCTTGCTTTTCTTAAACGCAATAAGTAACTTGCCATATTTTATTAAACAACTGTAGTATGTATCTGTACGCAGATGATTGAACACGGCTTACATGTAATAATGACATAAATGTACTTGTTAACAATGCAAAGAGCTCTCTCAGCACAGCTGCTGACTGGTTCTCAGCAAATAGCTTTCTATTAAACCATGATAAGACTCAGATCTTTGGGCTTAGGCAAATCCCTGATGTTCTGGACACGACATCAGTATGTGCTGTTAAATTTCTGGGAGTCCATATAGATCAAAAACTCACATGGACCTCTCACATACAACATCTTTGCATTAAACTTAGCAGGTTAAACTTTTTATTTCGTAGATGGTGTGATGCTTGAATATTTGAAAACCGCTTATTATGGGTTATTTCAATCAGACCTTAGCTATGGAATTGTTTTTTGGGGCAACTCCTCTCACGTTAAGGATGTTCTGTTAATACAAATAAAAGTTATGAGAATTATCAGTAAGGCTAATCCACAGGAGCACTGCCGCCCTATTTTTGTTAATTTAAGAATTTTAACCATTATTTAATATTTTGTTAACTAGTTAAAAAAAATATAATTCTCACAATCTTAGAAGAAATATGCACAATTTTAACATGAGGAACAATTTTAGAATTGATATACCTTATGTCCGCCTAGAGAAAACTTAAGTTAAGCTATGAGATTCTGGGGTTAAAATGTCTTAATAAACTGCCCAAAAAAATCTTGAGTCCCCATTTATTACTTTTAAACAAAAGATTTTCCAATGGCTGCTTGTGAACCCCTTTTACAATATTAGTGAATTTTTTCACACCAATCTAGATTTAAATTAAAAATTCTCCTCTTTTAATGCTGTGATTCATTATTGCTTTTTTCTGTACTCTTATATACTACCTGTTTTTGGTCCTCCTGCTTGTCCTTGTTGATGTGTTTCGTTATTTAAATTTCTATTTTGTACTTCCATGATTGTAATTTTCGTTAATTTATAGACTAATGTTTATTCCTCAACATCTTCTTTTTATCTGACCGGTCCAAATGCATACACTGTATGTCTGTATGGAAATAAAGATTCTTTATTACTTGGACAATCATCCAATTAGTCTCAGCCCAGTCTAGCCACTGAGAATGCCATTTCACAGCAATGGCTAAACGTCTGGCAATACAAACTACATGACGACGCGGTTGATGCCGAAAAATCAACTTGACAATATGTTATAACGTTTAACCGCAATATAATGACCTTGAAGCTTCTATTGATTTTGCCAGCAGTATAGGACTTAGCTTAACGTATATCTGGCAGGCGCCTTCTGCATGCCACCAAGTGTGAGATGGCAGAGATTCAATAAATAGATTATATAGAATTTTTAATATACCAGCTTTCATAGTATAAATTCTGTACAAGCCCTCTATTGGAAATAAACATTTTAAACAATAATTATGGTTAAAATAAAACTCAATGGACACTTACAATGATTTTATAAATTTGTCACAGGTAACAAATGGCACAAACATATTATGAACAATTAATTAATAGTTTTACCTCAATTACATGACTAGGTTTTCCAAAGTGAACATAAAGAATATAAAGAGTGAAATGTTTACAGATTTGCTAACAGTTGTCCTACATTTAATTAATAACTAACTACATATCAGAGATTTAATTTGATTTATTCGGTTATTGCTATTTTCCCATCAGCTAAGTGGAAAAAGTTTAATACTTTTGTATCTTATATTAAAACTAGATGAAAAGTAGGCTACACTTGCAATTCAAATTCAACAATTTTACAAAATTAGAAATAAAAATCATATAAATTATTTACAAATGTCAAAATTATCAATGTAGCAAAGATTTTCGGCAGTGGTAATAGGGTCAACAATATATCGCAATTTTATATCGTGAATTGGTTATTGTGAAACCATTCATGAACACATTAATTCTTTTGTCAATCTTATTGTCAGCATTAAAATATATATAAAACCTCAGAAATATTTAATATGCTTTGGTATTATAATCTTACACGGATTCAAAATTCACAAATACCTTATTGATTGATATGTTTCCAAACGAGAATAATGAAAGAAAACTCATGGTAAAATCATATGTATTATGATCTTCAAGGCACAAATATACAAATATCAAAATCAGTTAACATGTATTCAGTTATAATTAATTAATAATGCAATGCAAGTAATGGTAGTAATAGGGCTTAGTCAATTGCTAATACATAACAGCATATATATTTAAAAATTATACTTTTAAAGAAAAGGGACTGAATTTATCATAGAAGGATGAAATTCTACTAAAGCTTTTTTGCAGAGTACAACAACATTTTCATTTTAAACATTTTAAATTAGATGGAGCCATTGACTAAACATTCTGTACACATTCATTTCTCAAGCGTAAATCTAATCCATTTCATGATTATTGTTCCGATCTTACTGAATAAAGTTTTGTAGATATTCCTTTATATTAAGTGGCAATTCAGTACTGCAGATTAGGAGCTAAAAACAAGCATACACAGCTCCATACGGGCAAAAGGTGATGATTCTTAACACAGCAATGACATGGAAGTCAAAATCCAACGTTTGATTCCATAGTGACATCTTAGATATCCATTTCAAACTGGTCATTTTCTTCTTCTTCAACTGAAATACAGTTAATTGTTAAGACAAAAGACGACATTCCTTCTGAATTAAACTGACTATATCTAGTATAAGCTGAATGGCTAAATTAATACATAGGCCTAATTGTGAGTATAGTAATGGTGATGAGTAATTGATACATTAATTTAATTAAGATTGTTAAGCTCTACTCCTTTATATTGATTGTTACCCATTATTCATTATCAAACCGTGTTTATGGTGTAATTTTTTATATTCATTTAGTACCAAGCCCGAGTGCCTTTTGTCACTCAAAAATCAAGTAGTAAACTGCTTATACTATGAGGAGTCTAAAAACTTATTTACAGTCTTCTTCATAAAATTTGTTGTGTACATACATTAAAATTTTGTTATAACGTTATTTAAGAGGCCAAACATTATTAACACAATAACAGATTCTTTGTTTAAAATATTATTGGTGATGGTGGATTTATGTTATTTAGATTTTTACTGCGGACATTTTCCATCACGATTTTATGCAAAACAAAGTTTCACGACGTTTCGGGATCTGGAATATGATTTCGTCCTCATCTAAAATATAACACAATTAACACATTAACACATAGGACTATGCCGGTAAAAAGCTGAAAACATAAAAGTTTAAAGCAATCAAAAAAACTTATAAACAAACCATTCACTAACCATTACACACATAAGAAACAAAACAAGTACACTCATCACGGAGACTCAAAGACTACTGAAGACTTACTGTTTGTAAGTTTTTTGACTGCTTTAAACTTTTATGTTTCCAGTTTTATACTGGCTTAGTCCGAGTATGTGTTAATTGTGATAAGTGTTAGATATTAGTTTACCTAAGGACGCGATCAGATCCCAGATCCCTAAATGTTATGAAACTTTGTTTTACATAAAATCGTGATGGAAAATGTACACAGTAAAATCTAAATAACAATAACAGAGTTATTAATCTTACGAATACCATATGAATTATAAAGTTTTGATTTTCATGATTTATAAATTATTTAAGATCAATATAAAATAAATTAATAATATATAATCAACCCTTAAAGCCCTACTGAAAATCACAGTCAGTACTTGCTCATTTTGTGTGAAAAAAAACTATTATTTTCCCAATGTTATCCCTTAATGTCCTAGGTCCGGTCTCACTAATCGCTTGTGTTATTTATTTATTTGAATTTAAGAGTTTCAAAAGGCGATGACCCCAACCATGCCAGGTAGTTGTCCCTCCCCACCACCGAAACCGATCCCTATTGTCACTTGTCTTTCAGTCGTAATATTTATAAATATTTATAGATTTGTTTGTCGTCTGCGGTCTATGAGACCAGACCCAGGACGGTACGTGATAGATTCATGACCTGGCCCATTGTCTTATGTGTCCGTGTTTGTGTTTTGGACTCAGATTTTAAAGAGACATTTGAAAACTGGTATGAGGATGCTTTTTTTAAGTGAATTGGATTCACTTGGATGGTGAAACCGCAATTTTAGTGACGTTTGCAGAACATGATGCTGAAGTATGAACTTTCGAGCATGTATCTGTCGAGTACTAGGAGTATAAGAACCTAAACCTGATACTGTTGATGATAGACTGAATAAAAGACACATACTACACATGTGATCCGAAGAAGATAGAAAAACTGCCTACATTTGCTATTGATGTAAAAAACATCAGTGTACAAGTCGAGTGTACAAAAAAATTTGCAATGAATGTCTAAGTTATAAGCTGAAATTTTCTGTAAAGCAACTGTCTCAATTTTAATGATAATACGTTTTTTATAAGTATCTTTTTTTTTTATATTTATCATATCCTATGGAATGGGAAAATACCAATAACTAAACATTTTGTCATATTTATCATCACGTTTTTACTTATGGTTTTAGAAAATGATTAGCCTACATTTTTCAGCAGATTTCGCCATATACAACTTTTTTTCATTGTGTACAAGTATTTATGTACTCAATAAACTTAATATTTAATATTATTCATATAGTTAACATTTTAAATAACTAATTAGATTGATAAAATAATTTCCAACAGTAAAAAAATAATTTTAAATGCTCTTTAAAACTGCAGCCAGGACTGAGTGTAGCAAAAAGTGCACCAAGTCGTCAAGAATTATTTTTTTATTTAGGTAGC
This sequence comes from Nephotettix cincticeps, assembly GCA_023375725.1. Taxonomy (NCBI): domain Eukaryota; kingdom Metazoa; phylum Arthropoda; class Insecta; order Hemiptera; family Cicadellidae; genus Nephotettix; species Nephotettix cincticeps. The sequence continues at coordinate 21,426,099 of CM041790.1, read as the reverse complement.
TTGAATAAAGTGAAAAATAGAAATTTGCTTCATCTTTATTAACTTAAGATTTTAAGACTTTTTTTAGGTATTAAAAAAATAATTAAATTGTCGTCTGGATGAGACATTTCAGTTAATAATAATTAGTTAATAAATCCTATACATTAAAATCATTCACACATTATACACTATTTATTGTTAAAACACAATGAAAATAAACACGCACCAACAAATATCAACCAACGAGCGAAAGTGAAAACAGCTGGCCGTAATGGCTCGTGAGTTTTCTCGTTAAAAGCAGTACGGCTTTTAGTTATTGACTCCTTTGTAATGACCAATAATGGGTGATTACCGATTTACAAGCATCATTGTATTGAAATATATCACACCCAAAACATGTTCTAAGAGATTTAAATTATTTGAAAAATATCAAAACGTGTTTATAATATGCTTTTTTATCCATTTATTGTAGTAATAAAATATATTCAAAGAAATCCATAATTTTTTTCTTACTCCCAGGGGTACTATTTATGACAATACACCTACTCTACATAACGCTGATATTAGCCACGTCACATGACGGGCATACTCCTCAACAGGTTAAAGTCTGAATCCAAAAAACATACTTTGATATTTTAAAGTTGTGATTAATGGTCAACCCAAACTGATCTAACACTTAGACAGAAGTACACAGTTTACTGCTGCGCTAAAAAAAACTGTCAAATGCATTACATATTAGCCTTATATAATAAAATTAACTTTTAAAAAACTACAACTTTTTTCTCTAGAACTTTTCTATTAATTTCAGCCTAGCTTACGTAGAATACTCATTATCACTGCTAACTGTGAAACTGCGAACTTAATTTTGGAAAATGAAATAGAACACCTTCGTTCCCGCATCAGCCAAGTGGTACAAAAAATAGTTTTTAACAGTCCACTTACTTTTCTTTACTGGGCTAGTGACTTCATGTCCATTTTCTTTAGGCTGATCCGGATATTCATGACCCTTGATCAGAAAGTCAGGTATGGACGAGATGTGTTTGGGAGGCGTCTGAGCCATAGGTGAATTCCTTAGATGTAGCAGCATTGATCTATCATAAACAATCCTGGTGCCTGAAATAAGGAAAATTCTATAAAATTCAAACACTCTGCCCAGAAAATATAATGGAAAGTGGGTTTAAGCTTTTAGAAACCAAACTCAAAAGATAAATTTTATTCTGTCCGTATTCAAAGGGGAATATCATTATACTACCTAATTTAATAATATACATTCCACACCCAATACTATAACTTACTCCTCCACTTAAATGCAGAGTGACTCCTTCCAGTTCTAATTATTTTGCTTCACTACAATGATTTGTTTCACAATTAATTGGGAATATAAGCTATTTAGATTTTTATCGCGGACATTTTCCATTATGATTTTATGTAAAACAAAGTTTCAGAGCATTTCAGGATCTGGAATCTGATCCTGTCCTCAGGCGAACTAATATCTAAAACATAACACAATTAACACATAAGCTGGACTAAGCCGGTATAAAGCTGAAAACATAAGTTTAAAGCAGACAAAAAACTTACAAACAAACCATTCACTAACCATTACAAACATAAGAAACAATACACGTCCACTTGTCACGGAGACTCAAAGACAACTCACTCAGATAGACAATAGACTCAGGTTGACTTTTTAAAATTATGACATCCACTACTGTGGGCGAAGTTGAACCTGTGTGCCACTGAGGATACATGTTAATTGATATGAAACGTGTATCGCAGGAGATAAGCAACATTTGACACCTTAGGCTAGGCTTACCAAATAGGTAAATAATTTTAATTAAGTTAGTTATATAGGTGTAGAGACTAAAATATACAAATTAAAATGGCAAGCCAAGCCTTATCAGCCAAAGTTTTCTTTAGTAAAATAATATTATTAGGTTAAAAATATCAATAACCCACCTAACTGCTGGATGTCGGGATATGCAATACAATGTATGAATGTGGTTGGTAAAATACGAATGTACCTAGTGTTTGCAGCTCAGATGATTTTTCCCTTGAATTAAGTTAATGAAATTTGAACATTTTTAGATTTGTGTTAATTTGAACTAATTATTATTTTATGATCGAGTTTTGTATTTTTTACGTACCTATTCCAATTATGTAGGTGCTGATGGACTATAAAACTTTTCTAACATAGATGTGGTTACATCTACAATAAATTTAGACCTACAATTTACTGAATTTACAATGGGCATGGATAACATCAACATAGTATGCCTATACTGAATAATAGGCCTATAATATTAATAAAAATAACATAATTAACAACCAAACCCATTAGCCTGTTTTAAAACCAAGATATAATTTTAAACTAATTAAGTCAATATTTATTAAAAATGTGAATAGGTTAGACTTAAAATATGGCTTCGAAAACGCTAAAAATTGAAGATTAAAATTCATAAATTATTCATATCTTTATATTGCATGCCAGTGCATACTATATAAAGATAAGGCTGCATAATAATGCAGCCTTAAATTTGGAACTTAACCCTTAGTGGAGTTAACTATTAACCAGGTGAGGAGTAAGTTAGTGATGTACCTGTACGTAATTTCGTAATGTGGCCGAAAGGAGTAACGACGTACCGTTACATTTTGATACATAACTCAATTCTTTTTTTTTCTTTCTGAACAATGGCAAAGAGTATAATGGATGGTTAGTAATCTAATCAGTGTGAGATTGTTTAAAATATCACCAACAGCTGTTTATTATAAATTGTAATTTTATCTGATTCAGTTGAAATCACCCCAAGATATTAAAGTTGTCGCTAGACATTGCTATAATACCTAACAATTGGTGTTATTGATCAGGATGAATAAATTAAAATGTAAATAAGGCTACTATTTTTTGTTTTCTTTCAACCAAGGTCATTGTTGGACCAGGAAAATGTTCTGGTAATAATATAATCCCAAAGATAATAAACCTCATCCTCAATTCATTTTTATAAGCATAAATTGGACAACAAATAGAAGATATTATCTATAGCCTACCTCCAGGGGTGGTGGAGTATAAAGTTCCTCCTGGTGTTGAAGAATAATCCACAGGAAGCTGTGATGGGTCTGTGAGTAGAACTCTTTTAGTAGGAATGCTTTGGCTTTGAGTAGCCTGGCGAGCGATAGGAGAAGCCGACATTTCTACAGTATGCTGGAAAAACTATATATTACATTTTGGTAATAATAGGTGTCACAGCATACACAACCTACTTCTCACAAATTAATGCTAGCAAACAATAACCTCAAATGAAACGCATGAGAAAATATCTCATATATCATCATTCCGATTTGACAATGAATGTAGTAGATTGTAAATTTAAATTTTGAGTTAATTTTTAAAAGGAAAGGCTCATACATGAAAAATTTAGTAATTCTTACCAGAAGTAGTCACATAAACAAACACAACGTGAGATTAGATAATCTTGCAGAACTCGGGCGTATAGTTTAGTTAAACTGCGACCACTAGAATCACAATTTAGTCACCAGTGAACTCAGAGACTAAAAAATATACAATAATTAATTATTTACACGAACAAAACAAACATTTATAATACAACACAGTTAAAATAAATAATTACAATTTTTATTTTAAGTTTCAAAGCAAAAATTAAATTAATAACAACTGAACAGTTCGATTGGTGTATTTTCAAAATACTTTTGAAATTGAGACAACGCGAGGACGACGAATGAATTCTAATACGAATACGAAACGATGTCTGTGATGGTTCGTCGTTCTTTTATTCAAGGCCAACTACATAATCGCCAACCAGTCAGATTTCCGCCTCTTATCACTTCGTGTTGTTGACGTAAACATTGGTTACGTAGTGCTGTTAGATGGCTAAAATATCTTGTATATCTAGGAGACACACGCCCACGTTTATTATCAAACAAAACAAATTAGACTAAATATCATCAGACAAAACATATAATCTTATTTCAAATGTAGGCCAATATAACAAAGACAATTTAATTTTTATAATATTTTTATTTGTTTCCAATAGTCTTTGCCAATAAGTTTATCGCAAGTAATTAACGAATTGCCAATATTAAGTTTGTCTTCGTAGAGTTTAAAAACTGAATAACAAAAAAATTAAATTAATGACCATAAAATCTCAGTCGCAAAAGACGACTGAGATTTTATGGTCATGGTATGAGGCTGCCTGACAACCGTCAACTGACTGACGAAGAAAATCTTGATGTACCTACAGAAAATAAAACACAACAGTTTGGATCACACAAATGCAGACAGATCTCAGAAATACCGGCATCAAACCCACAGACATTGCAGATCGGAAAAACTTTCGGACACAAAATCCACAGCTGGGGAGTTGCACCGGAAGACACACCGAATAAAAGACCTAGGGGAAAATGGACAGAAGAGCGTCGAACCAAACACAGCGAGATGATGAAGGATTTCTGAAAGAAAAAGAAAAACATCAGCAACAGATCATAATTTGCTTTATGTGATCCTCTATGGGTCTAAACAAATGAAATAAATAAATTAATTAATTAATTAAATTCGCTTTATATTTAGATTGAGCGGCATGTATGGTGTACAATCTTTATTTGCCCTTTAGTTGATTTTAATTACTGTTCCTACAAAATAACATACAGTACGGTACCGAAACAATTATTGTTAATCATACAATCAATCGCTAATAAAAAACATTGCATCCAAAATAAAATATAGCATTACACATATACATTATTAAAGCATCTTATATTTTTAATTATATATATTAAAAGCTATTAACTAGTTATTTATATCAATTGAATCTAAGGGCCTACGTCTAATTTTTCTCCACTGCACATTTGACTTGAATTATATATGGATCTCAAAAATGTTTTATTAAACACAAACATTACATCATGGATTCCCATCTTGTAGAATCCATTTTGTATAAAATGAAGGTTTCCCATCTTGTACAAAATTAAGTTTTCCAATCGTGTAGGATTGTATAGTTTCTCCTTGTTTTGTTGGCAATTCATTAATTTGTCATATTTTTAACTGTAAATATGACTGTTTTTTTATTTATTAAAAACATACATTTCATATTGTGGTTTCTACAAAATTTAATTTATTAAAATTTCAATTGATTCCGATAAGGAATTATCTTTTAAGTTTTAACAATTACTTATCGATGCTATAAAATCATAAAATCATTGCTATACTTATTTAGGTAGATTACCGTTTACGAGATGTCCTCTCTTGTCAAAATATATTTTCGAATTAAGGATTATAAACACATAAGATGTATGTGTAGATAAACACATTAGATGTATGTACTAAATAGATAGTAATTAATAATTCATTTAAAGGAGCAAAGATAATTAAACAAATTAACACATAAAACCAATTTACCACATATGCTTTTGGTAAAAATTGGTAGTTTAGACCCCTAGAAACAAATATAATAGTTATGTTTGGTAAAACTATTTACCATTTTACCACTGATGTTTCCACCGCAGTCCTCAGTGAAGGGGGGACAATATATATTTACATACATCGATTTTACTTTCTCTCCCTATAAATGTATATGGGAGAAAGTATTGATTTTTCAAAATTTTTGAATTTGAATTGACAGTGGATTATATCCGTTTTGAGGCTCCCTGAATCCAAAGAGTAGGTGTCAGACTGCATGACATCTGACCACATTGATCGTCCAGTTTTTGTGAAATTTGGTACATAGGTGCAAATTAACCAAATCTCATACTATTTTATTTATTTGTTATTTTTAATGCTATTTCCCCCCCAAAAAAATCCCTTAAAAATATAAAAAAATAATTTTTCAATAATGTTATAAGGATTTTGGTTAAAATTTAATGGTGCATAGGTAGAGTATTAAGGTCTCAAATAATATGAGACCAGCCGTATGTCTGCATAACTATAAAATGGTCTTTTAAATGTATTTTTTTAAATTTTTTGCAAAACAATAACCTTAGTAAAAATATGACTATCAACATTGAAACCAACTTTAATAACTAAACAAATTAGTATTTTCTATCATTAGTCTACAACTAACAGTTTCAGAGAAATGTTATATTTTAGGTCCGTAGTGAACGTAATACGTTGTCTGAGAGCTCCCAATGTTATTCTTATGGAGAACTTAAAAAAAATCTTGCTTATTTCTCAACAGTTTTCCTTGAAACTTGTTACTGGTAACAGATTTGTTAATATAATCTTCAACCATCCATTTATTAAAACGATTTAATTAATTACTGATCAGTAAATACATATATAAGTATTGTTAATTTATTTTTAAAAAAGCTTGTATTTACTCTCCTGTGGGATTAGATTATTGAAATGGCAATCTACCCAGGTAGGTATTTTAAGCCAAATATGGATGAGAAATGATGTAGGATGATTGTGGTACGATCTTGTAGTCTTGTTACTGACTAAGGACTGTTAATTAATAGCCCAACAGCCGATAGCAACTAAGTATCCTACAGTTTAACGTGGAATCCGAACCACGGTCTCTGAATTACGAATTGGTCTAATTATGAGGATGGTCTTTGTGGCTTAACGCAGTATTCAATAGTGCGGACGTTAATCCACACAAGAGAACACTACATCGCTCACAACTATCCACAATGTAACATCAAAGTAGCTGGGAAATAGGTTAAAACATAGATAAGTCTAAAGGGGATGTTTTCAGTTCATCTAAACAGCTGTTTTAATAACCAAATATTCAATACAATAGCTCTGGTAGTTTTTAAGGAAACGGGATCTAAACACTTCCATTGCACTGCTTTCGGCGTTACACAACTCTGCTAATACGTCCTAGAGCTTAGACATATTAATGTCAAAATTACTTGTTTTACTTAAAAGTACCAGAACAAAGTTGATATAGAGACCTGTACATGAAGGCGCATAACCATAACCTACATTTGAACACCTGATTACACATAGCCTCATTGCAATGCTTTGATCATCATTATTCTTTGATGAATTTTGTTTCTTGCTCTTTATCAAAGAACGAATAGAAACATTGGTTTCTAAATAACGTGTATGTGTTTTACAAGAACAATTTGTAAAAATCAGTGATTTGAATTTATAATTGGCAACAACTTATTTACCGAACTTGTTTACTGTAGTAGATAAAGAGGTATATTTTTAACAACGTGTGTTTTTGTTTACCGTTGTCTCATGCGATATCCAGACCTAGAACTGGGACCATTTTTTTTGTTTTGAAATCCTAAGATACCAAAAACTAAATTGTTCCTATGAGCTTATCTACATTTATAAAAGAGGATAGTGGTTTTTTTATGTATACATTTGAAGTTTATGCACTCTTAGCCTATTACAGTGTTGGACGACTTGCCATGAAAAGTGGTACAATTAGGTAATATTTCATGAAGAAGGTTTGTGGATCATCAATTTTGTTGTAGCTCTATTGGGTTTCTCCCTATAAGCCCAAAAAGGATCCCATTCAATGGAACCGGAACTTTGTTTAGATTATATTTTCTGTTCAACAGGTGATTTACTACATCTGTTACGGTAGTTGAATATATACACGAAGCACTTGCATAATTTATTTATGTATTACTTTCTCCCCCTATACATAATACATGGAGAAATTATTGTTTTCGTCAAAATTTTCGAATTTGAGTTGAGAGTGGGTATGTCCGTTTTGGGGACCCCTGAATCCAAAAAAGTGGGTTTCGACGTGATGTCTGTCAGTCAGACAGTCTGTCTGTGGACAGAGCCACAGCCTACCTCGTTAGTCCGATATAGATTAAATTTGGCATATGTGTATATTCACCGTATGTCCAGGCGTTTTTTTCACTTTTTTGAATTTTTGATATTTTAGGGTAGTTCACCCCTAAAAACCCTTAAAAAACGTGAAAAATCAAAATTTCTAAAAAACGGCTCTAACAATTTTGATTAAAATTTGATAGTTTATAGCGCACAGTACTTAATAATTTGACATCACCCGCATGTCAGTAAAAATTACGGTTCAAAAGTTATGGGCTTTTAAATGTCAAATTTTTAAATTTTCAGCGAAACAATAAAAGTAAAGTATAATTTGACTGGCACCATTGAAACCAACTTAAAAAACTAAACAAATGTGTACTTTGAATTATTTGTCTACGACTAACGGTTCCAGAGAAAAGTTAAAATTACTGTCCATGATAAACGCAGTAGTCACAGTATGTTGTCTGAAAGCGCACAATGTTATTCGTATGGAGAATATTAAAAATTAAATTTCTCCCATTTTCCAACCGTTTTCCATGAAATTTGGTATGAAGCGTAAGGTCAAATCACCGAACAAAACAAACTAAAAAAACTTGGTATTATCGTGGGGGGCTTTCTCCTCATACAATTCGAACAATTTGACACCTGGTAGTTATGAACCTGTGAGTTATGATTTGATTTTTATTTTACATAGACCTTGCAGAAGTGATACCTGGTAGTTGTGATGTTGTCAATATTTAATGATTTTTTGAGACCTGGTAGATGTGAAACCTGGTATTTATGAACCCCACCCTCTTTCTGCCTTCACCTTCTATTTCGTTATCTGTGGTACCTGGATTTTTAGCTCTATCACCCAACCAGCAGATCCTAGGGTAAAAGTAATAGGGAATTTTTCCTTCCAACTTTTAGGATCTACTACACCAGACCTTAAGCGAGACACTAGGGCATTATAGTACATAACAACCGTCACTCCTACAGTCTCATCACTGTATAGTCTTCATCACAAATGTCACCTTTTTTATTGTTCCAAAAATAGGCGAAAGGCTCGAGATTTCTTGTTTGCCAGTTGAGCTGAAAAGAAGGGCACAACACTTCTTGGAATTAAAGATTCCCAGCTAGAATGCACTCCTGTAGACAATGAAGTTGGTCGATGCTACTGGTGCGGAAGAGAGAGAGACAGGACGAGGAAATTGCTGCCACAAATGTGGACATAATATTTGTCATGACCATTCTTTACTAGAGTGTGACTTGTGTATAAAAATCCTGGCTGAAGAAAAAAATCAACACTCCCACTATTCTGTAAAAAACGTACAGTAGTAGTCCTTGCACCCTAATGTATTGTACTTAAATGGTGTACCTACTGCTGGGTTAAAAGAGAATAAATAAGGATGGTAACTGTAAATGATTAATTTATTTCTGGATGGATTCTAAGGACAAAATTAGTAAATTATTTAAAATTTTAAATATTTTGATCAATGTATTCACAAAATACTCTTTGTTAAAAAGAGTACATTTAATTCAAGTTGAAAAAACAGCTTGCTCAGTTTGTGTAGTAACACAAGCTACTGCACAGGTTACTGGTAATTAACTTTATAATCTGTAAATCTATAATCGTTTGTCTCTTCTGTTTTACTGTTGTGAAAACTCTGCAATATATAAACAAACATAACTGAAATGAAATACACCCTATGTCGATATTGACTACATTATAACTCAGTCAATTGAAAATGATTAATGGGTGTATGCTACACCGAAACAGTACTGCTGTACTGCAATGACAATGACCTGCTGATAACAATGATCTTGAGAAATGAATCATCCAATAAAAATGCAAAACTAACAATACTACCCTCATTTACCTTTAATCTGACTGATAATCAATATAGTTGGATTATTGTGACACAGATGTGAATCTTACGATTATTGTCTTAATTTATATACATCTAAACAAATCCGTAGGAAGAGATTCATAATTATTTGTCATTTAAATTTTTAAACTGATTGGTGTACAAAATGCCTCAGACAGATAGGCTAATACTCAAAACATTTAAAAGTTTTATAAGTACACTATATTATATGCTGCAATACAGACCACATCATGGCTTTACATTTGTAGCGCTTTAGGTCATTTGAATATTCCATTTTCCTCAGGTAATTTCCAATAAATTGAGAAGAAAATCTCTTAAGTTGAAGAACAATAGTTTATTAGGAGGAAAAAATAAACATTCTGTCCGCTTTTATACATTTAAAATTGTTAATTATGTACTAGGAGAATCAAATTTTACGAAATAAACTAAAACACATAAAGTTAACAAACTACTTACAGAATCATCTTAATTCTTGATCTTAATGGTGATATGATGAATAAATAATACTAACAGACTTTGATTAGTGCAAAAATTATTACAGTAAATCAAATGTTTATAGTCACTGGTACTGTATCCGGCAAAGTTACAAATATAAATTATTATATTTAGGTATAGTAATTTTTTAATGAACATCAGCTAGACAAATCTTAAACCAAACATTATGTACCAAATCCAGCTTTTTCATTTCAAATTTGTAAATAATCTATTGAATATAAAAAAATGAACGTTCAAAGAAATCCTATAAAAATCCTGGCTGAGGAAAAAATCAACACTCCCACTATTCTGTGAATTTACAGACTAGAATTAAAATCTGGCACAATTTTTCAAATATTAGGCTATATGTGGGGATACCCAAAAGTAACTGGAAGAATATTGTCTCTTGTTCATAAATCATAGCACCACGATCATCACCAGTTTTACCTTTGAAAGTACATTTGGATCACTTTTGTGAGCTGCTGTTCTTTTAGTTCACAAAATGTTCTCACTCAACATTGTTTTTGATTGTCATCTAGAGCCGGTGGAACAAATTTGGCAGCAATGTGTTTCATTCCTAAATCTTCAGTTAAAATCTGCTGAACAGAGGTTGAAAATATTCATTGATTTCTAACAGTTGATCAGTTGTCTCTGGATGGTCTGTGAGCAAATTCTCTCGAATTCTTTCAATATTTTTATCACATTGTTCACTTAAACTTGCCATCATAAAAAATGAGACAGCAGTAAAGAGTACTAATAGTCACTAAAGATGAACGGAATGTGCTATGTAAACGGCCCACACGACAATGAACTGCACACGACAGGCACTAACAGCAGAAACCCGTACTATAAAAGCTAAAACCACGGCAATGCTATTCTGATTACTTTGGGGTACCCACTCGTACATATACATACAAAGTAAATCATAATTTAAGAGGTGGAAATAAATAGTATTAAATACTATATTTTAAATAGTATCCTACTTATAAGCATACTTCTCTTAACAACTCAACACTTTAACGGACTGAAGGCCTAAGACTAAACACCTGAAGGTGTATGTGGGGAGGATTTTACTTTCACAGTCTCAGAGTCTTGTTTTTGATGAGCCTCTCTTTGTGATTTGGTCATGATTTTCATCTCCACCTCTGGTTCACCATCGACTTGCTCCACTCCCAAAACCTGAACATATTTGTTTCTTGTTAGTTTTAACAAACATATTTTCAAATTTCATCAGTCAGGGGATCACACATTCGTCCTTGCGATTCTTTAAGCAAACTAACAACAGGCTAACAATAAGATAGTAGGTCATACTCCATTTTTGAATGCACTAAATTAAAATAAAATGTTAACCATAAAACACAATAATATTACTATCCATATAGGTTAATAAATATATATTTTTTGAATGTAAACAGGTTTACAAACATACAATTATTTTCATACACAATGCAGTACTTTTCATTGTACATGTATATCGTAAACATCAATAATAGCCAACTTTCGGCATGTCATTGTGCTTTGTAGAGGTGACGTCAAAATGTTTCAGCTGTGAGTGCAATGTCTTTTACAACTCCTGACTGAAGCAATAAACAATATATAAACTCAGAAAAAACATTTCACTTTTTAAAGATTTTATGTGACTAAATTAAAATTAGTGTGAATTATAAATTATTATAATTATATTAGATAATTAGAATAGGGACTAAATAATGAAAAAAGTTATTATAGTCTAACATAATATTCAAAATGTAAAATAAAGTTCCGTGTAACCTTCTGGCCAAGGTCTAATGTTAGAGTTTTCAGGTCACACTATTACCTCTAACGTGACCTAACGACTACTTATGTAGCCGGAACCAACGACTTAACGTGCCTTCCGAAGCACGGGGGCGGTCTGAGGATTCAAATTTCATGTGTCATGACCGGGAATTGAACCCGAGTTTTTTGGGTGGTAGGCCAATACTCTACCCACTCAGCTATGACTGCCACAAAATAAAAATATGTTGTAATGTTTTACAATGGATTAAATGCATACAATTTAAAATCTTTTTTGTTAAAACACCACACTATATACAAATTTGAATTTCAACGTATGTGGGTTGATCTATTATGTACCTGGTTTTATAATGAAACATGAATTTGTCTTAAGAATTTAATCACAACACTGATTATATACTTTAAAGTTTATATGTGTATGAGTGTATATGTGTATTTGTATTTATATGTATATGTATATGTTTTTCATTTCGCACAATGATCATGCAAAAACTAGTTTTGTCGTCTTCACTAATAACTCTTTCTCATGATTAAATAAAAGGTCCACAAAAAGAATTAGATACATTATGTGAAGTGAGGAATAAATCTCAGGCCAATATTGATAACTTTTGAACTTGATATTGACATTAATTTTTTTTAATTTGTTCTACTTGTAAGTTTTAACTGACTGAATTTCAAATACGCTTAAATACACAGATCTTTTATTTAATTCACAACAATATGATTAGAAAGTCAAGAGTTTCATCAAGAATAATCTCTTAATTTAACCTCCTGTTACCTAGAGTAACATTCAGCTCAAGAGACATGGATAAAATCAATACAAAACAATTTGTTTGCTTCTGATTCAATAACCATCTTACATAAGATGAGTTGATGAGTAACCTAAACTAAATACCTAAACTCCCCATGGACCAATAAACAACTCTATAGATTCATTTGATCCATTAGCAACCTTTCTACTGCAAAAATAGCCTACCATTCTCTGTTTGAAACACATCTCAGGTACACTAAAGAATTGTTTGACATTGTTTGGGGAGAAACTTCGGCAAGAAGTCTTCAGAAAGTTTTTACACTGCAAAAGAGGGCTGTAAGAGCCTTAGCTGAGCTAAATTTCAGAGAAAGTTGTAGAGAAGCTTTCAAGACTCTGAAGATTATGACATTAATAAATCTCTATAAAAAAGAAGTCATCCTGTACGCCAATGGAAAATGTTTACACAAAATAGACAGTTCCATGGATACAACACTCGACATGGTACAAAATACTGTCTCCCAGCTCACCATCTCACCCAATATAAAAAGAAACCATCCTACATGGGCATGAAGCTGCACAACCTACTGCCAGAAGAATTGAGATGCCACACCGGAAGAAGAATGAAGACTGAACTAACAGAATGGCTGATCAATAATCCATTCTATACATTGACCGAGTTCATGGAAAGAAGACAATAAACATTTTTTTAACCATCCAGCAGACACCATTTCAATACTTTATGTATTTTGAAAATAAAGCATATTTGTATCTGTATTTATACACAAACAAAACAATATGAAAACAGTTCAATCCTGAGCAATATCTTGACAACTTTGTGATAATCTGACACTGAAATCAGTTGTATTATTTATTCACTATACAGTGGAACCTCTTTCCAATGTCACCTCAGAGACAGAAACTAAGACGGTTAGCGAATAGACCAATTTCATCCCTCTGTCCCTTTTTGAAGTTTGACTATCCTCTATTGATTAATACGGGAAAAAATATGTAGGTAAGCTGCCATGATAAACACATAAATTATGATTTTTTACGAGAAATGGATGGATCTCAACCACATGAAGCAAAATACCAAGTTGCATCCAAAAATTTAGGTTAGTAAGTGAAATATTAATTTTTCCTTATCCTCCATAAGATTAACATCAGAGTCCCAAAATATAATGTACTTTGTTTGGACTTTTAAACTCTTCACAAGCATTTGACCCACATATCAGATGTTATTTTCACCAAGGGCGGCAAACAGATATCACAGCCTATCTCTTTGAGCTACAAAAGCGGCAGGTGGATATGTCCGCCATTTTGATTCTTTTTAGTTTGTTTCTTGGTCTGCTCCCATTTCAACATAGCTCCACCCACACATCAGAGGGACGCACTGCACCCCCAGGTGGGGGGGAGGAGCAGTGGAAAAAAATTGAATGAAAAGGTGGGGATTTATAGTGCAACTATAAAATTTCTGAACCTAATCCAAATAAAACAAAACCATTTCCCTCCCTAATAACTAAAATAATTATGCTTTTGAGAATATTAAGGCCAGCTGGTGAAAGGTTAATATCTCGATAACGGGTGGAGATAGAACAAAACTTTAAAACACTCAACTGGGTAGTTTTTTGAGCTGATTCTAAACCAGCTTTTTAAAGATAACATTTAAAATTTTTTTTAAATAACATATGAAAAACGCTAAAAACCCAATTTTCGGGTACAACCCCCCGCCCAACTACCCGTTCAGTTTGACCCATGTTTAGATTACGAACTCGTCTGATTAAATATGGGAATACATATCCCACCATTTTTTTTACGATTTTTTTATATCATTTTTAACGAGAATTATCATGTACACAGACACGCACGCGTACACACACATATAATATATTGTTGTATCTGCTGTTCTTATTTGACATGTTTTGATTTGGTTTTTATTAACTTTGGAAGTTGTAATTATTTAGAGAGTAAAAGATCTTTGGGTTTTTTGTACAATTGTGATTAACTAATATTTATTATATATTATTTATATTATATTACATTATTTTATATATATATACATATATATATATATATATATAAATATATATATATGTGTGAGTGTGTGTGTGAGTATGTGTGTGTGTTTTATATATAACATTTTTAACATCTATTGTCTTTGGTCTCTAGGCATCTCAAATTGAAAAAGTAACATGGTCCCAGGCTTTCCATGAGACGGTAATAGCTTCTTTCCTATGGAAAATTCGCTAAAAATTTAAAACAATTACATTATTTATGTCCTTTTAAATTGTTCTTCGACTTAAAAGCTTGAAAATGTTCAGTATTAAATAATAACACTGCTTCATAGAAGTAAAAATGTTAAAACCCCAAAAATTTTACTGATGATTATTTTTCAAATAAATTAAACCACCTCCTCAATACTTGAACATAAAAGTCTGATCTTGGAAAAAATCTTAGTATTGTAGTAGTCTAATACTGGAACTAGCTGCCTTTTTTTGTTGGTCTGACCTACTAATTAATGATACAGCAAATACATCAATATTATATTTGATAATACAAATATATAAGCAAGAATAAGCTAAAATACAATTTTAGCTTTAACCCTCTAAATTGTCTAAAATACATATATCTCTAAGTTAATATACCTAATAAGCCTAATAACCTAATATAACCTAATAATTATTATAATTATAACCTAATAACCTAATATAACCTAATAATATTACCTAATAAGCTAATATAACCCTCTCTAAGCTAAAATACAATTTTAGCTTATTCTTGCCTATATGTCATGGAATTGAAAAAAATCACCATCCACTCATTTGCCCTAAAATGTGTATCAAGCTTTTCAATGTTTTAAACTTGAATAATGAATAACAAAATTGGAGTGAATATGTTACTAGTTCTACTGTACTGTACTTCAAATGTCCAAACATCATTTCAGTGTTTTAAATGTTGCTGAGTTGCATGTGCCAAGAGTCAAGGCCACTCAGCAATTTATGTTCACTTGAAATGCACTGATAACTATATAGTTGACAACTTCTTTACATCTCGTTGAGTGTGAATCCTTCATAAAATCTACATTATTAATAGAGAAAATTGGTTCGAAATAAAACAAATATTTGGATGAAAATTTTATCAAAGTAAAAGTGAAGTTTACAAAGCAGAAGGCTAAAAATACCCAACAGTATTAATGACTATTATTACACATAAACAAACAACAGAATTAAAAATATTGTTCTATTTGATGAAAACAAAAAAATCCATTTATAATTTTATAAATCAAAACACAATTCCACATCATACAAGAAATATTACCAAAACACTTATTCACTATAGCGATTTATTATAATTTTAACATAGTTTTCATAAAAAAATTAAAAGGAATCTACTATTATTAGATCATTTTTGGGTTTTCTCATTGATGTATGTATAATTACCTATATTTACAACATTAACTACAATTGCCTGAAAAATCACATTCATTTAGTTTCACTCTCTGCAGATTTTAATTTAGCTTCCAACTTTTCAAACTCGAGCTTCTGGATCTTCTGAGCTTTGTCCTCTACCTGTTCCACTGCCACCACCTGCACAACATTTAATCTCTTAACTGCACCGACAATATACATTACTTCGGACAATTTAGAGGGTTTCGTTCTGTAGAACTAAGCTTAATTCAACAACATCGATCATAAGTGTATGTCTACCAATGCCTGCTGCAGTTCCAAGTCTCAATATTACTGTGAGTTTGGTAAAATTTGACCAAAGTTGTACATTGCAGAAGGAAATTCTGATAAATGTTTTCATTTATTTATTATACAATTAATTGGACTTTTCCTATCGATCTTGGGTTTTAAAATACACAACGTTTCTGGAGGTGGAGAAACTCCTTTCATTTTTAAGGGATTACCTAACAATTTACATTAAAGAAATGGATTTTCAAGTTTCAGATATTAATTATACAATGTATTCAATAATACTATACTCACCTATCATGCACAACATAAAACACTATATTTATAAAGCAACAAATAACACAGCACACCACCTCCGAGCTAGGGGGGCGACACAAGATGGTGTGCGCGCAGAACAAAAGATGCAGCACGACTCCCCCCCCCCTTCGGAAACCTACATGCGTGTCTGCTAGGAGCGCTAGTGGTGATGTCATCGGTCATATTTGCCAACCTAGCTAAAGTTAAAGAATTACAAGGATCGGAACCAGTATTGGGATACCTACACTTCCATAACCAGCTAACCCAAGTTACCTTCAGCTAACCTGAACTAATTACGTAAAGGTAATTAGTTCAGCTAGATTGGAGGCGGAGTGTAACGTAATTTTTTCCGCATCTTAAAATGTTTTTATTGTAACAGCCTTATATGGGTTTATTTATTTTTCCTGATAGACACCACACTGCAAGCGTCCCTAGGGGTCCACACGGATGAATAAGGGAGCATACTGGTTCTCAATTTCTATGATGTGTTTATTATTTCCAGTATTACTTAAATTTTTGAAACTTTGATGACCTACTAAATAGCCTAAAAATATATTGATTACCAAGAAAACTGTATGAAGTACTTGCTGTACGTTGTCTCGGCACCTAGTAAAATGTAATAACACTGAAGTAAGATTTTTACCATGTCGACAAACAATAGTTAAAGATTTGGGTTTGAGGGACTTCTTTTTGAAATACTAAAATAATACAATTAGTACCAAATACACATACAACAATCACTGGAACCTTTCCTTAAAAAAAAACTTATAAAATATTGTTAAAGTAGAACCTCGATTAACCGTCACCCTCGGGACCGAGACCATGACGGATAACCGAATAGACGGATAACAGAAATAATAATAGCACCGATACAACTTCGCACCTAGACAGTGTTTGGCATGGCAACATCGCAATTCACTGCCTTGCATGTTATAACGGCGCCATTGTAAGTCCTAATTAATTTTCATGGTTTGACTTAATGTGAATTTATTTTAAATGAGGAAAAACAAAACTACGCCAGTTCCAGTGAAAAATACTTTATTAAAATATTTTATTAAGAAAACAATTAAATATCAACTGTACATGTACTTTTACTCTCAAAACTTACGTTACCGGTATTTAGTTTTTAAAATAATCCGTCATTTTCTTTTGTTTCTTTCCCCGTCGAACTTTTCAGGCAGTCATGTTTCTAATTTTTCTGAGAAGAAACACCAGCGTTTAATAATTTATTATTAATTGTCAAGTCCCAAAACTACACGTTTTCGTTTCTCAGCCATAACAGAAGATCATTTACACACTACGAAAACACAGAACTGTCAATAATAAACGGTAAAGTACTTAAAAAACTAGTAGGCATCGCATTTGAAATTGGCAATAATTTCAGTTCACTGTAGCCACGCACCATACTGAACTGGAATGAAAAAATAGCAGTGGAATGCAGAAGAAAGTGTAAGGGATTAACCAGCTGGGTTACTACCCTTGCCGCCAATGATTCATGCACATTGCAGGTGTGCAGTACAGTCGTCACCACTCATCACAGAGCCTCAACAGACGATTCGGCTCGGTGCTGACGCTGAAATGTAAATTTTTTTGCGCTAGCGGGGTGACGGTTAATAGAGACTGACGGTTAAAAGGGTGACGGTTAATCGAGGTTCTACTGTATTTAACTAGAACCTAGATGCAATAGAATCTTAAAAATAATGGGTATCAGCCCAGGGTAATAGTGATGGCAAGACTAGTCTGCTACCGCTATCACGATGCGGCCGAATAAACGTGTCAACTACAATCTTCTAGATATTTGACGTTCTAATATAATTTTTTTTTATAGAAACAGGTTTAAATCACCTCTGGGATGTAAAATTGCAGCATGTTCTGAACTCCATTTTTCAAAGTAACAACAGAACTGGGACAACTTGTACATGATCCTTGCATCTTCAATTTCACTATGCCATCTTCAAAGCCCTGCAATTACATAACAAGAATTTATACTAAGAAATTATGGTCCCAAAACGTAACAGTAATCACCTTCATGGAATCGTACCCTGAACTAGATTTTCTCTGAGATTTTCTTGATTGTTTCAACCACTAGAAGGGATAATCAAGATATAATGATACTGAATGAATAATTTTATAAAGTGCGTACAGAAAAAGTACCATCTATTGAAAAACCTTACATCAGATTTCAAGGAAAAATCTGATTGCCTTGACTAAACCCTAACATTTGCGGTGCCAGAACCAGAACATCAGCAGCAATAACAGATGTTAACAATTGTAAGGACAATTAACTTTGATCATACGTATAGTAAATTTTACGTGTGACTAGTTTTTTATTCTTTTAGTATTTTATAGACCAAATCTGTAAATTCTGGTAAACACCACAGACACTACAAAATTCCTGACTGACGTATTCCCGATTGGTAGACATTGTAAAAACCAGCCAAAGGTTTTTTTAATAATGTTGTTCAATTAATAATCAAGTACCTGGTGACCGAGCTTTGCTCGTATAGAATAAGACATGTATTATAAAAATTAATTAGAAAAATTAAAACACATTTATTACTCAATGAAAACATTTATGTGGTTGAAATAAAACCGATTTAATACACCATAATTAATATAGCACTGAACAAAAATTATCGCCCCTGGTGGGGATGGAACTCGCGGCCTATAGTTCTTGAGGCCGACACGTTACAACTCGGCTACAACGTTAGTCAATAGAGCGATGCCGTTTAACGCCTTTTAGCCAACCTCAATTATTGTTTAAGCCGATAATCTGATTATCCATACAGTTATTATTAGCCTGTGATCAACTGATTTTGTTAGAAACGGAAAGAGGATTGAAAAGCAAAAGAGAAATTTAATTTACATCAATTAATTGGTTTGTTACAGTGCTTCAAGCAATACAACGAATACGTTTTCTATCAAAACACGGAAGATTTTGGAAATACTCTTTTCTGCTTTTATTTCGCACAGCTATGTTATCCTTAAGTTTTTATAAATTGTTTAGTAACCTGATAATTTTGCATTTATTTAATTCATAAAATAAATATTAATGCATAACCTCTATATTGTTCCCCGCAGTCAAACGGTTATAAACAGCTGTTTGGGTTTGTATTGTTTACATTTTATTCTCCATAAGCGTAATGTTAAATTTTTAGATTTTAAACTTAATATTACAAGAAAACACGAATTTTCCTGGACATTAGACCTATCTAGAACTTATTTTCTACTCGGAAATTAGCTATTTCCAAAATTTAAAGAAAATCCTCGGTGCCGTTTTCGAGATCCGTGTGCAAATATATATATAAATATACAAACCTTGCTCGTATTATAGTATTGGATATAATTTAAAATAGTCTCAAGTAAACTACCTATATTAAACCTCAGTTTGTTCAGGCAATAGTTGTAAAAAGAAAACGGTAGTCAAAGTATGATACTAATGCCTAAAATGATAATGATCGATGAACTTTTGATCATTTTAGCACTAAATATAATAGTAACCTACTACATATTACTATTATAGAAATATGGTTGAAGATAAACTTAAATATTTCCTTCCTAATCAACTGTTTGGTATTTAAAACACCCTTTACACTACCACAATCAATAAAATCTGGAGCACCTGCTAACTGCTTTTACTCAGTTGTGATAAGCATACCTGATTGAATTCAAACAATTCCTGTGACATTGTTTTCTATCTCAAAAGCTTATACTTGTGGTAGTTTCAAAGGGGTTTATAGTGTCTAGCAAGCTATCTACATTTTTTTTTTTGCGAGATAGAAAGGTAATGTTGATGCACACCGTTGACCGGGTAGTGTAGGACTCGCACCCACTAAAACCTCATAGTACGAGTGGATTTGACAGTTCCATATATCCTCTCCCTGGAGCATAGCTCCGACAATGTTGTCAGTATGGATTGCTACGCCGAACTCTGCAGAGAGTGACACTTGTGCAACTTATCTGTCACAAGAGTGTGACCTGATATGGATTCAGAAAAAAAGTGTGCCGTGCCATGTCTGTAATGCCGGGACAGTATATGTGCATCTGCCGACATTGCCTATCTTTTAGATAGGAGTGAAAATACCTGTGCCCTGATAAAAATTGTGCCACAACAAAATTTACCTCGCAGTGCTGTCTTTCCACCTAAGGGCAGATATCTGGGATCAGTTTGTGGGTCCAATGTCCCCTCAATTTGGCCTCCCATTGACACAGCCAATGGTAAAAGCTGTGATCACACTCTTGCCTGCCTGCCTCGGTACCGCGAAGACTTTCGTCAGCCATCTCGACTCAGCAAGTTGTCGTAAGACACATTCCAGAGATCGGGCTCCAAAATTGAACCCTATGCAGCCTGGGAGTGATGGAGACTTGCCGCTGACCCTTGGTGGTTTTGTATAGTAGCACGTGATCTGTCAGGTACGACTCAATGACCTCAGTAGGTAGGAAGGTACGTGAAATGTGTGCTCAACCGCCCACAGCATATACCTCCACCTGGTGGATGTAAAAGCGTTCTTCATGTCGAGTGTAGCGAGGAGAACCACAAGGAATGTTGATTGTGGTCCTCCACCCTCCTCACTGCCTGAACTACCACTTGGATGGTGTCGATGGTGGAATGACCGGATTTTAATCTATGCTGTTGCGGGGACAAATGACCTTCAGACATAATTGCCTCGGTCAGCCTCTGTCGGATGAGTTTCTCCATGACCTTGCCTGCGGTGTTAAACATACATAGAGGGCGAAAGGAAGAAGGTGTCCCTTGCAGCCTTAGTCTTGGAATCAAGACAAGGCAAGCCATTTTTCATGTAGAATGGAAACAAGACCACAAACAAGGCACAAATATCTATCCAGACGGTTCTGGAGACGTTCTTCCTCTTCTTCTCTTGCCAGTTCTATGACTGCTTTAAAGGGCGATGGTCTTTCTGACGGCGTTTCGAGGGAGAGGTCTGAAGCCTTCCGGTCTATGTTGACCAGCGGTCTCAATAGACGGGACTTTCTTTCGAAGGGATTTGGAATTCCGTCATTGTTCCCGCCTTGATTTTGAGAAAAGAGAGTTGGGAACTCCTCTTTTGAAGTGATTGGGGTTAGGGTTCCCTATGGTTCAGGCACCGTTTGAACTTTTTTTTGTTTAGAACTCTCCATTTGGCTTGGTTCGGCCCCCGAAGCTGGACATGAATTTCGCATGAATGTCTTCCAGAGGTGAATGATGTGACCAGTCCCACCACAAAGTGACTAAACCTGTGGTTGACTACTCCCAAAACACCGATGTCCAGGAGGAGCAGTGGCCTCGGACAGAGCTCCCCCCAAGACCGCAGCATGGCCCTATCCGGTCGCCAACTGGCACTGCTACGGTCAAGGGGATTTTTGCCAGTTGATAGGGCAGCAGGTTGGTGCTGGCTAGGCTGACCCAGGCCCTGTACTACCTGGCGTCCTCTATTCAGGCTGTATCCTCTATTCATCCCAAACATTCAGCGCACCGGGGCAACAAAACACAGAGCCCACAGGGAGGCTGGACGGAACTTATTTAAGAAGAAAAAACAAGGCTATTGTAAGTTAAGACGGAAAGTGATTATTTTATGAGGAACGCAAGAAAGGATCTACAGTACATATAATTTATCTGATTATACAGTAGATTTCCAATTATTCAAGGTATTGGAACAAATTCTGAACAAAGGTTTTTTATGTTCAAATCCAAGTAACTAATGCTAACCATAAAGACAATGTCTCCTCCATCTTCCTGCACTGTTGGACGAATTCTTGTATCCAACAGCTCTTTGATCATCTGCACTGTTTCATCATCATCTTCATTAATCTCTGGAAAATACACATGATTAAAAATAACATTTATCTGCTTCTTTTCAATAATCACGTTTAAAATATATAATTTGAATTATTCCCAATCTAAAACTCATTAATTATATAATTTATTATATAATTATAAAACTCATTAACTTATATAGGCCCTATTTCTAAATGTAGTGTCTACTGTACCTGATAAGTTAATTTTTCATAAAAAAAACACTAAAAAATCCTTTGTATTTGTTTACATCTTCCTTCATAAAGACCAGTACCTCAAGAACCATTTAATTTGTTTTAACCCTCCTTGTTTTAACTTTCTTCTAGCCTACGCCTAGCCTTTAAACAAAGCCATTTGTCTAGCATCTGTTTTACCGCTTGCTTGTTTCCTATTGTTCAATTGTATAGTAAAATTATAATATAGGCTATTTTAATAAAATATATAGCATATGTAGTAAAATTTTATATAATGTATTATAAAATATAGTAGGCCTATATATTTGATATGTATAAAATATATTATACTTTATTGGACATAAATAAAAAGTTTATAACTACTCGGCTGAACAATAGTAAATAAGCAAGCAGTAAACCAGAAAACATATTTTTTTTTTGTATAAAATTACGAAGATTTTGTATACCATATCTTGGAATTTGTTATACCTAGCATATTATTTTTACAACCTTTTGAAGTTGTGAGTTTTTTGGTGATTTTCGGTTAGGAAAAAATAAAAAAAACTACAGTGGAACTTGGTTATAACGTCATTGAAGGGACCACACAATTAATGACGCTATATCCGAGTGACGCTATAAAAGAGTTACATAATTTTAATTTAAAACCGAGGAAAAATAGGGAAACACATTTTTTACATGAAATTACGACATTTAATGAAGGTAATTTGAAATATACCGTAAGTTTGTGTTTATGACTGACTGACTACTCTACTATATAAAAAATCAAATTTGAAAATATTGCAATGAAGTTCGGCTGGGTGAATTCAACTGTTGTTTTGATTTAAAAAAAACAACCCCGAACACACATCTGCTATCTTACGTCCCTCCTCACACGCTCTTATAACTCACACCTTTTCTTCAGCAAAACTTTTCTCTTAACACTTACCATTATTTTTCAATACTGTATTCGTAAATTAAAATAACGAAAAACAAACTGTAAAAGACATACACTGAACTAATGATATCTACATGAACTGTAGGTACGTACGAACGGCATCACAGTGCTTTGATGCGACGTGAGTCACTGACACTGACCTTGATGACCGGCGACAGCGGATATAGGGTAGGGGAAGGGGTTGGGGTGGTTAGCGGTAAGACAGCAATAAAATGCAGTTTCTAAAAATAGAATGTGGGTAGCTAAACAATAGCCGTAGCCCTCACGTTGCACCACCGACCGAACTTTCTCTTCTTTAGCTATATGTTGCCTTCATCTCGGCCCGATTTTCTTGACGTTATATACGAGGTTTGAGAATTTACTACCGATATATCCGAGGTTTTTTCCTATGTAAATACATATAGTTTGGCGGGATCTAAAAATAAATGACGTTATATCCGAGTTGACGTTATGTCCGAGGCCGCAATAACCGAGTTGCACTGTATTTTCTAACTGAAATATTGAATATACACTTTTGCTAACAAATGTAAATATTCATTTTTATGTTTACTGAAATAATATAAAACATGTGTTTTTATGTTTTTTTCTGTTTATATGAGTAGACCAAACAAAAATATAAGTATGTAAAATTTAAAAAAATAGAGTATTTTATATTTGACATGATATTTCAAAACACTTTGTGACAGTTTCAATTTATTTAATATATTCATACAGGAAAATGAATTAGAAATATTTTGTATATCAGAGCCATAGACAGACAGGTTTTTTCGAGTCATTTGCCTGGGGCCCAGGCCCATAAATTATTGACAGGGGTCCGGAAAAAATTAGGTTGTGAGCCATTGCATCGCCACGGGTGGGATAGTTGGACATTAAAGACACAATATATTTTAAATTATAAAGTACAGTTGATCAAAAACTCTATTGCTGTACTCAATAATAGTTATAAAAATACTGTGGATTATTTTAGAGCTGTTTTTTACTTACCAAGGAAGTTATTACACTTTTAAACCCTATCACGGGTGGGACAGAAAAAAGGCAGAGCCACTATGTACGAGTATCATTCTAAAAAAGTAAAGAAATTTGAGAAATTACAGAACAGAACTGAAGGGAAATTTTTATTTGGATGGATTAAAACACCCTTATCTCATTAAGTTCAAAATTAAAACTCTATCTTCAATATATTAATTTTAATTTAACTGATGTCACGGGTGGGTCAAATAACTGTCACGGGTGGCTCAGAGTAAATAAAATAATGAATAATGACAACAAAAACTGTTTTTATTTTGTAAACTTTCTATACAAGTTTTAGTATACTTCAAATGAACTTACTGGACTTACAAATATAAAGAATTTAAAAAGATTTTATGAACTAACTAAACTATTTTTCTCCTCAACTTTTAACTCATTAACATTGCTAAAAAATGCCCATAAATCAAATCAAATATATTTTATTTCCAAAAAAATATACATACAATTTTACAAAATATATCATTTAACAGGTAACGGGAAAAAAGTTCCCGCATGGGCCGATATTGGCCTGTGCGCGGGAACACGTTCTTCGATAAATTTAATGTGTACCTTTAAGAAAAAATATTTAAAGTAAAACTACACTTAACAGTAGAAATAGAAAGTACATACATTTTTTTATTTAGAATCTACAAACGTAACCGTGTGAGACAAATTTTTGCTGTACTTTTTATCCACACTACCAGGAAACTCGTAGAAGACAGCAATTTTCACATGTTTTAGTTGAAATGCTGGGAGGACGGTGATTATTTTTGCCAATCTATTTCTTTTTCTATGTTTAATTTTTTCCTCATTATTGACCTTAAATATCAGCATAAAAAATCTTTTAAAATTTATCGTTCTAATTTCTTAAAACTAAACATGTCTATATAGTAGAACACTAAAAAAATAAAAAAATAATTTTTCCTTACTAGGATGATTTTTTATGGAATGGCCCTTTCGTAAATGTTACCTTCACCAACAAAAATGAAAACTTAACAATCTTACAGGCTCACAATTTTATGACGGGAAGAGTAAAAACAGTTAATTTCAGCAAAAAACCTCTTGCAGCTTTATGCAATAAGATATAAAAATATAAGATACAAATTCATGTACCGATTCACAAATAAACGTAGCCTAAGATATGTAAAATTAAGAGCACAATAAGCGACGATGGCGCTGCAGCGGTGGAGAACGGAACTAACTATGAAGCCGAAGTGACTGAATCAATGTTTTTAAGTACATTTGGATAATTTTTGGTAATTTTTCCTTTAGTACCTGGTGGCCAAGCTTTGCTTAGTTTTAATTAATATAATCTTTAAAATTGATAAAGTTGTAATCACTCAGTATCATCAATATTAATCAATGGTAAAGTGATCCATCTCAACATTACCTTTAAATAGTAAAACATTTTCTAATTTGACTGTCTATAGTTTTAATGCCAAATTATTTTGTTTACAATTGTTTGTTTTGTGTCATAATCACATGACTGTAAGGATCTGAATACTTTTGTTTGTTTTATCATTGCCAAAACAGCCACCGCAACCCCTCGGTAAGAGGGGCCCAGTCAGATGAAATTGCCTGAGGCCCAATAAATCTGTCTACAGCCATGTCTAAGATAAAAATATAAGGAATTTTAAAACTGAATTGCATAAATGAATATTGGTTAGCTACTCACGGGTATCAGATGAAGGTTTAGCGTCCGTGAGAACTGGTAAACCACTAGCGAAAAAATCCATGATTGTTGCAAATATCTCTGGCTTTATGAGCTTCCATTCTACATCTTCATCTATCTGACAAAAGACAACAAAAATTACAAAAGACAGTTTTCATACGAGAAATTATAGTGGAAAATGGAGATAAAATAGTTTAAAATAATTTTCCTAGTAGCAGATAAACTATTATTAAGAAAACCGTTATTTTTATATAGAAATTATATTTTAGGAGATTGAACCAAACTTGATTTGATATTTCAAAGAGAAAAATCATACCTTGATGGTATGATTTTTCTCTTTGATTTCAAGTGGTTCAAAAAGCTATATTAAAAAACTATTTAAAAACAATAAATTATAAAAATATTTTGTTTACCGTTCTATTGTTCACAATTAATTATTTGATGATTATGTTTATGATTATAAATTATATGTCATCTTCAAACATATACTCCAGGTAATTGATGAAGACATTTTCCATAAGGCTGTAAAAATGTGTTCATGCTATTGAACACAGATTAACAGTCTTTGAACATAAACCCAACTATATCAGGATGAAATTGTTTTAGGCCCTACCAGAAAGATTACAAAGTATTCAAAATTTGTGAAAGTTTAAATTGGAGGTAATAAGGTATCTAGTAGAGTCCAACTTTTATGATCTTGACACCTACCTAAATAGGTAGAAAACATTTATTTTATTTAAGGAAGTAAAGGAAAACCCTTGTAAATGATCTTTGATGTATTTATTAACATGTTCGACTCGAATCACACGTTAACGCTTCACTTCTTGTCCATCCCATTTGCAGGCGACATGTAAGTCTGTTTCTGTGCGCACACAAATTTTCACTGGTTATGGAGCCACGGAACCAGTTTGAAAGTTATGTTTGACTGTGAATGTTGTATGTAGTTGTTCCTTCACCATATATAATGCTTGGATCAAGATTTTAATGTTTAATAATGAGTAAAAAACCCTAAAACCCTTTAGCACAGGGCTTGGCATCCACAAAAATTATTAACATTGAATGTGTTTATATATTATAAGATTTTAGTTTGATCAAGTCATAATAGTTAAATTAGTTTTATGTTTAGTTTGGATTATATTAACCAAAATTAGTAATTATCTTTTTATAATTTTTTTATACATATGCCTCCCCAAAAACATCCTCTAACTCCGCCCATGATCCTGTACCTTCTTAGAAGTTTAGTACCAATATGTATTCACTTTTAGAAATTTAGATCTTAAAACATAACATTTGACAATACCAAATTAAATATTATTAACTCAAGTTATATTGTTTTCATGAATTACCTTTGTAACTGTTATAAAGTCAGGGCCAAAAAAGACGGACTTTACACCTTCTATACGAAACAATAACTTAGCTAGAGGTGAGCAGTAGGCTTCTGTTCCGTTGGGGAAGTCATATGTTTGTCCAGGCTCCATAACCTGCAACACTTCATATTGTCTAGATTAGCCTGTTTGGTAAAAAAATAAACATTAAAATTCCATGCAATACGGCTGCTACCATGTTCCCGATCAACTAGCTTGGAGGCGGAATGTAATGTAATTATTCACATATATGTGATACTGTAGTAGCTGTCTTGTTTATGTTTTAATCCAGGAAAAAACATCTTTATTCATAATTTACTATACTATTAACATTAATCTTTATTCATTAATCATTACATTAATTGT
This sequence comes from Nephotettix cincticeps, assembly GCA_023375725.1. Lineage (NCBI taxonomy): Eukaryota > Metazoa > Arthropoda > Insecta > Hemiptera > Cicadellidae > Nephotettix > Nephotettix cincticeps. The sequence goes on along the minus strand of CM041790.1, from coordinate 21,398,192 downwards.
TTTACAGGTTCATTCCTTGTATCTCTGATTTCAGGATTTCCGCTAGCCTCCCTAGCAGGACTGCACGTAGGTTACCACCGCTGTGACAGTGGTGTGGGCAGTTGTGCTTCATCTCCCATCTCCCGGAGGCGGAATGTTGTGGTTATTTGTTGTGTTATCAATATATTTTTTAAGTTATGCATGATATGTAAGTATAGTTTTATTGGCAACTAGCTGACCCGGCGAACTTCGTAACGCCTGTCAGTAAATACATGTTCACTTTAAGATTGGCCATGCTCTTAAGTTGAATAGCATTACGGCTTCATTGTAAAAGATTATATATTCTGGGTCGCGGCATAGTGAATAACAATACTGGAACGATAAGACATATTAATAACATTCCCATAAAACAATTAAATCTGAGTGGAATAATTCACAATATTCAAATCCAATCCAAACACAAACCAAACTTAACTGTAATACGGCTTTTTAAGGAAAAATGTTTATACAACAGCTGATTATTATAATAAACGTAATATTATAAACATTGTAATTATCATATAAACACGTGACTTTAATCAGACAGAAAATAAAAATATAAATACATAATCCCCCAAAACCGTAAACTATTAACGTGGTGAATAAAGCTGTTCATTTTTTACAGTACACATTTACTTCATAGTTTAACATTAATGAATGATTCAGATGGCATTGGAGAGTAAAGCATATTGCTAATGGAAAGTAAACCAATCAGCTGTAGCTAAAAAATCAAATGTTTTCATGGTAGACAATTTGTAAACAAACTTACTCTCCATAAGGTTAACATTAGAAATTTAAAACTCCATAAAATAGAAACTTATAGGGTTTTCGAAAATATTTGTTCACTAAAACCTTCCCGGACACATGTAGAGCAAATTCCCAAAATTTCATGGCGATCGGATGAATAGTTTGGCAACGCATAAAGGACATACATACATACATACATACATACATTCAATTTTATATATAGAGATATGGTAATATTAATATATTTAACCCTAGAAATGATAAAGTCGTAATTTACGACGCATTTACATATTCAATAAGAATTGGCAGGTGGAGGCATCTGTCGTCAGTTTTATGGAATTGTTAGACACTATCGCCTACGCGACCGTGTTTCCCTCTGGGGGCCAACAACCGAAACTGCTCTTTTAGTACACGAGCCTGCCACCGGGCAGGTCTATAACCAAGTAAGCGCTTTCTTTTCCTAGGCACTGGATGGCCGTGGTGGCTAAAGCGCTGCGCTGACGAGCGTAACGTTCTAGCCATTCGGAAGTGCTAGGGTTCGAATCCCGACCATGAGCAATCCCAATTTGGCTTACAAATGTGTGGTGTAGCGGAGTGGAGGGCCCACCTTAAATAAACGGTGACCGGCTTGGGTGGAAGTTGACGGCATTTGTAGGCTTAATTGGGATTGCAGTGGACACCTGTTTTGCTTTTGTGGTTAGTGGTTATAAGGGGGGGGGGCATGTTTTAAGCTTTTTTTGTTTAAACTTTGATATTTCAAGAAGATATTAGTTATTATTTTTATGTTACAGTTAAGAGTAAAAAGCTTATCACTTCTAGGGTTAACTTTAAACATTCAATTTTTAATGTAAATTCTTAGGTATTCACTTGAAATCTGGAGGAGTTTCTCCACCTTCAGAAATGTTGTGTGGCTATAAACACAGACTAAAGTCCAATAAAAGATAAGAAAATCCAATAAAGTCCAAATTTTGGAGGCTTTAGTCTGCCTAATTTTTTTAAACAAATCCAATTCTATAACATGAGTTCTTTAGTGCAACATCTTTTTAAAATAATAAATTCAGTATATTCTGAACTTTTTTTATAATTTCTTAGCTTTCTTCAATTTTATATGCTAAAAATATGAAAATCAGTTGTTTTAAAAACATTGAAAGTAGGCTATTATTAAAAATAATAAATTTAATGGGTTTTTAATACTACTATCCACAACATTTTCACTCATAACCAATTTATTCATTCATAAAATTTATTTAACAATTTTGACAGAAGGTTCTTGATTGATTTTGTCAAAATACATTTCCAGCCAAAGCTTCCTCTTTCTCCAAGGCAGCTTTACACTATCTAGTTAAACCATGTTGAAATATCCTATCTGGAAAAATTGTATTGTAGGAACTCGCTACAACTGAAGTTGAGTTTCATGCACAATAAATTCTGTCTAAAAACATATTACTCCTCTCCCGGTGGTGTTATGTACAAGATTAGATTAGATTACCTTTTGAGGCTACCTACCCAGGTAGGTATTTTAAGCCAAGCATGATAAAGAAATTAATGGAAGATGATTGTGGCACGATCTTAAGTAGTCTTGTTACTGACTAAAGCTGACATGTTCCTGAGACAACTACTAAATTAATTAACTATTGTTAGTTAATAGCCCAACAGCCAATTGCATCAATGGGACCTATAGTTTAACGTGAAATCCGAAGCACTAAATGACAAACAGATCTAATTATGAGGATGGATATAACATTCAATAGTGCGGACGTTAATCCACACCAGAGAATATCACAACCACCCAGTGACTATTACTTATAACTATTTACAATTTTTGACCTCCAAACAGCTTAATTACAAGACATTCCACTGTCCCAGTCTACTTTACCAATCAGACTAATCAATGAGAACAAGTGAATAAGGTTCACCAGTGTAGAGAAATTTTATTAAACTTATAAAAAGAAAGTTAGAGAAGACACGCCAATAAAACCACCAGTTTCTAAAGTGTTTGCAAAAAAATGAAATGTTGAGAACCGTTTAAAAGTACTAGGGTTCTATTTCCAACAACGAGCAATCCCAATTTAGCTTGTAAATGTGCGGTACAGTGGTAATGGGGCCCATCCTTAAGATACATTGGTACGCTTACTTGGAATTGCAATAGATAACTGTTTTTTTCAATTTGGTTTTGATTAAGGGAGGAGGCTCGTTTAGTAACTATTTAAAATAACTATTGACTACAACATGGTAAGTTTATAGCGCAGAAAAAGTTCAAACCAACAACCTGAAGTTGTTGTATTAAACACCCTATGATTTGGAGGGGGAATACATTAGTGACTGTAATCTATAATATTATAAAGAAGAGGTGGTGTCTGTATGTTTGTTTGTGGGTTTGTGGGTTTGTTGTGGCAAGTGAATGCGAAAAATTCTGAACCGACCGGTTTGAAATTTTACACAAAGGTAGATGTTAAACTCATGCAACACATAGGCATACTCATTTCCTTAAAATCCTCTGGGGCTACGCCCTGTGAACGTCCTAAGTTTCAATGTTTACATTTTTAGAGAATAAAAACATAAAAATACTTGAATGTCAACAGCTGTGAATACTAAAATTTGACAGTTCGAGAAGAAGGAGAAGAAGAAGAAAGAGCTGCCGTGACCGTCCTAGGTTTCAATGTTTACATTTTCTAATGACAACATCCGTTTGCACTATATTTTGACAGTTCGGGAAGAAGAAGAAATAAAGTTGATTTTTCAGATAAACTGCTGGATCGAAATTAGTGAATTATTTGAAATAGCGGAATGGTAGATTTTAAGTTTTTTTCCGACGACTGTCTCTATTACATTAATCCTTATCCTCTCCCAATATTTGACATATGTTACTTTGAAATGTTGTAGACACTCCTGTTTTGTCATTTTGTAAACAATGAAGAATTAATTAACAATACCTTAAATGTATCAGTAGAGCCTACACCTTTTAGCCTTTTTAGCCCGTGCGAAGAACGGGTACTTTGGCTAGTAGTTCATATATTAACTAATCAAAGAAACTACATTGGCATGCAAAAAAAAAATATGACAGCAACAGATCACATTGCATACAACTTTTTAGGTTTTGATAGCAATACAAAACCTAATAAGTGATTAATTTTGTAATTAAATAAAAAAAGATAATTCTGTGATTAAAAAAAATAAAACTTTTATGAAAAACACACTGTTGCAAGTTAAGAAAAGGGAAACTAAAAGTTACACTCTTTTGGATGTGCAAAATATAAAGCATAAATACTTAATATTTTTAAGATTAATAATTCATTTAAACATCTTTGCCCTCAGGGAAATTAAAAGGTTACAATCTTTAAAGAAGGTTTTTTTAATCTTTAATCTAAATCTTTTTTAATCTTTAATCTTTTCTTTTTAATCTCTTTTTTTAAGTTTTTTTCATCTTTGAAGACGGTAGGTACTGTAACCTTTTAATTTAATAATTCATCTCATGAGGAGTCCAGACCTGGCCAATTCATAAAACACAGATTCCACAACAATAAAAATATGATTTATGTTAATAACCAAGACAGAATATGGAGAGAGCATACCTTGACACCTGGTAAGAACTTCAAGCTGTTTGGGTTTGGTGTGTCTTGTGTTTGGATGAACATGTTCCTAGTGAATGCCTGGAAAGCATTAAAAAAGCTTCCTTTATCTGGAGGATGTATAGATGGTTTGCTGCATGTTTGGACCATACTTCCAAGAAACCTACGCAACATTAGAGGATACAAACAATCAAGTTTATTGGATGCTCGTAAAATCGTAAAAATGCTTTATTTATTTGCTTTGCTTTTTTTATTTGCTGGTATAGTTCCTGCTTTCTACTGTGTATTTTCTTAATGTTAACTGTATTCCCATTTATACCATTTGGTGTCTTTCTATTGATGTAGTTGGTTAGAGTCTAAATTGGATACATATCGTTTTTAAAATTACCCAAATATACGATAATATTTTAATTATTATAATGTTTACTAAATTTCCTTTTGATTCATTTTTTATTAGGCCTACACAGTAGGCTATGAAGAGTTAAATATTTATTAATAAGAATATATTGAAATAACAAAATTAAATAATAAAATTTTGATGACAGGGCCTGTGTAAAAATATTTAAATAGCATTAAACTACAGTTATTTACAACCATTAGAGGATTTATACAAATTTTTCAATTAAAGAGTATGACAATTTTAATAAACACCCCTGTCGCAGCAAACCTGCGTACTCAGTGAATTTCTAGATCGATAATATAAGACAAGTTTTATTAATATCTGTCGTTAATATGAGAGTTAGTTATTTGCCTATTCTTCATAAGATTAACATGGGAAAGAGTAAGCAGGTTTGCCGTTGTGAGGAACACTGAAAGTAGGCGTTTCTAGCATAAACAATTTTTATTTTGACAAACTATACTAAGTTTCATAAATATCTCTCCATAAATAAAGGAGTTTGCCTATTCTCCATATGATTAATATGGGAAAAGACTATGCAGGTTAGCTGTCACGATCATAAACTATCATAAACTAATCATAAACTATGATTTTTAAGCATAGATGGATGGATCTCAACTAGATGAAGCTAAATATCAAGTTTCATCCAAACATATAGATTAATAAGTGAAATATTAATTTTTCCTTATTCTTCATAAGATTAACATTAGAGCTCCATAATACAACATTTTTATGTAGGCTACGGTACATTAAACAATGTAGGTATAGGCCCTAGGCCAACAGAGTGGATATTTTCCCCTAATCTAAACTTTTGACAAAAACAATAATAACTAACACAGTGTTCAATAATCACATCAAACAATAATAACTGAGAGCTATAGTGTTCTCAGTTATTCATCACTAGTAAGCCTAACTAAAATGAGGGGTGACATGTCATGTTGTGATATGTTTGAGAACAGTATTAGGCCTAATAACTGTACTGCTAAAACGACATATAATAGTAGGCCTATTGTAACACGGAGTCAACAATAATACTTACTTGGTATTCAATTTTGAAGTGAGGGTCCTGACAACAAACATTTTGAAATTCCCGTCCAAAAATAAACCTTTAATACACTGGGTTAGTTTAACTCCTGAATCAGAAACAGAACACCTGGATTCGAACAAAATGAAAGCACTAAAATTCTTCCAACATGTTAAAGAATCACAACTTAATGTTATAATAACTCGGAATAATATTAAAATACAATGGTGACCTTAACCTATAAGTATTATTGTTATTATCTATTATCACTCAGTTCAGTTCACTGTTCAGATCCAGATCCAACTAAATAAATAGCAAGATTTTTCTGGCTGCTGATGCTATTGACAAGTCAAGTACTGCTGCTTGAGTTGGTTTTTACATTGAAGGGCAGTCTAACATGAAAATTTTTAATTTTTATAAAATCTTTATTTTTATTGATTGTTATTGTTTAGAATTTTCTCTTGTCAGTGATGTACAACACTTAATATTTATTTGCTTGCAAAGGCATAAAATATATTAAACACAACAGCTTTACATTAACTTTTTCGTCAAATAATCTCATCTTTTTGTTGATTTCCTGAAACTTGTACTTTTTGAACTTCAATGACACATAGCCCTAAAACTACTTCATGTATCACTGTGAAAATTTTACATTGCATTTATCATGCTATAAACAAAGAGGAACGATCCGTTATTCATCTATGCTATAAATTAGTTCCTATCACGAGTTTTTTTCAAAATTTATGTATACTGTATTATTTTATTGATTTAGAAAAAATACATATTTTATTTTAACAAATCCTTTTGTGATCTTTTGATACAAAAATTTAGAAAAGTTGAATTTCAAATATAAGCTCATGTAAGGAATTAGAAAAGTCCAAATCTTTCAAATAAAAAATGCTCAATCTTTCCAAAACTGAGTTAAGTGTCATTAAGTTAACATAAGCTTCTTATGGAAGTCGGACTATGAGGGAAAAAACTTCAGGATTTGGATCTGCCTTTCTCAGATGGCGTTAGCAAAGAACATGGATACAACACTTTTACTTTCTCCCCTTATACATAGTATATGGAGAAAGTATTGTTTTCGTCAAAATTTTCGAATGGGGTCCCCTGATTCCAAAAAAGTGGGCTTTGACGTGATGTCTGTCCGTCCGTGTGTCTCTGTGTGTGTGTGTCTGGATGTGTACAGTGCCACAGCCTACCCCGTTGGTCCGATTTAGATGAAATTTGGCATGTATATATATAACCCTTAAAAAACGTGAAAAATCCAATTTTCTCAAAAACGGCTCTAACGATTTTGATTAAGATTTGACAGTTTATAGTGTACAGAGTACTAAATAATTTGACACCACCCGCATATCTGTAAAAATGACGGTTCAAAAGTTATGGGCTTTTAAATGTAAAAAAATCAAATTTTTATATTTTCAGCGAAAACATTAAAAGTAAAGTATAACTTGACTGGTACCATTGAAACCAGCTTAAAAAACTAAACAAATTAGTACTTGGAATTATTTTTCTACGACTAACGGTTCCAGAGAAAAGCACTGTCTACGATAAACGCAGTACGTTGTCTGAAAGCGCCCAATGTTATTCTTATGGAGAATATAAAAAAATCAATTTCTTCCTTACTTTACAACCGTTTTCCATGAAACTTGGTATGAAGCGTAAGGTCAAATCACCGAACAAAACCAGCTCAAAAAAGCTTGGTGTTACGGGGGGGGGGTGTCCCCCCATGCAATTTGAACAATTAATTTAACTTTGTCTCTTGTTTTTATTTTTAGAAATTGGATGATTATTTTTGAAACAATAGATTATTAAATGATATTTAGATCAACTTTGAAGAACATGATAGTTTTATTACAGATTTTCTTTTTTAAATTTACTTAAGGGAGAAAGTATGTGTCAGTCCACTGGTACCGTTTATTTATGTTCTTTGGCGTTAGGGTTACAACGATAGTCAGGCTTTGTATGGAATACTGCCCTCTTTCTCTACCAAATAAACGATTATTTTGACTTCTCGTTTGTGTTTTAGGTACTCTCCTCACGGCTGTGCTTCTGTTGAATGAATCGTCAATCGCCATCTATATAATACATTTTATTTCTGAATTCTGTCTGTTCATTGGGATTATATTACCAAAATACCCCCGTCACAGCAGACCTGCATACTCAGCGAATTTCCACCTCAATAATATGGCAATAATAATACAAGTATACGACAATATTGATCAATCAATACCTGCTGTTGATAAATTAGAGTATTTGCCTATTCTCCGTAACATTAACATGGGAAAGAGTATGCAGGTTTTCTACTTTGAGAAACAGTAAAAGTAGGCATTTTTACGATAAACTATTTTTTCTGACCATATTATACCAAGTTTTATCATTATCTGGACATAAATAAAGGAGTTTGCCTGTTCCCCAAAAGATTAACTTGGGAAAGAGTATGCAGGTTTGCTTGCTGTGAGAAACACATGAACTATGATTTTTTAGCATAAACGTATGGATCCCAACCACATAAAGCTAAATACAAAGTTGCATCCAAAATTGTTGATTAGTGAGGGAAATATTAATACTCTTTCTTTATCCTCCATAAATTAATTAGCATTGGAGTCCCTAAATACAATGTACTGGGACAATGTACTAGATTTTTTAATAGCTCGGTAACCGTTGGAGATAGAGAAAAGCTTTAAGAAACTAAATTGTGTAGTTTTTAAGCTGATTCTAATGATAAAAGATAAAATTTGAAAAAATTACATGGAAAAAACGCAAAAAACCCATTTTTGGGGGACAAAACTCCCCCAAACTACCAATTCCGATTGACCGATATGTCTGGATGACGAACTTGTCCGAGCAAATTTAGGAATACACGTTTATACCAAATTTGGTCTCGATCGGATCATTTTTACGAGAGTTATCGTGTTCACACACGCACACGTATATCGTGTTCACACACACATCTATATATATAAATTTTAACGGCTATTGTTTTTGGTCTCTAGGCACCTAATACAAAAAAAAACATAGTCCCGGGCGTAAGTCTTGCCATGAGACCTATGATAATAGCTTATTCCCTATGGGAAATTCGCTAAAAAAGATGAAAAAAAAGGAAAAAAAATGTCTTTGATCCTATGGGATCGACTTCGTGAAGACGATTAATATCTCACGACAGTACAGTATTGCCATTTGACGGATCTAGTGAACTAGGCATCTGTGACAGATCGTCAGTTGGCACCGCAAACGGTCACTTGTGAAGTGAGTGACTCAGGCGGATTTAGTTGTTAAGAGTAAACCGCACGAAGTAGTTCGGTGAGAATCAGTGCGTTATTGTTGCCAAAACGCCCTATTCTAGTGCTTTATGGTTACGTCAGCTGATAGGCTAAATGAAAAATGGCAACAATGCTGGGCAAGAGGGAAATGGGGGGAACCAGCTGTCCAAGACCTCATCGGACTACTTTCGTGCGATGTACTTTAGTTTGACCGGGGTCTCTCATGGCTACGGGCTGGCGTACTTCCACTGACCTACCACTCCCGCTCGCGACACGTAGAAAGAGGCCAACTTTTTTTAAAATTTATCAAGTTTGATTATATTTTTTAGTATTTTGCGACCTATTGGTTCAACTATATATTATTTGAACAAAACAAATATATATATATATATATGTATATAACAAAAATGTATATATGTATAAACAAGAACGAGGACAATTTCTTTTTATCTACCATACTGTTTAATACTTACCTGTAAATTATTCTACGGACATAAACTCTTGTAAATGTAAATAATAAATATTTATCATATCTTCAAATAAAATCTTAAAATTTTATTATTGAAATGACGACCGTAAAAGGTAGGTATTTTAAGCCAAGTATGAATGAAGATGATAGTGGTGCAATCTTGTAGTCTTGTTACTGACTAAGGCCAACATGTTCCTTAGACAGGTCTGTTAATTAATAGCCCATCAGCTGATGGCAACAACTAAGGGACCTACAGTATAACATGGAATCTGAACCACGGCCTCTGAATTACGAATTGGTCTAATTATGAGGATAGTCTTTGCGGATTAACGTAGAGTATTCAATAGTGCGGACGTTAATCCACACAAGAGAACACTTCACCTACCAACCCTCGCTCACAACTATCCACAATTCGTGACCTCCAAGTAGCTGGTTTACGGGACGATGCCACCGTCCCACTCAAACTCTCTTAATTTATTAATAGTTAATCAATTTCTCCCAATTAATTAACAATTATAATTCGTCATGCAAGATTATAAAATTTACCCAAGTTCAGTGGGTAAAAAACACGACAGCAGTCCATATTTTGTTTGCATTCAAAAACCATAGTAACTTTGACCCGTTCTAGTGGCCAAAGTTACTATTGTAATCACATTTATTAAACTGTAATATAAGGCCTACGTTCCAATTGCAAACAACGTTCAAGCAAAGCAAATTCTTCACGTACTAAAGGATTTATAGAACGGTCAAATTGAAAAATACGCGACGTTTGGGTCTCGCGAATCTAGAATATTGGAGTCAGTCCCGGCCACGGTTGGCCGGGCGCTAAGTGTAGGAGTTGGGGGAGGGGAACGGTCCCTCATCGGCTCACGTAAACTATGTATGACAAGACGATTATTATTTATTACGCTAATCAAAATCCGTGATGAATAAGTAAAGAAAAGGTAACACACAACGAGTAACACACGACGAAATGCGAAACTAATGTTGAAATGGATACTGAAAAGGTAAGAAAGCGCCAGCTGATTTGTTTTGATAAGGTGAGGTTTTAATAGTTTGCTGAAACAGTGCAACAAAAATGACAGATGCATGCGCCCAATCACCCGACCAACACCAGAGCCGCGACATTGTGTCACAAAGCGTATCGCTATGTATCGCTCAAGTCCTTACGTTCGCTACAGTCCACTTCTGCCGAGTTTGGGACGAAAGTTGGTATAATTAATCTGTAAACTTAGAATTCCTTCTTATCTTATTTTATTTTCTAAAAAAGAAACAAATAAAAATACCCCCGTCGCAGCAGACCTGCGTACTCAGCGAATTTCCAAATCATTAATATAATAATTATAATATATGACAAGTTTGGTCAAAATCTGTCGATAAACATGAGAATTTTTGCCTATTCTCCATAAGATTAAAATGGGAAAGAGTGAGTAGGTTTGCTGCTGTGAGGAACACTGAAAGTAGCCATTTATACCATCAAAACTTTTATTTTTAACATTTATACCAACTTTCATCAACATCTGTCCATAAATATAGGAGTTTGCCTAATCTCCATATGATTAACATGGGAAAAGAGTATGCAGGTTTGCTGCCATGATATACACATAAACTATAATTTTTTAGCACAAATGTATGGATCTCAACCACATGAAGCTAAATATCAAGTTTCATCCAAAAATATTGGATAATAAGTGAAAAATTAATTTTTTTTAATCCTCCATAAGATTAACATTGGAGCCTCAAAAATACAACGTACTGTGTTTAGATTTTTTTATATCTCGGTAACCGTTGAAGATAGAGAAAAACTTTAAGGAACTTAATTGTGTAGTTTTTTAAGCTGATTCCAATGGTGAAATATAAAATTAGAAATTTTTAAAAATTACATGTGAAAAACGTAAAAAACCCCATTTTGGGGTACAAAACCCCCCCAAACTACCCGTTCCCATTGACCGATATGTCTGGTTTACGAACTCGTCCGAGCATTTGTAGGAATACACGTCTCTACCAAATTTGGTCTCGATCGGACCTTTTTTACGAGAGTTATCGTGTTCACAGACACATATATATATATATATATATAAAAATTTTAACGACTATTGTTTTTGGTCTCTGGGCACCTAAAGAAGAAAAAATAACATGGTCTCGGGCTTAACTCTTGCCATGAGACCTACGGTAATAGCTTCTTCCCTATGGGAAATTCGCTAACAAGGATACATAAGTTTCCCACTCTATCCCCGTGTTCAAAGCCTTGAGGGGTGTTTTTAAATGATTGTCGGTTGACGAAAAAATATAAAAAATAAATATATTTTTATATAAAATAAAGAAAAATATATATTTTTTCGATTTCATTTTTGGATTCAGTGTAAATATACTTTTTGTGTTCATAACATCAAAAATATTGTTTATTTGCTACAGAAAACTAGCCGTGTCGAGAGTTGTTGGAGGTAGCTCACTCGTTTCCACAGCACTTCTCATCACAGCACTAACGGACAAACTGAACACTTGAGTCGCCAGCTTCATGGACATATTTTCGAAACTATTTGGTTTCAGATGTTTCTCTGTCAGTTTAGTAGCTCTTGATTTTACTGCAAGGCTGACAATGTCATATAACATCTGGACATGCGCCCAATCTGCAAAGCTAAGACTAGCCTCGTTTCCACAGCACTTCTCATCGCAGCACTGACACACAAACTGAACACTTGCGTCACCAGCTTCACAGACATATTTTCGGAACTATTTGGTTTCAGATGTTTCTCTGTCAGTTTAGTAGCTCTCGATTTCACTTCAAGGCTGACAATGTCATATAACATCTGGACATGGGCCCAATCTGCAAAGCCAAGACTAGCCTCATAAGTTTTCTGGAACATACATAAAATACGTTTTACAGCCTTTTAGAATAATTATTTGACCCAAATATTTAGGCATAATGTTATAACATTTTTTAATCATTCAGTTGATATTTTGTGTATTTGGGATTATTCAAACATCAAAACACCAGTAAAACCTCGAACTATCCTAAAAGTCTACGGAATGAATGCTAAAACCCTAATGAAACAAAACCTGTGTTTAAGTAATGCGTTTACTGAAATCGAAATAACATACATGCTCAAAAGGACAACCTCAAACAGGCACTTATTTTTAAAGAAAATGTGATATTAGTGTCAGTGGAACAGGATGTTTAGCTGATGAGATTGACAAGCGGAGCAGCGGCGGGGCACTACACTACTTGAGCTCAACTTACCATCGGAGCCAATGATGTCAAGTTTTTACTAAACTGTATTTTCCCAACAAATCTGCCGTTTTTCCTCTTCATTAAGTTGTTCCTAATGCCCATAACTATGTGTAAAAATAAAAAAAAAAAAAATTTTGCTGTCCACTTGGAAATATGGTAACGAGAAAGATGCATTGAGTATTTTGCCGTTTATCGATTGACACAGCTTTAGTCTCAAACGACAGCTCTCACTCTGAGACCAGTGTAATTTACAGCATGTATTGTCTTAGTTATGAGCTTTGCTAATAGCGACACATCGAACATTTGATTTGTTGCAAAATATGTGATAGGCAATGATATGTCAGCCCTGTCGCCATAAAAAACAAAACATGAGTCGCTGGGTAAGGTTTTCACCCGTCTTCGCCAAAATGGACCAAACCTGAAAAACACAAAGGGTTTAGTGATAATATTTTAAATAAATTGAATGCTGTATTTATTCATTTAAAATTTTAGCTTATAATAAAGTAAGGGATCGTGGCTAAGAGAACAGCTTCCTTTCCACAACGACCTTGATAACTGTTAGAAAAACAAACAGTATCAGTGGACTGACACATACTTTCTCCCTTAAGTAGATTTAACGATAATCTGTAATAAAACAATCATACTATGTAAAGTTAATCTTAATACCATTAAAAATAATTATTTATTGTTTCAAAAATAATTATACAATTACTGAAAATAATAACAATAGAAATAAAATAAAATTAATTTTTAGAATTTTATGGGGGACCCCCTGGTAATACCAAGTTTTTTTGGGTGATGTGACCTTACATTTCATACCAAGTTTCATAGAAAACGAAAAATAAGGTAAAAAATAGAACACTATTTGCTACACCAAAAGTCATAAAAACAAGTTCTGTAGTTTTTGGTGTGAAATATTAAATTAATTTATGTATACACCAAAAATATAGTTTTCTGAGGGTTTGCATGCACAGTTTTTATTAATATCTTTAAAGTAATCAGTGATTTTTTACAGTATATTATAAATGTCATAAAGGCTCATATTAGTAACATTTCTTACATTGATGTAATTCTCAACAGATAAACAAGCCATTTATACATATTGTTTTATATGTTTTTCAATGTTATGTAATATCTCCCAAATAAATAACTAGGAAAAAATCAGTGGCATTGTTCTTTCAAAATTTAATAGAACATGTTATGTTAATAACTATACAGTAAACAACATACAACGTGTACTAGTGGAACTGATCAGACATTAATAAAATAGGCAAGTGAACGACGAGTCTTCCTCAACTTAATTGGCTTTTTCAGCAGTTGAGATTTATGAGCACTGGACTCAGCTCTGTTTTCATCTCCCTCACCTCCATAAGTCCCATACCTTTTATCCTCCTCAGATTTGTATTCAGCTTCATAACATTCCCTGTTTTGTCCTGGCTGATAAATCTCGTCAGAATCGCTAGATTCTTGAGACTGCTCTTTACAGTAAGTCCTGCTAGAGGGTTTACTTTTATTTTTTGTGGGTTTATATGGGTTGTCTCTTTCTGGAACTTCTTTTTTTTCAGGTTGTAAGCAGATTTGGTTACATTTAATCTTTTTAGACTTCTGCCTTGATTTTTGTTTAGGTTTCACTTCTGTGTGCTTCGGACAAGTGCAGCCACATGGAAGAACTTGGCTGGGGTGGAGGTGGGTGAAGGAGTGAAGAGGGAGCCATTGGCAGCAGCTTCTCTGCAGGTCCGAGTTATTGTTCATAGCTGCTCTATCTGGACTAAGTGGTTTGCTGCAACAACTGCAACGGGCAAGTTGTTCGCAGGACACACACAAGCGAGAGAATGCTCGAGGTGGTTCATCGTTACGACGAGAGTCACACTCTTTCTGAATCTCATGTTTGTTGCTCACCTTGCTCTCAATATCCTTTAACTTCTTTTCATTTGTCTTGTTCTCGAACATCGGTAAATAGTTATGAAGCTCATTTTGCATAGACAAATGCTTCAGAAGCTCTATATAGAAGCAACTCATTGATGGAGCCATTGTGAGGGGAGGGGGTGGGGGATAATAGGGGTAGTAGTTTGGAGCGGGTGGGGGGTACATTTGCTCAGGGCGCACAGAGTGTCGAGGTGGCATCTGCACTCTATGTCGGGGACTCCCCTCCTCGCTTGGAGATATTGTTCCAGTTTCATCCTCACTTTGTATGAACCCAGTTATTGTACTCACCGAATTTTTTCGTGTAGTGTCCATGTTGACTGGAATTTAGAAAAAAAAATTAAAACATTTTGTCAAGGTTTTATTTTGATTGTATCTATGGTTTCCACTGCCTAAACATTTTTACTTTCACAGCAGACATTCTGTAGAAGCTTTAGAGCGTTACATTGTAATGATGAAGGATTATAAGGTGCGAAAATTATGATTTGGGTTATCCGGGATTTCTACTGGAAAGGTTGAATTTATGCCGGGTAATATAAAGATAGGATCTGGTACGTCTCTCTCTTTCTGAAGAAGGGTGAATGATCACTCTAACCTCTTCATATCTAAGGAAGTTGTGATCACACCCCAACTACAACTGAGACTTTAGGAATGGATATATATTCCCTCAACAATATAGACAGCATTTTTTAATAGAAGTCTTAATTGTTTTTGAGACACACACACACACATATATTATATATAGATATATATATCTATATATAAAATACAATAGACCATACAGAACCAATAACCACCTTAGGTTTTATTACTTGTGTTGGTGAATTTCATACAGTCTACTTATATCTATAGAATAAAAGGCCTTATCAATTTGAAATTGGCAAGGGTCCAGGTACCCCACTGTGAGTGCTAGTGCTATTTTGAAATGATGATGAAAAGCTTCCTACTGACTATTTCATCTTCAAATACATTTGCTCTCCATATATTTTTCCTCTCCAGAAATAGTTAAATTAAATTTTGTACAACTTTCATCTCATACTTCGAGTAGTTATAACATTTTTTCGTAACAGAATTATTTATAAATGTTGGCTAAATTGCCTTAGAACCTCCGTTTTTCACGTACTAATTTTTCTTTCAAGTTTAGATTCAAATATGTAACATACTCTACAAACTTTCTGAAGTGATTGTTTTGAACTAGCCCCCGCAAACAGGCTGTAGCCTATGCAGGGAGTTTTTGTTGTATTGAACATTGTATGATTTCCTGTTTCTTTTTGGGATAAATTATGTTTTAATTTGAATAAATAGTACAGACTTTGATAGATAATAGACTGTGTAAAATCTACAGACACAGGTAATAACCTAAGGTGGTTATTGTTTCTATATGTTCTATCGTATTTTATGTTTATAAATGTGTCTCAGAAACAATAAAAATTTTCTATATAAAAAAAGTTTTGAGCGATGATCAGTGGATGAACATAGTATTGAATAGTGTGGATTAATGTCCACACTATTCAATACTATGTCCATGCACAATGATCATTCTCTTATTCATACCAGTTTGTAATTCAGAGGCCAAAATGGTTTGAATCCCAAATTAATCTGTTGGTCCCTTAGATGCCATTGGCTGTTGAGACATTAATTAACAGTCCTATGTAACAGCCTTAGTCAGTAATAAAAAAAGACTAAAAGATCGTGCCAAAATCATTTAACATTCATTTCTCATTCATACTTGGCTTAAAATATACATATTGGCTAAAAAATACTTACCTGGTTAGGTAGTTATTTAAGTTTAAAGTATAAAGTATATGGTAAATAATCACACCAATATTATTTAATGGATATTTATAATGCTATCATTGTCATGTTGATTTATAGAATCTCGACTATTACAAAAAATAAATGTATTTTAAAAAGAATGTACTGAAATATGTCCCTGTTTGTCTGAGTAATTAGATAAAAGGACAAAAAAATACAATTTCAACAAGATCACACAAATAGCTTGTTGGTTAGAGAGAAGTGATTTCCATCGTCCTCTTATTGTTACCCTCTGTAGAGTATTCTGTATCTAAAAATTGTTAAAAAGATTTGTACATCGATTTTGGGGTCAATTTAATAAAAAAAGGTTTTACTTCATCATTCTATCGTGATAGGTTTGTCCACAATCAATGTTAGACACCTTAACTGGGTTACCCGAAATAATATGTAATATATTACATAAATATATACAGTACTACTTATACATAATAACAATTTTGAGTTGGTTTGGACAATATTAAGGCGTGTACCAAAAACCAATATTAAAATTGTGTTTAAATATCCTCTAAAATAAAACTGCAAATTATTATAAATCCTATAATGAAAATCTTGGATAAAAACTTGAAATAGTCTTGAAAGTGTGATGTAGTGTTGCCATTTCCTTCACTTAGGTACCTGTATATAAATTTATTTTCTCAAAGTAAATAACTTATTATTCCGGTACTCAATTTTCTAAAAATATATCAGACCTCTAAGACTAAGTTGATTTTTTCATGGCGTGATGGAATAAATGGACCCGATTGGTTCACACGATCATGTATCCCCAACCTTCTTCAAGGATACTCTAACATCCCCATCTTTTCTATGTGAGAAAATCCCTGAAACCTGCATTGACATCTGGCCATTACGAGTTTCATAAATCAATGATTCATTTACTCCAAACAATATTGTATTGGGTAGTAAACATAAGAAACTACCAATGATCACTGTGGCTGGTATTCAACAGGTGTCCCAAAAGTCGCATTTAATATTCTTTTATGTATTTCAAAACATCCCATTTCCAAAACAATGGTAAAATTCTTGAATAAATAATTTTACTGCTCCTCTTCCTTTTCAGGTATTATAAATTGTGGTTCCACTGTATTATGGATAATATTTTAAACAATATTGTTTTATACAAAAATTTTTATTGTTAACAATTTTTTAGTAAACTTACATTTGTAAGTACAGTATTTACTGTAGTAAATTCATCTCTAGGAACATAATAATACATAAATGCAAACACTATATTAAAAATGCATGAATTTATATAATTTGTTTACAGACAATACTAAATTAAATTATTAAGGCACACTTTAATCTGAAAATATTGTCTTAACTGAAGAAAGTCAAGCTCATCCAAGAAACAAAAACCCAAACATAAACATTAGACTAACAAATTAAACTCATATATTTGTAATTAACAAACATATGCATAACAAACATATCTTTACAAAACAGTCCATAATAAGACTAATGCAAAACTTCTTTTGTTTTTGAGATATCTCCAGGCGATGATAGTGTTTCTTATTTTACACACATCTTGAAGATATCAACTCTTACTTTCGTATGGTTTTAGAAGGCAAAAATCTTTCTTATTTTTAAAGGTTTTCTCAAATTTCCTGTTGTTCTATCATTCTTGTGATAATCATGCTTAGCATAACTCCATAACTAAATTAAAAATGATTACCTTAACTCAATTAACTTTATCGAAAGTTCATCCAAACTATTAGCGTCAGACAACAAAAAAACGTTCTTGGCCACTCATCACACTTCAGCTCACAAGGCCTCCAGTTATAGCCCAAACAACTTTAACAGCAAACAACACAGACATGCTCAGTCTGTCAAGGCTAACAACACAGTGAGTATGTCAAAGGGATGACAAACGACAGCTACCTGTATGCTACTCCTCCTAGGACTAGGACAATAAGTAATGGAATGACAGGAGAAACAAAAACACTGGGCTACAACTGTAGCCTGTGTCAATGCAGGGTTAAAAATGTTAAATGAACAAAATCATTCACTGACATAACTTATATTACTTGTTTGCCAATAAGCAACAACTAAAAATAGTACATATAACTATACGATTTTTTTTATTTACTGTCGCAAATTTCCACATAACTGAGTAAAACTTTTTACCCAGGTAGGTATTTCAAGCCCTGTATAAATGAGAGATGAGTGTAAGATAAAGTGCAATAGTCTTTTTACTGGCTAAGGCTGACATGTACCTTAGACAGGACTGTTAGTTAATAGCCCAACAGCTGAAGGCAGCTAAGGGATCTACAGTTCAACGTGGAGTCCGAACCACTTTTGCCTCTAAATGACGAACTGGTCTAATTATGAGGATGGTCTTTCTAATAATTCTATTCATCAAGTATTCAATTTTTTAAATAACAATTCCTTCACCTCCATCATTTTATGTTAAATAAAATGTTAAAAAATGTTTAATGTTTTATGTTAAAAAAATCTCAAAAACCTGAGGGATGAAGTTAGCAAAGAAAATTGGGAAAAGGTGCATACTGCCCATGATGCGAAGGAGGCATACAATGCATTTCAAACTACGATTAGACGAATATTAGATTACGTATGCCCCAGTAAGAAAGTCAAAACAAGACGAATGGATAAGGTAACAGTACTCTATGATGATGAGGCAAAAAATCTAAAAGAAAACTTTCTAAATGCTTTACACAAGATATGAAATCACCAGAAATGTAAATGACAGAACATTAATGGTTGAAAGAAAGAAAACCTATGATCTAAATCTTCGGCAAAAACCACTGCTGAATATATTAACAATGCAGAAAATAAGTCTAAAGCTACTTGGGACATTATTAATACTGAGAAACTTTCAAAACAGAAAGAAAAGACAAAGTGGCTTATAAAAATTGATGGGAATACAATAGAAAATCCTGTTCATATTGCTGAACATTTCAACACATATTTTTCACAAATAGCGGATACCACACTAGCAAATAATTGGGACCAACTAAAACATATAGCAATAACACCAATAACTAACCAAACTCTCCCCTCACAAGATAATTTTCAGCCACTGAACTTAGAATCAACAACAACTAAAGAAGTCCTATCTACAATAGCCACTCTTAAACCAAAGCTATCATGTGGAATAGATGACGTTCCTTCTAAAGTAATAAAACACTGTGCCAAAGAACTATCAATACCACTAGTAAGTATAATAAATAAATCTTTCAATTTGGGACAGTTTCCCTCCTTGTTGAAAATAGGAATTCTCTGAGAATACCGACATAGAAGTCTTGAATGTACACATGGTTCAAATGATAAAAGATTTGAAGAACAACAAAAATGCAGCTTTTTCACACGTCATATCAGCAGATCTTCACGATCCTAGGCATATGTCAGCGGGTGTGGCAGTGACGTTCCGGCAGCAGTTTGGTAGACCCTCAACATCTGATTGTCTCTCAAACCACCTGGCCTTTCAAGAGGTGGACGGTGGGGCTTGTCGGCTGGGGGCTTGTCAGCTTGTCGGTGGGGGACAGCTTAATCACCAAGCTACGGTACTTTACTAAACCCTGTAAACCTGATTATGACACAGCATTTCGGGAGTTCACTGAAAATTTCAAGAAAAAAGGATACCAACAGCTGGTGTGCTCAACAATGGGCTGTGTCAGGGATGGGGTACCTGTTGTGTATTTCGCAAACCAAATTTTGGAGTTCCAAAAAATTACCAAATGCAAAATCAAAATAATTGTTTACGAATAAAAAAGTTACAGGGTCTTAAATAACGGCTTAAGTAATGTTGAATTCAAGAATAGAATGAAATACTAAATTTCAAGCAAAAAGAAGTCTACTTCACCAATGGTCTCACCGGAAATAAAAAAACCAACCAAATAAATTCCCTGACGCCAGCAGCACAACTGTAACCAGCCCGTCAGCTCCAGGACCACATCCATCTGTTGTCAATTACAGCGAAACTATGCAGGTCAACCAATTATCTGTGAGGGAATATGCGGCTGATGAGCCCTTTGTCGCCATTCCATCGGATGAGTCCCCTTTAAACTCTCAAATAACTTACAACACTTTTATCATTCAATATAAAATGGATAAAATTGATATTATAAAATACAACATTTAAAAATAATATAGATCTTAAATCCTAGAAGAGTTTGAATAATCATGAGCTTTAATAATTTTTACTTCAAACAAAAAGAGTAAGTATACGATATTTTTTATGTTTTCCGCCGCATCATAGAGAAAAATAAAAGGTCGCTTGATTATTTTTCATGCAGTACAGTAATCTACTGCAGTTGACAAGCCCCAGCAAAGGATAATCTGAGGTGTGTAGTATTGTACAAACATTCCTTATATAGCGGGAGTGCACACTGTACAAGGCATTTACACTTAATTTGATTAAATAGAATGTCCCATAAGTCAACATTTTTTAAACAGTCGGTCATGGAATACATGATGTTTTTATGAGGATCTAAAAAACATTTAACAATATCATAACCATACTGAAAAATAAATATAAAAATGTCATTAAAAAAGACATCATTACTTGAGTAAGGGACTTTATATGCATTTAAAATTGACTAAAAAGTAATTAAAAAAAAATAAATAATATTCCACCTGGAAAAAAACTAAAAATGCACACATTTATGAAAACTAAACAAACAATAAAAAACAGATCTAAGCCTACTTTAGAAATCAGTTAGCAGCTATTCCTGTTCCAAATCCCTTTTAATTTTCATTTCAACCTTTTCATTGCTCATGTTTCCTCTCCCAAAAATTTCACAATTCTCTTTCAATTCAACTTTATCTTTGTATACACTATAATCGGAGCAGTAAAAATGTAATTAAATTAAAATCTATACTATTAATAAATTACATAAATCATCCTTAGTAAAATTACTTAAAAAATAATAGTAGTATTAAATTATTAAAAGTTATTACTAAGCTGAATTTACATATGTCAAGCGCTCTTTCTTTCTCTAACCTTTTACCGATAACAAATTCTTCATTTTAGACCAATGATTTCTTCAAATAAAAATAGATTCAATAGATTCTTTTTTTTCCTCTCCTTTTTCTCAGCTTCTCCAGTATTCTCTCTTTAACGATTTCAGAGATGGTCACATCCCTTTTTTCATCTAAAACAAAATTAACTTTTTAACTGAGGATGGTTTGCATTACACTAGCACTACAGCTACAATATGTTGGGAGCAACCAAGATCAAGGCATGGTCAATTTAAATCTGGGCAGAATTTAAATTTGGTCAAAAACTTTATTAATTCATAATAAAAAGCCTTTCAGTTAAAAAAAAGTAGCATAAAATACTAAAACATTAATGTGTGCTTTACTGTTTCTACTACAATTAAATTTAAGGTGGAAGTAATGTCCTTCTGGTACACAACGTTTGGTGATATTTTCACCGCAAAAATTTAATAGGCTTCTTAATTTTATATTTTTAAAATTAATAATAAAATGGCAAAGTAACTAGTGCATTGATTATATTAAAACGGATCCCTTTCACAATATCCAATTCCATAGTGTCCAAAAACTGGCAGGTATGAGGAAACAGGTAAGGGTTCAATTTAGAAGACTGGAGTCTTATAACAACTGGGATTGTTACAACATGCTCACCAGGTACTACCTTGCGGTAAGAAGGACAAAGAGGCAGTCATGGTACAATTTCTGGTCGGGTCTGGAGGGCACAGTAGAAACTTACAGGCTGTGCAAGATCTTAGCCAGGGAAAGGACCCTGACTCTGACTCTCTCAAAGGACTTTATAGAAAGGTAATTTACAGGCCACAGGAGGTGATGATACATATGGCCAGGGTACACTTCCTCAGTGAAAACACTGGTGATTTTGAGGGCCTGTGCAACCAGGTGCCGCTAGTAAGATTGTCTACATTAGATCAAAATCTTCCTCTGACCATAAACTACTTACAGAGTGCAGCCCAGTACAGTGCAGTACAGGCCACTATAGCCTAGTATAGTCCAGTATAGAGACGTACAGCCCAGTACGTTTCACTAGAGCCCAGTATATTCCACTAGAGCCCAGTACATCCCACTATAGCCTTATATAGCCCAGTACATCTCACTAGAACCTAGTATATTACACTAGAGCCCAGTACAACCCACTATAGCCCAGTACATCTCACTATAGCCTAATATAGCCCAGTACATCTCACTAGAGCCCAGTACATCCCACTATAGCCCAGTACATAGCCCAATATAGCCGAGTATTGGTAAGTAAATCTAATTAGTGGCAAAAAACTAATATCTAATTTAAAAAATTCTATATGATTGAACACAGTTGTTCTTTTAATTAATTAATTTGTATTTTTTGTTACTATTTTAGGTTATTACTTCATCATATTAATATCTTGCTTCAAAGCACTGAATCATACAAAATATATAAGACTGGCTTTTTGCTAGCTAGAAATAAAATACACAAATATTTAGGGGGTACAGAAAGTCACCTTCAACTTTAAGAAGCAATTACAATATTTTTTAAACTCATTGAAGTTCTCTGACATAGTAAAACACAGGTTATTTCTCTGTTTTACAGTTTTGGACACTATGAAATTGGACTTTATGAAACACCCCCATGAAAATATGTGAATGTAAGCAACTTAATCGCCTGGGTAAGTTGTTACAGTGCCTGTCTTCAAAACTGCAGAGATCGAATCCTGTAAGGGTCGATACTGAACCCAGTTCCCATTTTGTCGAACACTGGGCTATTAATTTATAATGCTTTATAACAAAAGATTGACATTCGGTTACTACCTAGCCTCAACCACAGTCTTGTTACTACATCAAAATGTTTTTAAAGGCGTAAAAAAGACTAAAATAACTTATAAAATTTGAAATTGCACTGAATATAACTTATTGGGATAGGAAAACTTAAGGCAAAATACATTTTCATGTAAGCATCTTCGACAAAAAACTCTGGTTTATATTTTTTTCTTGTTTCATGCCAGGAATTTTAAGCAACATAAAGCATAGCAAATTCTGGGTATGAGATCCTAACATAGATGGTATCTTATTATTTGAACCCGTAATCGCTTAAACTTAAATCCAAACAAGGCTAACAAGATATCCTCTAGCACTGTACTTCCCTCAAAACAACCCTTTTTTACATGAATAAATTGTGTTTAATATTATCTATGTATAATATTAATATGAATGTATAATATTGAATACACAGCTTACCTTTATTACTTACCATCATAGTAAATTAGTTCGACAACATTTTTCATATCTTTATTCATTTTGATAAGTTTTCTCAAAGTATAATAAAATGAAGATATAACTTCTCTTTTGTACTCTGTAAACACATATTATTTAAAGATATTGTGTGACAGTTAAACATGTTAGAGATAAATGGAGTAAGAATCGACTTCAGTATTTAGAGACTTACGAGAGCAAATAGAAGAAAGAACACGGAGCATGATGAAGCAATAACCATATCCCAAAAAGTTGGGGGCATAATAACACATCACAATGGAACTTCAAGATAGACCAGATCCTGCTGAATGCAGTCAAAATAAAGCAGTCTCATTTTTATGAGACTGTTTTATTTGGATCTTTTAGTTTTTTGGATTAATAAAATAAAAAAATAAGTTTATAGACATCATTATGCACAGACATAGTAAAGATGGGTTTTATCATCTTTGAGTAGGGTTGAATTTCAAGTGTAAGAAGTAAGTGAGTTGTTAAAAAATTCACTAATTGTTTTATAAAAATAATTGCAAAAAACAGCATAACAGAATTTTTAACATGAAACATAATAAGTGTATATAGTATGTGTAATAAGTGTATTTGTAATACCAAAAATTAAGTACTCCCAATTCCTGTGGACAGATCAAAGTACATGTGGATGTCCCGTTGCCATTGTAATGACTATGGAAGGTTTCCTAGAACCTCCTCTAAGCTGGTACGGAGACACATTACCATAAACTATTTGACTTAATTATACCTTCAACCTGGTTGGTACAACATGACGGGCAGTAGGAGGTACATTTTGCTTCCACCCCAGTCGAGAAGTGGTACAAAATTAAAATACCATATTTATTCTTTACACCAGCAAGGGTCGTCCACGTCAAATGTTATTAATCAGTGATATTAGTTTGATGGTATTATTAAATAGAGTATAAATTTTAAAGGTTGTTTCAAAAATGATTATTCATTTTATTTTACATTTATCCGTTTAAAAGGTTGTACTGTGGCAAAGCAACACTTACTCTCAAACTCATTGTGTTCTTTGCACGTTTCATAAAATGTTTTGACAGGTGTTGCGCCTTCCAGTAGTATGTAATAGTTCTCTTCCTCACACTCCACAATGTACATTGTGTTTTTATACGTTCTGCCTTTGATCAAGCCGCGATCCTGTTTGTAGTTCATGAAATTCTGAAAACAAACATTGGTTGTAACATGATCCCTGAGTTGGCATTTGACTGCAAATCTGAGTATGTCTAGTGCTGTGATAAAGGGCTTTGAAATCCACAGCGATTTACATTTACATAAATGTTAGTGCTAAACCTTTATCAATAAATAGCAATTTTTTGATTTTGCAACAAAATCTTACTTGATAAAATGAGGGGTAGGTTAGATTTTATTTACTGTTTGGTTTTAGTTTGATTAATTAATCCAAAACAATTAATACTTTTGGGCTTATTAACACATTTTTGACTAAGCAAATATTCAAATGTTGTAATTCACATTACTGAACCATTGACTCCCCAAAATATTATGATATATTCTGGTGGTGGTGTTGATAATTAATAACATGATAAAGAAGTTAAATCAATTTTGATAAATTTTGTGTGGATGGAAAATAGATCACTTTACTCTCAATATGGTACCAATTCTATTGATTCATGTACCACTACTTGCTCCAGGTGGAGGAACTATTCCAATCTTTCATATATCTGTTAAATCAGTGACTACTACACATGGTAGGCTTAGAAGGAATCCTAGCATTTGCCTGCCTTTCCATGATAACATTTTTCTATCCTTTTATTAAAATTTGAAATAAGTTCATAAACTAAATACCCCCGTCGCAGCAGACCTGCGTACTCAGCGAATTTCCAAATCAATAATTTAATATATGACAAGTTTTATAAAAATATGTCCATAAACATGAGAATTATTTCCCTATCCTCCATAAGATTAACAGTACCTGGTGACCGAGCTTTGCTCGGATAGAATACGGTATGTATTATAAAAATAATTAGAAAAATTAAAACACATTTATTACTCAATGAAAACATTTATGTGGTTTAAATAAAACCGATTTAATACACCATAATTAATATACCACTGAACAAAAAGTTTCGGACCTGGTGGGGATGGAACTCGCGAGTCGCGACCTCTAGTTCTAGAGGCCCACACGCTACCACTCGGCTACGGCGTCAGTCAACTGAGTAACGCCGTTTAACGTCTTTTAGCCAACCTCAATTGTTTTAGCCGATTATTTACTGAACTTATTTTCTACTCGGAAATTAGTTATTTCTAAAAGTTAAAGAAATTCCTTAGTGCCGTTTTCGAGATCCGTGTGCAAATATATATATATATATATATATATATATATATACAAACTTTGCTCGTATTATAGTATTGGATTGGAGCCCCACAATACAACGTACTGTGTTTAGATTTTTTAATATCTCGGCAACCGTTGGAGATAGAGAAAAACTTTAGGAAATTTAATTGTGTAGTTTTTTAAGCTGATTCCAATGGTGAAATATAAAATTAGAAATTTTAAAAATTACATGTGAAAAACTCAAAAACCTGATTTTGGGGTACAAACTCCCCCCCAAACTACCCGTTCCCATTGATCAATATGTCTGGTTTACGAACTCGTCTGTGCATTTGTAGGAATACACGTTTCTACCAAATTTGGTCTCGATCGGACCATTTTTACGAGAGTTATCGTGTTAACAGACACATATATATATAACAATTTTTAACGATTATTGTTTTTGGACCCTGGGCACCTAAAGACGAAAAAATAACATGGTCCCGGGCTTAAGTCTTACTATGAGACCTACGGTAATAGCTTCTTTCCTATGGGAAATTTGCTAAAAATGACTGAAAAATGAATTTGTTTATCTAACATAGACTTAAAAAGAGATAAAAATAAGACATTATTTCATAATGTAAGCTAAGAGTGTAATTTTATTTTACATCACTGTGAGACAGGAAATTTTTCTAATTGGCGAACAAATACCAGCTCTGCCGCTTAGCTTTATGGTTATAGCATAGCTGAGCATAAATGGTTTATTAGCAATAGGTTGGAAGGGTTCCTTTACCTGGATTGGTGACAGCATGCGTTTTGCGGCTACTACAAAACAAAAATATGGATATAACAAAAATAATATTTCTAGTTTATCTTTTTTTATTGTCAATGATCACTAAGATATCTTTGAATTGTGATCATTAGTTGATACGAACACACAAATAAAATTCAAAGCCAAAACAAGATACATGGTAGACAGTTAAAATTGGAAAAAGAGAATTTGACAATGAAATGTCAAAACAGAATACAGTGGAACTTGGATAATTCGAACTTCTGTAATTCGAAAACTTCTTTATTTCGAAGTTTTGTCTTGGTCCCTAGAATTTTATATAAAAACAATGTTAAAATATCTTGGTTAATTCAAATAATATTTTGGATAATTCGAAGTTTTTACAGCGGAAATCTATAGTGTGTGTATAAGTGAACAAGTCATTGTGTGCGATTTTCCAGGAAACGACGTTCGGGCTTCCTGTCCTCAGACTATTTTTAGCTAGATCAACGCGCCCACCCCACTCACTAGTCTACTACTGCTCATAAATCACAACATTGACATTTGTGTGTATCATCAGTGGTGGTTTGTTCCGATATTCGTCGTCTGCTTTCATGTTAACACGTCGTGTGTATGATGGCTTCGTCAAAGCTAACCTACAAATCTCTCTGACGTTGCAAGAATAAATAGCGGTGATCAAGGAGGTAGAGAAGGGATTTGAAAAAGTTTGTAATAGTTAGTTTTGGGATCCCTCCAAACACATTATTGACATTTAACAAAAATTAGGATTTTTAATCAATAATATCTTCATTAACCTAACTTTTTTAACATACAATGTTAAAACATGATGTTTGATTGTTTATTTCAACCACTTGCATAAACTTTTCTAATTCGAATTTTTGGATAATTCGAATTTTTTTCTGGTCCCTTGAGGTTCGAATTATCCAAGTTCTACTGTATTACCAAGATAAAATTTAAAACTTTTAACAATAACCATACAACCCTATTTAAATATAATGTTAGGTTTAAAAAGCTTACCTATGAAGCATGTTAGCATGTACTAAAAATAATAATTTATTTCCAAGGACAAATATATTTTGCATAGGATTTTTCAATTAAAAAAAAATACTAGAAAGAACCAGGTTGGGACACATCATATCTTCCTCTTTCCTGGCGGGGTATGACTTTTAGGCAAACCATTTGAGTATTTGACCAATTAAAAATTTATACAAACTTATTTCAGAATGCCTAGCCAGGAATAAAAGGATTTTATTCGACTCGAAAGTAATTTATTGCACGCTTTCCATTAGACCTAATGGAATAGTTATGAAAATCATATCTTATCTTAAAATACTATCTAAAGCTTAAAAATTCACCACTTTCACACCTTAAGGGGTGTTTTCCTACCGCAGCAGAATGTTGCACAGTGTGCTCTGTGATTTAAGTTAACTATGACCAACTGCTGGTTTTGCATTGAGATAAAAAAAGACCCTCTCCCTACCTCTGCAGTCTGCAGTTAGCGGCTTGTCGCACACTACATCCACTTTAATGTGTCAGTCAGTAAACTTTAAACATCATACACAAAGACTTACCTCAGCCACATGATTGATTTTGAAGTCCTGAGACTTGGTGTATTGCTGATAACCTTCTAGCTTGTCAAAAATAAATGATGAAGCGGGAAGTAAAATGAACAGTTTTTTTTCTGGTATCTGGTTATCATTAATTCCTCCATTGTCCTTAAAATGATTAATTCTTGTAACCAGTTCTAAAAAGGTAAAAATTATGAAGTTATTTGATTTATTTTTACCAATGTAAAACAATATAGTGTCCCTTATATAAAACAAAATCAAACCTGATGTAAAACCTGATGCTAGTAAGTGGTGAGGCTTAGATTTCTCTTCCCTGCAATGTGTGTTTCAAGAAACTTGGGGCTGAAGAGCACAAATTTTATTTCAAAATTCAAATATTATGAGTAAAAAATAAAAATACACATACAATACCCCCCCTTGGAAATAAAGATGGAAATACTGTAAAAATACATCTGATCAGCTGTTCAGTCATATAATATCAATTTAAAGTAAAATGTACTTGGTTAACAATGGTAAGTCCACTTGAGAATTGCACAATGGAAAAAAAAACATTATATGATCAGAATTTTTGTTGTGGAAGGTAGTAAAATCCATGAAAGAAAAATAAAAGTGTACGTGGACATATTGTTTAACTGGTTTAAATGTTTATAAACAGGTAGAATAGTTCCAAGTGACCATACAAAAGTTTCCAAGGGGCATCGGAAACAAAGTTGGGACTCCCTCTCTAGAATCTCGATTTATGCATTATTTCTGGATCATAGGCGTATCAATGTTGAGCTAATAAGTAGAAATAATTTGTTCCAAAAAAGGTTTGCAGCGTGCACATGTTGGAATCTGCTGCGTAATACAAGATAGGATCTGCAATTTGAACGAATCATCACGATTGATTGACTTAATGGTATGATTTTGCTTCATGGCAATGCATGTCTACATATAGCTCAGCTGACAAGAGGAAAACTCACAAACTGGGGTGAAACATGTTTCCACATCCCTACAACCCTGACCCCACCCTTTCATACTTCTATCTCTTTAGATCCCTTCAAGAGGGGTGTGGGAGTGAAAATTCTGCAATACAATCAACAGGTAAAAAAATCATGATACAAAAGTGGCATATATCCAAAGAATTAAGACTGAAGGAATTAACACAACTTTTGTACTGATTGAATATACCGTTTTTGAGTTATAGTATTTTGTCTTGTTACATGTTGAATGAATTTACTAGCAAATATTACAAGAAGAAGGTTAAAGAATGACCATTTGAGATCAGCTGGGCAGCTGCGGAAGTGCTAATAATGTCTCCTTACACCAGCTAATTGATTACGATTTGTGGACCCACTAGGACTTCAAAGGGCTCTCTTACCTTTGAATGTAACTAACTTAAAAGTATTTTATATAAAAATTAAGCACCATATCTACCATTATCATACTACACTACCACCACCATACTGCCACCACTAATATTGCACCATATACTACTTACTACTAGGTGGTTTTCAAACATCAGTAACCTAATTTACACTTACCAGGGGTGATGATTTTCAAATATCCATGGTAGAAGCTGAATGCCATTGCACTCCCACCACTGTATGAGAATGGCTTCTCTAGCCTGTAGGACTCAAGCAATGCATTGTCATACTGTAAACCATTGACATTAAATAAAGGTTACACAATAGCAATAGTTAACATAAAAGAGTCATTTTGCATTGATCTTACATTTGTAAAATACTTAACATGTTGATTAGCATCGAACATTTTGTTATGACTATTGATCTTTTATAAATACACATATCATTCATTGACATAAGTTATAAGGCCTAAAGATGTGTTACAAATATTTCATCTTAAAAAATATATGTTAACACTAATTAACCTTAACACTAACACTTATTAATTAACTTAATTAACACTAATTAGTGTTAATTTCTAACACTTTAATTTTCATGTAAATCTACAGACCTCTAAATTCTTTTAGAATAGGAACATTACAAGAAATAACATATTTTTTAGTGAATTTTACTTAGAGAAGAAGCTATTACCGTAGTTGGCATGGACAGACTTCCGTAATGGAATATGATAAATTTTTGATTTGAGGTCTTAGAGACCAAAAACAATAATCGTTAAAATTACCGTGTGTGTACTTACAAATGTGTCAAAACGAGATCCGCGATATGTTTACACAGCGGCACAGTGAGGTCCGTCATCGCTCTGAGATACGAGGTGAGAGATCTCAGATAGCTAAAACCTATGTTCAAACGTAGGCTTTCACAGCCGCTTTCAACACTGTCAAGTTGATTTTTCGGCGTCACCGCCTCGTCATGTTGTTAGTATTGGCGTCACCGTGTCATCATGTTGTTAGTATTGGCGATACTAACAGCGTGACGACGCGGTGACGCCGAAAAACCAACTTGACAGTGCTAAAACCTATGATTCGTCCAAATGAGGTCATCAGGATCACAAATATAGTCTAAGTTTCCTAAAATAATGTTTTTGTATCGAATACTACTTGGCTTTAATTTGTCATGGAGTGTGTGTGTATAAACTTTTGAAAACTGGCACCACATCGCGCTAACGTTAACCATACACGCATAACATTGATCATACTCAACGGTCGGTCACTCTTCTATGCTAGAGAATGTATTGTGAAAGGTGTAATATTCCAGATATATTCATATAGATTTATAAAGGTACATATAGGTACAATATTCATAGTTCACCATTAAATTTTTGTATCGATACTGTAAAATACTGGATTTACGATTTCTTAGTTTAAGCAAAAAGAAAACATTCCCGTACGACAAAAAATGTAATTTCCCACAGGGAAGTAAATACAAACATTTTTTCTAAGTAATTTGGTGTAAGTCAAGTTCACACTCGATTAAAATTAAACTTGTTACAATCAATTCCTTTTTTTTCGATTTTTTCAGTGTAGTGGCTAAACTATCGATTTTGGTGCGTTTTAAAATGCCAAAATCGGATTCCTGAAACCCAATAACTAAGAATGTTTGGACTAAGCAACTGACAGAGTTTGGAATGATATACAGCGTTTGTGAAAAGTCCCAGAACGGCTTAATACTTTTTTACAAGTACATGTATGTCTTAGCTGTGGGGGAGGGAAATTGGTAATCTGTCAAACCAAAATTTGAAACGGAAGTGACATCATATGGTTATAAGGTAAGGACAGATGTTTAGCGGAACTGAAAATGTTTCTTTTAGACATATATACCTTCTAAGCTATTTCCCATAGGGAAATAAATATATTTTATTATTAACTATCTTACAACAGTTAAACTTTGCAAGTTGATTTGAGACCTAAAATTCTATTTTTTTAGCTTATTACTGACTATCAACCTCAGATGAGTGACAACCCACATGGAGTCAGTATTAAATCTGAAATAGAAGCATAGGTTGATTATAATTTATAATGTAGAAGAGTAAAACTTTTTCATATTTAATTTAGCTCCAACCAACTAATTTTAACATAGTTACCAACTCTGTACTTTGGGTACTCTGTACAGCCCGTTAGGATTCTGAACGAAAACTTTAAAGTAACATAGGTTGATATGTACATAAAATTAAAGTTTTTTTTTACCAAGGTACAATGCCGAAAACCCGATTTATAATGGACAATCGATTTGGAAGTGGTAGTCATTTAAAGATGGATTGAATTTGAAATTTTTAGGCACTGGCAAGTTTTGACTATGTTTAGCCATTCAACAGCAAAACTTTGAAAATTCAATTGGATGTCCACAATATATTTTTAATGTTGTTACCAACTCCATTACCTCCTATGTGGAACAGCCCACTGACAATAAGACGATCAACACCTACAAATTTAAATTCAAGCCACTTTTAAATCACTCCCATTTCAGACTTGGTCGTCCTATTGACATCAAACTTGAAGCATTGCACTGCTACGGAGGACCTTCAATTTTATGTACATATCATCCTTTGCTTCATTTTTACAGTTGAATTTGCAGAGTTTTACTCTTGTACTTGTAACTAAATTACTAAACCTATTCAATACTTTCCAGCACCTCAAAAACTAAAAGCTGTGATTTCCCACTCGGTTTGTGTTTTGCGGTCAGGTTTACTACATTATACTCTTCTAAAATATATCTTCAAAGATATATGCATATATCTCTGCTTTAATATAAGATTTTGTTCTATCTCCATGCGGGCCATCTCTTATCTGAGGTTGATGGTTGGTAATAATCAAGAAAATAGTTGATTAGGTCCCAATTCATTTTGTAAATTTTTACTCCAGTGGGATAGTTTTTCAATCCTTTCTTTGAAACTGCCACGTTGAACTGATCTACAAATTCCGATCCTTGTAGATAGCATTTTGGTAGCATTCTACTTCTCTAAAATCTGCCTCTAAATTACAAATCAGTTTGCCCCAAAAACCCCGACTCAAAAGGGAAGGAGTACAGTTGAGAGCTGAAAAAATTGCAGGAATTATCTACAAAAACATGTTGTGTAGCCAGTTACCTAGAAAAGGGGCACGACTACAAATTGCAAAGTAAAATAGTAAGAGGAAAGATAAAATTTAATTTTTTTAAAATTACATATTAAAAACGCAACAAATCCAATTTTTGAGTACAAAACCCTCACAAACAACCCGTTCCGATTGACTTATATGTCTGGTTTACAAACTCGTCCGAGGAAATGTAGGAATACACGAATATATATGTATAAATTTTAAAGACTATTGTTTTTGGCCTCTGAGCACCTACAGATGAAAAAATAACATGGTCCCAGGCTTAAGTCTCACCATGAGAAGGTCTTCTAAGGGCCTAAGGTAGCTTCTTCCCTAAGGGAAATTCGCTAAAAAGTCTATTTGTTTTGACAAAAATTGTCAATGCCGACCTGATACGTTCCTAATTTTTTCTTATATAGAATTTTGGAATCTTACATTGAATTTTGGTTGAGAAACCTTGAAATATCAAATTTATATAATGTGTACAAAAAAATCATCTGACTAAAAAACAATTATTATGTTTGACACTACAATAATAAGACCTGATACAGGAGTGGCAGTTAAATCATAATTATCAGTATCACCAACTTAATAACAAAGTATTAAGTATAAAACTTCATTTTCTTAAAAATTAAGATTTAGAGAAAACAAATATTTAAAACTTATTTGGGATTGTCAATAGATAAGGCTTAGTTTTTCTAAATATTTAATTGATATAGTAAAGCAAGTTTAACTTCATGCCTCTATAAATATCAAACCAATGAACAGAACCATGAAATAATGATTAATTTTAACTTACCCACTGAAGATGTATTCCAACTATGATTATCATTAAACATATAAATTGGTCATATTTATTTTCTAACCACTTCTCCTGTAACATGAAAATTAAAAATAAATAAATTACTAAATACAATAAGCTAGGTAAGATATGTACAAAACCCTAGAAGTGAAATTTCACTACGAGGAGCGGAGGCTAAATTAAACAAATGTAGAGTACAAGAGATTTATTGCATTTGGTAAATTAAGCTATTCGCCATTACAGTTACCAATTTCACAACAGCTTGTCTGCAGAGAATAAGATTTTGTAATCAAACAAAAACTTTACTCACATTAGATCGTAGCCACAGTTGTAACATAATTTTGTAACCACCCTTTGAGGGTCATACCATTTCGGAATCAATGACTTTGAGAATTTAATGTTTCAACATACAGAATTAACGCTTGTAAATAATAATCTCTACATAAAAGTAAAATTAATGTGTGGAATGTATGTGTGTGAATGTATGTAAGTAAGACTGAATTTAATGAATAAAGTGTCTGTTCTCTCTGTGTTGCCAAACCATTCATCTGACCTCCATTAAACCTCAGGAAATTGCTGTATAAATGCCTGGGGATGTTTTTGTGCAATAAGTTTTGAAAACTCCCACTCCCTAGGCTTTTTATGATGTTCTAAATTTCTAATATTACCTTTATGGGTAAGAAGTTTATTTACAAATTGTCTGCAATCAAAACAGCTGTTAGTAACTTTCCATAGGAAATGGGATTTGTAATCCGATGTTGGCTGTATCCCTTGTGAATGTAAAACAATAACAAATAAATACGGTAAAAAATGAACAATTCCTAATAATGGAACTTGATCCTAATATGGAACACAGTTCATTAAGTTTTTTTTTAAATTTAAAAAATATAAACCAAAATTAAATGTAAGTAAAAATTGTATCATTAAAATGTTTGCATCGATTTAATAAAAACATTTGGAATCCAACCAAAAGCTGATATTTCCTTTTGACTTACTTGTGCAGGAAGCTGTGTTAAACCAACAGTAAAAATTAATAGCCTTATCCAAAATCTGTGTTCATTGTATCCTCCTTGGAAACAGTTACTAGTCTGGGTAACCAGTCTTGCCAACAGCGGTAAATCAATGCCGATCCTGTTTCTCTGGACGAACACTTCTTGCAGAAGAAGACACAGATTTGCGCAAAAAAATGTACCCAATCCTAGAGTGGGCGCAAGACCTGTAATATAAGATCTGACTATAATTACAAAAATTTGTATTCACAAAATTATATCTGGAGTTACAAGTACACCAGAGTCCCGATAATCCAAACCCCGGTAATCCGAAAGTCCGGCTAATCTGAACAACCTGATGGGAAAAAAATTAATTTCAATTAAAAACAAAGCAATGTAGGCTAACCTGAACTTTTAAACAACAGCACGTTATCATTAATACTCAGTAGACAGTTCACAGTATACACAGTAATACGTACATAATGTTAATTTATCACAATAACTACGTTTTGGGAACAAAATAATGCAGTTATCGTCTTTGTCATAACCAAAGAGATCCTGTTAGCCAATGCAAGTTGTGCCATCATAAACATCAAATATATGAATGTATTAATACACTGTTGCTTGAGAAAGCATAGGGCGATGTCTAGCTACACTCACAGTATGTCACAATAGATTCGATTCTCACGGTCCGACTCTTTATTATCGCTTTTCGGCGAACTACTTTTAGAGTATTTGAGTTCATTAGTAAACTAAGGTAAAAGTTCCGCTCCTGCCACGAACTGGGATCCAATCGCGCGATATAACAATCGTGCGATAGCATTTTTTTCGTTATTCCTCCATATTTTCTCTCTGAAAATACATTGTTGCTCACCTATAGAAATCAAGAAGGTGGAGAAAATAAATGAAATATATTTGGGATTATTTTTACTGGCGGTTAAAACATGGAGGAATGATGAGAAAAATGCTATCGCACGATTGTTATTTCGCGTACATGAAGTCCTCCCATGAAGTAATTACTATCAAATCGATCTCATAAGAACTTTTTTCACTTCCTAACAACCTAATTAATTGAGAAGATAAGCTCCACGGAAGAACCCAATTTTGACGTTTTTAGGCTAAAATTCACACTCTGAAACCACCCCTGGGGGATCGTCTAGCTAGGGGAGCTAGGGGGTCGGTGGGAATCGAGGTTCTGGGCGGGTAAAAATCACTCAAATACACTTGTTACACTCTCTAATAACATGATTAGGAATAAAAACACCGTTTTCATGATGTTTTCTAACGTTTTTTGGACCGAAATACGACACTCTAATATCCGATCAACATTGACGTCCACGGGAATCTGAGTTCTGGGCGGGGAGAAATAGGATATTTAAAGAGAATCTGGGTTATTAATGGCTTACTTTAGCGGAAGTTTTTACAACGTCGTAAACAGCTGACCAATAATAATGAAACATTATTTCACAGAGCACCCAATACTCGTAATATTAATTCACTATGCCGATGAAATTATGGGATAATTAATTAAAAATACTATATTAATTTTTTTTAAATTAAGGTACACTTTGATTGTGCAATCAAACTATTATTGTACTATGAATATATAATAATAATAATTGCAGTAATTATCAGGCTATTATATTATGATTTTTTTATTATTATATTATATTTTGTCATGATTATATTGTAATCACCCAATTATTATATTATGGTATATTATTTTACATTACTATATTATTATCATGATTATATAGTAATTATTACGCACATATCACACAATGATATAGGCAATATTGTCAACACACAGTGCTCTGCAGAGTTAGGTTAGGTTCTTTATTGATATTTATATCTCGTTAATAATATTATTTTTATACTAGCATATAATATTATTATTAATTACAAATACTATATTAAACTTTTTTAATTCGTTTTTAACTAAACGAGCTATCGATAACACACAGCGCTCTACGTAGAGCGCTGTATGACAGCATTATACCGTATATTACAATGTAGCGCAACGTGTGTTAGTCGCCGATATACAGCTTTTACAATTAGTTATATTTTTGAACGATACGGCAGAAACCCCATTTATTTTAATTGACAGTCCAACACATAACAGCTAGGCATTTGGTGACTTTTACGCATCAGTGGTCAGTGTCACCTTTGTTTTTGTGGATAATTGTGAGCGATGGTCGGTGGATGTAGTGTCATCTTGTGTGGATTAAAGTCTGCACTATTGAATACTACCTTAATCCACTAAGACCATCCTCATAATTAGACAAATTCGTAATTCAGAGGCTGTGTGGTTGGGATTCCACGTAAAACCGTAGGTCCCTTAGATGCCATAAGCTGTTGGGCTATTAATTAACAGTCCTGTCTAAGGAACATGTCAGCCTTAGTCAGTAACCAGACTACAAGATCACGCCACAATCATCCTACACTCATTTCTCATTCAAACTTTGCTTAAAATATCTACCTGGGTAGGTTACCACTTCAATAAACTAATCTAATCTAATTAAAAACATAATATTTTGACTTTTGATGTTATTAAAATGTTAGTATTATAAACAAAATTGTGTTTTTTATTTAATATCTGGATGCTTTATTCCCCTCTCATATCCGGATTTTTTTTCTATCCAGATCAACCGTCGCCACATTAGTCCGGATATGAGAGAGTTTACTGTACATACATACACTGTGTATAAACTGAGTTTACTGTGCATAAACTGTTTGAATCTTAACCATTTTTCCATTGTAGGCCTGGAAGTAAAAAATTCAGTAAAAAGTCAGAAATACAAGGAGTTTCTATGCCCGATGAACAGTCTATTAAAGACACTCAATAAGAATAATAATGTTTAAAAATACGTAAGTGTACTGGAATTAACTTGTCCACATGACTGTTGCCTCGTCAAGAACAGATTTAATATGATCCTATATAGTAGTTGAGAGTAAAGGGAAACTTCATAAGAAAATCATATTGACAAGAGACAAGGACAGCATACTCAATCCTCTAGTTAGTAAAATACATCCACACATAGAAGAATTACTTCAACTATAAAGTTTATGCTTTCTGAGGAAAGGATATGAAATGTAGCCTATCTGATTTGAATGTTTTTTTACTGTTTGTGTTAAGATCAAATGTCTCAGTATTTTTGTATTATTAAATCTAATATTTTAGTCTTTTAAAAGCAGAATAAAAGTTAACAGTTAGTTGTATGTTGTAGCTAAATTAACACGTTCGCGACAATAGTGTGCCCGATCGGGTATTCGGGTGCTTCTTAAAATGGCGGTGATGGGTACACACAGTACATTACTAAAGCGTGCAGTGTGCCCGACCGGGTACACTCACTTGTGTTTTCTAATGCCGTTGTTGACCAATGCGGTCTCACTAAATATGGCTGAAATGTGTTTCCACACCTAGCAAAAGACTAGTATACATTAGCATACATTTGAGGCATAAAAATTTTAAAACATAAAAAATTGGGTACATTCAATAAAACTACAATAAAAAATAATTTTGGATAAAAACAATGATAACAACGTACTTTTTCATCAAAACAAAGCAAAATTTTAAAAAAAACCAT
The DNA here is from genome assembly GCA_023375725.1 of Nephotettix cincticeps. Taxonomy (NCBI): domain Eukaryota; kingdom Metazoa; phylum Arthropoda; class Insecta; order Hemiptera; family Cicadellidae; genus Nephotettix; species Nephotettix cincticeps. The sequence continues at coordinate 21,360,035 of CM041790.1, read as the reverse complement.
AAGTAGGCCTATGGATTTTGGTCATTTTTTATATATATTGGCTCCGCCAAGTACCAAAGTCGGCATTTTCAATGTCGTCGCGAACGTGTTAATAGTATTTTTTACTTTAAAAAACCAACTGAAATCAGATTAGTCTTTTATGTACACCTTGAGGTAGGCCTATATTTTGACCATAATTGTATTGGCAATAGTACTTACAAATGTCATGAATCTTTCTCTCAAAAAATAAATACTGGACACCAAAAGCTGAAACAAAAAAAGTGGTGACATAATGATAAGTCTGATAAACATTCATACCAAAAAACCAGTCTACATTCAAAGTTCCAACACTTTCGGAACTTCTATACGGTACTAAAGTTATTTCCTTCTAAGTTTTTTGCCTTCAGAAAAAAGCAATTCGTTTGGTTGTTGGTCTAAAGAAATCTGAATCTTGTCGGGGTATATTTTCCAAATTTAATCTTCTCACTTTTTCAAGTTTATACATTTATGAATGCCTTTCTTTTTTTATTAGAAATAAACATCTTTTTCCCTTTCGTAATTCCAATCATTATAATCTTAGGAACAATAACTGTACACTAGCCATCCCTAAGCACAAGACAACTTTTTTTAAAAAACAAACTTTTTATAACATAATCAAGTTTTATAACAAATTGCCCTTATCAATAAGAAAAGATACAGACATAAAAAGGTTTAGAAGCAGATTGCGAACATTTCTTGTCAGCAGAGAGTACTACAGTGTGCAGGACTTTTTAGCTGATACAAATATTGTTTAGTTAGAGAATATTTATTTTCCTGTATGTATGACAATTGTCAATGCTGTAAATCAGTCCTATGACAATAAACGATCTTGACTCTTGACTCTTGACTCTTTTCTTATTCAAATTAATGTTTAGTAATAATTAGTTTATGTATATTAAAAAGAGTTTGTTTTGCAAATGTGGACTTCAAAATGAAAATACCTCTGCAGCAGCAGGCCTGCATACTCGGTGAATTTAAATTTATTTAGTAATACAATATTTTTTATGATAGATTAGATTAGTTTACCTTTTGAAATGGCGACCTACTCACGTAGGTATATTAAGCTAAATATGAATGAGAAATGAGTGTACTTGATTGTGGCAGGATGTTGTAGTGTTGTTACTGAACTTAGATACAGAACTTAAAATGAAGTCATATACCAAAATCATAGTACAGGTATAAGTTATTGGTTTGTTCACAGTAGCGATAATGAAGATGTATTAATAAAGTGTATTAACAGTATACATACATTTAAGTCCTAGCCATTCACCTTATATCTGTGTTCTTGACTCTTTTTTAAGACACTTGAAATTTTGTATGTGGACACAGTATTGAGTGAATTTTCTACAGATCATAAGGTGGAGGATCATAAGGACACAGTATTCACAATGATCACAGGTCAGAATCTGAACTAGGTGAAAATGAAAGTGTTAGTATTCAATTCTCAAATGTTTGCTAATGTTTGTGTGTATGTGTAAGAGCAGTGAAAATTACCCTAAAAGTGAAGTGACTGGTGATAGCCTAATAACATATATAATAAAGACGACAATCAAATAATATGAACTGGAAAATATTAATAAGTAAACATTTTTTCATAGGTCAGCTCAAACTGTTTCATAGAAAATGTTTATGGTATTCATCAGATGTTGCTATGTACAAGATGATTTTATTTTAATATATGTCTATATGTACTAAAGAAACACAATTTTATTTGTGTATTTCTATGCCAGAGGCATTTTTTTTAACGTTTTGATGGGGATCAATCCAAACCCCGGTCTTGTTACTACCTAACATTGACCTGTTGTTAGGAAGCATCATTAACACTCCGTTGCTCGCTTTGTTGCAACTGAAACACGAGCGGTCGCTTGGAGTGCCACTGCACCCCACTGGTTTTTGTTGTTTTTCTTAATTATTCTGAATCATCTTGACGATGTAGGCCTATTGGTATTTTATGTTACATATAGACATATAGCACATAATTGATGTGATTAGTGATATTATAAAACACATAATTTAGACCAAAGAAAATATTTTGCAAATTTTACAATACAATAAATAAATATTGGTGAATAGAAAAATTATTTTTAAATGGTTATGAATAATTTTTTAAACAACACAATTAAAACCCAAAACCAACTATGCCAACCTAGTTTGACAAATGCACCTAATTAGCACTTTCTACACAAACACGTTTCAAATGATTCAGGTAGACCCACTTGTTATACTGAAAAATTTAGCAAATTTTACAATACAATAAATAAATACTGCTGCATAGAATTATTTTTAAAATGTTTAGGAATAATTACTTAAACAACGCAATATTATCTATTTCAACTTCATCAGGGTCTTCATCACTGATGACACTCTCATCATGTTCCGTTTAACCTAGCCAACACCATAACTGTTCTTGGTTGTCCATTGTTCATTCATCAGTTAATACCTGCACACACTATAAAGTTTCCATATAAAAATAATGTTAACTATGTGAAATAAAATCCAAAACAATGTCACTCAGTGGAAAAAACGGAATATGGATACTCGTGTGGAGTGCACCTGCACTCCAATAGTGTGGTACCACGGGAAAAAATCAATAGAAAATTTGTTTAGGCCAAATTGGTTTCTGTCACTATACTGACAGGTTCCATTGGTGTCAGAGGGAAGGTAGATGACTGCTCAAGATCGTACGTACTGTCAACTGCGTTTCATGAACAAAACAACATGACTGGTGTGCCATCCGCGCGAGCACCGGAGTCTTAATTAATAGCCCAATGACAAATGGCGATTGGCTCCAAATTCGACCCGGCAACCTTCAGTTTTGAAGGCGGGTATTATAACCACCCAGACAGTTATTGTTATAATATTTACAAAGTCATTACTTCGAGCAATCAAATAGTATCACAATTACCCACATAGTTCACCCAGGACTCAGGAAGGCAAGGGGTATCAAGTTTATGTCCTGAACCACAGGGTGGGAACTTTCTGAATTGCTGGGGATTAGTTATAGCAGAAGAACATGGAAATTTCGTGATCAACTTACCTGCTATGTACAGAATGAGTACAGGGAATTGTCCAAACTCAGTCCTACGAGACGGTTTCTCTAACTTTTTGACGTTTAACGATGGAGAGAGTTTGGCACACATTTTAGAAATTTTCTTGAGACTTTGCACAGAAATTAAATTATTTCCAACAACTATAAAACTTTACATAAGAAGAAAAATAGGCGGGAAATGATAAACAATCAAAATCAAAACATAGGGTAAACAATAACAACAACATAACCAAACATAACCTTTTTAGGTGATTTGCCTCGACGACTGAGGTCTCTATGATCGGAATCTTATCTATCGGAAAAAAGAGGGTGGGTAAACTAACAGAAAATCGTGGCGTTTAAAACAAACGGCAAAACATTGGAAAAGGGAGGGCGTCTCATCCATTGGAAAAAGGTGGTCAGTACCAGTATAAGGAGAGGAGGCACCTTATGGGACTTAGTGAAGACGATAAAATCTCAGGATAAGTGTTGCTATCTCTCGGATCTAGTGGTGAACTAGGCCTCTGTGACGCCGTCAGGTGTGTCATTTGTCATTAGTGTAGTGTCATTTGCGACATTAGCACTATCTGAGGATGGCAGTACCTACTACGTCAATTGGCGGTACGATGTACCGTCTTCATCCTTAACACGGGCGTGAACTATTTACTTTAGTACCCGTTCATTTATGGCACCACGCTTCTGATTCGTCGAGGCAACAATTGGTGGTAATCGTAAAGCGAATTTGCCATGGGGAAGAAGCTATTACATTTTGACTATCCATTTTAAAATAGATGATCAAGCTATTTCAGTAGGTCTCATGACAAGACTCAAGCCCGGAACCATTTTATTTTACCATCTTTTACCATTAGAGTCCTTAAAAACTACACAATTTATTTCTTTAAAGCTTTCCTCTGTCTCCAAAAGATCTCAACAATATAGCACGTTGTATTTTTGAGGCTCAAATGATAGTCTTATGGAGGATCAGGAAAAATTAATATTTCACCTCGTATAAATCTAGGTATATTTTTTGAAACCTAATATATTTAGCTTCATGTGTACCTTTACCTTTACTTAATACCTTTACTTTTTCAATAACTTTACCTTGTCAATACCTTTTCATGTATTTTTCCATAATCGTGGACCAAAAATAAATAACTCCAAAAACGTTTGTAGGAAGTTTTAATTACGATTTTAACTGAGAATTTAAAGGTACAGTAATGTGTAATCTTATTTTGTTACACATAAATTGTATGAAAGGCTACCTATATGAATGGTTGTCAATGAGTAGGTAGCTTACTTTGGCGAGAATTTTGTAAATTGTATAAGTGAAACTAATTAATTTGTTTGCCTTAGATTTGCGTAACAACAGCATTTATTACAAGTTTTTTTTAAGTACGAGGGTTTCTCTCCATAGAGAAAAAAATATCACAAATTACCATCCTTCTTTATTATCAAAGAATATTAAGAACAATAATGTGAGTTGTTCTTTTAAAACCAGTCTGACTAGTTCTGATAAACCAGTGAATATTACATTGACTTGTACTCAGGCTGTTAGGCCTTTTTCAGTTAAAAGTGAAGTAAAGCAAAGTAAAATAAAACTGTATGCTGAGCCTGAAATTCATATTGTATGTTGGATAGTACCATAGATGTATGGATAGTAAATAAATAATCCGTTTTTAATCCATTCCTCTCAGGTAGTATCCGGGCGGTAAGACGTGTGTATTTTACGACAAATATGGGTAATTTGACTATTTGCAGTGGGTAATTTGGAAGAATTGGGTTAGCAATTATGATAGTCTGCTACAGACTAGACTACAGGCATACAGTCTACAAAAAAGTATAAGTAGCAGCATTGATTATGAATAGAAGAATAGAAGAAATATTCTTCTATCATCTATGGTAGCAGTTGGCAATGGGTGCAGTTGAGGATATGCCAATGCCATTGCCAATTGCAGAAAATCAGCTGTTGTGTATGTTCATGTCGTATGTCAGTCTCTGTCACCAGTTCTATTAGTAATTAGTATTAGCAATTACCTACCGATTAGCATTAACTTAAGGAAGGAATCAGAATCAGTCTCTCTTTCTCTCAGTCAAGTCGTTCAATCAGTTCAGTCCCAGTCACTCACTCAATAAGGTTTTTAGTCACAGTAACTTAGAACCCTTTATCGTTCAGGGAAATTAGTAGTTGTTTTATAGTTTTTGGAAAGCGAAAAAATCAATGCTTTAGCGTAAATATAGGAATAGTGAATATTAATTCATTATTTTTCGGACTCTCAAGAATCGTATACGATGACTTCACATGACATAAGTATTGTCGATTTTTATGCAAAACATAGTGGTTACAGATGTGGCTACTGCAAATCTCCAAATACTAATTACAGCCATGGTAAGTTATAAGTTATGTAAAAAATCACTATTCACCAGTTTAACAGTTTATTAATGTACTAGACCAAAATAACATGTACATACCCTCTTTATTGTAACCTGGAATTAAGAGAGATAGATTTGGATTAAGTTATAAGATTTTCCTCTGAGATTCATGTAAAAAATCACTATACACCAGTTTAACAGTTTATTAATGTACCAGACCAAAATAACATGTACATACCCTCTTCATTGTAACCTGGAATTAAGAGAGATAGATTTGGAATAAAATATAACTTTTAAGTAACAATATACCAAAGTATATGTACAGGTCCTATTGCCATTGAAAAGAGTGAGTCCGGTTTCTTGTACTGCCACTCAGCTGGTGTAGACGTTGTCATAAAGTACGGTATCTTACCATTAAGTTAAAATTAGGAAAAAAATTCTTTAGGATCCTATAGGAAAAATCCTATCTTTAGCAAATGATAAACAATAGATTTTATTATAATTTATCTTTGGTATTAAAAGTACCTTCAACCTAAAGTGCTTAGTGTCACAAACACTATGATACAACAGACTGTCAGACCGAGCTACATTACTACTATTCAGTTCTTATGGACGGGTCATCTATTTTTACTCCAATTCAATAATGTTGGAGGTATGCCCTAGTAAAAATTGTATTCAGTTTTTACAGTAGCACAGGTCATCTATTTATACTTAAATTTGTCAACGTTATTTTGTTAATTTTCTTAGTAATTGTCGATTAACACGATCGCTGCTAAAATCCATGCAATAGAGAGTGGTATAGACTAAAATTTTTATGTTATTACTTATACTTTGATGTATATTTTGGTGGAAAACAGTGAAGAAAGGTCATCCGGATAAAAACAGTATTTACAGACATTTTTTACACGATCATTTACACCTGCCACTGGGGATATTCTTCTACCAAACAGTGCACTTTTATTGCTCTAATATAAAAAAAACTCACTGTTATAGGTCAAAAACATATTTATTTAATTTTAAATGATAAAAATACTACACTAACATAAAAAATGTTATTAACAACCCCACCTATCCTGATGTGTTACGTTCACTTGTGACAGTCATTAAAACACTTGGGGACGCACTATTCCGGCTGGTCCTCACACTCAGTGTAATGCCAAATAACCGTTTTATTGATATTTCTCTTGCTGCATTTGCCGCATCTTTTAATAATTTGTACCATCTTGCTAAAACTTGCCTTTTCGGTGGTTCAACATAAAAAATAATCTACTATTTACAAATTCACAATGTTTATACAATCATATGATTACATAAAATCGTGTGAATCAAAAACCGACACCGCCAAAAATGAAAGAAATTTACCTCGCCACACGTGCAAAAACAAATGCACATAGCAGAAAGTGCAAGCAGCTCTGTGACATATCTAAGCAACAATGAAACGGTGACAACAATCGTGCATGCACGCACCTGAGGAATGGTCGGTGCGGCAAAGATCGTGTACGCCTGGAGCGAACAAGTTAAAAACTATTGAACTAAAAACTATATAATGCTTATTCGTTAGGCTCTTTGAGATAGGTGTAATGGTTTTTTATAAATTTTATTTTTTAATAATTATTAGCGAATTTCCCATAGGGAAGAAGCTATTACCGTAGGTCCCATGGTGAGACTTAAGCCCGGGACCGTGTTATTTTTTCTTCTTTAGGTGCTTAGAGTCCAAAAACAATACCCCCGTCGCAGCAGACCTGCGTACTCAGCGAATTTCCAAATCAATAATTTAATATATGACAAGTTTTATAAAAATAAGTCCAAAAACATAAGAATTATTTGCCTATTCTCCATAAGATTAACATAGGAAAGAGTGTGCAGGTTAGCTGCTGTGAGGAACACTGAAAGAAGTCATTTCTACCATGAATAATTTTTATCTTAACATTTATACCAACTTTAATCAACATCTGTCCATAAATAAAGGAGTTTGCCTATTCCCTATATGATTAATATGGGAAAAGAGTATGCAGGTTTGCTGCCATGATAAACACATAAACTATGATTTTTAAGCATAAGTGGATAGATCTCAACCACATAAAGCTAAATATCAAGTTTTACCTAAAAATATTGATTAATATGGGAAATATTAATTTTTCCCTATCCTCCATAAGATTAACATTGGAGCCCCACAATACAACGTACTGTGTTTTTTTTAATATCTAGGTAACCGTTGAAGATAGAGAAAAACTTTAAGGAACTTAATTGTGTAGTTTTTTAAGCTGATTCCAATGGTGAAATATAAAATTAGAAATTTTTAAAAATTACATGTGAAAAACGCAAAAAACCCCATTTTGGGGTACAAAACCCCCCCAAACTACCCGTTCCCATTGACCGATATGTCTGGTTTACGAACTCGTCCGAGCAGTTGTAGGAATACACCTCCCTACCAAATTTGGTCTCGATCGGACCATTTTTACGAGAGTTATCGTGCTAACAGACACATATATATATACAGGGTGATTTACGAGGATATGCGGTAACTTTGAGAGCTCATTCAATATGTAAAAATAATGAAAAAAACTTATATAAACATAGGTCCGGAAATGTTTCGTTAGCGAGTTATACAGGGTTAAAGATTTCGCCTGGATTTCAGTTCCGCTGAGTAAATGAAGACTCTCTGAAATTCTGGGAAGTTAAATTTAGGGGCAAATGCCATTGTTTCTTATGGTTTTTTACCTGAAAAATTGATTAGAACAGGTCCCAGAACTGTAAGATGAGTAGTTTTTGAGTAATCCAGTGTAAAATGCAAAAACATTGAGTAAAAAAACACAATTTTTACATTTGGCCAGCAATCGCTTTGTTATTTTACCAATAAACTGATCAAATTTCAGAACAAAACTTGTAGAAAATTTAATTCTAAACAAAACGGTATGATTAAAGTATACAGAAAGTGAACAGATAATCGATTAAAGGAAGTTTTATTGAAAACAGAACAACACACGTTTTTCATTTGGCCGACAATAACTCTGTTGATTTCTTATTAAAGATCTGTAAAAAGTTAATGATTTTTACTTAAATTTAACATCTTAATTTTTTTACTAAAATTTCAAAATAAAATAATATTAAAACACAGTTTTAAAATAAAGAAATAAACATAAACAACAAACATAAATAATAAAAAAAAATACACATGTTGAGCGGATAATTTGTTTTTCATAAGTTGGCACTACAATAACAGCTGATCAACAATGATGTGATTTGAAATGTAGAATTTTAATTCCTTGAGAGGTAACAACTGAGTTTTAGTCCACGTGTGTATTGTTCTGTTCGTCGTATTGAATTTTAGTCCGTGTTAGCATTGTTTTGTCCATAGTAATTATTAAATTGTTGGAGTAGTAATGCCATACTTATTTTCAACTGAAGAATACGCCGATATGGTGTTTATTTACGGTGTATGTGAAGGCAATGCTACAATCGCTGTGGAAGAATACAGACAACGTTACCCTTATCGTAGAATTCCAAATGCTAGAACCATTATTTCTACATTTCGTACGTTACAGGAAACAGGATCACTTCCAAGCGTAAAGATACAGTCTGACCGCCCTCGCCAACATGATGTTAATGTAGAAGAAAACATTATTGCTGCTGTTGAACGTAGTCCAGGTATTAGTACAAGACGTATTTCAAAGCGGTTTAGGGTTTCGCAAAGTAAAGTTTGGAGAACACTTAATAAGAACAACCTTTATCCCTACCATAAACAAAAAGTACAGCATTTACAACCAGGAGACAATGAACATCGCTTGGAGTACTGCAATTGGTTAGTCAATCATCGTCAACTCTTCAAGTACATTTTATTTACCGATGAGTCACAGTTCACTCGTGATGGTATCAACAATTTACGAAACCAACATTCATGGGCAGAAAAGAACCCTCATGCAACAATTGAACGTAACTTTCAATACCGTTTTAACATTAATTTATGGTGTGGTGTTATTGATGATAAGCTAATTGGACCGTTTATTTTTCAAGAGCGCTTAACAGGTCAGGCGTACTTACAGTTTCTTCAAGAAGAATTACTGACATTGCTGGAAGATGTTCCTCTTGCAACGCGACGCAAGATGTACTTCCAGCATGATGGCGCACCGCCACATTTTTCAAATGATGTTTCCACCTATCTAAATCATCAGTTCCCAAATAAATGGATCGGTCGTGGTGGTCCTATACACTGGCCACCAAGGTCACCAGATCATACGCCATTGGACTTCTGCATATGGGGATGGATGAAAGATCATGTTTACGAGGTCAAAGTAAATTCCCGTGAGGCGTTACTTGATCGAATTAATGAAGCCTTTGTGCAGTTAAAGGAGAGCCCCGTAGAACTACGAAAAGCAACAAGAGCAATTCTTAAACGAGCAGAAAGATGCATTGAAGTTAATGGCAACATTTCTGAGCATTTACTGTAATTTTATTGCATAACTTTACATTACAGTTTTCAATAAAACTTCCTTTAATCGATTATCTGTTCACTTTCTGTATACTTTAATCATACCGTTTTGTTTAGAATTAAATTTTCTACAAGTTTTGTTCTGAAATTTGATCAGTTTTATTGGTAAAATAACAAAGCGATTGCTGGCCAAATGTAAAAATTGTGTTTTTTTACTCAATGTTTTTGCATTTTACACTGGATTACTCAAAAACTACTCATCTTACAGTTCTGGGACCTGTTCTAATCAATTTTTCAGGTAAAAAACCATAAGAAACAATGGCATTTGCCCCTAAATTTAACTTCCGAGAATTTCAGAGAGTCTTCATTTACTCAGCGGAACTGAAATCCAGGCGAAATCTTTAACCCTGTATAACTCGCTAACGAAACATTTCCGGACCTATGTTTATATAAGTTTTTTTCATTATTTTTACATATAGAATGAGCTCTCAAAGTTACCGCATATCCTCGTGAATCACCCTGTATATACATATATACATATATATATATATATATATATATATATACATATAAAAATTTTAACGACTATTGTTTTTGGACTCTGGGCACCTAAAGACGAAAAAATAACATGGTCTCGGGCTTAAGTCTTACCATGAGACCTACGGTAATAGCTTCTTCCCTAAGGGAAATTCGCTAATAGTCGTTAAATTTACATCTATATATGTGTATATATATATATATATATATATATATATATATATATATATATGTATATATATATATATATATGTCTGTTAGCACGATAACTCTCGTAAAAATGGTCCGATCGAGACCAAATTTCGTAGGGACGTGTATTCCTACAAATGCTCGGACGAGTTCGTAAACCAGACATATCGGTCAATAGGAACGTGTGGTTTGGGGGGGGTTTTGTACCCCAAAATGGGGTTTTTTGTGTTTTTCACATGTAATTTTTAAAAATTTCTAATTTTATATTTCACCATTGGAATCAGCTTAAAAAACTACACAATTTAGTTCCTTAAAGTTTTTCTCTATCTCCAACGGTTACCGAGATATTAAAAAACCTAAACACAGTACGTTGTATTGTGGGGCACCAATATTAATCTTATGGAGGATAGGGAAAAATTCATATTTCGTATATTAATCAATATTTTTGGATCAAACATGATATTTAGCTTCATGTGGTTGAAATCTATCCATTTATGCTTAAAAATCATAGTTTATGTGTTTATCATGGCAGCAAACCTGCATGCTCTTTTCCCATAATAATCATATAGGGAATAGGCAAACTCCTTTAATTATGGACAGATGTTGATGAAAGTTGGTATAAATGTTAAGATAAAAATTATTTATGGTAGAAATGACTAATTTCAGTGCTCCTCACAGCAGCAAACCTGCACACTTTTTGCTATGTTAATCTTATGGAGAATTGGCAAATAATTCTCATGTTTATGGACAGATTTTTTTTAAACTTGTCATATATTATTTTTATATTATTGATTTGGAAATTCGCTGAGTACGCAGGTCTGCTGCGACGGGGGTATTATTAATTTCTGGGGTTAATCCATATCTAGCGGTCAACAAATAAATTAGCCTAATTGGTTGCTTCAATATTTTTATCATATTAGGTATGGTACAGTATATTACAAGTACAAATATAACATCACAATTTTTTTTAATTTTAAATTTGTCGATGACAGCCATTTTAATGGCGACTTTAGGCCTATTTTCAGCTATTTCAGAGCTCTCCGTGAAATCAAATTTCTGCTTCTACTTATGCTAGGACATTCAAATAAAGACCAATCTGTTGAAAAAGATATGCATTCAAATGAATGTCCTCACAAGCATGCTCTTGAAACTAATTATAAGGGTAAAACTTACTTATCCCCATTAAAAGTTGTAATTTTACTAAAATGGATTTTCGAAAACATTTTTATATAAGAAGGCAAATGAATGTGCGTTTGTTATTTTATTGTTTGATAGGTATAAGTGGGTGCTCCTTGTATAAAAATGTTTGAAAATCCATTTTTGTAAAATTACCACTTCAAACCTTCAAGAGGTACAAGTACTCATATAGTTAGTTAGTTAGGTATTGAAATAGCAACCTGTCCAAGGCAAGGGATTTTAATCTAAGTGTGAATGAAAAATGAGTGCAAGATGATTGTGGCACAATCTCGTAGTCTTGTAATAATACTAAGGCTGACATATTCCTTAGACGTATAATTAGTTATGAGAGCATGCTTTTGAGGACAATTATTTAAGTTCAGATCTTTTTTTTAATAGATTGGTCATTATTTGAATGTCCAACACCTGGAAGTTGTAAGTCCTGTGTGTTGTTTTTCTGCCTAAATGCAAATGGTAATGTAGTCATTATCTGTGAATAACTGGAGGGGCAGTAAATTAGTTCAGTTGTCAAGGCACATTTAAATAACAAAAACAAATGCTCTGGCAATAGGACCTCTATTAGTCAAGGACACTTGCTCAGTACACTTTCTGTATTATGTTATGTCTCTTTAATGATGCTAATAAATGCTTATTAATTATACAGTATTACTTTCTCCTGATGCATTTTCAATCCCGATAGAGCAAATTGTAACATATCTTGGCTTTTCTAGTTTATGAAATATAGTGTATTTAAATTCACACTTTAATCACGACTATTCCATTATACTGTTATAACCTTTAATACCCATGAATAATTTGTCTGTATAGGTTTGTGGGCTCATAGTTTAACTGTCCAGGATTACCAGGATTTAATAGATCGAGGTTGGAGAAGAAGTGGCTGCTATTGTTACAAACCTACAATGCATCGGACTTGTTGTCCAATGTATACAATCAAGTATGTAAATTTAAAAAAGCTTCAGATAAGTGTAGTTAATGAGTGATGAGATATGTGACATTCATAATTGTTTTGATCAGGTAAGGACCCTAGACAGCAATACTTAAAACCTAGATGCAGTATACAATACGGCAGCGTGCCAGATTCACATTAACTCAATTAATTAGAATTAATAATTGAATTATTCTGCTGATCTACTGTTTAAATGCTACTTATATTAAGTAGATTATTTAGTATCCTAAGCTTTTTTTAAGACTTGAGAAAGAAAGTATGTTAAAGTAACAACAAATTACATAAGTTTATTGACATAAATTAACTTATGGAGCTTTAATGATACAAATTTTAATAATTTTGTATGTTATTTAAAAAAATAAAAATTTCATTTGGTATCTCATATAATTATTATTACTCAACATAATCGATTCATTCACTCATTTTAGCGAATTTCCCGTAGGGAAGAAGCTATTACCGTAGGTCTCATGGCAAGACTTAAGCCAGGGACCATGTTATTTTTTTGTCTTTAGGTGCCCAGAGACCAAAAACAATAGTCGTTAAAATTTATATATAACACGATAACTCTTGTAAAAATGGTCCAATCGAGATCAAATTTGGTAGAGACGTGTATTCTTATATGTGCTCGGACGAGTTCCTGATCCAGGCTTATCGAAACAGGTAGTTTGAGAGGGTTTTGTACCCTAAAATTGGGTTTTTTGTGTTTCTTCCATGTATTTTTTAAAATTTTAAAATTTTATCTTTTACTATTCCTTTAATATAGTTCCTTAAAGTTTTTCTTTATCTCTAACGGTTACCGAGATATTAAAAAATCTAAACACAGTACTGTACATTGTATTTAGGGGCTCCAATGCTAATTTTATGGAGGATAAGAAAAAAATAAAATTTCTCTTATAAATCGATAGTTTTGGATGAATCTTTGTATTTAGTTTCATGTGGTTGAGATCCATACATTTATGCTAAAAAATCATAGTTTATGTGTTCCTCACAGCAGCAAACCTGCATACTCTTTCCCATGTTAATCTTATGGCAAATAGGCAAACTCCTTTATTTATGTCGAGATAATGATATATGGTCAGATTAAAAATAGTTAATGGTAAAAATGCCTACTTTTACTGCTCCTCAACGCAGCAAACCTGCATACTCTTTCCCATGTTAATGTTACAGAGAATAGGCAATAACTCTAACTTATCAACAGGTATTGATTGATCAATCTTGTCACATACTTGTACTATTATTGCCATATTATTGATTTGGAAATTCGCTGAGTACGTAGGTCTGCTGTGACGGGGGTATTTAATGTTGTGAGCAAGTTAAATATAATAAGTGAATTTGAATGATATATGTTACAGCAATACTATCTTATCATAGTGGGTTTTAAAATTCTGTTTTAGGTGTTCAGCTCTAGATTTTACATTGTCTAAATCTCAAAAAAAGAAGTTAAAAAGATTTCAAAACTTTTTGGCAAATGGTAGAAGAAAAAGCTCAGCTCAAGATGATGACAATAATGAATCAACGTCTGATGCAGAATCAACTGGTCAGTAAGTGATGCCTACTACCAAAAAACCATTTTTGATTGGCTTGAAGAGCATCTAAAATATTATTATCTAACTAATTTGGTATGCAGCTGTGTGAAATTATATTATATATAGGCCTATATATAAAACAGTCATGTTAGTTACACCATTTACAACTCGAGAACGGCTGGACCGATTTTGATAATCTTTGATTTTTTGGTTTCGTCTCTGCTAGAAGTAGGCTATAGGCATATTCAGTTTCGTATTTAACCTTAGGGCTAAGCCCCACTGGCCTGTTAAGTTTCTATATGTTTTATAAGCTTATGAGGAAAAGATTATATCAATAACGTGAATATTTTATTAATGGCTGATTTTGCGATGCTTTATTTTCACCAGTTGACAACTAACGTTATTGTGTGTCATATTCAGCGAATGTTTATTGTTTTAAAAAAATGTATAGAGTACTGGTTTGTTCGTTTGTTCCACTGTAATCATAAGTTGTTTTTTTTGTTCGAATGGAATTAATGAATGTTAGATTACGTATTACTATCAACAATGCCACGATTCTGAAAATCTCTCCTATAAAAGCTATTGCAGTTAGGTTTGGTTTGGGTTTAGGTTGGATTGGATAATTGTGAATCAATTCACTTAGATTTATTTGTTTTGTGGGAATGTTATTAATACGTTAGCTGCGGCGCCCGAAACCCCCTTTTCTTGTGCAGAGCAGCCAGTCTAGCTTAAAATTAACCAACAGGAAATGCCAGGTAACCCATAAAGAAATAGATTAATAAAGCTGATCATAGTTCTCTCAGATCCCAACAGGTGGCAACACAAGCTACATCGCCAGTACCACCATCTTGATTTCAACCTAAATGTCCCCATATGCATCCTATTGGTCGGCTCCGCACGTCCGGACCAGTGCTCCTCGGATCTGAGTGGTCCACTCGCAACATGTTAATATGTCTTATCATTTCAGTGTTGTTACCTATGCCGCAACCCAGAATATTTAAACTTTCACAACAAAGCCGTAATGCTATTCAATTTCAGAACATGGCCAATCTTATTGCCAAGTTAACCCATGGCCAAGTTAACCCATATTTACTGGCAGGCTTTAGGAAGTTCGCCGGGTGAGCTAGTTCAGTATAAATAATTTAAAACTCAACATTCAAAAACTTAATGTTTCCTAAAATCTATAGGCCTTTTGAGCTGGTACAACAATTTAAAATGATGAAAATACTGAAGCTATTGAATCTGTCTTTGTAAAGTCACCCCAGTGTCTCTCACATGTTTTAAGGGTTCATGCTTACAAAGTAATAAGGGCTTTTACTGAATATTTTTCACCTGCTAAGTCAAGACATTCTTTCCTCATTTATAGATAACTTTCCAGAACAACACCAAAATATACATGTCAAACTTATTTCAAAGATAAATGAAGATAATTGATTAACGAAACCATAATAATATGTCCTAAAATACTAAATACTTTCGCATTACTGAAATATTGTAAAAATCAACAAACTCCTAACCAAAAAATGTTGTGTGGTCACAGTTTAACAAGTCCGAGTCTGAACTTTTTTAACCCCAGCTGTCCTTTACCATTAGCTTAGGCCTAGGACTAATTAATTAAAGACAGTGAGGTGCCAAAGCTACATTAGTCACATAGTCAGATGCTTTGTCCACTCACGATCCTCCGCCATTGGTTTTGAACTAGTCATATTTGTCTTTAAAAGGCGTGTTGCCCTGAGCCTATTACACTTATATTTTATCTTGATTTTAACATTCCCCTCCTTATTACTCTTATGTAGAGGATTTTAAGTTGATTATTGATCATTCACAAATGTATTAAACTCCCATATTTATAAATATGCTTTGATATGAAATCTTACATTCTGGTTATAGTCATTGTACATACTGTTTACTAAAACCACTCATAAGATAACTTTACAGGAGATTTAATGTGTTTCGAAAGTGGATTTTTACATCATCAGCACACAGATAATTAATTTAGATAAAGCTTCCTCAAAACAAATTAGATATTAAAACCCCTGATTTAAATAGCGGACTGATGATATGTATTTAAAACAGTTGTTGTGTTAATCAATTTTAATCATGCATCTAAAATTGACTTTCATTACATAAAGTTAGTGTAATGTGGTTGATGCTTCAATTAAAGTTATGTACTATGGTGTTTGGCCACTTTAACTTATTTAGTATTTTACTCACATTTCCCCTACTTTTTCATGATGCTTTTATTCAATGTTTGATTCTTCTCAGATGAAGCCTTGCAAGGTTTCGGGATCAGTGATTTCCCAGATCTTAAGGATAAAGCCCAGTCAAATGCTACCAGTGCTGTCTTGGCTTCTGTTGAACCTGACCTCCAAGATAGGTTATCAGGTAAGAAACTTACTGTAAATTGTAAGAACAGACCATTGTAAAGGCATGATTTGTTAAAAGCTTCCTTTTTTAAATTATACAAAAAAAGCTACTCATAGAAGCATTGGGACTAAGATTTATGGGTTTTTTATTCTTTATAACAAATTTATTTTGTTTGCTCCATTTTCAAGGTTTGCACAATACTTCTACAAAAGGGAACTCGCTGCAATATTAAGACCTGTAATTAACATAATATGTGCAAATTACCAATGAAGGGTATTGGCCTTGGATGCTGTTCATCTTCTCTAGGCCAGCTGATCTCTTATGTTGCAATGTTAACATTTGGCTGACAAGAAATGTTTAAAATTATTGGAAAATGTGTTTCAAAATTTATTTTATTTTATGCTTTAAAAAATTATTCTAGCAATATAAGTAAGTTAGGGCCCAAGTTTTGGAAATACAGGGTTATTTATTTTTCATTTAAAACTAACTCTTATGCAATACGGTTTCGTACAAGTCTCAAGACAATGTCTCGATGAATGTCAATTTCAAAAACTTATACTGTGTTCCCATTTAAAAGATGGGAAGTATTCTTTGCAAGTATTGTAAAAACTTAAGTACCGGTACTCATGATATTTAGAGTGCCGAAGAAGGTACATTTCAAATTTCAAAACCGACCCTTGCAGCCAATCTTCCGTTATTACAAATTACTTGCACACACCTGAACACTCACCAATAAACATGAAAGTTCTCATTTCACCTGTCCAATAATTACAGTAATTTTTATTCCATTTTGAATTGTTGGTTTTTTAATAGTTATATTTATTAATTTTTAAAAGTATATTCTGTATTTTAAACGACTCTTCAAAACAGAATACTGCTGCTAATGATTATGGAAGCTGAACGATTTATTAATAGCTTTTGTTATTTATTTATTTTTTAACACTCTAGAGCCGTCACCCGACCCTAGTCGGGCTAGCTTGTTTGAAAGTACGAGTATAAATAGTGATGACGATGAAACTTACAGATTAGGCCTACTTACACTAATCTTTTACAAATATCAAACAACAAATATTTCATGTTTCTTTTTATTCTTTCTGTTGCACTATGTGTCCTTGAATGTTAAAAGATATATCATACAAAGGCCAATAACTGTACATATGAACCTCTGTAGCTATTTATATTTTCATAAATTTGTCCTTAATTTATATAGGCCATATATGCCATGCCAAAATTACAATTTTTTAATAAATGACAAATATTTTATGTTTCTTTCATGGGAGTTTCTTTCTATTTCCACATACATGTAATATTTTTATGTTATATTAAATTTTTTTCTAAAAATCATTTTTGTTTTATTACCCTGAAACCCCCAGGCCCCAGTATTAAGCCGTGTCCAGGCTCCAAAGTGTTTAGTGAAACAAAATTGTTCAAATCAAGCATAATGGATTTGGATTTCTACCACGATTTTAAGTAAAAAAAGTTTCACAATATTTCGAGATCTGGAATCTGAATCGCCTGACGACAGGATCAGATTCCAGATTTCGAAACGTTGTGAAACTTTTTTTGGAAAATATTCATAATAAAATATTAAATAACATGAATCCATTATCACCAATAATGATTTTTAAACAAAGAATATATGTAATGTTTAAGTGAATGAAGATGGAAGTAATAGAACTGTTTCGAGTGGTCAAGATTCTCAAGAAAAACCTGTGACTGGTGAAACTGCAATTTTTGCCTCATCGAGTAATTCAAAAGTTCAATCTGATGTAAATGTAGGTACTGATATTGAAGCACAAGAGAAGAAAGAGACAACATTTTCAAAACCGCTACCAAAAAAAGGGGCAAGGCCAGGTAAAATTAGATTAAACTGTGAGATTGGTAATTTTTTTAAGGTAACAAAATAAATGTAAATAACTAAAGTAAAATATCCTATATATGAATGGTTAAGACGTTTTAAAATGAAGATATAAACAAAATTCTAAGCACTATTGTAACTGTTAAGTTAACGCTCAGTAGGAAAAATTAAATTTCTATAAGTATCTTTGCTCTATGTACATGATCAGAAGTGTGCTGGGGAATTTTCCTGAAAATGTTGATTAAAATATAAAATGACCTACAACTGAGAGAGACAGGGTGAAAAAGGATAGAAAATAAAGGTTCTTGGCCCATTTTCTCAATATGTTCATTGTTTATGATTTTACCTGTTTTATTATAGTATTTTTCTCAATCAGTTTCTTGAATTGTTTTATCTAATTACTAAGATTTTCCAAATTTTTTAAATCTGGTTGTCTTTAACACAGGCATTTTCTTCTTTAACCCATTGAGGTAGAAGTTCAATAGAACTTGGACATTGCTTCAAGTAGCAATAAAAATGACCCATTTTGTAGAGTTTTGAGGAAGGTTACATAAAATTGCTTGTGTAAAAGATAATTTTTTTATTTGCTGGTAACGTATGAGGGTACAATATTACTTTATTTTTATTTTCCAAAAACGATTTTTATTAAATGTAAAAATGTTTAAAGTAAAAAAAGTATTTTTCAAAGTAAAAGCTATATTTTGATTGAAATATTCTTTGAAACCACTTGAATCATATATTTTCTTCACCCTTAAAGTGCTACTGAAAATCACGGTCCCTGCTCATTTAGTGTAAAAAAATCAAACTAGTATTTTTCCAATGTTCTTTTTTGATTTAGGTAGCTTGAATGAAGTATAAAACAGAAATTTGCCTCACTTTTAATAATTGAAAATCTTCAATGACTAAAAATTAAGGACTATTTTTAGGTATTGCAAAAAGTATTTTTTTTGTCTGGATAAGCCA
This sequence comes from Nephotettix cincticeps, assembly GCA_023375725.1. Taxonomy (NCBI): domain Eukaryota; kingdom Metazoa; phylum Arthropoda; class Insecta; order Hemiptera; family Cicadellidae; genus Nephotettix; species Nephotettix cincticeps. The sequence continues at coordinate 21,340,607 of CM041790.1, read as the reverse complement.
TTTTAGTTAATAATAATTAGTTAATAAATTCTATTCAATGAAAACATTCACACAATATACACTATTTACTGCTAAAACACAATGAAAATAAACACATATCAATAAAAATGTATAAGGTAAGCGAAAGTGAAAACAGCTGCAATTTATTGCTTTGACTATTGTCTGAAAAATCAAAACAATGTGTAATAACAACTCAACAGGTTGACCAAAGGAGCAAAACAATATTATAAATGTTTTCTAAAGGACATAGCAACAATATCTAGGCTATCGGGTAAAGTTTGAACTATATGGAGAAGTACTATGTATTTACCGATCACATGTCGTACTTGTGGCCTGACATTCAGTATGTGTTTGGTGTCACAAGTCCAACTCGTGTGTCTACTCCAATGGATTAACTCCTTAATTCTTTTTTTCCGACATATATTGTTAGCCAAAAAGTGCTAAAAAAGGGCCTAAAAGTGTTGTTAATTGTTGCAGTATATTGATGTAGTTCCTTAGTTCACTGCTAGAATGCGTCAGCATTTATTTATGAACTATTTCCTTATTCCTTTGTGCTTGTAAACGTCGTTATAGATGACGCGAAAGCGAAGTTTCATCTCGTGACTGGCGAGGTTCATTATCATTATATTTGTTTATTATTTTTATGAAGGGTTAGATTATTTACGGTTAGGCCTTTATGAACTGCCAACAATTAGTTTTATCAGTGCTTTATAGTTTATTTTCTCTTTATAATTTATCCCTAAAGTAGGCTTATTATCATACATTGGTTTAAGATAAAGATTATCTACTTAAGAATAGGATTATTGAATAGTTTTTTCTAACAAGAATTTCAAATTAAAAAAATGTACACTATTGGTTCAGTTACGGTGAAAAAAGAAACCGTTAAGGTGTTACTTGTGATGCTGGAAAAAGAAAGTTATTTAACATTTTCATAGTTTCTGAGGTTAGTGCCCTGTGATGGCGATAACCACATATTTTAAACATGTTATAGAGTTTGATTTATGATTGATCTAGTAAGAATTTGTCAAAAACACTTGGATGCCGATGTTTTGTTTGAAAATTATTTATATGTTGAGGTACATTTGTATCATGAATTGAAATGCCAAGTGCATTGTATAGGATACAATATGTTACATAGAAACACGTACATGTTTTAACTTTGATACTACCATAGAAAGTTGAAATAAAATATAAAATCAACCCATTATCGAGATTTTAGAAAAAAGTCTTAGTCACGCTAATTACTGTTCAATCTGTAGGTGATGGTATGGACCCAAATCGACCAATTTGTAAGAAAGCTAAACTATTGCGTAAAGAGAGAAAGGAGAAGAAATTAGCTCAGCTGGGTACTCTGCCATCTGAAGCACAAAAGAATAAATCAGCCCCCACTGCCAAGACCCTTGAGGATTTCCTTAATGAGCCATTACCAGAAAACCCTGCTCATAGATTAGAGGTGAATGTGAATTTTATAGATGCTTATTTATATAAAATAATGTTCAAAATCAAAATTATCCTTATTTACACTACCAATTGATAGATAGTGCTTTCTTTTTGTTGTTTTTCTGATGAAGTAAAGTAAATTTCCAATTACATAGGTCCTCGTTAGTCTTTAAAGTTGTATTTTATTTTATGGTAGTTCCAATCGGATTACTATTAATAACCTATTAAACTATTATGGATAACCGGATAAACTATTATGACCAACTCCCTATTATCGTGTAATTGTCAGGCTCAAGAGCCATGGGTAATCCATTATAACAAAATGCTCAATAAATTTAGAATTGATAAGATAGTAGTAATTAATTCAACGTTGTCTCTATTTCATTAACTTTTGATTAACTTTACTAAATCCATCACTTATGTAATCTTGGTTTCAAAGCTTGTTAATTTAGGTTTAAGGTGTCTTTAAACTTAAGAAAAATTAAAACTTTCCGTAAAGATTTTATTACTCTTTTAAGTAAGTACCCCCATTGCAGCAGACCTGCATACTCAGTGAATTTACAAATTAATACCATTAAAGTAAAAAAAAGTATATAATAAGTAACTTCCTGACTAGCATTATACATGTTGGTTTTACTATAGGATGAAGTAAAAAGACGACAAGAGATGATTACAACTAATGCAATATTTCTAAACGGAATACACGTATTAGAGTGTGTGTTGATTAACTAAAATTTATTTTTGTTTTTATTTAATTTATAAAACTGTCATTTAATATATTTGGTTTAGATTGATGTTCAATTTCATTATTGTGGAAGAAAAGTCTGTCTGCGCCCTTTCCTGTTTGAACAATGAAGCCCCCGCACAAGAGTTAAAAAAAATCTGCCGCCTTAGAACGTAGCCAACCTGTCACAGCGTTTTGAAGCTCTTCATCACTAGCGAGAACCTCTTGAGTTGCAAATCACTGTTTCATGTGCGGGAAAAGATGGAAATCACTGGGAGCCAAGTCTGGGCTGTAGAGGCGGGGTGGTCAAAAACGTCCCATTTGAATTTTTTCAAAAGTTCAGTGTTTCTTTGAGCTGTGAGAGGGCGGTTGTTGTCATGGACAAACACAACACCACTCCGGTCTTCAATGTGCTCCGATTAAAAAAAAACCTATTGATGGTACACCTTCGCTCATTTTATTTGGACCATACACTGCTCTCAATTCATGATGAATTCCAGTTGTTGTGTAGCTTTTTGATCACAAAAATCATGTAACACCACACATTTCACACTTGACGGGATTTTCTATTGGGGTGCTCATGTTTTTAGGTTATAACTCAGGAATGCTTGATCGTACGTTGCACAGCTAGAACCATACTGAACGGCTGTGCTCACCGATATGAGGAAGGCAGCGCTACCACCACTACTTATCACTCCAAGCTCAAACGTTCGTTACTCTGTTAACTGCCCTCAATTAGTGATTCCATATGCAGTCCAGTTGACCCACCAAATTAGCTGAGAAAATGAAAAAAAAACTTTAGGTCTAATATCATTGTTATTTGTCATTTGACGACGCTTGCTGAATTTCAAAGGATAAAATTATAATTTTTTCGTGTTCTAGGGTATTAATTAAATCAAACCACTTATGGTACCTTTGTGTTATTTTTAATTTCTAATTCTAACCTATACTGTTTATTATGTTCCTGTTGCATATTTTTAACATAGATTTTTATAGATAAGGTTGGTGCGGTCTTACCCTGCCAGCAATGAGTTCAAAACAACTTTCAAAGCTGCCTTTGCTGTTTACCAACGTTACCAAAGGACCATTCACAATGATCCCATTGAGAAAGTTAATGAGAAACAGTTTACCAGATTCCTTGTCAACTCCCCTCTGCAGGTAGGCAGTAAATGGAAAGCTTTAACATGGACCAGACAGACAAATAATTTCCATTGGGGTTTCAATTTCAGATCCATCAAAAAGAATATATTTTTAAAGTATTACTTAATGTTAAGGTTCCTTTGTAAAGGTCAATTGTATGTGTGATTTTACTTCCACGATTCAATTAATTGATTGTGTTTATTAGTGTGTTTCCAATTAGTAAAGTTTCAATACAATTTTGTTGTCAGATAAAACTGGTGAGATGCAAGTCTTCAGAAATGAATGAAACACTTGATATAAGCTGGGCTCTTTTTGCCAAATACCAAATGGCAATTCACAATGAGAAACCGAATGATTGTGACATGGCCTCTTATGCTGACTTTTTGGTTGAAACCCCATTGAAGGTATGTTTGTTTGTCTGGCCTAGCACCTTATTGTAACATTTCAACAACTTTCCTCAAACTGATAATATTTATAGAGGAGAATATTATTGTTTTAATATCCCTTATTATACTTTATTTCAAAGGATGATCAAATTAATATTGTTATACATCACTAGTTTTGTATGATAGGGGTGTGATGTAAAACTAATTTTGTAGTAAATTTGAGATAGTCTTGAGGAAATGTAAATTCTTCCTTGATGAGAATACTGCCACAGGAACTGTATCAAACAAGTGAAGAATTGAGAAATATTTAGGACACAGTACTTCGACACAGAATGAGCACAACTTTGAACATTATTCAAAGTTGTCAAATTTGGCAAGACTTGATGTAATTGCTCAAAACCAGAGAATGAAAATGTGATTACGAAAAATAGTCCGTTATATCAAACTAATGAAATTTAAATTTGATTGTATACGTAGACGATCAAAATGAAGTAGTATATTATTTTTGCTGCAAATACTGCCGCAAAATAAGATGATTGAGGTTTATTACCAAATATTAGATCAACGATTCAAGGTTTTTCGTAGCTGAAATGATATTTTATGCGTAATAATATCAAACCGCAATCTGATACTCGGTGCAACTATCGATAACGCTATGCTTTATATTTCAAAATACAATATCATGTTGTACTGTGCAGTTGGTTACTTAAAAACGTATTTGAAGATTGGAATCGTCATACCACATCCTCTGACTGTCCAATGACGTTCGTACATTCAAGAAATTAAAACAATAAATCTTTATTGTCATTAAGTACCTATAACTTTGTCTATTGTAATACGTTTACAATAGACAAAGTCATTAGGTATTCACTATGCAGTTTAAAAACGGAGAAATTCAGAAAACTAAACTTAGATGAATTAAAACAGGTCAGAATTTATTATTGAATCATAATTCAAATAAACAAACAATATAAACCTTATATAACTAGCATGTTACGTAGACTGCTTGGTACCATTTTCAAGTAATAAAAAACCAGAACAATGAAAAAATTCCTCAGTCGAATAAAATGAACGACTTATTAACCATTTTGATTTGTATTTGTCAAAGTTTTCCTATTTTCTTTAGGATCCTGGAAGCTTATTAAAAAGTTTTATTTGTAAAAATTTGTAGCTTATGATCAATGTTGTTATCCTAGTTTGTGGAATCCGTAGGTCCTCCGAACATCTGGTTATATACCCATAAATTGAGTTGCAAGGAACAAATTTATTTAAATTTTCTTTAACATAAATTAAATTTTGATAAATAAAAATACTAGGAAGAGTCAATTTCATTTTCAATAAAAAAAAGCCTACAATTAACCAAATTTGGGATTTGAAACATAACTCTGAGAGCTTTAAGATTCCAATAAGATGAAACCTGTAATCTCGTTATCTGCAACTAAATATTTTCAAATGTAAACCCCTATCTTGTTTTCAAGGAAATAATAAAAGAAATCAAATGGTGCAAACTAGAGGCCTCTACGTTGCCCCTAACAAAAACTACAGCCATTTCAATAGAAGGACTCTTTAAAAATCCTCATCTTTCCTAACGTCGTGGAAATAATGACAAGGCTCATTTAACAGAACAAAGATTAAGATAGACAATAATAAACTTATTCTAAATAAATTTTACCTGTTTTAATGTAGCAGGTGCTCAAACTGTTTACCTTCGGTTGTTTGACAGCGTGCTAACCGTGTGTATAAAAAGCTGAGACAGAGTTCAAGAAAGATTCCCAATGAATGGTGTGAGACAAACGCAAAATTCTCTCAGTTAAGTTCTCAACGTCAGTTGGCTCTGTTTTGTACACCAGGTATTTCAAGTAGCCCCAAAAGAAGTAATCAATCAAGTAATCAGAAAAGAAAACTTTAAGTGTTAATGGCTATCTAAGCTATGAACTGGTAAATTATAGATGGGAGGGGAGGACACGGGAGAAAGTCCAAAGTAAATTGTTGAAACTGATAATAAGAACCCGGGAAATCCTCCCACAGCACGTTGACTCAAGTAACTAACAGCAGGACAAGGAAATAAATAGGTTTATAATTGTAATCTATGTTCTGTCAAATAAGCCTTGTCATCATTTTCACGATGTTTAAAAAATGTGAGAATTTTAAAGATTACTTCTATTGAAATGGTTGTAATTTTTTAGGGGCAATGTAGAGATCTCTAGTTTGCACCATTTGATTTCTTTTTTTATTTCTTTGAAAATGAGGGGTCACAAGATGAGGGTTTAGATTTGAAAATATTTAGTTGCCCCCCTACCCCCCTTTGTAAAAGGGGGGCAAACTTTTCAACAACCTAAAAAAAGATAAATAAAAAAAGATATATAAGTTAAGGCCTAGGTTTCAAATTAAGTAAGTAAGTTTCGTGTAACCTTCTGGCCAAGGTCTGATGTTAGAGTTTTCAGGTCGCACTACTGCCTCTAACGTGACCTAACGACTACTTATGTAGCCGGGACCAACGGCTTAACGTGCCTTCCGAAGCACGGTGGCAGTCTGAGAAATTAAATTTCATGTGTCATGACCGGGAATTGAACCCGGGTTTTTTGGGTGGTAGGCCAGTACTCTACCCACTCAGCTATGACTGCCACAAATTGATATCTCAGACCTTTCAAATTAAATCCAGCTGTGCCAGGACATCAAACTCAGTCTGTAGTGTCCATTTGTGAAAATATTTTCATTTAGAATGCGTATTTATTGTTTTTTTGACTCGTTTATAAGAACTACTTTCATTATAGTTTTTTGGATAGTTCAAAATTTTAGCTGATAGATTAGAACTATCCATTGTCCTTAGATTAGAAGTCCATCGTACAGTACTGGTAAACGGTTATATTTCATACATTCTATATAGTACAATATTTCAATACTAACGATAACACTTAAGTCCACTAAGTGTCTTAACTATTAAAGGCATTGCATGTATTATGTATAAGTATGTGACCATGCCTCAACGGTGCCTCGCTGTCTTGAATACACCGCACAGGCACTAGGCCTATTGGTGATGGGCGGTTGAGGTTAAAAATACCCCCGTCGCAGCAGACCTGCGTACTCAGCGAATTTCATAATCAATAACATAATAATAATAATATATGACTAGTTTGATCATTATCTGTCAATAAATATGAGTATTATTTGCCTACTCTCTGTTGATTAACATGGGAAAGAGTATACAGGTTTGCTGCTGTGAGGAACGCTGAAAGTAGGTGTTTCTAGCGTAAAAAATTAATTTTTTGAGCATTTATATCAACTTTCATCAACATCTGTCCATAAAGGAGTTTGTCTAATTCCTATATGATTAATATGGGAAAAGAGTATGCAGGTTTGCTGCCATGATAAACACATAAACTATGATTTTTAAGCATAAAAGGATAGATCTCAATCACATGAAGCTAAATATCAAGTTTCATAAAAAAATATTGATTAATATGGGAAATATTAATTTTTCCCTATCCTCCATAAGATTAACATTGGAGCCCCCCAATACAACGTACTGTGTTTAGATTTTTTAATACCTCGGTAACCGTTGGAGATAGAGAAAAACTTTAAGGAGCTTAATTGTGTAGTTTTTTAAGCTGATTCCAATGGTGAAATATAAAATTAGAAATTTTTTAAAATTACACGTGAAAAACGCAAAAACCCCCATTTTGGGGTACACAACCCCCCCAAACTACCCGTTACCATTGACCGATATGTCTGGTTTACGAACTCGTCCGAGCATTTGTAGGAATACACGTCTCTACCAAATTTGGTCTTGATCGGACCATTTTTACGAGAGTTATCGTGTTAACAGACACATATATATATACATATATACATATATATATATACATATATATATATATATATATATATAAAAATTTTAACGACTATTGTTTTTGGACTCTGGGCACCTAAAGACGAAAAAATAACATGGTCCCGGGCTTAAGTCTTACCATGAGACCTACGGTAATAGCTTCTTCCCTATGGGAAATTCGCTAAAAAAAAAAAAAAAAAAAGTCTTACTGCTTTATTAAGTATAGCATAAGTAGCAACCCCAACCATAACCTGGTCCGTTATAACAATTGCCGGTACATGTTTCCAGCCGTGGATGCCCAGTGATGGCCCACCCCAAGGTTATGGCTCGTTCCACCAGCAGTACTGGCTGGACGGTAGACTCATCGCTGTCGGTGTTCTCGACATTCTGCCATACTGTGTGTCTTCCGTCTACTTCTTTTATGATCCAGAATTTCACTTTCTCGTCCTTGGCACTTATGGTTCACTCAGGTAAATATCTCCATTTACTATCACTGTAGAAAATACATCTATAATTTATAATAAATAAAAAACCTACGGTATTTACAATGTATGTCTAGAAAAAATGGCTCTAAAAATGAATAAAATTCTCGGACAAATTTTTTTTATGATTAATTTTTTCAAAAGTTTGGATCGCAAACGTTCTAAATTTATGTTTTATATTGTGGGTGTATTGGTAGTTAATAATATTTTCAAAAATTTCATCAATGATTTATTAATTAACATAAAATCTTCCCATAGGGAAAAAATTAAAATATCAATGTGTAATTACTGAAAAATCTGTCTTGTTGCCAAAATATAAGTGAGCTTATCAGGGAATTTAACTACTCAAAGATTTTGAGTACTTGTACACCCCTATTAGATAGTAACAGGATAGATATTCTTTCTATTAAAAAACAGTGACCTCCTGTCATACACTACAGAACGCTTCACGACTATCTTTATTAAGAACGTTATCTGGTGTTGCAGGGAGATAGCATTCTGTCGGTCCCTGCATCACTCAGTTCCTAGTCTCAAATACTACTACATGGGCTTCTATATCCACTCGTGCCCCAAGATGAGGTACAAGGGAGCGTATTTCCCTTCCTTCCTTCTGTGTCCAGAGGTCTACACATGGCATCCGTTGGAGTACTGCATTCCCCTTCTTGAGAAAAATAAATACTCAAGGTGAGTTGCAGAAAAAATTCTTGAGTTATTGGTCTCAGCCAGGTATTTCCGAATAGGAAAGAATCATGTAAGGGAAAGTGTAATCGGTCAATTAGTCCATTATAACCTCAACCCTTGTGATCCTGTAATAAAGAAAAATGTAGGAGAGGCGAAATAATGAGACCGCCGGCCACCTTATTCTCTACCTGGGTGTAATATCACAGGATGTACACTTGTGTTCACCAACTTGTGTTGTCGCATTTGTAATATCTGGATGGCCGGCAATCACATATAGAAATGAAGAAATTCACTATAAATTTTTAATTATTTAATTATTAACACAAAATATTAAACTCATAAATTTATTTACATTAATTTCTAAAGTAAAAAGAATTTATGATACCAATAAATTATAAGGACTAAGTTAAGTTATAATTTCAAACTATTTTCAAATGAGAAAGAGGAGGCGAGAGACTGAGGGCACGTCCTGCCCCAGAGGGGCGAGAAAATTAGGTCGAGCTTGAATATGACACGTGAATGATCCTAAGATCCGCCGCTTCGGAGTGGCAGCGCTAGGTTCCACCCTGTCAGGTTTCGTACTCAAACGGCCAAAGGGTGGAACTACCCTTCCTAGTATCGCCAATCAGTTTTGATTAGTACTGTTCACCTATATTTACTTTATAGATGCCATACACAAATCTGTAGTCTACGTAAGCAGGCAAAGCACAGGTAAAGAGGCCACCACTTTTATTCATATAAAAAAACCTAAACTTGGCTCCTTTGGTTGGTAAAGAAATAACATCTCTCAATGATAAAAACAAACAAGATTGGTTAGATGAGTATTCCTTACTACATGGAGAGGACCCCTGGAGCCATGTTCTTCAAAGTCTTCCTTAGTCCTTGTTTCAGACAAAAAGTGTTGATCTTGATTGGCTTTAGTTTATGGATTACTGAGAAGCCTAAGTAATACAAAAAATTGTCTAAGAGAAGCAATGCTAAACAGCTCTATATGAAGGGTACCCAAAAGTAACCGAAATTATGCTGCCGAACGCATGGCCTGTGTAGTACCTATGTCTGCCGCTACATGTGCGTAGCGCATCTCATTTGGAGCTCAGTGCTGTCCTTCACGGGTTTTGTCATAGGTACTACACAGGCCACGTCTTTGGTAGCGTAATTCCGGTTACTTTTGGGTACTCCCTTGTATTAGCTTCTTTTGCAATGAAGGTATTTTGTAACTGGTATACTATTAGGCATTGAACTATTAGGAATGGGAGTATAGCACTACTGAGAGGATATTTAGACATTAATTTATTAGAAATAAAAAATAAAACATATTTTTTATTCCTTTTTTTCATAGCTGTTACTTTTTCAGTGAGATAGAATAATTGTACATTGTTTAGTTGACTTGGTTTTATTTTTTAGATGTATTAACCTTTGACGGATCTTGCCCATCATGCCATTCAGTCATGCTGTCAGTTACATAAATACTGTCATCCATTTTTTTGTTGCTCTCAGTCAACTAAACTGACGTCAGTAATATTCGGTACTTTTATAATGACTACTCAGTATTCGATTTGATTATAAATCAATCGCTGTTACTTCTATTGGTTGTAAAATTGACTTATTTATTGTATTTTTCATCGTATTACCAGCTTGTAAACTTTGTTTACATTTTAACTCAGTGAAATGGTTTGTCGTGAAGATGTATTTTTGTGTTCTTGTGGGTTCAGCTTACTCATTTTGTAAAAAAATATACTAAATGAAAGTGGAAGTGAAGAAGAGAATGTAGATGATTATCTGCAAGTGAAAGTGATGAGGCTACACTGAAAATTCAAAGGCAAAATTGGAAATTCAACAGCAACAACTTAGGCCTAGCATAGACAACTTATTTTTTTAAATCTTGTATTAGAATAGATATAAGATAAAATATAATTAATTATTTTTTAACCCATTTTATGATCAGTCGGTGAGATGATTTTTTAGATTGTAATGAAAATATTACAGCAGTTTTTGGGAGAAAATCTAAAAAAATCTTGTTACCCTAAAGGCCATGCCACACCGACATCCGCCACTACCGCCACGGGAGTACCGCACGCGGACGTTTTACCTCGAGCCAGTCCACACAAAAATTACCGCTACCACGCGGTAGCGGTATTTTTTTGGTGGTGGGGGGATCCAGCTCTCTGCTATAACTTCGAATTTTGGTCACTAGTGATTAAAATGTCGTCCGATATACCTTGGTTGAACCACGACTTGGTGAAAAATTGTGTTCCGTGGGTGGGCGACGACTCGAGTAGTGACGAGGAACTAATACTCTTAAACTCGATGGCTTGTAAGAGGTCCAAGTGGGTTCACCCCATAAATGAGAAGAGAGAGACGAATGGGGAGTTCCACTACCTTGTGGCAGATTTGGAACTGGACGAAGAAAGGTTCAAACCTACTTCAGGCTAAATTCAGAACAGTTTAGTTAAGTGTTGTCACTAGTCGGAGAACATATTAAGACAAATGATACCAACTACAGGAAAGCAATAACCGCAAAGGACAGATTGGCTGATTGGGTCAGAAGCTCCTTTACGCATGCGCAAGACCAAACGTCTGCAGCGGTAGTCTGAAAAATTCGCTCAGCAAGCGGTACTGGCGGACACTACCGCACGCCCGCGGGCGTGCGGTAGCTCGGTGTGGCTTGGCCCATTTGATAACATGGTGAGCGATTTTTAAAAGTTCACGTCCGCCGCGGTAGCGAGCTCGGTGTGGCATGGCCTTAAGGTGTTAAAACTCTTATTAAGTTGGTAGTCAATGGGTTAATTAATATAACATTGAAACTATTCTTACAAGTTTTTTAACCAAAATACCGACTTTTACAGGTTTAATGAAGATCCAGATGCGAAGGATGTTGAACAAGTAGAACAAGAGAATGTGAATCTTGTTGCTGTTTTGTACCACAACAGAGCAATGACCTATCGCCAGTACGTGTCATGGAACCCGTCTCACAAGGACGCAGAGGATGTTGTTCAGTACTCCAACCTCGTAGGGAACAAGCTATCCAGGAAAATGCTGCTCTTGATGACTTAACATTTTCTTCCACATTCTTTTAAAAACACCCCTCTGTATGAAATTGATTTAAGCCCTAATATGTATTTGTATTCTGTTGCATAATCCTTTTTAACTTATTTAAAAAAATCAAATTTGATATATAACTGTATTTCATGAAATAATTGTGGACTATTTTAAAAATGTATCCCAAGAATCATTACTGCTATTGCTTCGATTGTGATAAATATTATGTGATTTTCCTTGTTTTAAATTATGTAAAATAAAGTTTAAATTTGAACAAAATCTGTGAGACTTCTTCATTTGTCTGTAAACTTATAATCAAAAAGAGTATTTTATTTTTCATCTAATTTTTTTAACATGTAAATTCTTAAATATCTTTAATCTTCTGGATCAAAATAATTCCTCAAATAAATTGTTAATTCTAAACAACTTTACTATTTTGAGAAGGTGTAATGAAAACCCCTTGTAAATTTTGGGTCAGATCTTTGTTTTTATACACTGTCATATGATACAAATATTTTCAAATTGTGATTACATTACATAAGGGGGAGGAGACAAGTCCCTATTCGCTTCAGCCAATTTGGCTTTTTGCGCACCCCCTTGAGTTAAGTGCTGTTAAAGAGTGGAAATATTTTAGATGAATTACCTGACGTTACTGAAATATAATTTATTGGTCCATATTTCTCTTTAATCACTTTTAAATCAATAAAATAATAATTGTGAATTAGTTACTTAGAAGAAACATAAAACTAAAATTACGTATACAAATGACCACACCGCGCTGAATGACAAGGGATGATACATCTTAGTGCATTTGTATCAACAACTGTATGGCTTGGTGCTTAGAAGTAAGCTTGGCACTTCAACTAACCCTTAAGTGAATATCAAAATGCTATGTACATCTACTGGCTCAATATCAAGTTAAGGTTTGATCAAACCATTTGAGCCATTTAATCTATAATATATAGCAATTAAAGCGACACCGTCTATAACCAAATCTGTTCTTTAACACTCATTTTTTAGAAACATTGTCATACTTTATTTGGGAGATAACAAACTTTAAAATCATTCCTTAATGAGAATATAGTGTACAACCTTTTTAAATGTAAATTTGAATCCAACTTAACTTACTTAATTTTGTGCGTACTGTTACAGGTGTAAGTTCTTGTATAAATTTTCACCCATTTCAGTGTTAGTTCTAGACTAAAGTTCCTTTTTAGCACTTTCAATACATAGTTAAATACATCACAGTATTAATATTCCTTTAAAACCTCATAAAAAGGAAGCATATCTAAAAGTGAGTACCAACTGCGTAGAAAAGTATACATTTTTACAAGTAAAATTAGGCTTGTCTTGTTCTTGAAGGCCTTGAGTCATCAACCAGGATGTGTGCAGATTCCAGTTTTCCTCTGAGGTGGAGTAAATCTTCTATTTAAAACAGGCCTTTGAACAATTTCCTCATTTTCAGTATCATCACAAGACTTGCCAACTGCTGAAAAATATACTACTCGTGAGTTTGAACTAAATATATTTATAAATTAATGTTTATATATTTCTTAAAAATTTAGTTAATTTTTAAAGTTAAATTGATAACCAAGCAAACGGTATCAGTGAACTATATTATTACCTTAAAATAAGATTAAAAATCTAGTGTTACAAAAAAAATAACTAACCACCCTTTAACAGTGATAATAACAAACAATTTAGTGTGGGTTATATTGAATTACCGTAAACAGGATACCAAATTTCATACGAAGTGGTTGTGAAATAAGCAAGAAATTGTTTTTTTCAGTATTCTCTATAAGTCAGTCTCTCTTTGGGCGCTCTTATTATGTTTACTACAAGCAGTAAATAGGTTTTCTCTGGAACCATTAGTCATAGATTAATAATTCAAACGAATTATTACACACACAAACTCGACTGAGGATTCGAACTCAAGCTTAGGAGACCGGTAATTTAGACCACACGGCCATCCGAACCCCTTAAAATATTATTATTTCACACAATTAATTCTAACACTCTAGTTTCTACACTTTATTTACTAAATTTGCTTATTGTTTGTTTTTTAATTTTCTTATCATAATACATCCTTAGTTCACATTTTTACAGCAACATATGTCATCTTCAATCAACCAGAGAAATTAATTTTGTGTATGAAAAGATGTCTGTGAGTTGCTGGATCTATCTATATTCTCCTGCAATGAATTAATCATAAAGCCAAATAGGTTATATTTTCCCATCCTAGAGAGCAAAAACTTGAATGATTGTACAACATAAGAATGATAGAACAGCATGAGAATGATTATATAATAAAATAACAATTATCATCGTTATGTTTATGCATTGAATACTTACTTATGACAGGATGGAATCTAATTGTCCTTGGCGTTCCTTCCTTATTAATACTTCCCACAGAGTTTGTAAATGATGGATTTTTATACCCTGTAAAATATTAAAAGTAAATAATCTTGAATCTATAAAACCTACTAAAGAATTTCTTTCAGGACGAAAAGAAATACTTTTCCTAAACAACTACATGTACTGCTTCAACCAATAAGAGTTGTGTTAGGGGAGCGTGCTGGTCTAAAGGTAGAGAACGGGGCTTTGAAGCCCATGGTCCCGGGTTCAAATCCCGCCAATCACCAATGGCTTTTCGCTATGTGATAATGCCGCAACCCACACAGGGGTGCGCAAAAAGCCGCTACGGCTGAAGTACCTTGGGAGTAATCCGCCCCTTTCAATAAAAAAAAAAGAAAAGAGTTGTGTTTTAGTAGAAAACATTTAGATCAACAGGGAATGTTGATATCCATATATTGAAGTTTTCTACAAGGAGTTGATTTGTTGCCATGTTGTAAGAAGTTTTTGACATTTTTATTTAGTTCGTACCGATGTTTGGGTTTGGATAAAGATAGCACCAACAAAAAATCGATTAATTGTCTACCTGACAAATAACAATTAATACTTTCTTGTTTACTTAAGTAGATTATGGAAGGGTAATCAAAAAATAATAATAATTGATTCACCTCTCCGACAACATTTTGGCATTTGGTATTATCAATACTAGTATTCAGAGTTAAGACTATCCCTTATCAAATAGTTACAATAACAATCCACTGACATAGATAACCTTCTACATATGTGAGTTCAACTTAACCATTCTTCACTCAATATATACCATTCTCATGTGCAAAGTCTGTGTTGTTGGAAACCATGTTGCTAGAAAGCGTGTTGGCACTGAATGAAGACGTTCTATTATGAGCCATCACTTGCTCCTTGGTGTTTTTCTCTGGGGTAAACACTACAATATACAACTTGGGCAGGAACAAGCAACCCAGCTGCACAAATCCACTGGAACAAAGATTACATTCTTCAGCATTTTTGACCTGGGGAATTGAACGTTCAAGGGGAAAAATTGTGTTTCTCATGCAGAACACTTGTTTCCATGAGTTTGTATTGTAAGATAAAATGTATGTTACTAGAGGCTTCAACCCTTGAAGTGGTAAAGTCGTAATTCACGACGCATTTACAAATTCAATAAGAAGTGGTAGATGGAGGCATCTGTCGTCAATTTTAGTGAACTCATCATCTTTGTGACTGTGTTGCCCTCTGGGGACAAGCAACCAAACCTGCTCACGAAGTGCACTAGACTGCCACCAGGCATGTCTTATTAGTTATTATAACCAAGTAAGCGCTTTCTACTCCTATGCACTGGTGGCTGAACTGGCTAAAGCGCTGACCTGACGAGCGTAACGTTCAAGCCATTTGGAAGTGCTAGGGTTCTAATCCCGACCATGAGCGATCTCAATTTGGCCGGTTTGGGTGGAAGTTGACGGCAGTTGTAGGCTTAATTGGGATTGCAGGGGACACCTGTTTTGCTTTTGTGGTTAGTGGCTATAAGGGGAGGGTATGTTAGATGTTTTTTTGTTTATACTTAATATTTCAATAAGATATTAGTATTTAAAGATTATTTTTTTGTTACAGTTAAAAGTAAAAAGCTTTCCACTTTTAGGGTTACATGTAGTGTGAGATGAGTTGAAGCAGACGGTTGTGGTTGTATTTGTGCTTAACACTACAAAAAATAAATTTCAAATACTTATAGTTATGTTTTGTCAAAATTAAAGTAACACATGTTTATATTCCTTCCCTGTGGGAAATAGGATAGATTATGGATATATCAAAAGGAATGTTTTCAGTTCTTCTAAACAGCTTTTCTTATTCTTATATATTGTAAATTCAATACAATAGCTCTGGTAGTTTCTATGGAAACCTTTTAAAAATCTTCAACATACAAATTGCCAACACCACCAGCGGTAAAACATGTAAAAAATACTTTATATGATACCCTTTATATATATGCCCTTTGTAAAGTCAGAAATTCATAATGGATTTGTAAGATACATCAAACAAAGCTATATATCAATGACTTTTAAATAGTTTCAATCATAACAGAAGGACAGTGGCATGTCCTTTAATCCAGCTACTTGGAAGTCACGAATTGTGGATAGTTGTGAGCAATGGCCGGTGTGTGTATTGTTATTTTTGTGGATTAATATCCACACTATTGAAATGAAAATGAAATGAAATGAAAAATTCTTTATTGTACATTAATCCGCAAATACCAACCTCATAGTTAAACCAGTTTGTAATTCAGAGGCAGTGGTTCGGACTACACATTAAACTGTTGATATGTCCCTTTGATATGCCATTGATTTTTGGGATAATAATTAATAGTTCTGTCGTTCTGTCTAAAGAACATGTCAGCCTTAATCAGTAACAAGAATAAAATATATTGTGCCACAATTATCTTACACTGATTTCTCATTTATACTTGGCTTAACTTACTAACATAGAATTTTACTTGATGTTCTATTGTTGAATGACTATACAATAAACCTTAACTAACTTAAAACTAACATACTTGTTTTCAAAGACTGTGAAACTGTTTGAATACTGTGAAAGAGTTATTTTGTAGTGGTAGGCTACAAAAAATACGTTAGGAGGAATTGAGATCTCATATATCACACATCACATATCTCATTGGTTTTATTATGATCAATTTTTTTGTATCCAACCACATTTAAAAGATACATAGATGAATGTGATTTAAACTGGTTCCTAAGTAAGGGGCACACTTTCTTCTTTGCAGTTATCCTGATGCCAAGTTGAAATTTTTGAAAATCATGAGTGAATATAAAATTTGCAGTAAAAAAAACTTAAATCCTTCTCTAAACACATACTTAAATTCCAGAGAAACTTTTATATTTATAAAAAACGTTTCCATATTTTCTGGAAATATAAATTAACTCATAAAGGCTAGACATTCCAAAATTTTATTCAATTAGTCATGAGTTAGCTCAATTAGTTTATCATTAGTTTACAATGCTTTCCCCCCAGGCAATTTTTATACTAATTAGTGTTACATGAGATGGCTGATTAAAGGACTCCTCCGCTCAACTATTGTTTCTGTATTGTAGAGTTGGATTACTTAATTCTCTCTCAAAACCTTAGTTGTAAGAGGTAAAGAAAGCCATTTCCTTAAAAAACTCTAGTTAGTAGTTTTTTAATTCAAAATTACTTATCCCTACAGAGAAGATTCTGTTACCTGAGAGATAAGGACATTGCAAGGGTGACTACCCTGATAGTGTAGCTGGTAGATGCAATGTACAAAGGCACAAATGCCAACCAAATGATGATAGCAGTGTAGTTGGTAAAACCTATGTGCCTCGCTTCATTAAACCCATCAGGACACTTGCGGGTGAGGAAGGCATACACCGTACACACAGCTGAAAATCAAGCAGGAAAATAAAATAAATGAGAAATATTGTTTAATATCAAAACTAGGTTTTTTTAAATCTTTGTTTGGGAATAATATTATTTTACATTATGGTAGTCTAATATGGTAGTAGGCTATATAGGAAGCAATAATATGGATGAAAGCTTTTACTATAGTAGGTAAAAGGGGGTTCAGAGTCAGAATTCAATTCTTTATTGGATCTCAAGCTATATCATTATCTGTGTTCTAATAAAATCTAAAAGGTTATGTGACTGAATCCTGATACAGGACCATACGAAATAGTAGATCATTTGTTAAAAAAAATACCACGAGTTTGAAATTAAATTTAATAACATTTTTAGATTAAATTAATAATTGAAACTAAAACTTTTTAATTACTGTTACCAACTAGAGAAACAAATTATTTTTTTTAAATAATTGTTGGTAATTTATTTTCTAAAAAACCTTAAACAGATAATACCGTAAAAATACCATCGTAAATAATAAAGTACTATTTATTCCATATTATTTGAAAAGCTGAGTATTTTACCTATGAGAACAAACGGGTAGGAGAGTCCGATTAGATAAGAGAAGTCGCCGAGACCGGAGCAAACACGGAGCCGACTGTCTCGAGTGGGGAATATATGGCTGACAAAGGGAGGGTCGTACATGAACCATCCGATGTTGATGAATATCTGCACCGATGTCAGGAGTGTTGTGATCAGTATCTGGGATTTAGGACTAATACACCTAGAAACAAATCATTTGATTCCACAATCCATAAAGAACTTTTTATTTCTTTGTTGCTTCAAATAAGAATAGTTTAGTTTTTAAAAGATTGTGAATAGGCCTACTGATACTAAAAGCCTTATTTATAACTTATAAATACACACTATATAATGAACATGATCTCCATTCAGTCATCTTAAAGTTCATAGAAAAAGCAGACTGTCTATTAAGACTATATAAAGTGCTGTATTGGATTTTAGCCCCATTAGAACAATGTTAATTTTGTGACAGCATTATTAGCCACATGGCATTTGTGAAAATATTTTGTTGAGTTTTCAAAATCATCTAGGAAAAGGAAAATAGTTAATTTTTGAATTAAAATTAATAATGAATAATAAATAATTATTTAATCATTATTAATGTATTACTAAGTAAGAGCACATATGACACATGTCCTCTGTAGTATTAACTAGATACAGAAGATATCAGAAATCAAAGAGGACATGAGAACACTACAAAATATAACACAATAGATAATGGAGGTACCCTAAAACATTCGGTGACAAAAATACCACATTAGCCCCAAAACAAACAAACAGAGATTGGGACAGATAGTTTTAGAGGCACAGAGAACAGTACAATAAGAAGGAATGAATTTATGAATTCATTCACAAATTATACAAATTATTTATTAAAAATAACTTGATCACGCTAAATAGCTTCAGAAAAATAATAAATTGTCTAATTAGTTTGAAGTAACGAAATTGAATGAGAATTATTGCAATATTGCCAAAAATATTAATAAAAAATTATAGTTTTTGAAACAGTGATATAATTGTACCTAGTTCTATGGAGGTTGCCCCCACTGTTGAAAATCCTGGCTATCCTGTTAGTTTTTGTAACAATCGCAGCATAGCAAAGTGTAAATGAAAAGCCGAGGAAAAACCTTGTAGCCACACAACTCGGAAATGTGGGTGGAGCAACCATTATGTAGGTAAGGAAAAACTCAAGAAATGTACCTAAAACAGAATGTAAGTATTAAGTGCAATAATACAAGTAACTAGAGTAAATTTTCAAGAGATGATTATAATTAGTCCAAGCTAGAGTTGTCCAAAATAAATTGTTGGTAACAATAATAAACACTAAGAGAAAAAGAATGTTCCAACGTTGTCGTTGAGAGGCATTGTCTTACAAGACATGACCTTGCGTGTAGTTGTTGCCGTTGGTAGATAAGAATTCTTCAGAATAAAAATTTGTCTACACTCAAAGTTTGAAGGCAACAGCTACCTACCATTGAACGTCTGTAAATGACAGTAGAGTGAACCAACTGATAACCCCCCCTTTTGACATGAATATGTCTAAGCTCTCGGGGGGAGGTTATCGTAATTGGCTTCTATACAGTATATTTGAGTAATAGCTCAATTATGCATTATAATATTATGCGTTTTATGTTATATTTGTAAATCAAAATTGCCAAGGCTTTTGTTGTACAAAGCTAGCAGAACTTTGAAGAACCAAAATGCCAACTAAAGCTGATTTTATATAAGTTTTATTTGTTCTTTTTAAAATAATATTTCCAATATAAAATAAAAATGTTTGCTTCAAAAGATGAAGCTGTTTTAGAGTGAATTGTTCATTTAGCTGCAAGATGATTTTGAAAACTCACCAAATAACAGCAGGTAGCTCAGCTCTCGTCCAGACGCCTTAACCACTGGAGTCTCAGCATTCCGCCAGAAAACGTATGAGATTATAATTGTTGTTGTTACCCCTGGAATGTCAAGGAGATCAATCCTTTTTTAATCTCAATTTTCTGATCAAAAATATCTTCAATGGTTTACGAAATGAAGAAAGTTCTAGATAATGTGATATTTCCTCAGATAGTATAATTATTAGACAAAATATAAATGTTATCAATGTCCATCTTATGCTTGTACGGAATTGACTAAAGGTGGTTTGTATTTACAGATACACACTCTACCTTGGGTTTAGTTTTATAAATTTGTTTATTAATATTTTATTTTAAGTAGTATTAGTTATTTTTTCAATTGATACTTAGTATTATTTTGATGTTCATTGATCAAAATAAATGGTAGGCACATCGATTTGAAGTTATATTGAAAATATAATATACTAACTACTAAAGAGTATGTATGCTTTTTAAAATCTTTATAGAATCACTTAAATAAATATTACCTACTGTTGCTACAATCAGAGCTGGAGTCGCCCAGGGATTCAGGTAATTTATAAAATCTTCAGGAATCTCAATACAAACTGATTTATTTCTAGATGGTAGTTCCCCTTGTTTACATTCTTTGCAATGAAAATCATCCACCTTTATTTCATAGAGTCCACAGTTGATACATGACCAGCAGCAAACGTCATCGTACTAAAACCAGTAGAAAGTTATTATAACTATAAAAAAATTTTAAAGCTGAGAGTTTAATTAACAGAATTTTATGGATTAAGTAACCATCTATACAATATAGTGCAAAGGAAACCACATAAGGGAAGTATAATTATTATTTGTTGGAAGAAGGTTTTATTTAAGTGTTATAGAGGTAAATTTTACAATAAACGAGGATAATCCTTAATGAAATCTTGCAAATAAATTACCTGGAAGTTTTTGGAGTAATTCTGCAAAATAAAGTGGCTGTACCAGACTAGGTTTAAACTATAGTTCTCTAAAATAATCGAACTAAGAGATACCAGTACGTAAACAATTTTAATTTGTTTGAGTTTATATATGATCAAACACTTTTGTTCTAACTCTCAATCAAGAAATAATGTTAAATCAGTATGAGAAACTAAATAAATAATACTTATATACCTCTCTTATTCTGATTTGCAGATCATCACAAGTTTGTGTGCAGTTTGAAGATGGGAATTCTTTAAAGTCTTTTCTAAATCTGATTTTCTTGCTATCTAAAAACAACTTCGGGGATCCATTTTCATCCACTAAAAACAACAAAAGACAAATAAATGTTTTCCATAGTAGCTGAGGGATAGCTCAGAAATGTATTAAAAATATTTTGATACAACATTACCAGAAATACCCGAAAGATTTAGGACCTGACTTATTGATACTTACATGTGTAATTCCCTACAATCTGCCACTGGAAGGCGCTTATATCAGTTCGCTGGAAGTTCAGAATAGAATATCGAGGTGGTCCGTCACGGCTATCCAGGAACTTGAAAGGGTTTCCTCTTTCATCTATAAAAAACATACATGACTACATATAAATTTTAAATCAGAATAAAAATATTAGTTAAATAAACATTATGGTTAAAATTTTTAGAAAATATTTAACATCCACTTAATATGAATACTATTGTAATATAAAGTTTCAGTTGTACCTATACTCATAACAGATGCGGTTGTATATAGATTGAAAAAAACTTAAACACACTTTCCTCCTCACAACAATAAATTTACTTTATATAGATCTAAACTGAAAAAATACTCTATGAGTTTTGTATGTGGTATATTTTATCATTTAAGATACCTTTAAACGTGACATTCTTGAGGTAATCGACCACAAGGCTGTTCTCAATGTGACTCATGCTCTCACATAGACCAGGCCTCCCTCCGCATTTGTCCCTGTATCATCAACAAATCTGTACAGTGGACACTCTACACACACCCTGAATTAGAAGTTAACTAACTACTTTGTTTTTTTTTAAGCAAAGAAATATGTTTAGCTGTAAGCTATGGAGATATCCATAAAATACCAGGGCAGGGGGGTTACAGAGATACATTAATAGTTTAGTATTACATTATATTCAGCAGCTCAGGGACAAAAAACTTAAATTTTAAATATAATTTGTAAAAAATTGGGTAACCCAACTCTAAATATAATATGTGATCTATCCATCTCAATATCATACACAGCTAGTCTTTAGTAGAAACATGTGTTTATGCTGATTGTGTTTACTGCTGATCACGTTTAAAAATAAAAAATTGTATTTACTTAATTGCTTATATCAGAGTTTTTTTTGAATTTTTACATCTTTCTAATACTTCCACACAGCTTTGACATATCATTACAAAAAACATTTTTCCTGATGATAATCTTAAGGAAAGGGAGAGCAGTTTTTCAGTTTTGAAAACATCCTAATCAAATTTAATTTAAATTACTCACATTAAAAGCCCCTATTTCTAAAAACCAGTTTTGATTTGCACTACAAAATTCACATATACTAAGCTAAGAAAATGTCTATGAGCAGGGAAATATTATTTTACTTTGTTTTTGTAACGAGGAATAGAGGGGATTTTGTTATGTGTAGGTAAGAAAACCCCACTACTCTATGTAATGACAATGTGGAAATGGGTAATCCTTATTCATCAGAACTACACATACATCTTTACAATAAATTATTATAAACTTCAAAAATGATTAATACAAAATTCATTGTGTTAAAGTTTAAGAATCTCTACTGTACTTAAATTTGTCACAATATTCTACATATTATTTCAATGCCTGGTCAACTTTGGACACAAATCCTACACAGTCAGCTGTTTTACACTTCAGACTTTCATCTTCAGACTGTAAAATTAAATTTTTTTTTCTATAATGGGGACTGAAACCTGGAGAATTCAAAATGATAGGAAATAGAAATAACTGTGGTAGAAATCCTCAAAACTTCGCTTCAAGACAGTTTATATCATTATTGTTATATTCTCACCTATGCATGTTGTGTAAAGCAGTTGCCACTGCGTAGACGGCATCCCTCACAAAATGAAGACAAGAGTGTTGTTGGAAGCCTTTGTCCTCAGAGATGGTTAAGTTAATTGAGTCACAAGCCACTGAGCTCTTGTGGGCAAACATATAACATTACCATGAAGTTATTTAGTAGTTCTATATTAGTTTTCAATAGTAGTCACTAAGCTCAAAATAAACCATTACTCATGTCCAGTAACCATTGGAGTATTAAAATATTTTTACAAGGAATTTTAATCGTTCCTCACTTTACTCGTTAGATACCTACTTGTTTCTAAGCCTACCACTTGAAACTGGTGAAAAAGTAGAGTAATAATTTTTTTACTGCTAAACGTGATTGTATAAGTAATAAAGGGTATAAGTAACAGGGCAAAGAAAAAAATACATATAGTTTATAAAGTTACTGTTAAATCTATTTAAGCTAATAGTGACACACAGTCATAGTGAACAAGGCTCCAATTTTAGTTCAGACCAGAGGGCCTCAGGCATCGACCGGTCTGAAATGGGCTAAGATGGATAATATGTAACAGGTTTCCATAAAAACTACCAGGGCTATCGTATTGCATTTTAATATAAAATAATAAGAACAGCTGTTAAGATGAATTTAAAACATTCCCTTTAGACATATCCATGATCTAACCTATTTCCCACAGGGAAGTAAATATAAACATTTTTTTATCGTATATGTAAATTATTTTAGCCATTCTTAGATTGTTAAAACCACATATATAGTGTATTTACAAATTCTTAGATAAGTAACTGAAAATTAAATAAAATTATTGTAAGAGTTTCTAGTATTTTTCTTTTAAATCAAACTAACCTCTGTGACACTTCTCGCAGATCGGTTGCAAAACGAACAATGGAAAAAAGCCTCCAAGTACTCTTTAAACCATGGGTTAACTTTAGCATGGTTGTCCACAGTCAGGTGAGTGAGGTACTCGTCGAACCCATCCAAGTGGCTAGCTAATGGCTGGATCGCGAGAGCACCCTCTAGCACTTGATGGCTCTCCAGATCATCTGAAAAAAAAATCACAAACCTATTAGTTGATCGGTTTCAAATAATAAATGTTGAACTCATGTCAAGAGTTTATTACATGTTGGCAAATAGAGAATATTACGCAAATAACTGAATGCCATTTTAAGTGATTGAGAGATTTAGTGAAGTTTTATGATATTCCTGTTTAAACAGCCATGACAGCATTTTATAAATTTTTTTACTAAAATTTTAGATTGAATAATAATACAGTGCTTTATGCTATATTTGATTTAGTTCTCAAGGATTTTAAACCCCCATATGAGAAAATTTAAAAATAAACAATGTGAGATTCTAAAAAAATAATAAAATAATAGTAAAGTATTTTTAAATAGAAAATCAACATATTTTTAAATAAATATATAAACACTTACCAAATGAATGGAAATTGCCTTTCAGATGTCAGTTATAAATTCCTCACAGGAACCGGTTTTGGTCCATCACAGCCCTTCATCAGCCTTCTAAACACAGGTATCACATGACGCAACAAAAATCTTCACCATCGGTGTTCGTCGAGATAAAAATGTTTAAAAATCTTTTACATAGACACGACATATTACAAATTACGATAAACGAACAAACAAAGCAACATTTACACAGGGATCCCCAAAAATTTCACTGATTCATTGCCCGAACCACTCACAGGAATGATTGTAGCGCTACTGACCTTGGCGAACAAGGAAAGATTATTCGGATAGAAGAGTTCAGAGGCCCTCTGAACTCTGCTATCCGAATAATCATTTTGGCGCGGAGCGGTTCAGGCAATGAATCAGTGAAATTTTTGGGGATCCCTGTGAAAATGTTTTTTCTTTGATTGTTCGTTTTTCGTAATTTGTAATGTGTCGTGTCTATGTAAAAGATTTTTAAATATTTTTATCTTGACGAACACCTGCGTTTAGTAGGCTGATGATGGTCTGTGATGGACCGAAACCGGTTCCTGTGAGGAATTTATAACTGACACCTGAAAGGCAATTGCCATTCATTTGGTAAGTGTTTATATAATTATCTAGGTGTCTAGGCTTTCGAAATAATAATATTTTTAAACTTTATTGAGGATTTGAAAATTTTGCCTATTACACTAGTTGGAACATATGTTTCCAGATTTAAAACACAATGGCTAATGTTCATAATTGCTGCAATCTTGGTTTTGGCACTGTTTAGCTATGAAATACTAGGAACCTGTTCTTGCCCTAGCCCTTGTTCAGGATGAAAACCATCATGCCAATTAGTGTGCTCAGAATAATGAGAGAAGGATATAAATAGAGAGGCCTGTTTATGTAAAAACCAAAGCAAGGAAAAGCAGTTTAAAGATGCAAAACTCATATATGGGATTAAATGGAACAATATAAGTACAATTACTTTTAATTGTAGTAGTACAGTATTTACAATACCACCAACCTCCCCTGGCTGTGCCCACTCCCCATTCTGCGACCATAAAATGATATACATGATTTTCTTGTTAATGTCACTATCCCTCCAAATTAAATTATATTATCATCTTAGGAGACTAAAGTGTTGCAAGGTTTAATCAACTAATATAATGCATTTCATGGATGGAGGGGTATGGGGGGGCAATGCCTCCAGACCTCTTAAAGGAAAAAAGTTTATTACCAATCTTAACTGTTCTTTATAATTTTTATTTGACACAGATATTTTGATGAGTTTTTACTGTGGTTTTATGTTAGTTTTAAGTAAATGTTTCTCTTTCTCTATTTATAGGCTATATTGTGACAAAAAATAAGAAATTAACTCCCTTTCTCCCAATGTGTAACCTCTAACTCTCCCCATGATATTTTTCACCAAACCTTGAACAAGTAAGTTTTAAAATAGTGTAAATATAAACAATGAAAACCAAACAGGCTAAATTAGTACATGCATCATGCATTAATTAAATCAGAATACAATTATGATATTTATTAATATATCCTAGATTAGTAATTTTAAATCTTTACATTTTCATACAGCAAAGTGTTTATATAACGTTTAAAAGATATTTTTAAGCTACATGAAAAGAAAAAAAGAACATACCATAAACAATTTTTAATAGATTGTAATTTTCCTTTTTACTTTCTCGCCTTCAAACAAAGTATATGGAGAAAGAATTGTTTTTATTAAAATTTTCGATTTGAGTTGAGATATATCCGTTTTGCGGCTCCCTGAATCCAAAAAAGAGTTATTGGAACTTATGTCTGTCTGTCAGTTTTTCTGTCTGTATGGGTTTGATACCCAGAGACTATACTGATCTTGCAGTTATTATGATATTTGGTACTTTGGCAAATTATATGTAGAAATATTTAGCCAAAGTGTACCCGTACACCTAAAAACACTTAAAAATATGAAAAATACTTAATTCTCAAAATCTGCTTAACGATTTTGATTAGAATTTTATAGTTTATAGGTTTTAAAGTCCCAAACAATATTACACCACTTGTATGTCTGTAAAACTAATGGCTTACAAGGCTTTTAAATGTAAAATAATCATATTGTTTAAATTTTTCTGTTAAAACTCAATTTTTATTAAATAATTTCACCATTAGTCTGTAAAAATGATGGTTAAACAATTATGCACTTTTAACCCTTCAAGGTAGTTTGAGGAAAGTTCCAATCATGCAACAATTGACATTGTTGCGGTTTGAAGTGAGTTTCCTGTCAGCTGACGCATTCTAGTGACGTTCTAGTGAAATTTTTCGAACTTGGACTGTGTGAAGAATATTGATTATGAGTTTCTCTATATTTTCCTACCAATTAATATCAGCTGTGAGTGCGACAGACATAGTGGCAATGTTAGAGATGTTGGCTTGCTCCTTCACTGCATGCGGGTATATTTCAAATTTAATTGATCCAACAAAAAATATTATTATCCAGCTGTTCTTAGTCTAGTTAATTTGTGATTACGTTTTTTTAAATAAAAATCTTTATTATCCACACCAAGCAGCTGTTTACCTTTAGTTAACTGCCGATTACGATGGTTAGGGCGATTGACAGTACCCAAAGAATCCTCCAGAGCTAACAGAAAAATTAATTGCATTAGTTAATTTTAGCTGAGGAGTTTTTTTAGTTTTGATAAAAAATTCTTTTAACCCATTTATTAAATAATTCTTATAAAAATAATCATTATACGTGGTGTGTTCAGAAAGTATCTAGAATTTTTAAATGTTGTGGGCTTGGAGAGTATGATTGTCAAACATTATTTTTCATTATACAGATTTAGGTATTGGGTATAGAAAAATAACTTGGCCTCTGATTTTAGACAGCTGTTAAGGTACAACCCACTCAAAATGTTAGATTTGACTGATGAAAAGTAACATTTTGAATATTTGTATTTTTAACAAACTGTGTAACAAAAAATAATTCAAACCCTTGGATAAAAAAATGAAATGGGCATTTTGATGTAAATTATTAGTACGGAACCTAAAATATCTAGGTCCCGCAAAGTACACTAGTTTAAATTAAGGAAAGCTTCACTATCTATAAAAATCCAAATATTTTGATCCGCCAGCTTTACTTGAGAATGTAATTGTTTTGCTTAGTTTTAATTAGAATACAGGGTATCTCTAACAATAAATTACAATGAAAAAGTAAATTTAAGGTTATACGTGATATTTATAAATCATAATTGTAAAGAAATGTAAGCAAAAAGAATAATAATTTGGGAAAAGTGTATAATTTCCAGTATAGGTTCCAGAGCTCTCTAGTGGAATTCAAAGGAAAAATTGGGGATGTAGGTTTACTTAGTTAACCTAAACATGCCCCTGAATTATGATAACAATATATCATAACATATAATAGAGTGTATCAAATCTTTTGTAATTATGGCAAGAGTTTATGGAAGGTATAAATGTTTCTAAGAAGGCAGTGAAGACATCGAAGGTGGGGAACCCTCTGAACGCCCCAGCACGTCAACAACAGACGGAAACGTGAAAAGTAAAGCAAATAAATGATCGCCGAATCATCTCATAACTTTTTTTTATGTTTTAAGAGATGTATAGCGTGGTAGCAAAATTATTTTCAAAACTGTGAATTTTGAACCATACAGCGTAAAATTTTGAACAGACTAAGTGACTTGTTCTTGAGTCACTAAATGAAGACACCGACTATGAAAAATTACTGTAACGTATTGTAACAGGCGGTGAAACATGGGTTTACGGTTTTGACGTCTAAAATAAGGCTGAATCGTGGAGTGGAATCGTCTGTTCTGGCTAACCAAGACTGAAAAATCTCGAGAAGTCCGGTCGAACGTGAAGGTTATGCTCACTGATAAAGAGCACTACCACTGCAAGTTCAATTCCGTTTGTGTAAAGCAATCCATAAAAAACACCCGGATCTTTAGAAAAAAAATTCATGGGTTTTGCACCACGAAAAAATCTCCATGTGCGTTTTACCTTTTTCAGAAAATAAAGAACCTTCCATGACATTGAAAGGACATCACGTAAAGGACTAAAACTTCCTTAAATATCAAGTTTGACCAGTGGTTCAATAATTGGAACAAGCGTTGGCGCAAGAGCATAATCTCTAACAGGAACCATTTTGAAGACCACAACTTGAATGTAGAAGAATAAATAATTACTAACACAATTCTCGTTACTTTTAACACACCTTGTAACTTCAAGCACTAATTAAAGATTCCTCCTCACATTCTGATCTATTTATTTTTTTAAACAACCACATTCAAAGCATGCAAAAAGCGCAAATTTACCCCACAGGCAGTTCAGACTCTATATAATGATATTTGAAAACTTATCCATACCTTTGTACAACATATTCTTATTTTATATTTGTCTAATCCAGTCGATCAAGTTAAGGAATCTGATCTGGGAAAAATAGCTTACTTTAACTTTTTTGTCATGGATTCGTCTTAGCTCTGGGCGGGTGTTGGTGATTTTTAAGATAAAAAATATGTAACAGGTTTCCTTAGAAACTAACAGAGCTATTGAATTGAATTTTTAATTAAATCCAGTCTTGATGGAAGGAATGCTAACATTTCAAAGCAACCAACCACTCAATATATTATAAAGCTTCAATGGGACTTATCCTACAACATACTATGAGAAGTTTTCATAAGCTTCTCATTGTCTTGGAAACAGTTCAAAGACTTGTTATATCTTTACAACTGAGGATATGAAA
This sequence comes from Nephotettix cincticeps, assembly GCA_023375725.1. Taxonomy (NCBI): domain Eukaryota; kingdom Metazoa; phylum Arthropoda; class Insecta; order Hemiptera; family Cicadellidae; genus Nephotettix; species Nephotettix cincticeps. The sequence continues at coordinate 21,311,512 of CM041790.1, read as the reverse complement.
AAATGTCTGACAATAAAAAAATAATTTATAGGCTTCGGGAAATTTCAGGGTTTTTTTTTGTAAAATTCATTTGAAAAGAAAGAAAAACAAGGAGGTCTCATCAAAACCAAAGTATATCAATACTGTTTTTAACAAAAACTTTGATAATCATAAGTAAAGTAAAGGTAATAATGGTATAATTAGGGATTTTATTAATTTGATTTTATATTGAACTGTTACTTTAGGATATCTAGGCTATTAACTTATTTTGTCCTGACTATTCTGTTTTTTTTGTATGCACATGTTTCTTGTGACTAATGCAAAATTCGATGTCAGAGCTTCAACCTCACTTCACAGGTCAGAATAAATGCCAAATTGTCTCATGCAGTCTAGTTAAAACTATTAAAATTAAACTCATAAAAATTCACACACACTTAACATTTAACATTTTTACAAAGCTGTAACATTCATATTCCAGCCGACAATTTTGGCATTTATTCTGACCTGGGGATGAAGATCTAACTTTCAAATGAGCATATAACAACGTACGAATAACAGAACTGTTAAGACGAAAAAGGTTAGCAGCCTAGATTATAGTAAAAAAATTAGAACCAAACATAGAAAATTATGAAATACTAGTATGTTTTAAAAGAATTGAACTGTATGAATTATTAAATATTCAAAGTTAATTTAAGTTACCTCACTAAAAAAGGAAACATTTTATTTGCAATGAAAATATTTTTGTGTAGATATTATAATATTGAAAAATACATTTGTACCCAAGCAAAATATTTAGATGATAAATTGATGTTGATTTAATGTTACTGATCGTATCACATAGCTGTGTGGAGATAATACAATTTTTTAAGATAATAAATGTTCAGCACATATATTTTATGAAATACATCAATCAACTAGTACAAGTATCGATAATGGGTTGAAAGAACAAATAATTAGTTGATCTAAATTAACGTAAACAATACGAGTAAACTTCACTTTCAAGTAAACGTTTACTGATTGGGTACAGGTGTTTTCCAGTTTATTCTTTATAATCAAAGCTACAGTACTTCCACTTCAAAGCACAACGTGATATGATACTCACTGGATGACACTGGCAGGTGATGGTCCCGGTGGTCTGTGACCGTCCAGCCGTGCGACCCAACCCACACGAACCGGTTGCCAACCCTCATTCTTCTGGTAGACTCCACAAGTCTTAGTACCACCGTCGGCTTCTCCGCAAACACCACAACCACTAAAAGAACCATTAGTTTATAATCATTTATTGTGTGTGTTTTTGTTTTTTGAATTCTCGGATAGTTGTTTTGATAAACATTTTGGGACATAAGTTATTTACATAAGTTACTGTAGTTAATTATAAGGGTGGTTTTACATATTCATCTTTAATCCGTCCACAATATGGACATTATAAATCCAATATACATTTAATATATCACTTGTTTCATCGCTACTGTTATTTCAACATAAAACTCCAAATCAACTTCTGAATTACTCATTTTCTATTTAGAGCCCTTTTATGCTGGAATCTATTTAGCTATTTTTACAGAAAAGTTTAAAATGGATGCATTGCATTTGCATACTTGCACTTTAAATTTGTATGTATAATTATATGTTGAATATGCACTGCACTGGCCAAATGCCCATTGTAAATAGCATTTGTGGTTAAAAACTGTTTATAAAAAAATGAAATGTACTTCTCTTTGCGAAGTAATGTTTTCAATTCCTCTAAAAAGATGTCCTTATAACCATATGAAGTCACTTCTGTAATAATTTTTCATGTGCTGTGATATGCCTCCACACCCCAGAGCTTATCCATCTCAAAATAGCTTATGTTGACAATCGTACCTCTGGCATCAGAGTTGTTGGCCAGCCGTTGGACAATACGGTCGTAGTCGGCATCACTGAAGTGCTCCTTGCTGACACGGAGCGGTGTGGAGAAGCAGACGCCATACTGTGGAGCGAGCTGCTGGAGCGTCTCGTAGCCTTGGTTTCCGTACTCGCTATCCGCGTACACGATGGACACGTACGTCCAGTTGAATCTTCTATCAGAGGATGAGGTAAACCAGTAAAAATTTACTATTCAGTCAAAAAATATGTTTTCCTTTATGTAATAAATATTTCCACGTTTCAGTACTAATTTTAAACCTGAGTCCCTTCAAACATCGCCCTATATTGTATCCTGATATGGTAGTAGTTGGACAGTTATCCTAAATTATTTTTTTTAGTTTTATTTTCTGCATATCAACGCCAATGATATTTTTACATAGAAATCAAAAACGGGAATTTGGTCATATATCTAAAATTTCCCCTAATTGTCACTCTCATAACAAAGTTTATACTTGAAATTGTAAAAAGTTATAGTTACAAGGTTATTAATAAATTACTGTTAATTTGTGTATCAAAAGTATAGTAGATTAGTTGATAAACACACTGACAAGAACTGACGTGTTCTTTAGACAGGACTCTTAATCAAATGGCCATGAGCCAGTGAGATCAAAGGGCCCTACAGTTAAACGTGGGATCTGATCTAAAATTTTGCCTCTGAATTACAAATTGGTCTAACTATAAAGATGGTCAACTAAGGATGTGGATGAAAGTTGTTTGTGAATGTGGTTGTCTTTGCTTTTAATAGTGTAGATGTTACATCAGAGAATATCGCATGCACCGATCCATCGCTTAAACTCATCCATGATTGTTGACCTCTGAGTAGTTATTTCAAGAAATGTTCAGAAAGTTTTTGTAATTTTTAAAATCTACATACATATTATTTACAGTTTCTGTTAAACATCAGTTACATTTGATACCCATTGTTCGATTCTCTAAGAGTGTGGTAATAGATAAGTCTGAAAGATGGTTTGGAGCATAGTCTACTGTATCTTTGACAATGTCTCCAAATTCTTTCATAAATTATAATATGATGAAACATAAATTATATCCACTAATAATAGTATTAATATTTTTGTTGAATGAAAATTAGTTTTGTGTTTTTATTCTTACATATGGATCTGCAAAGCATATTTAATTCTATATATGTGCGAGGATTACAATGATATGTATTTTTCATTTGAAATCCCAAATTCCATAATATACTTGATAGAAATTTTGGGCAGTGCTTGAAAACAGCTAATTTGATTGAAAAAATGTGTTTTAATGTGGTTTATGTACTGTCTTATGATTTACTTTATATAACATTCTGTTATCAGGGGCCAGTGGATAATAGACTACCTTATCAGTTCCAACATGGCGTTGGCCTGGTTGACGTCGCTGGGAACTGTGCGGAAGAATGTAGGGAAGCGATCCTTGTTGCTGAGAGCAGGAGAGGTGGCCATGTAGCTTACGATGGGAGTACCGAACAGCCTGAGCATTGTGGCTATCTACATAGTGGATAGAATAAAACAATTAGTTTTACCAGAATAGTTAAAGATAGGTATCAAACTAGACACATGGCCGGTGAGTAGCCTCCGGTAGTGATCTACCTTATAATTAAGCTTAAACAGTGTGTCACCTCAGATTATATAAGAATGGCATTTTTTGTGTTTTTTTTTCAATCCACAATTAAGTATTGTTTACTTGTGTTCAGCTAAGGTGGCTGAAATCTTAATATTGTAAAAAAGGTTTTTAGAATTATGAGTTGTTCAAACCCTTTAGACCACTGCAAGCCTGTATATATCAAACTAAAAACAAAAACTGTCATCTATCTGTAAATTTTTGAACTGGCTATGTACTCTTTGAAAAACCTATCTTGTGTTATTTAAGGATGTTTATGTAGGATGTAATTATTGAAATAGAAGTTATGTGTGTTTGGATTACCTGCATTGTCACAGCACTAGACTGCTCTCCCAGAAGTGCGACAACTTTATCAAAATTCCCACCTCTGTACATCGGAGCTTCCCCGTCAACACAGACAAACTCTTTTGGATGATCGGTGTGATATTTGTTGGCGTTGAAATGAGCTATAAACCCTGAAAAATATGAATTATTGAGATATAGCACATTTAAACACTATAATAATATATAAATTATCATACAAATGACAAAAATATACTCATATTTTAAATACTTACTGGTTTATGTTGCGTTTTAATGACTTAAAATTAAACTGCAAAATTTATTAATTGATTCCTATATTACCATCCATTCATGTAAGTACCTTATCTTAAAAATAAATAAAAAATTGTTAGAGGAGAAATAATGAATTCCAGTTTGTGGATGGCCAAAAATAAAGTCTGGGTTGAACAGTTGTCATTGAACGATACCTAAATTTATCTATTCACCTTTGATAAAGTCAAGGGACTGCTCCAAAGCGTATGCCGGACTGTCACAGGTGTCATACGCTATCACACCCAGCGTGATTCCTGGTAATAAATCTTCATTTTCATTGATTTCGTTTACAATAAACAACATAGCTTCCAACATTTGTAGCCCCTCCTCTACCTGAAAATATGACAGAAATATATAGTCAATATATATTCCTTATCTAACGATAAATTAAAAATTTCAGTTTAGTTTCACTGGTACTACATATTATTGAAGTATATTTTACAAAAATAACGCCACACAAATTCCTAAGTTTTCACTGATATGGGGAAGTAACTATAGTTTAACATGTCTTATATTTCTAAAAACCGCAATATTTATTTAATAACTAAAGATTTATATGAACATTATTTCAATCATTTGTTGATATCTATTTTAAATACCTATTACGTTTTGACGACTTATCCAGATTGGTATTTTAAGCCAAGTATTAACGGGAAATGAGTGTAAGATGATTGATGATTGTGACGTGATCTTGTAGTCTTGTTACTTACTAAGGACGACATGATCCTGAGACAGGACTGATAATAATAGCCCAACATACTATGGCATCTAACGGACCTACAGTTTAATGTGAAGTCCGAACTACTTTTGCCTCTAAATTAGTCTCATGGTCTAACCAGAAGTGCTCCCACTTTTATTGTGCTCCCAGACCAGACGAAAGAGTAAATGAACAATCAAATCGGTGACTCATTAATCAAATTGTTAGCTGAAGTATTTCCTAAACTAAACAAGGCATCCATTGATCGATAAAAAATTGAGGCCGAGATCAATAAGGCGTTTGTTAATGAGTAGTTGTCAGAGAAAAAGAATATACTAAAGATAAGTGCTAAACTGACAAAGTATATAAGATTAGATTACCATTTGTAATGGCAACCTGCCCAGTGCCCAGGTAGGTATTTTAAGCCAAGTATGAATGAGAAATGAGTGTAAGATAATTGAGGCGCGATCTTGTAGTCTTGTAACTTACTAAGGATGACATGTTCCATAGACAGAACTGATAATGATAGCCCAACTGCTTATGGCATATAACAGATCTACAGTTTAATGTGGGATCCGAACCCTAAATTACAATCTGGTCTATATATGAGGCTACCGATTATACTTAAGAAGTTACACTATAATTCCATGTATAAATACAAATATTTCTCTATATACATGTGCGAAGCAGTAGGCCCTAATTGCTTTTACCTGAATTCCTCCACACTCGGTGACTCCTTTACCGTTCGCGTGGACAGGAAACAGTCCACCCAACACGATGTCCCCCGAGATGTTGAGGTAGGTGTAGCCAGCCTCCACTGGTAGCAGTGGCAGCGAGCAGGTCAGCAGTAGCACAATCCGCGTATACATCACTGTAGCTGCCACGGAGATTCACGGTCAGCGCGACCAGACTCCAGAAATAAAGTTCCCTGCGGACAAACGGAATACGTCAGACATGACAGCCACTCAGATACCGCACACCACGTGCCGGGATGTTTATTAATTCATAAACCAGCGCTTAGTGTCAAGAGACACATTCAGCAGTACATGTGAGATTCGAAAAAATCAGTATTATTGTAAATCATAACCTAAGAACATGTAAATATAAGGAGAACATATAAATAAAAAAAAAAATAACAGGTTTTTTATTTAAAGTCAATAAAAAATAGCATTACTTGGTCATTTTGTGAAAAAGCTGTCAATCACTCGATATCTAAGGCCATAAAATAACCTATAATATCGTATTTTTGTAACAATAGATATGTAAACACTAATGACGATCTTATAGAAGGTGGTCTAATTTTTGAAACGCTTAGTCGGTTATTTCCACAGTGTGATGAACATTCATCAAAAAAGTTCACTACACGGAGCGAAAGTGTATTTTAGTACTTAATCGTAGTTCAAAACTTCCTCGCTTGTAAAACACGATTGTGTTCCAAAAAGAATGTCTTTTCGTAGAGTTCTTATGTATGTTAGTATTGTATATATTTGAACTATTTCAAGTCATATAAAAGTTATACAGTAGCAGTAGACGTTTTTGTTTGATTTCCAATTCCAAACTTTATGTTACACCATAAATTATTTGATTATACTTTTTATAATCGTTAAAAATGTTGACTGTTGAATATTTTATATTTTTTCAAATAAACTCCGTCTCAGACAATGGAATTATTCCACGAAGAGCTGAATGCCCAAAAATACGAGATAAGGAGGAAGGCGGTGGTTGGCTAATGGGTGGTATCATGTTGTACACGGGACATTACTTGTACATGGCCAGCCAACGACTGTAGACACCCAGTGCAGGGTCAGTCGTCGTTGGTTTAAGGTCACCAACTAGCTTCTTGTCATTTCGAAATGTTCCTTTAATACAAAACAATCTTCGTTGAAACTCACCCAAAAAATAAATTTCTTGACTATAGGCCAACCAACACAAATATAAAAAAACTCATCAAAAAAAAAAATAAAAATATTTTTTTATAAATTGATAATACTTAATTTCACATACTTAACAGTTCATACAATTAGATCTTGAAAACACCATAAAAAATAGAAACACAGGTTTAACATTTGTAGGTAGAACTGGAATATTCAGATTTGTAAGCTATTTAAGTAATAGGGTTCAATTAGTAAAAGTATCCGGAGAGGTTAGCAGAAAGGGTAAATTAAAATTTGGCGTCCCACAAGGTTCAGTTTTGGGACCTATTCTATTTCCCATTTATAATAATGAGCTGAATATAATGGCAAGGTAACTGCATTTGCGAATGACACAACACTGAGCTATAGATGGGTAGACATAAATAAGCTATACGATTTAATGCAATATGATCCATAATGTTCAGAATTGATTTTGCGTAAACATGTGTTAACTCCAAATGATAGGACAACATTTTTGATATTTACAAAAAAAATAATTAGTTTTTAAAAACAATTTAATTTATCATAATTTTAAATGTCTAATGGGTTATAATTGCAAGGGAATTTGTATTGAAAAAGAAATAATGAAACATAAGAAATATTTAGTACTTATTATTGATTCCATACTTATCTAGAATGACCTAGTAAAAATTGAAAGGGGTATAACGTTATTCCAAAGTTTTTTACAAGATATGTTTTCCAGAAATTGTCTAATTATAGTCCACCATGTCCTAGTGGGATCTAGACTTCTTAGGGAGAGACGTACGTATCAGGAATTAAACCTATAGTTAAATTGCATAAATGTACAGTGAGGGCAATAATGCAGAAATCTAGATTCGACAATACTTTACCTCCAAAAAATTCCATTTATAAACTTCTATGTTTACAAGAGGTGTTGCGTTTATTTTTTCACAATGAGTGTGGCAAACTATACTTGGGGTTTGGCAGTTCCTAAACTCAACACATTTTCAACATTTCTATTCGTTTAATGGGCCTGTGGTATTTAACATAAAATTAACCTCTATTTCTAAAATCACTGAGAGTACTATATATTTGAGTAAGCCTCATTACTGGATTCATAAGGTTGATGATGTTGAGGTTTTACTTAAACATCAAATTTAAGTAATTCTGTTCATTTTGATTGTACCGAATACTTTTTAGAATTACTTCAACATTTACTCCCCAATTAATATTTTAACTATGCTTCATCTGCCGTTAGTAGATTTGTTACATTTTGTAGCTTTAAGTTTTGCAGTCTTTTCTAAGTACAATATGCTTTTCTCCATATTCTCTAACAAGGAGTATTTTAGACTAATATGAGACATATGTAAAAAGTACTGTATGCAGCTAATGCGTTATACAGTTTAGCAGACAGTCATATTGCTTTTTAAATCATGCATTAAAGATGTAAGTACCAATATAACCTATTTTTTTATAGAAAAAATGCACCTTGTTAATTAACTAATTACAAAATAATTTTAGATTTTTGTTCTATGTTGTCAGAATGTGAGAGTTATCGATCGCGAACACAGAGGTAAATTAGAATAAATGTTCAAGGTTCGAGCAATTACCAAGGTCTAGGTCAAGACCGACGTCTTCAATTGAGACGGTCTGAATCATGAGTGTAGGATTCGATTTTATCTTGAAAACTACAAGAGTTATATTTCACGATATGCTATTTTAAGTGCCTAAAGACGTCTCTAGGGAATTAAAAACAAAACAAATATCCTCCATATAATTTACTAACGTTTATTTACCAAGACAAATGGAAACTATTGCATCAAATAATTTTGCGGTTATAATAAAAAAATATTAGGGTACTCTCACCTTGTTTTGTAGTTTTATCCAACGGGGATTGTTACTGAAAAATACCTAAGGCACCCCAGGAATCTTCCTACGTTTCGCAGGACCAAAAGAAACGTCCTGTTTCCTCAGGGAGTAGGTTCTCTTGTTGCACGCGCCTCACGCACACGGGCTGAACGGCGAACCACACTCCGGCCGTGTGGTGTGGGCGGGAGTACCCTAATAATTTTTTATCATAATTTCCACCTCACCATAAAGAAAAAACATGTCTTTCAAATGTAAAAAATTGTGTGGTTGTATTAGTTGATGTTTAGATAGGGGAAACTCATTTGCTTGAACCCCAAAAGGGACAGTGTGGAACTCTCGTGACAATGTTAAACGAGAGCCTCCTAAACACCCATTTACAAAGTCCTGGATATACCAAGCTGAAACTGTTACCTATCGACTTGATGCGATGATCATGAGTATTAAATAGTGTACTATTTCATTACATGAATGGAAAGTGGTTGTTTCCGGGCCACGAACGAGTTTACATGAGAGGCGAGGAATTTGATCAAGGCACGGAATAACACTTTTAATCCGAGTTATGAATGATATTTATCATTTTACTGTAATGATATTAAGAGAACTAATTAAGTAATATAATTGTTCAAACTGACCTTTAGTTGCCCATTTGATTCCCACAGTACCGGTACAATGGCAATAGTAATATTGTTTTTACAGCTGATTTCATTTTTTCAACTTTCACTGGAAATTTTGTTTGAGCTACTAGCGCTGAGCGCTACTAATGTCAGAAATCGTAACTAATTCCTAGTGTGGGTAAAATCTCCAGCTGATTTCCCGAGCATAAGCCGGGAAAACATTAGTTTCTGTAGTCTTAACTAACATTGAAAGCAGCTGATATCGGTACAGTGTAATAAAAATATATTTTGTTATATTAAATGAATCATTTAAAATTGTGGCGTCTAAAGCTGAACGCAATACTCACGTTATACGAAGTTCTTTTTTAGCGAATTAGGGAAGAATTAGGGAAGCCATAGGGAAGAAGCTATTACCGTAGGTCTCATGGTAAGACTTAAGCCCGGGACCATGTTATTTTTTCTTCTTTAGGTGCCTAGAGACCAAAAACAATAGTCGTTAAAATTTATATATATATATATATGTGTCTGTGAACACGATAACTCTCGTAAAAATGGTCCGATCGAGACCAAATTTGGTAGAGACGTGTATTCCTACAAATGCTCGGACGAGTTCGTAAACCAGACATATCGGTCAATGGGAACGGGTAGTTTGGGGGGGTTTTGTACCCCAAAATGGGTTTTTTTGTGTTTTTTATATGTAATTTACAATTTTTTTAGATTTAATCTTTTACTATTAAAATCAGCTTAAAAAACTACACAATTAAGTTTCTTAAAGTTTTTCTCTATCTCCAACGGTTGCCGAGATATAATAAAATCTAAACACAGTACGTTGTATTTTGAGGCTCCAATGTTAAACTTATGGAGGATAAGAAAAAATTGATATTTCACTTATTGACCAATATTTTTGGATAAAAAATTATATTTAGCTTTATGTGGTTGAGGTTCATCCATTTATGCTTAAAAATCATAGATTATGTGTTTAACATGGCAGCAAACCTGCATACTCTTTTCCCATGTTAATCATAATATAGAGAATAGGCAAACTCCTTTATTTATGGACAGATATTGATGAAAGTTGGTATACATGTTAAAAATAAATGTTTTTGAAGATATAAATGCCTACTCTCAGTGTTCCTCACAGCAGCAAACCTGCACACTCTTTCCCATGTTAATTTTATGGAGAATAGGCAAATAATTCTCATATTCATCGACAGACTTTGACCACTTGACTTGTCGTATATTATTATTATTATATTATTGATTTGGAAATTCACTGAGTACGCAGGTCTGCTGCGACGGGGGTATTTTAATATTCTGTTCTCCGTTAACTTCAATACCTCAATAATTGAAGTTACCCCAAAATTAAACTCCTTTTGGTTATAACTTCAACCAAAAGGAAGATTGAATTTAACAAAAAACTGAATTGAAAAATATAAAAATTAATGTTTTGAGACCATGCATCAGGTTTTACGCAAACTGGTAACCTGTGTGTCCTACACAGGTTACCCGCTTTTGGTGCGCTTTGGGAGGATCCAATAGCGCACAAAATGTGCTAAATAAATATTAAGGAAATAATTTTTCAAAGCATGGTTTTTGACACAATTATCCACAAAATAACGTTCAGATAAACTTGTATTTGAACCACTCAAACACATATTGCCTTGTGCATGGATTGTGCATTAGATGCATTGCAATGGATTGTACGTACAGAGTGGGTTTAAAGTCCCTCCCCCTATTTTTCTACAATTATATACAAGTGATTTTTAATTATTAGGTCGGTATATTAAAATATGTACATACCCTAACCTTTGTAGTAATTAAAAAAATTAGAAGTACCCTGAGGTCCATACCAAATATCAAAATATGAAACAGCACTATTTTCATTCCCTGAATACAGTGGGGAAATCGAAATTTAAAAAAAATGCGTCACAATTTTTAAGATATCCGTAGAGTTAGAATAAAGAAGTCAATATAAACTTTTTCATTTGAAGCTTGTCATGCGACTTGAGGTGGCTTTGAAAAAATAATTTATTGAAAATAATCCAAGAAATGAAAATAAAACCTACACTTTTTGAACCAAAAAGTGAAATAAAACATGTAGACAAAATATAAAAATAAAACATATGATTTTCTTTTCATGTGTGTGTACTTTACACACAGCACAAACATAGTTTGTGTTTTTGCAAGTACACCTCATGTCGCAGGACAAGCTTCTGTTGGTAACTACTAAATTTACTCCTACATACCAATGGATATCTTGAGGATGGTGTAACCTTTTTGCATTATGATTGAGGCGCTGTATTCAGGGAGGAAAAGCAGTTTCGTTTGATATGTCACATAACAAGCTTCTCTTTAAGAATTTTAAAGTTGACTCCTACACCTTGGAGCTCAGGGTGGTGTTATTTTTTTCATTACTACAAAAGTGGTGGGTACATATTTAATGAACCCCACAGTTAAAATTACTTTGATTATAAATTGTAGATCAAAATAGGAGGAAGGAACCTTAAAACTGCCCTGTGAAAAGCATTTGGTTGTGTCTACGCTACTGGATAGCTATCATGGTCCATATGTAAACTCAGTGCATGTTCTATATTTGATGCTGTACCACTATTAATAAATAATAAACACGTACGGATATAGCTGTATCTAGCTTTCTCGTACTGTTTGAATAATCAATGTATTGACTGTGTGTGATCAGCGCAAGGCGGCGGCCCCTTGATAACAAACATCCCTGATAACAGAGGAGCCCCGCCGCGCGGTCGATACCACTAACTGACTGTAATTGGTTCCGATCAACAGGCACCCTGGCGATCAATTCTAAATTTGACTAAATCTTAAAAATTGAATCAAAAATATGTGGTTAAAACATGTCAATCAATACTACAATTATGTTGAACAAGAAGATAGGTCACGCTAGTATTGTTAATCTCATAGTTAATTCGTGTGGATCTAATTCCGAATGGTAATTTTCAAAAATTTTTACATACCTAAGTATGGAACATTGTTTAACTTATAATACGTAAAGAAAACTTTGCTTATAGGAGAAGACCGATATCTATACTCAGGTATCGAAGGTGGAGATTGTTTTTCCTTATAAGAACGCCTCGCCTCGATGTTGGACCGATGCTAGGTGTCAAACGAGGTAGGCCTAACTTAATCATGAAATAATTTTAGGAATAGGTGTATAATAACTAACTAATAGTTAACTATGAATCCCCAGAACTCTTTTTTTGAAATTCGTTATTGGTGATGGTGGATTTATGTTAATTAAATTTTTATTGCGGACATTTTCCATCACGATTTTTAGTAAAACAAAGTTTTACAACGTTTCGTTGTCTTTGAGTCTTCGTGACGAGTGGATGTGTTTTGTTTCTTATGCGCGTAATTGTTAGTGAATTGTTTATTTGTAATTTTTTGACTGCTTTAAACTTATACCGGACAAGTTTTTTTAACATTGTAATTATTATTTTTAATTTGGCCAACATAATAACTTTTGATTATTAATCATAAAACATAACCTCCAAAATCTATAAAGAGAAAAATTCTATTTACACATTTATAGGATGTCATTGAGTACTATTTTATATGTTTGCTTCTTTGGCTCTCTCAATGGTTCAAATAAAACAGCTATTGCTTATACCTTAAGAATTGAGACAATATATGTTGGAATACAAGACAAAACTATTTCCCCATAAGATTAACATGGGAACGTTAAAGATGTATAGGGTTGAGATTTACGAGAAAATCGTCACAAAAACTATTAGACTTTCCTATTTTACTCCTAAAGAACCAGTATGCCAAATTTCATCCACCTTTGAAGTAATTGGGAAGTGGGAGAATTAGTGATGATTGAGTGAGGGCTTTGACGTTTATATATACAGATTAGTCCGTATTTTGTACTAAATAATTGTGTTATGTTTTAGGTATTAGCTCGCCTAAGGACCCAGATTCCAGATCCCAAAACGTCAAGAAACGTTTTTTTAAATTGTGATGGAAAACGACCGCAAAAAATCTAGATAGCATAAACCCCAGAAGTTGACAACCAAAGGTTGTCACATAAATTCTCAGACAAGTTGACTATCTAAAGCGAAATACCTAAAAAGAGATATTAAAGAACATGACAGGGACAAAGATGGTTGAAGGTGTTAACGCAACAAAGGTAGTGTCAGCTAGGAAACTTCTCTATCATACTTTTTCCATCTGACGCACCTCTCATAACTGTTAACTTTGCATTACATTTTAAATGTTTGTTGGAAATAGCTTACCGGTATATAAAAGGTTATATAAAACAAAGGTGAAAGGTAATTTGTAAAAAATGAAAATTTAATTAAATCCAAATAAATACTATAGTAGGTCTAAACAATATTTATTCAGGATTTTTTTAAATTTTGAGGCTTTAATTATTGAAGAAAATCAAATAAAGTGTGCTCTTCCTAAAAACTGTAGCTGAGTGAGGAAAATAACTTTTACAATTCATAACAGGGTTCTTTACTTCGCTTTTGAATTTGTTTAACACAGTCCACTATAGTGGAAAGTATTTTTAATTTCTGATTACATCATTAGGAAATATCATTAATCATCTACATAAGAAAACTGTCAATACAATGTTGTTTTGAAATTTTACGCCATTTCCCCCCTTTCAATACCAACGAAACGGCCCCTAAAAATACAAAATTAAAAATTAATCAAATGTTATTTTCTTAAATGGCTACTTTTCATTATGCCTACATTGGTCAAAGTAAAATCCATATATTGCTTTATTATTTTAGATGATGAAGTAAATTATTTTAGATTTTGCACTTTTACAATAAAAATAATTGTTCTGTTTGTATAACACTTACTTCAAATTTCGCTTAATTGGTAGACCTCATTGCATATGAACAGCGAGTAGGAAGTTTATCAGTAAACATGAAATATACCCATATATTCATTGCAAAATTAATAACCTACCTCACTTTTTAAAACAATACGCAGGAAGGAAGGAAGAAGATGAATGATCTCGATGAAGCGGCGAGCCCAAGTGAGTCAGTCGCCGATTGACATGGCCGTGGCTGTGGCGCTACGTCACGGATCCGGGAACACGGCTCTTATCAGCTGATTGATTGTTGCGCGTTTATGTATAGGCCTACTCAAGCCATCCGTGTTTCGCAACAAGTTTGGATAAGTAGACACCGTGAATAATAAAAAGATTTTATATTGAGAGAAATGGGTCATAATGAATGTTTTTGGAAAGGAATAAAATTAAAAGCCACAATACTTTCTCCAGTTAAAAGGAATTTAAAAGGTTTATACTTTACACTTATTTATATTTGTATACCCATGAATTCAATAGCTCACATAAGTAACCAAACTTGATTAAATTTGGTATTTCAAGGTCGAAAACGAGCAATGATCGCATTTCTTATGAAAAGTGTTCGAGGAAGATTTGTAGAACAAATTAATGTTTAATAATGTAATATTTTATCTTATACTTATATACATAATTCTTGATATGAGTATAAAATGATTGTGACACGATCTTGTAGTCTTGTTACTGACTAGTAGACATGTCTAAGCTATAAAGGAGCTTTTCATGTTAGAAAAAAGAACGAGTGGCTGAGACTAGTCCGGTGAAAAATATACGCGAGTATTAAAAAAACTCGACAGATAGGGCACTTTAAAATTATTTATTTATTTAATCGAATTAAAAATTAATGAAATGTGTTAACCTGTTATTAAGACTTTATTTTAAAAGCTATTTGGAATCATAACAAACATAATAGTTGTATTGCTGCACTTAGACCTACTGATTAGCCCACCGTTTGAGACTGGACGCAACTATTGAAGACGTCTTCAATCAACATTTCACCGAGTAAATCAATATTATATTACATTTTGGGTTTTCATTTGGTTTTACTGTATTTTAATCCTGGAAAATCCACTCTGATTTTTAAATGAAAAAATAAGATCCTTTATGGGTCCTCAACTGCTAGACTTGTCTGGAACATTTTATAATGGCATACGTTAACATTTTGGAGAGGTTTATCTCCTATCAGTATGAGTAATCTACTTACCGACGTTTTATTTTTGTACACAAATCTATTTACTATATTTAGAATATTAAATGAACATCATGTCAAACCCACTTTTTTGGATTTAGGCGATCCCAAAACGGATATATCCACTCTCAACTCAAATTTGAACATTTTGACGAATACTTTCTCCGTATAAGTTGTAAGAAGTATATGCTGAGAAATGTCGTTCTACGTTAGTCACAAATTGCAGTAGGTTCTAAATGACTCTAATGAAAGCAGCACTAGCGCTTCATTACGTTCTCTGGTAGACAGCTTCGGAACTAAATAATCTTCTGTATCGACATTGACGGATCAGCAAATCTGAGGACGTGTAAACAACCTCAAACAGCTGTCGCTGAGGCTCAAAAAACAACAAGAATCTTCAGGTCAAAGACAATATTTTAAATCGAATACACGAATATATCAATGCAATATAATATTCAAAATACTCGTAGGTGAAAGCAATTACTTTTTCTTGACTAATAATTTACATAACAAAAAGTTACAAATTAATTATTTGCTACTTTTAACTACTGAAAAAGTAAAAACCAAAAATATATTTATAATTTAACATTTTGAAATGCAAGACATCGCTATTTAGGATATATAATATTATTTAGCTTTAAAATTATAACTTGATCACGTGCTTATGTTAAACCCTTTCCACCCTGGATTTGAAAACTTTCATAATATAGAAAATGTTAAATATATTTCCAAAACTAACAAGTTTAAGCTTATAGTTTAAGCTTTAAGCTTATAGCTAGTTAGGAAACTAGAGATTTTGTTGTGAAGGCTTCAGCCATCTGTGAATGACGGAACTATTGCAAATATTCTTATTGTATGTATTACTTAAATTTATTCATTTCACTCGTTTGCATGTTCTATACAAATACGTTTTGTAAAACAACTAGCTGACCCGGCGAACTTCGTAAAGCCTGATAGTAAATACATGTTAAATTGGCCATGTTCTGAAGTCGAATGGCAATACGGCATCATTGTAAAAGGTTATATATTCTGGGTCGCGGCATAGTGAATAACAATACTGAAACGATAAGACATATTAATAACATTCCCATAAAACAAATACATCTGAGTGGATTAATTCACAATTATCAAATCCAATCCAAACCCAATCCGAACCTTACTGTAATATGTCTTTTATAGGAAAGATATACAACAGCTGATTATTATAATAAACGTAATGCATTGTAATTGTCATATAAACATGTGACTTTAATCAGACAGAAAATAAAAATATAAATACATAATCCCCCAAAACCGTAAACTATTAACGTGGTGAATAAAGCTGTTCATTTTTTACAGTACATATTTACTTCATAGTTTTACATTAATGAATGATTCAGATGGCATTGGATAGTAAAGCATATTGTTAATGGAAAGTAAACCAATCAGCTGTAGCTAAGAAATCAAATGTTTTCATTGTAGACAATTTGTAAACAAACTTACTCTCCATAAGGTTAACATTAGAAATTTAAAACGCCATAAAATTGAAACTTATGAGGTTTTCGAAAATACTTTTTCATTAAAACCTTCCCGGACACATGTAGAGCAACTTCCTAAAATTTCATGGCGATCGGATGAGTAGTTTGGCAACGCATAAAGGACATACAGACATACATACATACATTCAATTTTATATATAGAGAAGATAAAATATAGAAACTAGTGAACACAATGCAATTGGTTTTTGGCACGCCAATGGTAATCTTATGGGGATGAGGTTAAAGTTGGTATGTCACCTGCTGTGGTAAACTTTGAATGCTCTCTCAAAACTCGTTAAGCTGCCCAGAGTTACCACGTACCACAAAAAATGTTAATGTAAGCCATGTTAAAATGTAAGCCATGTTGAAAATGTAAGCCAAAATGGGTCTTATCTCAATTTCTGTCTCTCTGTTTGTCTCTTTGTAAAGTTAAAAAAATGTTTGTGTTTACTTCCCTGTGGGAAATAGGTTAGATCATGGATGTGTCTAATGGGAATGGTCTCAGTTAATGTAAACAACTGTTCTTATTCTTTTATATTAAAAATAGCTCTGGTAATTTCTATGGAAACCTGTTACATGTTTCCCATCTTAAAAATCGCCAACACCCCCCTGAGCTAAAACATATCCATGTCAAACCTTTGTATACGGACTCTATTATAAAAAAACTCAATTATAGCATAGAGCATACATAGAGCTGACAAGCTAAATGAAAATAGCAACACTGCTGGGCAATGGGGGGTTAGAGGGGAATCAGCTGTCTAAGACCTTATCGGACTACTTTCGTGCGGTTTACTCTAGCTATAAAAGCTTCTAAGCTTTGAAATCAAATGTGTGCGGGACTAGCCACTAACTGTGGAGATAGGAAAACGGTCTAAGCTAATAAAGCTAAGGTAGTAAAACCTAAGCCTAAGCATAGATTGAATCATTACCTTTATTCCCTAAATTGATAAAAATCCGTACGCAATGAGGGTTTCCTGCGATGGGGCATTTTAAAAGTCTAATGGTTTAAATTACACAAAGTATTATCCTTTCTGAAGAATCGTTTGTTTTCAACGACACAATCGAGAAATATCACCGGTTTAGCGGACAGAACATTAGAAGTGGTCCACGTATTATTGCTGTCCTCAGGTCGCCTTTGTGCCCCCCTAGCCCCCCTAGCCTCCCTGCCCCCTCACCACCCTCCCGTATTATTTGTCCTCTCCGGACTATCAATATTCCACCGTGTGACTTGCCGATACTCAACCCAACCCGAGTCTTTCCCTTTATTTCCGATAGTAATCGGATTCGCCCAAAAAACCGAATCAACGATTTATTTTGAATTCGTTGCATCATTAAAAGTAAGGCGGGGAGGGAGTATTTTTCAAATAATGATTTCGTGATTCCAGATTATTTATTAAACTGATTCATAGTTTACTACAAAATGGAGAATTTAGTAAAAAATAGGATTTAAGAGTTGGGTGTTAAGACTAAAATACTAGAAGCAACCGTGTGTATTCCTGACGAAAAAAAGGTAGCCATTTTAAAAGGTAATCCAATCTAAAGTAAACAAACTTACATTTATACATTTAATTATAAATTAATTTTATTATTAAATTATTTTAAAATACATTTACCAAATGTATCACCTCAAAAATAGTTACACTTTTTCACAAACCTCATATTACATGTTAGAACATTTTGGAGAAGATACCGAATACCAAACGAAGATAGCGGTAATAACAACATTTTTGAGCTGATTTTTGGTTATGTAATCTCACGAAGAATATCAATTTTACTTTATTTTTGTTTGAAAATGAGTTTTCAGTAGTATTCATCAATTATTGGTCACTCTAGAAAACAGTTTGTCTAACTAGATGCTAATTAGATTGGTTTCTTGAACTGCTTTTCATAGTACAGTGGTAAAGTTATTCTACAAATTTATTATTTTAACAGTACATTCAACTTTTTTATGCTAAAAGCCCATAGCTTTTGATTGGTAATTTTTCAGTCCGACAGGTTATGTCAAATTAGGGTCACAATGAAATTTTTAATACAATTTGAATGAAGATTAATCTACGAAGGAAACATTTGTATCAGAATGAACAACCGTTACAGTGATAAACGTTAATTTTTAGCTCTATTTGTAACATTTTGGTCAATATAAATTCCTAATAAGACCTCTAAAGCGCTGAAAAACATAATTTTACAAACGTGACTTTTGGACCGCTCACACAGCGCAATAGACGCGTAAACGCAGTTGTAACACGGGAGCGGCTCAGTCGTGAAATGAAAGGTTATTTGGAGTCGGAGAAGTGAACTGTGAAGACGACAATCGTGAGGCCGAGGCGCGTGTAATCCAATCTGCGATGACTCATGGCCGTGGATGGAGCCAATAACGTGGGATTAGAGCAGGTGTAAGGCCGATATTGGATGATATTGGCTGTTTTACGCGAGCCCTGACGGTTTTTTACGCGGCGACAAGACTACCAAGCACGGGTCGCGTTTTATTGGCCAATAAGACCTGGGCATTAGTCCACGAGCCGAGATATTGCCCGGCCGCTCCCGCCGGGGATGTATTTTATGATTATGTTTCCAATTTCTGCACTAGTCCCATGTAACCGGATAAGCGATGATGAGCTATGGCGACTGGCGATACGCTGTGTTGTGTACCGGAATCTTAGCGCGGCTACTAAATTAGTTTATTTTTATAGTCAAATTTTACAAAACGTATCATAAGAGCTAAAAATAAATTGTTCCACTTAAGTTTTAATCATCACTGTCAGTTGAAAAGATTAAACATTACAACTTTTAAAGACTATCTGTAAAACCTTTAGAATGTGTTTTTTAATCTTGTTTGCCAACGGCAGGCTTAGATTAGCTATGCAGCTTCGTAGTTCACTATTTATACATATTTTTTTCTCATCAAAATTTTAGCGAATTTCCCATAGGGAAGAAGCTATTACTGTAGGTCTCATGGCAAGACTTAAGCCCGGAATCATGTTATTTTTCGTTTTTAGTTTTTTTTGGCAGGTAGTAAGTAACTCTCTAAGAGTACCCCCGCTCCTCCGACGGTTATGTGATGACTCCACCGTTAGGCAGAGTATACCCAAACTAAACCCACCTTCCCCATCCGTCCAGACAAGTCAAGTATGAGCAACTTACATTGGGCAAATGGACTAAGTCTCATATTTATCGACATTATTGATTTGGAAATCCGCTTAGTACGCAGATCTGCTGCGACGGGGGTTTTATATTAATTTTAAAAATTGGTTTTAACTATGATATTCAAGTATTCATAGTGTCATTTAAAAGAAGGATAATTGACCTATCACGGAAAAAATAGTAGTTTCAGATATCATATTTTATTGGCATAGGTTTGATTTAGTTTTCATGTCCTTTTAAATTAAATGGTTACAATTAATTTTGTTAATGCAATAAATAAACTAATATCAGTTGACTACGTTGTCTCTGTCTGATCTGTGTATAGGTCGACTATGGCTATGTAATTGGTTATCATGATAGGTATAAATGTAGTTCTTCATGACATTTTGTATTTAGGTTCTTTGTTTCTGACAAAAATTTGAATTATTTTTTCAGAAGTTACGTTAATTATAATGCACTGGAACTTATTATTTCTCATAACAATATTAATATGTGATAAATTCTAGTACTGTTATTGATATTTTAGGTCACATAACATTTAAAATCGTGTTTACAATAACTGTATGACCGATTACCATATATTTCAAAGTATCAGTGTCAAGAAATGTTGAAAAAGTGGCCGATGAAACGTTCCGGTGAAATACGAACCGTGTCAAAACCCTTGTTTACATAGTGTAACCTCCAAAAAATCTTTTCAGCATAAATTTTCAAGACACTGAGACGCAGAGACATTAATTAAACTGAGCTAAGTTAACGTTGATCTGATTAAGATTGTTGATCTATAAAAAGAGCGGGCGGATTTAATAAATGGGAGCAGGATACCGGGGGTAAGTAGCCCCGGCGTGGGGGGGGGGTGTAAAAGTGATTTACGGGCAAGATTCGGTTTGATGGTAGCCCCGCACTCTTCCAGAAATGTCAAAACTGTTATTAAAGCCGTCTGCATTGAAGTTGGGGCCTTAACAGTTCTCCCATCTGTTGCCAGGGGTGGTTCTCTTTTCTCCCCCTACACAACAGTTGCTGACTTTCATATAGCACCTTTTGCGTGGAAAAGTTTACGTAAGGGTTGCACGATTCAGTGTTATGAAGCAAGATATTTATTATTATGGCAGAATAGTAACGTGAAGTCGTAAATAAAAAAACAAATACTAGCCTTAAGCTTATTAGATTCAATTATAAAAATTGTAAAAATGTACTATTAGTATTAAGGTTTTACAATATTCTGGATAACAGTTTTTAATATATTATAGTTAAGGTAAGGTTCATGTAAACAACAATTATTTTTTCTTTTTACAGGTAAAAACAATATCGTTTAAATATTTATATACATATATATGTATAATGAAAGTACGTGTCTGAACACATAAAACCTCGTTTTGTAAAACCAAATTTTGAAATGTATTACAAATGCTGGGTGGAACAAAATATCTAATGTATGGGTATTTTTTTGTATAATGGGTTTTTTTGCGAGAAGAGTTTTAAAAACATTTTTTTTAATAAAAAGGCTAAAAAAAAGACAAATTAAGTTCCTTAGATTTTCTCTATGTTAAGATAATAAAAAACTAAACAAGTACGTCAAAAACAGAATAAATTAATATTTTAAAATGATATTTTGAATGAACTTGCAAGATTACAACTATTGGTTGACTACTAATTAATTATGCTAAAAACTATTATTTTTATTAAAGCAAAACCTGCACCTATAATACATAAAAATACAAACTTTTATTTTGGTGTTTTGAAATTTATAAATTTAAGATAAAATATTTATGGTAGATAATGTTTTAGTGTTTATGAAAATAATCTTTATGTTAAGTTTTGAGAATAAGCATATAATTCCCTATACATTGTTATAAAAATGTTATATTATTATTATATATTATTTAAATTTCATACATTCTCATTTAATATATTATAGTTAAAAAAGGTTTTAAACAAACGACCAATGTTAAAAAAATGATTTCAATTTTACAGCTGGTTAATTATATCTGTTAAATCATACATCACATATTCAGTTACCTGTGAAAGTACGTGTCTGATATCATTAAAACCTGCGTTTTGAGAACTAACTAATTTATTTGAACAGGGCCTGGGTGGAATACAAAAACCTACATCGATAGGTATATAATATTTTTATATGTATAATGTGGGTGCTCTCATTTTGTACGAGAAAGAGTTGCAAAAGACATTTTTTAGTGTAATAAAAAGGCTAACAGACAGACAGACAGAAATTGAGGTAAGACCCATTTAGGCTTCTCTGTGGGTAAAATGTAAAAATAACCACTTAAACAATAAAACGTAACGAAGTCAAAATACCAAGCAACGTACAGACAAAACTATAATTTTTATTTATTATTTTTTGAATGAACTACAGATGCAAGATTACAACTAAACTAGAAGTGGTATGGTACTAATGGCTAATTAGTGCAGCTTAAACTATCGCATTTCCTTCGTATCTTTTAAAGCACTAACCCTGCAGCCTACACACTACACCTACGACTTTTCAGATAAAACAACTGATGTCATTGGTTTTGTTTTTATTTTTTTGATGATTGAAATTAAGAAGTAAAATTACACCTAAATAAAGTTATTTATTATTCTTTTGAAGACAATCCGTTTAGTTATTTTGGTAAAGTCTCTCGGGAAGCAGGCAGTCTCCGTATGGTGGGTTAAGAAATTATTGAAGAGTATAGAAATCGTCAAAAAGTCATTCTCCAGTCGTCTTAAATACAGTTTTTATCCTTTTTGACTCCTATAGGTTATTGAGTTCTGTTTTGTTATATTCTGACAATGTCTGTACTCAGATGATGAGAGATCCGTCTGCAAGCTTTTGGGTGTAGCTAAAAAGATATTTGGGTCTATGTAACCAGAAGTCTTTAGCGTAAACGGTTGCAATACATCCTTTTTAGTTTTGATTAGTCAAATATACACAACAAATATGTGAAAAAGAAAAGTTTTATGGCTTAACGCATTCATAAGTAAAAGTTATTTTTAAAACAAAATTAGGTTTAATAAATCAATTTCTGAGCCTATAAAAAATAAGATGGTCCATTAAAATTTACTAATATAAGCGGAATAGTGTGATCCTAAATGATCCTTAAATTATTACTAAGTTATTACTAGTTTTGTTACATTTGATAAACGTGTCGTCATTCATCATCTTAATTTAAATTTAAGGGTTTCTTTCACTTTATGAATTCCAGATATTTTGTGATATAGAATTATTTAATGTTAATTATGAGAAAATAGTAATAAGAGCAATGTTTTGTTAATTTACTGAAATTTAATTTAGTTGAATTAACACTATTTATATTATGAATGAACAGTAATATTAAGACAGTTATATTGTTTTGATACAAAATATGTATTAGTGTTACAACCTTAAGTCTGTCGTCTATTGAATTATTGTTAACCATATCATTATCTTATATAATTAATGATGTGAATGTGAGATATATGTGTTTGATCGTGTAGTAGTGGGGAGTGAGGGCGTCATTATCTGAGATGAATGTTTGAAACGAGTGCTACATGGTCCCGTCTTTTGTCCCGGAACCTCTCTTCTCCACATGTACAAACATCATCAAACATTCACTCCGGAACGGTCAAGGGTCCACTCCACCCTCAGCTCTCCACCCTCAACCCTCTCTCGTCCTCCTAAGATTGGCCAGCTACATTATTGATGGTCATTTAATAATCCTCCAGCGTTCTACCGGCACTGAATGGTTGACCGAATTAAGCGCTCTGAGCTCTGCATTGACTCTCCTTTGTTAAACGTTTTTAACTCAGATATGCTGGGACGAATTTTTTGTTGCGAGTTTATTACCATACATGTTAGATGTATAGATGGTTAAAACGCTATATACGTGATTTAATTACATATTGCTCGTAGGAATTGTTTGTAAAAGCGCGGATGAGATAAAAAAAGTAGAATAATCTGTGTATAATATATGTTTAAGTAAGATGGACTGTGAATTACTGAGTGGCTAATTGATTTACCAAAATAAGCTACCATATGTTCATAGTTTACAACATTAGATACCTCAAGTCCTTGAAATTTAACTATTGAAATTTGTAATTGTTCTTATATTTACATTTATTTTATGGGTTATTTTTTGTACTTAATGAATTCTATATATTAAAACTATGTTTATTTCATGATAAAAAACAGTTTTAGCTCATATTTAAGGTGTATTAAATATTTTCTATCTCTAAAAATTAACGTTTGACATCACTGAAATCTGTAATAATTATTAAATTCTTTTAATGTTTGTATTTTTACTGATTCCACGCAAAACCATTTCCAATACCTATGAAACACCTCGCCCGGAAAAGGAAAAAAACAAGAGATGTGCGTTTGGAAAATAATGATAATTATAGGGTGAGGGTGAAGCACTCGTTAGCTTTGAAAAAAATATTAAATTATCTCGGCAAACAAGTGAGGAGGACGGAGTGGCAAAAGATGTGATTATTAAGAATTAAACATGGAGGGAAAGGTGGAGCCGAGGAACGCGGTATAATGAGCTATAAAAAATGCACAACTGGCGTCTTTGGGCTGGCGGGCTGGCGATGGCAGGGCTGGTGGGGCTGGTGGGGCGACGCTCATTAGACTAACGACGCGACGCGACTCGCTGCGATTCCTTATTAGTTTTTCAACCGAACTCCGTAGACCCAATCAGACGGGAGAGATCGAACGTCAGGTGGCTGTTGCTTTTGTTAACTTTTCACCGGAAATGAAATGGTCCATTCTCCTGTTTGGTTAGAATGCTAAGATTATTTATATTTCTATAAACATTCACTTTAACTATCATTACTGTGTCATAAATTTAACCAAGGACCAAACATCTTTCTTGCCTTAACACATCTTAGTCGTACACAAAGTGTAAATCATAAAACACTATTTATTAAAAACAAAATTTTATAAAAACTGGACAATCGATGTGGTCTTAGGGTTGTTAGAGAGATCGACTGACAGAGCCTCAAAACCTAAGCAAACATAACTATGTACTATATAAAGGGAGAGAAAGTCAAATACTCCATACATCGATCTTACAACTATGTAAAAAATAGTTACACAGGGTAGTAGTGAAAAGTAAGTTGCACCCCTTCACAATTTTATTACTTGGTTTATTTAAAATCGGTTTGCGGTAAACTTCTACGATTTGAGGGGCTACATTGATGATTGTTGTTTTGAAAATTTGTATCTTTAGGAGTTGTGGGGGTGGGGGATTACTCAAAATTTTCAAAAGTAGAGTCGTATCGAGTGACCCCTCATTTTAAAGAGCTTCTTAAAAGAAATAGAATGACGCAAAACCGACGTTGATATCTTACCCTTAACCAAAATGGCAGCCATTTAAAATATTTTAAGTGTTTAAAAATCGCCATGGTGAATGATAACAATAATAGTCTACTCATTAAAAAAAATCTATTAGAAATAGTAGTAGAAATAGTAAGAATAGTAAATTAATGTATCTTTTATTTTATTAGATGGTCAAATTGCTCTCCCTGTTTATAAATAATAATACAAATAATAATTAAAGTTTATAAATAATAATTTTTTTATTAAAACGCTTAAAATGTTTTAAATGGCCGAAAAAAATCTGAATAACATGTTTGAAAATATTGCATCACTAGAGGTACAGGGAGAGCAATTTGAAAATCTTATAAAATACATTAATTTACTATTTATTTCTTAATTTGCTTTTTAAAACAAAGAGATTATTATTGTTATCATTTACCATAGTCATCTTTAACTACTTAAAAATTTTTAAATGGCTGCCAGTTTGGTTAGAGGTAAAATATCAACTTCAGATTTGCCCCATTAACTTATATTTCTTTTCAGAAGTTTAAGAAGCTCTTAAAAATGAGGGGTCACTCGATAGGGCTTTATGTCTCTACTTTTGAAAATTTTGAGCTACCCCCCACCCCCACTACTCGTAAAGGTACAAATTTTCAAAATAATAACCATCAATGTAGCCCCTCATATTGGAGAAGTTTACCGCAAACCGGTTTTAAATCAATTAAATAACAAAAAAGTTAAGGTGGTGCAACTTACTTTTCAATCACCCTGTATAGTAGATACACGTATTTCGCTAATTGTGATTACTTGGTTTTACTCTCACTCACTTGTTGCAAAATCTCCCTATGTTCAAAAAGTTAAATTTAATCATTGATAACGCGTAGAAGAAACATAATTTGGAAAATCTAAAGCATTATAGCAAACCTAGGATTCGAGCCAGTTTTCTACATAAAATTGTTTTTAAATCAGTTGAAAAAAACTGGAGGAGTAAAAAGGAGTAGTTTTTGGAAAAACAGCTATATTCGTTATATTTAAGGTTGATATTAATAAAATTGTGTAAAACGTAAACAATTTTGGCTCCTAACTGTTCCACCAAGTTCACCAGGGTCGTTGGAGATTAGTTAAAATTCAGGGCGAAGGCGCAGCGCGGCCTAAGTAGCCGAAGTTACCGCCCCGGGAGGAACCGACTTAACACCAAGTTTTTAATTATCAGCTCGTACACTCCTTTTAATTTACAGCTTTTCAACAGTAGGGAAATAAACGTTAAAGTGTTGAACCGAGGGGAGGAACGTGTTCAAGATTAAAGATCCGGGGGTGGTTAAGATAATAAAGATGTCTCTCGTTGAAGATGCCTGGTTCTGAATATTCAGAGAGTCGACTTGCAAATCTCTTACCAGAACTGCGACGCCCCCTCTCCCGTCTACACTCAGAGGTAGTCGCCTGTCGGGGGGCTCTTTTTGAAAGTTACTGGTTAAATATTAACCTTTTTACATCCCCTGAGAGTTACTCAAACCATATAGGGATCTTATTATGCCTATGCAGAGATTTTAAGATGCAGTCATTTATTGGTAATTGCAGTTATTGAAGAATAAATTTTGGTAGCAGCTTAATTTTTACATTAGAAAGTATTTAATTTATTTTATACATTAAAACCCCAGAAAACTAAATTGACACTTAAAAAGGAAGTATAATTTAACTGTCCATCCAGTATATTCAGTATCCATTATTTAACTTAAATACAGGATAAACTTCCAATAATATTCTGTTATTTATGAGAGCTTCTTTATTCTACTCTAAACATAGTTGGTATGCTTCGATCATAATACCATTCAATCCATTCTGTAGAAACACGTAACTGAGTTTACCTTATGCATTTAATGAACAATACCTGTCCTAATATTAACCTTAAAAGAGAAAATAAATTTTTGAAGAGGGTGTACTCCTCGCGTTAGCTCAAAATAGTTTTTTTAGATCTGAAAAATTTGGTACTGGAAAAAAATTAAAACCCAATTTTGATACGTTATATATTCTTATTTAAAATAGGTTTAAATAAGAAGGAATCATATTTAAGTATAACGATTTTTCTTTAAGTTAACGTTGATTACATTAAGCACATTTGATTTACAATATTGACTTTACGGCTTGTGCAGCCAGTTGTTTGGGCGAAAAGATATAATACAATATCTGAATAATAGCATACTGTTTAAACAAATAAAGTTTTTGGGGGAAGATTGAAGACAGAATCTGCTCCTAAAACACATAAGACCTGATCAACATCTCGAGAGGTGTGGACGTTATTGGCTGACAAAGGCTGCAGGGGCGCGACAGTCGGTTTCTCAATACGTCGCCATTAGGGTGCCCATTCACCAGAGCCGAATCAAATTTTCGCCTCAATTTCAGGACAGAAATCCCGAAATGAACCCGGAGCTGCGTCACTAAGACTTCTTAAAGGGGCTCATGTGACACCCGATCCCGGTGGGTGAGGGACATTAGAACCTACTCTGGGAAAAATCGGGGTTACTTTAACGAATGAAAGTAGTGCATTACTCGTTCGTTTACTTGTAGTAAATACTTCATTGGGATCTTTGAAAGATAAAGTATTTTGAAAATACGAGTGTATGTCATATTTTAAAAATATAAACGATATAATCACAATTATTTTTTTGTAAAATTATTTAGGCCTATACTAAAACAATATAAGGTAGCAGAGAGGCTAGAAAATGTATTCAATTTATTTAATAACTAATAACCACAACTAAGGAACTAAGAAATAACAAAATATTATTTAAATTACATCGCAAAAGTAGACGAATAATGAGGAAACCAGATCGTAAACCACGATTATTAAAAATGTAAATGTAAACAAAAACATGATAGTTTTTGACAGCTGACGTAAAATTCATGATCCAGCTGATCAGCTGTGATTGTTAGTGGTGGGGGACCTTAAACAAACTCCCACTTCGACCGCATATTTGTATTGGACAGACTTTAGACCTATGATATCTCATTTCTAAATTAAAACGTTTCATAAATCAACTGATTAAAATTGAAATACATAATATTTCCCTTCAATATAAATTACCGAATCATACATTTAGACAAATTATTGACATGGATATGTCTTATCTCTAGGGTGGGGGGGTGATTTGTAAGATGGAAAACATGTAACAGGTTTCCATAGAAAATACCAGAGTTATTGTATTGAATTTTTCATATTAAAGAATAAGAACAGCTGTTTAGATGAACTGAAACCATTCCCTTTATGTTCATGATCTAACCTATTTCCCTCAGAGAAGTAAATACACAAACATTTTTTGAGAACAAAATGTACTTCTAATTTAGTTTCTACTTTTATAGTGTCTTGATTATTTAAAAAAAATGCCACTAAAATCAGGACATACGTCAAATTTGGAAACATCTGAAAATTATAAATATATATCTTTTAACATTTTTTAGTATGACTAGCATACTTATGATGGATATAATTTTATGTAAGGACCGCGGGCATATTTTGTGGTTCAAATGGAATCTCTATTACCAACAGTAAATTCAACAAAACGACTTTGATTTAGGTATCAAGATGATAGGGTTACTATTTCCATAAATACCTCACATCTAACTTACTGTTGGTGGGCAAATTTTTCAGAGAAACCGATTTCTATAAATATGTAAACATGAAAATTGATTGACAACACGAAGGATGATTACAAACAACTAGCCAGGTGATGAAATATTTTAATACTATGAATCGCAGGTGATATTAAGCTTACAGTTAGCTCTATAATAAGATTTTACTTCTCGAGTACTCTGTGATTTATTTGTTCGCTTTGTATAAAATCATAAAACTAATAATGAGTTTTATTATTAAAATTTGGATCTAATCATTAATTTAGTAATTATATTTTTGTGTGATTTATGAAGAATACCAAAATGTGTAGTTTATAGAACATTATCTTTGTTATTTAGGCTAAAATATAATCTGAAAACGGTGAATAAAAATAATTTGAAGGAATTTGTTTTACACTGATTACTGATTCACTGTCATTAATTCACTGATTTACTAATTAATTGTCTAATGGCCTTAGACAATGAGAATATGAACGTCTGTCGGATACTATTAGTGTAGTTAGTAAGTTCATTGACTAGTGGACAGAACCACTCTCATGTTTGTTTGGTGCTGTTGGAAAGTAAACCGGAACACGAGTAAAAGGAGAGACGTCAGATGTCTAGCTTAACTGTCTCTTGTTCCTTAAGTAGCTACTAGAATTCGTTAAGTATGGTGGCCAAAATTAAGTTCGTGGAGATCCTTTCAGAAACGACATGTGTCTGTTTTAAAATTCATTGGACACAGACTCATCTAGTCGACAAGAATCTCGTATCCACTAGTAAAACAACAAAACATATGTACTCATTTATAGATAATCATATTGTAATAAAATGAGTTTTAATCATCAGCTGACGCGAGATTCTCCAGATGGTCGAATATTTAAGTGCAAATCCGCCAGCATTCATTTGGCTTAGACGCTTGACAACCCTTCCTCGCGAACAAAGCCCGGGATTACGTGAAGGGGGAGGGTGTTTAGAAAAACGATCATTTTAACGCGCCCCAGATAGCATTCCTCCCCGTCTTGCGCCTTCCTTGGTGTAATCGCGGATCCTCCGGCTAAATTGTGAGCCCATAAAAAGGAGTTAGCATTATGCACGATTTGTAAGGGTAAGTGTATTGGTTGTCCTTGCATCCTGAGCTGTTTCCTTCCGTTGACGAGGTTGTAAAACGACAAGGTTTACGTTACAGCCGGTTAACTGTCGTTTTGTTGAAGGAGAATACCTTGTTCCATGATTTGACTAAGAACCTGAAAATAAATCAGTCGTTTGAATAAACCAAACATGGATTATTTTGGAATTTGCTCAGTTCAATATAAAGATTAAAAAATATAATCTATTTGATGAAACTTGACTTGGTGCGAAAATGGTACATAAGTACTAATGTATTTTTTACTCTTCATATAAAAAAAAATGGTTGTATTTACTTCCCTATGGGAAATAGCTTAGACCATGGATATGTGTAAAAGGAGTATTTTTCAGTTCCTCTGAACAGCTGTCCGTATAACCATATGATATAACTAAGAAAATGACGTCACCGTTTCAAATTTTGTTCTGAGAGATTCTATAAATCCCCAGGAATAAGACATATCCATTTTTTTTTAGAAATAATGGACTCTTTCAGACCACTCTGCGTTTACCACATTTATAATTTAACTTTTCTCTGAAACCATTAGTCGTTGACTACAGTTCATAATAGTAACTTGTTAAATTTTTTGAGGTGATTTTGAAGGTAGTAGTTGTGGTAAGGAATACTTCATAAGATAACCCAAAATTTTGGCCTTTTATAGCTCATAACACATGTTAGGAAATAATCAAAATAAAAACATTATAATCAATATAAATAAAATTATAGTTTTGTCTGTACATTGCTCAGAATAATTCATTTTTTAGTTATTTTTACTTTTCGTGCGTTAGAGAAGCCGAAACCGGTCTTATCTCAATTTTTGTTTGTTTGTCTGTGACGCTCCAGGAGGCACGCCGACTTCTCCGAAAAAACGGGAGAACTGATTACAATTAAACTTATTTCATGTATTCTCTACATTCCAGAGAAGGTTTATAAATGCTTGAAATCGCCCGCCGCCCCTTGAAAAGTAAACAACGAGCAATTAAAACCCACTTTTACGCGATTTACTTGTATTTTGATTCAGTTTTCAATGAATAACCTACTGGTAATAATCAGATGTCTTTGTAGTTTAACGATTTAATAGAAAGAAAAACAAACAGCTGTTGAATATACTAGTTAGTTTATATTGGTTATTTTAACGTATAACCAATAATAATAATGGTATAAATGTTCAAATCCATTGAATTGTAAAGTAATGCTAAATAATAAAGTTGGGTAATGATTTATTTTCTTTGTATTGATTTGTTTAGGTTTTCAGGTTTACATTTTGGTATGTTGATCTTTCTTCTTTAAACTGAATCCTACAACCCTTTACAAAGGATGGGCTTACTGCTAGTATATAAAAACATATGATGAGCTGATAATAAATTAAATATTGATTCACAACACTAACAGTAGACAAATTATTTTAAAATATATTGATTTATCGAGGAATAAAAAAATATATTTTTGACATCTAAAAGCCTACAAAATTCGAACCATCATTTTTACAAACATGCGGTGGTATTATTTTATTTTCATAAGCACCATAACTTATTAATTTTTATGACAAATCGTTAGATTTTTTTAGTATTTGTATTGTTTTACGGTTTTTACAAAATTCTTTTACTAACCAATCAGCAATTACATTTTTTTGATACGCAGGTTGACATATAACAAAGGAAAAGTTAAAAATGTAAAACAAAAAGATTGAGGTCTGCAGTTGTGCCCCTCTTACATATTGACTTTGATGCACAGCAAAATGCAATTTTTATAGTTTTTTTTAAGATAAAGTCAAAATAAAATATTTCGACTGTTGTAGTTATCTGTAACTTCACTTGTTTTTTTCTATGGTAGGAAGACATCTTGACGATGTCTAGGTTTGAGACGTTGATGGTAACTATCTGCAATAATTCGTGCAAGTAACTGGATTACAGGACTCGCTACCGTTCTGTTAAAGACAGACGAACAAACCGAAATTGATTTAAGACCACGTTTGGCTTTCCTTGGGGTATTAGTTGTAAAAATAACAAAAAGTATTTATTTGAGTGAGTGGCAGCCTCTATTACCTATTGTCCGTCGCCTTGTTAGACTGAAGATCTGTGCGTGTGACTTATCAAGCAAAGTCAAGGACGAGTTGACATAGTTTAAGATGTACATTACTGATAAAAAACTGAAGAGAAACTCCGGGGGATTCAAACCAGTTTTAACCTATATACAGACAACACTCTACTTTTATTTATATCGACGTCTACGATGACGTCTACGCGAGATGTGTACGATGTGACGTCACCGTTAATTGTCACGATTATCACACCGCCATGACGCCGCGCGACCTCCGCCTCCAATTCCGCTCACCCTCTTCCGAGTTGTTCCTTCCCATAAATTTTAAATGACTTCATTAGAGCCAGCGAGTGTGGACAGCGTCATTAAAATTTCCTCGTCGTCTCCGCTGTCACAACAGCGGGAACGGCAAAGCGACTACAGGCTCCGTGACCTAATGTGATGCTGTGTATTCAACATGGTCGACGGTTAAATTGTAATTGATCATGTAGTAATTAGCGTTAATTGTTGTATCTAATGATCGTTAGTGTAATTGGAGAAAAATAGGCAAACACGTTGTATCTACAATAGAAACTTTGGGTTCACCTATAAACTGAACATTTACAATGGAGTTTCTCATCATATAGGTCAACCGTACCATAATTGATTTATTTAATTCTATAGTAATAGTAATAATCTATATTTTGACTTAAAAATAATATATCTATTGCATAGCATAAAATGGTGAATTTTTCTAAGTTCATTATTTAATAACAGGATTTACTCATTTCGTTCAAAAATTCTTTTACAGTTGAAACTATGAAAAGTATAATAAGTAGTATTTTTTTCCTCTAGGGGGTAACCAATGTGAACCTATCCTTTAGAAGAACTCATGTTTCGACCGTCATGTTTTGGCTGGGACGGTGCCATGTTCCTGTAATCCAGCTACTTGGAGGTCACGAATTGTGAATAGTTGTGAGCGATGTTCGGTGGGTGTAGTGTTCTCTTGTGTGGATTAAAGTCCGCACTATTGATTACTGCGTTAATCCGCAAATACCATCTTTATAATTAGACCAATTCGTAATTCAGAGGTCGTGGTTCGGATTTCACGTTAAACTTTAGGTCCCTCGGTTCTTGCTATCGGCTGTTGGGCTATTAATTAACCGTCCTGTTTAAGGAACATGTCAGCCTTAGTCAGTTACAAGACTATAAAATCGCGCCTCAATCATATTACACTCAATGCTCATTCATACTTGGCTTAAATATCTACCTTTTACTATGGACACCATTTCAATAATCTAATCTAATAATGAAATAGTACTGATCAATTAATTTAATTCATATCAAGCTTAGAAGTATTAAACCACGTATTCACTAAAAGCATCAAATGATAGAAGATTCCAAAGCTGTAACGTTCATAAATAAACTACATTTTAAATAATAACCTCAAATATTCATTATTTTGGCTTAACTAATCGCTACTATACAGAAGATATTGACCTGACCAAAACCTTCTTACTCTCACACAAAGTGTAAGAAACTCGCATTCATAAAAGTAAAAGATATTCAAAAGCAGCCAGCCGTATGCCGTCAAGATTTACACCGGTATTAAAGAGATATAAAGCGCGAAATGCTGGGGTGCATGAATCACAAACAGGCACTGAGGCTTTCAACTGCCCTTTAAGACAAATATATGAACCTCTCAGACGTTATTCTTTGTATATCCATATTTTGACCATTAGATCCGCGCGCCCTTTGAGCCAGGGGCTGGGGCATGAATTATGAATGCCCTGGGCTGACTGCGCCTTACAAATCAGCTCTGTTCGCGCCAATAAAATTGGCCTCATAAAAACACGCGCCTCACTTCAAAGTAACTGTAATGAATCGACTGGATGGATCCTTCGTCTGCTTACTTACCCATAGTCTTGACTTCATCTTCTTTATATTTATTGGAAAGAATTTCTAGGAAACTCTGTGACGAGGGAGTATTAGAGGGAGCTTTTTGAAAAGTTCCTAATATTTAATAAGGTTGTTTTTAGAACTCACAGAAAACTTCAGACGTTCAAACATCCGTTTGTAAAATTCTCAACCGTTATGGAAATGGAGTTTTGGAAAATAGTATTCACATTTATAAAACTTCGTATAATATTTTGAAACTAGGGAATTATATGACCTCAAAGGCTCAGTTAACTTAAAAGTACTTTAAAGACTCCATTTAGGCCTACTATGTGTTCAACTTTTTTTCTTAGACACAGACTATGATAACTTTCTAGTTAGATTTATTACGTTCATAACCAAAAAAACATTTGAAAATCTTTAGATTTTGTTCTTCGTGTCCCAGTAATGCAATTATAATATATCGATGTACACTTAAAGAGCCTAACTATAAATCCGATGTTACACGACACGAAACTCAACGAGCAAAACCATAAACTCGTGCGAGCTACTCGCTGAGGTTTTTTTGTGGGGAGGAGGAGGTAATGCTCATACTTATACTGGAGAGACCCGGTAGTGTGGGACTTGCACCGGCTAAACGCTCTCCCTCTTCTCCTAGATTACCCTGGAACTGTTTTGCACATTACTTCGGGCTAGGCTTTTGATATACCTTGTCAGGGTGATCACAGTGCTAAAGCTGATCCAGATATACAGTTTTCGCCCGCAGTATAGATTGTACATATTTCTTAACGCAGTTGCATATGTCCCCTCCTGGAACGTAGCTCCAACGATGTTATCAAGATGGACTTCAACGCCGATCTCCGCAAAGTATGACATTCATCGACCTCGCCATGATGCCTTTTCACCCAAATCCGGATGTCTGGGAAACGTCTGTGGGTCCCCTTGACTCGGTCTCCCATTCGTACCGCCAATGTAAAAGCGGCAATCACACTCTTCCTTGGCGATAGTTTCTTTGTCTGCTTCGTTACTATGGCGATTTGTCGTCTTTCTCTCCCTTGGAGAGTTGATCTTCCTTGAGCTCAGTCGTCTACCTTAAGTGGGGAAGGTCGCATTATCTTGAAGTACTATTCTTTAAGTGCGTGTATTGATGGTAACTACTGTACTATGGAGTGGATCAATGAATTAATTAGTGATTAAGTGTTTTGATTGGTATGAACTGGAGTCCGGTAATTGGGTTACTTAGAACACTGTACATAACAGGACAGGAACGTGGTCTGCAATGTGTGGTAAAAAATGCTAAGTCCATTGAAGAATGGCACATTTCCTTTGCGGTCGGATCATGATTTCTGTACTAGCTCTATGTTGGCAGAAGGAAAAGGACATAGTCCTATAACAGCCACAGTGGGCCCCCAGCCCATTGAAACCTCACATCATGTCCTGTCCTGCTTTGTCTTCTCTGGTTGGGTGGGCCACAATTGTGGCCGCTACTACTTTCACAGGCAGGTCGGAGCAACTTTTGTTTGTTGGTGTTTTAAGGTCGGGTGGGCCACTTTTGTGACCAGTAGTGCTTTCTCTACGTTGGTAGGTTAGGCCACATTGATGGCCCTTCAAACTATTTAATACCTATATTTTTATAATAACCATCCGGTTACTATGGTAACAAATAATTTGTGGCCAAGGCCATTCCGACTCTACAGAACAATAAGGTTAGTGTAGTAATCGAGCTGACATGGAAACTGCTGTGGGCAGTTAAGTGGCCCGTCCGACGGCAAAGGGTTAACACACGAAGCAGCTGAGCAGGAAACCTCATCGCAATCCATATTAAGAGTGCGAGTAGTTGAATTCGACTCCATAAGCGTAAAATAGGCTTAACACATACTACATGCTTACAAGAACGGATGACGATCGAGTAATATTATAGTAATAGAAAATTCAACCATACATGTTAATTATACAATTACAATTATACAATTATACATCATACATGTACATTTATGTAAATAAAAATCATAATTTAGTACACGAACAAGATTACACTGAGTGTTATTTTATCATGTGTGAATGCATTGATTCTGACAAGTGTGACAAACGTGTGAACATTTATACGTGTTGAGGGGAGTGTTAAAAGCTAATGTAATAAAGAGTAAAAAGACAGCGGACAGACAGGGCAAGACAGATGGACGGGCGCGTCAGGCGACAGGCGACAGGCGGTGGGTGCACAGTGGACAGTGGACAGTGGACAGCAGGGTTTCCCGCTCTCACTCAGCGATTCCCTCAATTATCCGGGACATTTATAAACTCCAAGGGTAATTAAGGCTGATGTAGAATGCATCACACTTGTTGGTTCTGTTTTACGAGGGTGACAGCGAATGTTTTAACGGAAGGTAAAACCCGACTACAATTGTTTTCAAATTCAGTTGGCAATCTACTTTTATAAAACTAAATTTAAACTGAGACTAAACATGTACACACTTAGAATAAGATAAGCTGAGTTTGTATGGTGATGGTGATTTTGATAGTTCTTTTTCGGCCAAAAAGGTGATAGTATTTTCTATATCAAAAGTAAATAATTTAACCAACGGAATGTGGGAGATAAAATGTTATATACTATTTTTGTGACAGTGCGTGTATTTGTCTCGCTGAGTGATTGAGTTATTTTTCTTAATCATAAATCAAATATATCGATATTTGATTTAGACAAAGATTAAAATTTATTTCAGGAAAGAGTTGTTTAAACAACAGATTTTATGTGTATTAAAGTAAACAAACCACCATAACTGTCCCCGGATTCAACAAGCGATTGA
This sequence comes from Nephotettix cincticeps, assembly GCA_023375725.1. Classification (NCBI taxonomy): domain Eukaryota; kingdom Metazoa; phylum Arthropoda; class Insecta; order Hemiptera; family Cicadellidae; genus Nephotettix; species Nephotettix cincticeps. The sequence continues at coordinate 21,274,920 of CM041790.1, read as the reverse complement.
GCCGCAGACTGCAGGGACCAAAATTACTGTTTTTCAAGATATTATTAAATGTAGTGATTGAAGAAAAATTTCATTACACTATATGTCATTGAGGAGTTTATAGATTAAACCATTCCAGGTCAACAGCTAAACTTTAAGACGGTTAAAATAACAGCAAGTAGTAAGTGACAGAATGTCAGCATGCCAGAATGACAGCTTGTAGTACATGAATAAAATATATATCAAGTGATAGTTCAATTATATAAGTTAAACATGAGCACTGAAATTAACACAATATAACACACAAATTTAACAATGACAAACATAAATTCAATGTTAGGTCTGTAGATGATGCCATTCCAGCAGCCATACATGTCTCAGTCGCCTTTATCTTCCCTGTCGCCTTCTTTCCTTTCGTCTTCATCAGTTTGCGTTCCTTCGTCTTCCGTTGCTACGTCTTCCTTTTTCTTCGCTCTTTTTTCCTCCTTCTTCTTTTCCTCAATTTCCTTGTTGTGGTAGAGGAGGTAGGCGACCAAAGCCATCATGAGACCAGCCAAAGTGGTCGCGGTCAGGAACAACCTGATCGCGTTCGAGTGCGGGGGGAATACGCAGGACTTGAGGTCTATGTAGAGCCTAGAAACCATAGCACCGGAGACCAGGATGAAACCCAAGGAGTAGGGCATGATGAGTCCCAGAAGAGCGATCATAGTCGGTGTTGCTGCCCCCTTCATTGTGGACCACGTCGGGGTAGGGACGGGGTTCTTGGACAGAGCGAGTCCCCATTTTATGCCGCCTAAGCTAGCCACCATCATGGCTGCAAGGTGGAGCTGAAATATCGTCATTGTATGACAATATCCTCCGATTAGTTCCAGCAGTGGGACGAACACCTGTATTCCACCATACGTCATCACCGCCCAGAAGGCAGGCTCGGGAGCGTCTTTCATGTGTTTCAAGTCGACACACTTCAACATATTGATGAGGTTGCAAGCGATTACAGCAGGGTCAGGTACTTGGAACTGGGACTCCAGCTTCTTGGAGGCGCATCGTATGCTCCCGAGGAGTGGGCTGTGACCCAGTAAGGGGTGTCCACTGTTGCAGAGTAACGGAAACGGGGACCGAGGGTGCGCTGTCACCCGAGGGTTGCGCCGGACATCGTAGATCGCCGTCAGGCTGTTGGTCGCCGCATCCGACGTCAGGGTGTACCCTGGCAGAGGTCTGGCGACAAGAAGTTTCCTGGCCTCTAAAATAAACGAGCGTAACATCTCTATGTAGCCCTGAAACAGTATAATATCTCGTATTAAATAATAATCGGCGTATAGAATATGAAATAACTTAGTTTAAAAATAAAATAATGGAAAATGTTCAAAACTAGTCTATAAATTTGAAAAATCAGGATACTTTCAAGCCTGTTTTGTCAAAAGATTTCCCTTTTAGAAACATTTAACCTCTTTGGACAACCATCGTAAAAATGTTAAACGGTAAATAATTATTTATAATTGCTATCGCTGGTCGCTAATAAAACAAGTATGAATTAGAGATGAGGTACTTTGTACTGTTTCTACATACAAACGATCTTCCTACTGGAATACCTTTCCAGCATCTCAGCTTTTCAATAGCCTCCCTTCTTTTCTTACTAAGATATCTTAGAACCCATCCTAGTTCATCATAGTCTCCTACTCCTCTATCTTTACCAACAGCATCTGGATTTTGGATATGGGTTTTCATTCCCCACTTGCGTCCAATCCTCTACACTCCAACTTCACGTATTGGAACACATGGTCTTAATACTTCATTCTGAAATGTTTAGATTTTTTCTCACCTTGCTCAGTATGCACTTTTCTACTCTATATACAGTTCTCCCACATTATGCATTCGTATAGCTATGGTGTAAGCGTTAATAGATAAATATGCAAACGAATTTCAAATAACCTAAAAAATAAGACTGAAAAAACAACATAGTTGAAGAATTAAAACATGCATTTTCTAAAAACAGCTGATTTTTGTAATTGAAACTATTGCGATGCAAAACAGGGGAAATATGCTCAATAAGAATAACACGGATATTTTGGTGTCCGGCGAGGCGGGTCCTTAGGATCTTCGAACAAAACTGATGAAAATTGGATGACTTTATGGCATTTCCAATCCGAGACAAATAAAGAAAATTCTCGTCGATACTTTTCCATGAAAATCAGTCAAAATGTAAAAAAGAAAAGTATATTTAGAGGGGGTTGGCCCTAACTTTGGTCCAAATTCTTTATTTTACTTCCTCCCCCTATACAAAAATATAAAGAGAAAGTATTGTTTTCGGCAGCACTTTCGAATTTGAGTTTATCGTGAATATATCCATTATAGTGGCCCCTCAATGAAAAAAATTGTTCTTTTAGAGTGATGTCTGTCAGTGTGTCTGTGTATGTGTGTGTGGGGATGTGCAGTCGCTTAGATATTAGTTCCCCTTGAATCGAAAAAAGTTTTTTTTTAGTGACGTCTGGGTGTGTGTGTGGGGGGATGTAATGAAGCCTAGAAAAAGACAACTGGTCCGATTTTCATAAAATTTGGCATGTAGGTAATAAATCCATGGTATCTCGTGTCTTTTTTTTAATTTTGATTTTATGGGTGTTTTACTGCTAAAAACACGTAAAATAAAAATTTCTCCAAAAAAAGCTCTAACGATTTTGATGCAAATTATATGATTTATAGTCCTTATGAGGTAAAAAAATAACACCACCCGCATTTTTCAAAACATCGGGGGTTGAGAGTTATGGGCTTTCAAAAGTAAAAAAATATTTTTGTTTAATTTGTTCGCAGAGAAAATAAAGGTAAAATATAATTTGACTACCACTATTGAATCCAGTGGAAAAAACTGAAAAAAGTTGAAAAACTGAACCAATTAGTACTTTTAATCATTAGTTTACGACTAACGGTTCAAAAAAAGTTAAATTAAAGTCCGTGGTAAACTCAGTACATTGTCTGAGAGCGCCCAAATTTTATTCTTTTGGAGAATATTTAAAAATCAATGTCTTCCTTATTTCCAAACAGTTTTCCATGAAACTTTGTATGCAGGGTGAGGTAACATCACCTAACAAAATCACTAAAAAAGCTTGGAATTAAGGGTTGGGGGAGTTCCTCCATGAAGTTCTAACGATCAATTTAATTTAGTTTCTCTTGTTATTTTCAGAAATTGAATAATTATGTTTGGAACAAAAAATATCAAGATTAAAATTATTGATTGTATTTAGATAAATGTTTAAGAATATAATGGTTTTATTAAAGGGGGGAGTAATTATGTGTTAGTCCACTGATACCGTCTATTTTCATTCAAAATCGTACTAGCTTAAAAAATATTTTAAAATTGTTATTATCTGACAAGTATTTTATTAGTAATAGTAAATTTTATAAGTGTACTATTCAAAATAACTCTTTTATATACGAGGTTAAAAGGTTCTCAAGAAACACCAAAGTTATATTTCTGACTTTAATACTTTCCTCGAAAAATGTACCTTAGGTTGGAGAGAAGTTTACATTGGCTAAAACTAATACTAAAATTCCCATCTTACGAACTTGTAATCACGTACATAGATGAATTTTAATAGGTATAATAAATTGGTAAAATAAATCAATTGAAATTAATATAGTTTAATTACATAATATAAATACGAGCACTACCATAAACAATATACAAATTTTACAGTGATTAAATAAAGTTTCAAAGTAATGTGTTTGTTGTTTCTCCTCCTCCAGATATAACCCATCTATTTACCATTACTGTGACTTTTTTCATCAGTTGACGTCCCCTCATCCTCGGTTTCATTTTTCTTCGGTTTCTTTTCTTCTTTCTTTGGCTCAGATCCCTTGTTGTCGAAGAGAATGTAAGCGAGCAAGGCCATCGTGAGGCCTACTATAGTGGTAGCGGTTATAAATAGCCTGAACGCATTCGAATACGGGGCAAACGCACACGACTTAAGGTCTAGGTAGAGTCGAGAGACCATGGCTCCAGAGACCAGGATGAAACCCAAAGGGTAGGGCATGATGAGCCCCAGGAGAGCGACGATAGTCGGTGTTGCTGCCCCCTTCATTGTGGACCACGTCGGGGTAGGGACGGGGTTCTTGGACAGAGCGAGTCCCCATTTTATGCCGCCTAAGCTAGCCACCATCATGGCTGCAAGGTGGAGCTGAAATATCGTCATTGTATGACAATATCCTCCGATTAGTTCCAGCAGTGGGACGAACACCTGTATTCCACCATACGTCATCACCGCCCAGAAGGCAGGCTCGGGAGCGTCTTTCATGTGATTCAAGTCGACACACTTCAACATATTGATGAGGTTGCAAGCGATTACAGCAGGGTCAGGTACTTGGAACTGGGACTTCGGCTTCTTGGAGGCGCATCGTATGCTCCCGAGGAGTGGGCTGTGACCCAGTAAGGGGTGTCCACTGTTGCAGAGTAACGGAAACGAGGGCCGAGGGTGCGCTGTCACCCGAGGGTTGCGTCGAACATCGTAGATCGCCGTCAGGCTGTTGGTCGCCGCATCCGACGTCAGGGTGTACCCTGGCAGAGGTCTGGCGACAAGAAGTTTCCTGGCCTCTAAAATAAACGAGCGTAACATCTCTATGTAGCCCTGAAACAGTATAATATCTCGTATTAAATAATAATTAAATTTTAGAATATGAAGGCCTCGTTGAGTATCTTTATAAAGTCCTGAAACGATGTCATTTCAATCAGTACTTAGAATCCAACTAAAAGTTATTAAGCCAAAATTCGTCTTATGTTTCAATATCGTATATAATATTATCAACGTTTTTTAGATGTTAGTGGCTCCGTTACTGGTATTTTCCGGTGAATAAAGTGACGTATCGTTTGTTGCATTGTTGCCAAAACAGTGGGATTTTGTTTATTGATCCTGTGATTCTTTAAAAATAATTTTACTCTCGCCACACGAAAACTGACCTTTAGCTGATTCTCAATTAATGCAACCCTTTTTCCTCAGTCCCCTGCGTTCGTAGGTCGTGTTCAGACAATTGAACCTGTTAAGATCATCAGCAGCTAATCAACCACTTATCGGCATTAATATTTTTTCATTATGTAGTCGAGTAAACCTGACAAATTTAATTTTTCATCGTTAAAGTTCTTGGCGTAGTTGACCCTGAATTAGTAGAAATGACCCCGTGGATCCTTAAATATGGCAAATGAGTGCAATGGTAGTCTTAATACTTCTAAGGTCTTAAAATTCATGATTTGTATGAAATAAATATTGTTTGTTGTTGGATTATATTATATTAAAATTCAAATTATTCATGTTATACATTAAGGAAATATTTTCACTAAAACGTCAAAAACAATACTGTACTGCCTGTCTTGGGACAGCCGAGTTATACGGTACACGGAATTGCCTTGTATTTCTTTTCTATGATAATTAAGATCACTTCCGTCATTACGATATAAATACACGTGTTTTTAACAGAGTACAGTTTTAAATCCTCTTAAAATTTATATAGCTGAGTTTCTTTGCAAATTAAACCTTACCTATAATTTAATATCCATTAAACATAAATTTAAGTCATTTCTATTTGCACGTAACAAAAGGTTACATTGCTTGGATAATTAATACACTTAATTATCTAAAAAACTAAAAAGTGCAGTTAAACTTACAGCCTGGAGTGTGTGGAGTAAAACATTTGAAGTGAAAGTGTATTTAACTAAATCTTTGTCGATTTGTATAAAAGCACTTAAATTTTGATGAAGAGATCACTGCTAACACACAATTTTGGTAAACCCGTCATAATGTTACTAATTTGTGAACTTCGAAAAACAAAACAGTGTATTATTGAGAAAACTACAGCTGTGACGACCGTTCACTGCAATGTCCTTAAAAGCAATTTGGACTAGGAATAAAAACCTTAATTGTAAAGATTGTAACTTACCAAGGTTTTTGGGTGGTTTCAGAGCGTGTTATTTTAAGAATATATCAGCAAATGTGTAGATATAATGTAACTTCAGGATTAAAAACAAACAATAAATTTACATTTCGTAAGAGATGATGTGATGTTTTGCTGTTTCACATCAGCTGTTAAGAAAGTTTGACAAGGCATAACATAGGATTCATTACAATATTATCTATGATGGGAAAGTTGGCATGAATTAAAAATGAACATGTATAAAACTGTTTCTTGGAATCGTTCTTTATAGTACTTGTACTTGTTGAAAAAATACGTTGCATTTTAGGGATTTACAGTATTCTTAAAATGGGCCGAAAATAAAAATAAAACATGTCCTACTGTAGAGTTTAAGTAAACTGATATTTAGGTAATCTGAGAGTTCACGTAATCCGAATACACAGTATATTCAACAGCATCCTCCATTCTAGCGTACCTTATTACTACTAAATCGCGTGGGACGAATAGGATGATGACAGAACATGTATCATTTTTATTTATGTTATTTATTTTAAATGATAATAGCAACAATATATTAATTACGACATTTCAATAAAGATAGTCTAGTTCTCATTTAAAAATAAAAACTCAATTTATCTAAGATAACGCCACTTTTATTTTAGAAACTAGAATCCAAATCTAAAACAAGCTTAGACTATGTTTTCAAATGTTTTTGCAGACATTTACGAATCAATCATCCATGTATCATGAGAGGCGTACGTTTTCCAACCAATTCAAGGTTTCTTTCTCAACGATTTTGACGAATGGGTGCCTCAGTTTTGCCAGGTTTTGAGTTCGTCATCACATTACGCGGATGTTGAACACTAATGGGCCCTATATGTTTGTCTGCCACAACGTGTGTGACGCGGTTACTAGAACCGCCTCTCCCACAAGGAAACCCCACGACGCGACGTAATCCACATTGTGTTAGGCAAGCTACACCTCAGTCAGTCATCATATGTTTAGCGAACCTATTATTTAAAAAAAAACATAATTTTAGTTATAATTACCGGTATCAAAATACAATTTAACGTATTACCACTACTCCAAGCCATAACATCCTGATTTAGAAAAATATGTGGAAAAGTCTGTTTTTAGGTCTGGTAGCCCTATGGCCTTTTCTCGACTGTAGAGCTCCACTTGTCCTTGATACGAACCAATACGCGTTTAATCGGGAGAGTACAGAAGGGGAAGGGTTGTGCAGCTAGGGTAACGTTGCGCGTGTGTGCGTGCGTGCATGGGTGTGAGCAAGCGTGTGTGTGTTTGTCTGTTGTTTACACGGTGTGAAGGGAGACAGGGATCGATATCATGTGAAAATGTCACATGAGACAATATTCTTCGAGTTTTGAGATACATTACTTCAAATTCAAAAATTAATCAATAACTTTAGACAAATTTTGTTTTGAAGAAAAACGTTTTCAATATATACGATACTTAACAGACGTATATTGATGCCAGCAATTTTTGTAATACATACAAACCTTTTACGACTGCAAAACTACTGACAGAAAAAAAATTATTTATAAATGAAGAGATAAATTCCGTTCTTTCGCCGACTACTCATTACGAATCTAAAAATTTAACATTACGCTTATGGAGAATCAAATGTAAATTTGCACACGGATCTCGAAAACGGCGCCGAGGATTTTCTTTAAATTTTGGAAATAACTAATTTCCGAGTAGAAAATAAGTTCTAGATAGGTCTAATGTCCAGGAAAATTCGTGTTTTCTTGTAATATTAAGTTTAAAATCTAAAAATTTAACATTACGCTTATGGAGAATCAAATGTAAACAATGCAAACAAAAACAGCTGTTTATAAACGTTTGACAGTTCTTGATTGAAGACGGCAAAGAACAATATGTGAATAGAGGTTTTTCATAAATATTTATTTTATGTATGTAATAAATGTAAAATTATCAGGTTACTAAACAATTTGTAAAAACTTAAGGATAACATAGCTGTGCGAAATAAAAGCAGAAAAAGTATTTCCAAAATATTCCGTGTTTTGATAGAAAACGTATTCGTTGTATTGCTTGAAGCCACTGTAACAAACTAATTAATTGATGTAAATTAAATCTCTCTTTTGCTTTTCAATCCTCATTCCGTTTATAAAAAAATCAGTTGATCACAGGCTAATAATAACGGTATGGGTAATTAAACAGTAAATGATCGCATAAAAGACGTTGTAAATGTGTATTCAGTAGTTTCCAAGTTAATCAGGGTTATATAACAACACTAAACTATCAAGTTTCTTCAAGTACATATACTGATTCTTATATCTTTGAGACATTGAGGAATATAAGGAAATTTTAAGGAAAATACATATTTAAAAAAATAAATGTTTTGACATTATTACTATACTGTTAAAATATACATGTAATATTAAATAATACTAGAGGGAAATCCCTATTAATTTGTTGATTGTCATAACCACTTATTTTTAATAAAATCCATCAATATTGAGGCGAGGAGGTTGAATTTAATAAAGATAAATTTACAGAAGCTCCGAAGGGTTGTAAATTGGAGTTTGATCAGGTTTGAAGGTTGATAAATGTAGAGAATATCAGAGCATAATGAGGGTGTAGTAGTCTGACATATGGTCGGGGGTCGGCTAATCTGGCTGATCATTTGTCAAAACAAACCGGGGCCTAATGGATGAACGCGGGCCGCTACTGCGTTTGATTAAAGGCGCGAAAAATCAGCTGATGGGGAGCGTTATACTTAGATTTAAGCTTTTAAATATAATCTTAGGGATTATATCAGATAATATATAAAACAAATCTATTAAATTTTAAAAATATTGGATTCCTAAAGTAAATGGTTGAAAACAATAAACAAACATCTCTTTATTCCAACTCATTTCCATCAAAGTATTAATTTTGAAACAAATCCTTTTCCACACTCTGTACATAAAATATTTTTTAAATCCTTTTAAACAACCGGTGTCTGTAACAACCGTGTCTGTACAACAACGAAAAAGGTTTGGTTCTCAGATATAAATATTGTAAACAATTTATAAAATTGCTTAACCAAATAACATGTGTAACAAAAAACATGTTGGAATGAGTTCTCCACATTTGAGCTGAGGAAACGAGACGAGATGAAAATTATTTAAAAATATGAAATTAAAAATGAAAGATCAATTAATTAAGCAAGAAATACGATCATAAAATAAAGGTGTAAAGGTGTATTTAGTAGTTTCCAAGTTAATCAGGGTTATATAACAACACTAAACTATCAAGTTTCTTCAAGTACATATACTGATTCTTATATCTTTGAGACATTGAGGAATATAAGGAAATTTTAAGGAAAATACATATTTTAATAAAATAAATGTTTTGACATTATTACTATACTGGTAAAAATATACATGTAATATTAAATAATACTAGAGGGAAATCCCTATTAATTTGTTGATTGTCATAACCACTTATTTTTAATAAAATCCATCAATATTGAGGCGAGGAGGTTGAATTTAATAAAGATAAATTTACAGAAGCCCCGAAGGGTTGTAAATTGGAGTTTGATCAGGTTTGAAGGTTGATAAATGTAGAGAATATCAGAGCATAATGAGGAGTAGTAGTCTGACATATGGTCGGGGGTCGGCTAATCTGGCTGATCATTTGTCAAAACAACCGGGGTCTAATGGATGAACGCGGGCCGCTACTGCGTTTGATTAAAGGCGCGAAAAATCAGCTGATGGGGAGCGTTATCGATCAGCTGTTCAACTATGAGTCACCCCTGACGACGCTGCCGGCCGGGAGTCCGACTCCGAAGTGACTGACTCTTCAAGACGCTGTCGGAAAGAAAGCCGGGGACGCATGCGCCACAATTTTCTTCGCCCTTTCTTTTCAACTCGTCGTTTCTCGGCTTCTTTCGCGGGAGGGGAGGCCGCAACGGTTCGGTCTCGGTAACCAGAAGATGTTGAGGCGGCCCCGCCCCTCCACGCCCCCGTAAAAACCAAACCGCGCGCCCCGCGCCCGCCGCCCCCGCCGCCGCCGCACTCGCTTAAAAAACATCAGTTCTTCGCGTTTGGTCCGTGAGAAAAGTGCGGCTAGCGGCGGGCCGGCGCGGCGAGGTACCTGTCCATAATTGGTGGCGAGGATACCGCTCCCCCTCCCCCCGCGGGAAACCGAAAAACTCGGATAACTTCAGTTCGTGCATAGTTTGACACCGGCTTGTGGTTCCGCTGACTTCAACTGTGTTAATTTGTTGTGATCTTGGTGGTTTTAGATTACAGGAGTGACCTTCTAGTTTCATTTACAAATAAAAATACTTTTATAAATATATCTCATATAAAGTTATACTTCTAAGAAATTTCAAAAACATTTTCAAATGGGAATTTCATGATTTTGGTTAAAATTGAACGAATCAATCGACTGAGTGTGCGAGTTTCTGAGCGACATTAGTGCCTTACCGACGACCCTGGGGTCCTCGGCCGACGCGATCCCCCGGCTACACCTGGGCATGTGACCCAGGGGCCGCCCGAGGATGCATCTGTCAGACATGAACGGGCTGGACGCGGGGTACATGAGTGCGGACCTCCTTGCGGAGCGGACCTTAGACGGCATCCTCTCGGAACACCCGGGGGAACTGGTGAGGACGGGGAGTCCACACGTCGTGTGTACGGTGCTTCCGCCCCACTGGCGGTCCAACAAGACTCTGCCCGTAGCCTTCAAGGTGGTGGCCCTCGGGGATGTTGTGGACGGGACCGTGGTGACGGTCAAGGCGGGCAACGACGAGAACTACTGCGCCGAGCTGAGGAACTGCACCGCCGTCATGAAGAACCAGGTCGCCAAGTTCAACGACCTCAGGTTCGTCGGCAGAAGTGGCAGAGGTAAGGGTAAGGGATTTTTTCATACTTTCCGTAGATTAAAAATATTAGAGGTAGTTTGGAGCGTGATTAATATAGAAAACTAACATCAACATGTACTGTAGTATACCGTAGTTTACGGCAAAACCAATCTAAACATAAAGTGAACAAATAATTCTGCTTTAAGCTTCTATATATAAAAATTTGTTTTATTCGGAAATGTTGTAAAATAACATTATCTCAGGGTATTTTACGTTTTATAAGCTACCACAGAAAAGCCAAAATGGGTCTTATCCCAATTTCTGTATATCTGTATGTCTTTTTGTAAAGTTAAAAAAACTTTTTTTTAACGTCCTCCGTAAAAAATGTTTGTATTTACTTCCCTGTGTAAAGTAAGTTAGATCATGGATGTGTCTAAAGGAATGTTTTCAGTTCATCTCAACAGCGGTACTTATTTTTCTATATTAAAAATTAATACAATAGCTCTAGCGGTTTATATGGAAACCTGTTACATATATTAAATCTTAAAAATCACCAACACCCATCCCCCAGACAGTTAAGAGCTAAGACATATTCATGTCAAAATTATAGTATTAAGAAATACTAGACACATTTTTTCTAAATTTTTACTGAAGGTATGATCTATTGAAGTAAATTAATAAAATAAATTACCAGCTATCAATTAACAACCAATATCAGTTTGTCTACATTAAAATTGATAATAGATTTGAAACCTTATTGAAAATTATACAATATGAAAATGTTATATTCGAATATTTAATTACAATTTATGTCATCCTGATGATATTTAGGTAAACGTTTGTTTTTGTTGCTTTACTTTTTAACAGTTAATATTTCAGCCCTTTTGGTTGGGTTAACATTTGAAAGTTGGAGTTAAAGGAGTCTCATAAACTTGCCAACGAACCTAAACCTAAACGTATCTGTTTTATAAATCACAGGAACGCGCTACGGGTAACGGTAGTCTTTAATAATTTATATTCGACAACTAGACCCCCTTTTATTCATTTTCTAGTTATTTTTACGTTTCGTGCGTTATGGAAGCCGAAAACGTCTTATCTCAATTTGTGTCTGTGATGCTCCAGGAGACTTTTTACGCCGTCTTCTCCAAAAAAACGGGACAACTGATAACAATGAAACTTATTTCATGCATTTTCTACACTCTCAGAAAAGGGTTTTCAATACTTGAAATTGTCCACCGCCTCTTGAAAATTAAATAACGAGCATTTAGGAACCCATTTTTTACGCGATATTAGTCGAATTTTGCTTCAGTTTTCAATAAATAACCTACTGGTAAAAATCAGCTGTCTTTATAGTTTAATGATTTAATAAAAAGAAAAAACAAACAGCTGTCATATTAAAATTAATATTAGTTTGTTTAAATCGATCATTGATTATAAATTCACGTCGAAATCATACTACAGTATATTTAAATGTTATCTTGACGTATAACGAATTTTAATAATTATACATATTTTCTGATTTAATATAATTAATTTTGTCATGTTAATAAGTATCTTTTTCCCTAACATATTGCATCTTGTTACAGGAAGCTCGATTAGTAGTTCTAATACATGTGGCACACTAATAAATATATTAATTTGAAATTTCATCGATAAAGATGATATAATCTTAAATAAAGAAAATAAAATAATAAATAAAGAAAATTATATATTTATAATATATAAATTATAATAATAATAATATTTAAAATAATTAAATAAAAATAAAGATGATTAGTAATATCATTCAATAAAAGTAGGGTACTCAACTACGCCAATCAGACTTTATGGTTTAAAACATATTTTCTTTCCTAATTTATATTTTGGACTTTTACGATGGCACACAGTTATGAGGGTAAATTTTAAGTACATATAATTACAATGTATTCAATATAAATCTATTACAATATAAAATTGGCTTTAAACCAGCTTAAATGTATTTAATATGCTTATAAAAATGTTATTCCATCTCATTAAACTAGACAAATATTTATAATGAAAACATTTTCCATTAAATTTCAAAGAATATTGGACATGTTGCATGTTACGTTCACTGATTATTTGATTTCGTAACTAGCTGTGCAGTGAATCCATATCCTATATACATTTTTAAACCGGAAAAGCATGCGAAGAATTAATAATAAGTCATAAATTCAAGTCTATATAAAATAAACTGAGCAAAAAATGCAACTCTAGGATGTATAAAGCTATAAACTTAGACAGACGTTTTTAAAACAATGACTTCTTATGAAAAAGATAAAATTGATTGATTTTTATACAAGTGGTACCCAAAAAATTGTAAGTTTCTATAAATATGTTGATATCTTTTTTAAATTGTGTAATATATACTGGCTACTATTAAAACAAGTTGTAATGACAAACATATATTGACTTCAGAATTGTTATATTGAGATTTTGTAATAACACATTTAATGGGTAAAAGTAGTTTAAGAACAACAATTAAATTTCCTAACAATTATTTTTGTATACACTGATTTATTTTTGGTGGAAATAAATTCATTATTTCATTATTTCATACCCCCGTCGCAGCAGACCTGCGTACTCAGCGAATTTCAAAATCAATAATGTAATAATAATATTATATGTCAAGTTTTATCAATGTCTGTCGATAAATATATGTGTTAGTTATTTGCCTATTCTTCATAAGATTAACATGGGAAAGAGTATGTAGGTTTGCCGCTGTGAGGAATACTGAAAGTTGGCATTTATAGCATAAACCATTTTTATTTTGACAATTTGTACAAATTTTCATCAACATCTGTCCATAAATAAAGGAGTTTTCCTATTCCCTATATGATTAACATGGGAAAAGAGTATGCAGGTTAGCTGCCATGATAAATACATAAACTATGATTTTTAAGCATAAATGGATGGATCTCAACCACATGAAGCTAAATATCAAGTTTTATCCAAAAATATTGATTGATAAGTGAAATATTAATTTTTTCTTATCCTCCATAAGATTAACATTGGAGCCCCAAAATACAATCGAAACCACAAATTCATCAAACAAACTATAGAATAAGCCGATTGAAGATGAAGTGTTTCTTGGTATCGGGATTATCAGAGCGGCTTGAGGTGAAGGTTTGGCGCAGTTGAGGTTACTGCGGGCTCTACTTGCTAACTAACAATATCACTTACACACTTGGCTCACTACCGCTAAATGCAACAGGTATGCATCCGTACCTAACAAACTATCATAGTACCATAACCCCTCCCACTTATCTTTCTTTGATCTGTTTACGATTTCAGGATAATATTTTGTTATAATAAGTATATTCCCTCCTAAAACTGTTTCATTCAACCTGTAAAAAAATCACTGCTAGTGCGACGAGCGTAATCATCTCAACATATTTTGCATTTTTTCTTTTAATATTGAAACTTTGTGCGTGTTATTATTATTAGATAATATACTGGTGAGGCGTGTACTGTAATACAGCTACTTGGAGGGTATGAATTGTGGATAATTGTGACTGATGGTCGGTAGTGTGGTGCACTATTGAATACTACGTTAATCCTTAAAAAAGACCACCCTCATAATTAGACCAGTTCGTAATTCAGAGGCATTGGTTTAGACTCCACTTTAAACTGTAGGCCTCTTAGTTATGCCATTGACTGTTAGGTTATTGATTAACAGTTCTGTCTAAGGAATATGTCAGCCTTATTCAGTAACAAGACTACAAAATCGCGCCACAATCATATGACACTCATTTCTATTCATATTTGGTTTAAAATAAAAGTATAAAGTATCCATTAGGTATCGATGTAGTAAACAGTAAGCAATTAAATTTTTTCTGAAAAAATTTCACGTTAGTTTTACTGTTTGTTTGGCAGTTACAGCAATTTTGTTAACTTTAGATTTTGTATCTGTACAGTTTTGTAAATTTAACTACAAGTTAAGAGTGTTTTCACAAAGGATAAATAAATGCAACATATACAACCTGTAAAAGCATATAGTACTCATAATTTTAAATAAATAAAAAATAACAAAATATCTTATTCAAAGTAATCGAAAAATTTTATTTATTGCCTAAGTTCTTCATAAGTTTACAACTGTTTGTTTGGCAACAGCAAATATCTACGTCTAGAATAAAATTTTTTTTAACATGTAAATAAATAAACTTCACAAATTAAAGTTTTGTCTCATAAGATAATAAATGCAACAGTTAAATACCCCCGTCACAGCAGACCTGCGTGCTCAGCGAATTTAAAAATCAATATACAGTATAATAATAATAAATGACAAGTTTTCAATATCTGTCGATAAATTTGGAAGTTATTGGCCCTTTCTCTCGTACATAAGATTAACATGGGAAAGAATATGCAGGCTCACTGCTGAGAAAATAAGTATTTCTAGCATACAACTTTTATCTTTATTCAAAGTTTCATAAACATCTATCTATAAATATAGGAGTTTGCTTATTCTGTGCCTGATTAACATGGCAGAGGGGTGTGCAGGTTAACTGCCATAATAAACACATACACAATAACTTTTAAGTCATGTGGATGGATCTCAACTACGTGAAGCTAAATACCAAGTTTCATCCAAAAATATAGACTAATAAGTGAAATATTCATCTTTTCTTATCCTCTATATGATTAACATCGGAGCCTCAAAATACAATGTACTGTGTTTAGATTTTTTAATATCCCGGTAACCATTGGAGATTGGAGCAAACCCTTTAAAAACTAAATTATGTGTCTTACCATGAGACCTACGGCAATAGCTTCTTCCCTATGGGAAATTCGGTAAAAATAGCTAGTCGAGAGTTAAGGCTTGTGCGGATTTTTTAAACCTCTCAAATCGCATACTATTGCGTTAAAAAAATGTGCTCAAAAGAAGAGAATGCCTTAAAACTATAGATTTTACAGTCAAACATTGTATGGATTTTTAAGAAAATTATTGCCAAGAACAATTTTTATTTAAAAAATGTATTAAATATATTTTTACATGATCTTGGTCCCACAAAGTTAATTATAAATTATCGGCGGGGTCTATTGTTATATAAGTTTTCTAGCACTAAAAATACAATACAACATCACAAATACATTACAACATATTTTTTATTCTTAATTTTTCTTATTTTGTTGATAACTACAAAATGTTCTGTGGTTTGTTACCGGGGCAGGACTTTTAATCACAGTACAGACATTTATTCTATAATTTATATTTAATAAACCATATATGGTAGAGAGGGGTATATCTCTGGAAGAGCAATAGTTAAAATTATCTGTGAAGCAACTTACTTTACATACAGACACATGTGGTAAATTATACTATAATACATATAAAATCCTGAATTTGCCAGAAAACAGTTTTAAATATTTTAATTAGGACACAATACTTGAAATATCATTTATTTTTTGAGGATGATTGCTGAAGAACTGTAAAAAATGTAATGAATCGCAAATTAAAACTAGTATGGTAATGTCAAAATTTCGTAATAATGTTTCTTAAGGAAAACCAAGACTATTCCTAATTAAGAGAGGAAAAATATAATGAATAATTGATTCATTGAGGTGTATCAAACACGTAAGAAAATTTTCGATTAAATAAATAATTATAGACAAAAATGGGGTTTAAAATTTTTTATTATATTCCATATAAAGGATTTTCATAACGCTTTTACAAATAGCATGAATCTATTCGTTCATTTACATATATTCGGTTTTTACCGTTTCTTACAATAATTGCAAAACATCGATTACTATACCAATGTGTAATAAGTACCATTTACGCTCGCTGTTAGCTTTATAAGATTTATATCCATTCCTACTAGGAGGGAGGTTCCAACTCTGGTTCTATTCATCGTAGAATTGTAGATGTATTGTAGCTATTACGCGTGCTTTTCCTTTCGAAGAAGGTTTTTAAATAGCGAATGAGTAAATAGTAGATTTCGTTGGATTTTTTTCTGTATTTTGTCTTCTCAAAAACCCTTCTAGAGTGAAGTAAATAAGCTAGAAACGACGATCATCTTTGGAGTAGAAACAGTTCACATAAATCGCCTTTGTACTTAGACGAGATTATAATGAAATTTTACCATTGGGCAATACAACTAATTTTGTGTTATTCGACGTGTAAGAAAAGCGTAACTAGATATCATTAAGAGCTGTAAAAATGTATTACTGGATGTTATTGAGAGCTACAAGTGTCGTGTTAACCAATATCATTAAACGCTAGAAAAGTATCAATTTACATGGTTGGCAAGCTGCAAGAACCGCATTACCAGATGCATTGAGTGTTTCAAATATCGTGATGTCGGATGCCATTGAATGATGTAAGATACGTGTTAAGTATCGTATTCTTGGATGTCATTAATCGCTTCAAAAATGTCGTACGTACACACTGCAAGGACCGCGTTACCAAATGCTATTGAACGCTGCAAGAAACATGTTACTGGATGGTAAAGTGAATGAACCACACGTCGCGTGTCGCAAACGCGTTAAACTGCTCCTCGTCGCATAAGGGCTGTCAACACTGACGCGTTTAAAAACCCAATTAATATCTCACGACACAAAGGGAGATATCCCGGCGGTGGCACAGTGAATAAAAACGACATGACAAGATGTATTAGCCTGTTGCCCGAGTAGCCAAACAGAATTACCTTTCCCTCCTGCCAAATTTATTTTTTAATTTCCCCATCGTCCAGCCGATCATCTGACTTCCTGCCCTCCCCTCTCGCACCCTCCACGGCTTTGAGTAATGATAACCGTAAATAAACCTTGGATGACACGACTCTTGTTGTTTCCCTTCAGTCTGATTAATATCAACACAGATAACTCTACTCAGCCCTCCAATTATCTTACCAGCTTTTATTTATTGACAATCGTTGTCTTTTATTGAAAAGTGATTTGTCAATTTCGTTTATTTATTTGTTTTAATTTCTGTACGCTCCAATATGTATTTTTTGGGATTTTTGTTATTAATTAGTTGAACGAGTTGTAAAACAGAAGAGTATAGAAAAATAGAATAATTAGTGTTTGAATATTTTAATCGAAATAATTGTCGTTAGGGGAAGAAGTTACATTTTCTGCTAAAATATAGAGTAAGAATGAGGTTCCATTGATGAATAAAAACTCGCCTGAATTTAAAAATTCCTCAAAAGCAAAGCATTATTTGTACTATAATAGAAGAAAACCGTAGCAAAATAGTTCATGCATTAAAAAAAGTCTTAAATCTATAATTTCCTCTCTTCAATACTCTAGGCTATAGCCACGTTTTATTTACGGACGAGTCTTAAAGCAATTCATTCATAGAGATTTAAAAACATCTGATTCAACAAATCTACACTAAGTAACTTAATATATTCTGCATGGAGTTTCCATCATGGCATCTAGCCAGAAAGGACCTTTAAGGCTACGGCAGTATAAAACTCAACCTAAAACCTACTTAAGCTGAAACGAAAAGTATATAACGTCATGTATTAAACTTAATTAAAACATCCAAACCAAATTTGGAACAATTGAAATAATAAGCAGACCAATTGGTGCACGGTTAGGCGGGTGGTTGTAGGATGCGGTGGTGAGGCGTCGCGACGCGGTGTGGTGGCGTCTCGCGCCTAGCGGTTAGCCTCTCGCCGACGCCGACGCCGACGCCGCCCCGCTGCCGCAACCACAGCCGCAGCCACCGCGCTTATATACAAGTGGTTGCTACTGTTTGGTTATCAACTAATATGTACGAGTATAATACCCTGCATTCCACGTGTTTAACCTTATCTATTTAAACCACGGTTTAGGCCCAACCGATGTTTTTAGAATATAATACTGTACAATTTACGACAAATTTTTTAAACTGTTAAGCAATTGTTTGCTTGCATTTGTAGAATATTTTAGTCAGGTAGTAGTGATTCTACTCTACTACTTGACACGCATGCTTTCAAACGCTTGATAATTGTTTAAACTCTCTTTGGGCAACAAACGCTTGTTGATTGTTCAAAACCACTTGTCGATTATCCAAAGGTTATCAACAAACGCTTGTTGATTGTTCAAACGCTGTTGGGCAACAAACGTTTGTTGATTGTTCAAACGCTGTTGGGCAACAAACGCTAGTTGATTGTTCAAACGCTGTTGGGTAACAAAAGCTTGTTGATTGTTCAAACGCTGTTGGGCCACAGACACTTGTTGATTGTTCAAACGCTGTTGGGCAACAACCGCTTGTCGTTTAACCAAAGGGTTTTGGGCAACAAACGCTAGTTGATTGTTCAAACGCTGTTGGGTAACAAAAGCTTGTTGATTGTTCAAACGCTGTTGGGCCACAGACACTTGTTGATTGTTCAAACGCTGTTGGGCAACAACTGCTTGTCGATTATCTAAAGTTTTTTTGGACAATAAACGCTTGTTGATTGTTCAAAGGTTTTTTGGGCAACAAACGCTTGTCGATTGATTTAACACGTATGAGCAACAAACGGTTGTTGATTGTCCAAAGATTTTTTGGGCGGCAAAGGCTTGTTGATTATTCAAAAGTTTTTTGATAAAGTGGTCAAACCCCATCGGGTATCCAGGATTTGAACCCCCAATGCTTTTCACCGAAGACCAAGACGCTAACAAAACTAGAAAGACACTCCAATTCACTTCAAGGGAATGTTTTAAGTTCATCTAAACAGCTGTTCTTATAACTAAACTATGACGTCATTAACCATATGACGTCATTAACGCCACTGTTTCAAATTTTGGTCGTGCAAATTGCCAACACCCTCCCAGAGCTAAGACATATTCATGTCAGAAACCTCCCATTTCATTAAAATAGAAATATCTACAATACTACTCAATATTACTCAGCGTATGTAACAGGTACAGAAAAAGTGTGTTATTACACAGTATAGTACATTATAGTATATATTGTAGTATTATGACACCATTTGTCATAATATATACCTGAATTATAACTTATTATAGTTATATATAACCATATATTATAACATATAACCTAAATTAAACTGTTTTATGTTTATTTGTTCAATATTTTATCTGAAATTCGATTGGTTGACAGTTTAGAAAGAAAATAGACTGTTTATACGTGTGAGTAATATGCTATACTGTGCTAACATCCTTATTTCTATAATAAACATAAACTTTGCTATGCATATTTTCTTATTGTTTATTTTCATAAAGAAAAAACGTCTCGGTAGATTCTTTTCGAAAAGGTATCTGTATTTATGACTTGTTTCAAACAGGTGGAAGTATGTTGTGATACGTTTTATAAGGTACGCCAGTTTGACACTCAACAATGCTCCGTTGACCAGTCATACTCATTATAATCTAAGAAAACTCCACCTATGATGTAAAAGAGAAAAACAATCTTTACAAAACCGTACTTTTTTGTGGTTTGTGTTTTTTGTCAACGAGTTATGGTAAGGGTATTTTGATGATGTGAGATTTGGTACATGTATAGCCAAATAAATTAGAATCTAAACTGTTTATTATGATAAACAGATCTTAAACTATTAAAATAGGATACTCATATCTATTTCGAGGTCATGTGGATAGTCCAAGTCAATGTTTACATTTTGAAAATACATAAAATTACTAATTCAAAGCAGACCATCCTCATAAAAATTAGACTAGTTCGTAAGCAGAAGATGTTCGAATTGGTGATTAAATTTACATTTTAAATAACAACATCCTTATACTTTAATGACATTTCGTAAGAAAAAGATATAAACATAATTTTTACTATAATGCTTGAAATTAAATATTAGTTTCAAATAATAAATAAATTTTAAATTTCATTTAATAATCCTCTAATATTGACATAAAATTTGTCATTGTTTGATATATACTTAGACATGTTTTGTTTTTTAAACAATAAAATAAATATATAACTAAATTATTAGCTAATTATTTTTTACATAAGAACCTTTTTGGTATTACTCATTAAAATCTAAGAAAACTCCACCTATGATGTAAAAGAGAAAAACAATCTTTACAAAACCGTACTTTTAGCTGTAGTGGTTTATTTGTCAACGAGTTATGGTAAGTGCAAGTATTTTGATGATGGTTACAGAAGTGAGATTCGTGGTACATGTTATAGCCAAATAATTCTTCTATGATTTAGAATCTAAACTGTTTATTATGATGAACTTTAAACCAGATCTACTATACGGTGGCGTGTAATTCAAGCTATTTCGAGGTCACGAATTTGTGGATAGTCATGAGCAATGGTCGATGGATGTGATATCCACTTGTATGGATTAACGTCCATACTATTGAATACTACTGTCATCCGCAAAGACCATCCTCATATTTAGACTAGTTCGTAATTCAGAAGCAAAAGTGGTTCGGATCCCACGTTAAACTGTAGGTCTCTTACATGCCATTGACTGTTAGGGTATTAGGCTAATTGTTGACAATTCTGTGTAAGGAACTTGCCAACCTTAGTAAGTTACAAGACTACAAGATCGCGCCACAACCACCTTAAAATCATTTCCAAATTATACTTATAATGGCTTAAAATACCTACCTGGGTAGGTCTGCAATTCAAAAGGTAGTGGTAACAATAATAATAAAAGTATCATATAACCATTGAAAACTATAACGAATCCTTTTCGTAAATATCAAAATAAACCTATGGTTGTCATTGCTGTTGCATATTTTTACAATTTTTGACATGGATATGTCTTAGCTCTGGGGGGAGGTTGTTGGTTTTTAAGATGGAAAATATATAACAGGTTTCCATAGAAACTACCAGAGCTATTGAATTGAATTTTTAGCATACAAGAATAAGAACAACTGTTATATGAACTGAAACCATTCCCTTTAGAAATATCCATGATCTAACCTATTTGCATAGGGAAGTAAATATAAACATTTTTAATGCTAACCCAATCATGTGTATAGTAACAAAATTGGTACATATTTATTGTTAGTGTTATTATCATTTAATACCATCTTGCTGCAGCATTATTAAGTTTTATTAGTAAAATTACAAATGTAAGGTTTTGATCAGCACCTATACGCAATTAATATCTCATACTGGTTTCACCGCGTATAATATCAGTTTCGGGGGGATTTAACAAAGGTAGAGTCTCGGATAAAAACCCAGCTCGCTCGCAATTATCGTAAGACAAAGTCCACATGTTTGTCGAGCGCCCTCGCCTCGCTCGGCCTGAGATTGTTTGACCAGAGCTTTGTTGCCAAACACAGCTAACGAATGTGGTGCTAGTTAGCTCTGACCACCTGTCCTGTGTCCTGTGTCCTGCCCCACTGTCCGCCGT
Source organism: Nephotettix cincticeps (assembly GCA_023375725.1). Lineage (NCBI taxonomy): Eukaryota > Metazoa > Arthropoda > Insecta > Hemiptera > Cicadellidae > Nephotettix > Nephotettix cincticeps. Next base: position 21,252,942 of record CM041790.1, on the reverse strand, counting down.
CCTTTATTTGCCCCAAATTTCACCACACCCTCAAATTCCGGACACTTTTATTTCGCGTTTTGTCGCAACCGAGTGAATTTTTTAATTCAATTTATTGTGTTGTGACAGCTGAAGTACAAATGAGTTTCCACTCGTAGTCTGAAACGCTGAATTACTCCCGTGAAATCCACGAAAAGCGTGTAATATTTGCGAGTTAAATACATAAATATATCTTTATACATTCCCAAACTACCTAGTGTTTCCCGTTTATGTAGGTTCACAACATATTGAGTCCAACTTAAAATAGAAAACTAGTGGGTTTGGCTCCATATACGCGCAGTAACTAGACCAAGCACCTATCAACGCTAAAAAAATAATGCCTCTTAAGCATGTCTAATCAAAGTTGGAACATTTGTATTGTTTTAGTGAATTTCTAAACCTTATCTTTCACCACTAGAGTCAGCTTAAAAAACTACACAATTTAGTACCTTAAGGTTTTTCTCTATCTCCAACGGTTACCGAGATATTAAAAAATCTAAACACAGTACATTGTATTTAGGGGCTCCAATGATTATCTTATGGAGGATAAGGAAAAGTCAATATTTCCCTTATTAAGTTTTAGATGAAACTTTGTATTTAGCATCAAGTGGTTGGGATCCATATTTTTATGCTAAAAATCATAGTTTAGTCTTCCTCACAGCGGCAATCCTGCATACTCTTTCCCATGTTAATCTTATGGAGAATAGGCAAAGTCCTTTATTTATGATAAAACTTGGTATATGTCCAAAATAAAAATATTTTATGGTAAAAATGCCTACTTTCAGTGTTCCTCAAAGCAGCAAACCTGCATAAACTTTCCCATGTTAATGTTACGGAGAATAGGCAAAATACTCTAATATATCAATAGGTATTGATTGATCAATCTTGTCATATACTTGTATTATTATTGCCATATTATTGAGGTGGAAATTCGCTGAGTACGCAGGTCTGCTGCGACGGGGTATTTTTATTAATACCTCTTTTTCTTCAACATTCTTCTGCAGCGCTAAAAAGCCATTATGCACAAAACAATGAAATATTATTTCCAACTGACTACACATTCTTACGTACACCAGTTTATAGTTAAGAGAAGAATAAAGAATCATCCATATTCGTAGAACAAGTGACATAGTACCATTCGGTCAACTACCTTCAAACACACCTCTTGGCCATGATCAAGGGTGTGTTTTATTTAATGGAAAAAACTGTTAAAATGTTTGTATTTACTTTCCTATAGGAAATAGGGTAGATCATAGATATGTAGATCATAGGTATAAAGGGAATATTTTCAGTTCATCTAAACAGCTGTTTTTATTTTTTTATATTAAAACTCAATACAATAGTTTATATGGAAACCTGTTACATCTTTTCCATCTTACAAATCGCGAAAACCCCCCAGAGCTAAGGTATATCCATGTCAAAAGAAAATGGGTTGTATAAAAACCATAATCTTTTTGTTAGTACATGAAAGTAGCTACTTTGAAAGTAGTCCTCTATTTAGTCTATGCCTGTCGTTATCATAAAACAGGAAAAATGTCTAAAGCTCCAATTATTTTTTATGATGGAAAAATATATACTTAAAGAGAACTATAAAAATATCGTTACGTTATTTTATGACATACAGCCTAATTAATTTTACCCGTACTGTTGTTAAAAATCCATTAATGAATATAGGAATTTAAGAATATATTCCTAGATTAAGTTGTTAAATTATTTAAAAATAACTCTGTATATGAACCCGAGGAAGGAAACTATTTAGCGTGACGTATTTATTCCAGATTTAGACTGTGACATCCCTGTAAAAACAAATCACCATCACTTATAAAAGCCTTTTGGTCTAGGACTTTATTTTACGGGATGAGTTGCGTTTGGTTTAGTGCGTACCATGTCCTTGTCTCATAGAGGGTGTTTGTCTTATTCAGTCTAATCTAGTGGATAAGTTAGTAGTTAGAAAGTGTGTTTTCTAACGAAAAAAGTGACGAAGAGACACTTTCACCCATAGCCATAAAGCAATAAATATCGTGATGCAAGAGGATTGTTTGTTTCTTACTCTGTGCCGGGTGGCCACTGGACTGTACTCTGTGTCGGACATTACCGGATGCTGTCGCCCCATTGCCTCGGCTATGACGTCCATCATAACGCCATAACAGCTTACACACAGGAACACCGCCTCATCGTCTCTTCTCTCACTCCACTTCTTTTGATTTGTTGACTTTCTGACTACCGTTTTCCGGTCAGTTCACTGACTAATTCCCAGTTTTACTCGGACTTGGTCTGCTTTTGTTTAAAACAATGTATTTCGATGGGCAATTTTTCATTTATAGCGTTATTTTATCTAGTATTGGTTCTGTAATAGGTAGTTAGTCTATATGGTGAGGTGGAAAACAGGATAATCCATTCTATAAATGACTCAAGTTTTCTTTTAAAACTCATTTTGTATTTTTTGTTGGACAGTTAAAAGCCACATTAAAAATTAATAAATATATAAATATTTTTAACTAAGACAAAGCGGCACTGTAGCCTATCCTCATTAAATATAGGGTATTCATAGTTATGAGTCAAACTAAAAAGAAAGGAATGTTTGTTGTACCAATAATCAACAAATAACAATATTTTCTACACTAATCAACAAATTTTATGGTTTTGTATAAAATATGGTTTATAAGTACTAAACCTTAAACAATATCTATATGAATAAAATTAGAGTTTTGTTTGTACATTGCTCAGAATTATTAATTTTTTAGTCATTTTTACTTTTCGTGCGTTAGAGAAGCCGAAACCAGTCCCATCTCAATTTTATGCCGTCTTCTCCGAAAAATCGGAAGAACTGATAACAATGAAACTTATTTCATAAATTATCTATATTCCATAAAGGTTTTTAAAGGCTTAAAAGTGTCCGATAACCCTTGAAAAGGAAATAACGAGCATTTAAAACCCACTTTTTACGCGATATTAGTCGCATTTTGCTTCAGTTTTAAATGAATAACCAACTGGCTATAATCAGCTGTCTTTGCAGTTTAAAGATTTAAAAGAAATACTTAAAGAGACTTACTTGGAAGAAGCACATTTGGAATAAAAGAATGTCCCTTGATACAAAATTAAGAAATCTCTCCTGGCTTTTAAACAAAAATCCAAATTAACACTTGAGAATAAATTGTTACTATACAAAGTCATTCTTAAACCTGTATGGACGTATGGAGTTCAACTGTGGGGGGCTTCTAGTGTTTCCAATATAGAAATCATTCAAAGATTTCAATCAAAAGTGCTTCGACAAATCCTCCAAGCCCCTTGGTTTGTTAGTAATAAAACAATTCATAATGACTGTGGCGTCCCCACAGTTAAAGAAGAAATTAGAAGATTCGGCATGAAATACCTCGAAAGGCTGGAAAAACATCTCAACTTCTTGGCGGTTAATCTATTGGACAATAGCAATGCTACTTATAGACTTAAGAGGACCCATGTCTTAGATGTTCACCTACGTTTTGTTTAACTGTCATATATTTGTGTTCGTGTTTTTTTCTTAATCATTTGCGTTGTATAATGCAACCTATTCGTTAAATTCATTTTGAAATGAGTTTTAACTAATGTTTTGTAAATTCCTCAAATTTGCCTAATGTTCTAATTTGTGAACAGATTGTAAATGTAAATAAAGTTATAAAAAAAGAAATAAAAACAAACAGCTGTTGAATCAATATTAGTTAGTTTATATTGGTCATTGATTTAAACCCATTTCGAAACCATACTATATAAAAAGTTATTTTAACGTATAACTAATAATAATAATGGTATAAATGTTCTAATATATTTAATTGTAAAGTAATGCTAAATAATAAAGCATTCATTTATTTTCTTTTTATTGATTTGTTTAGGATATCAGGTTTACATTTTGATATGATCATCTTTCTTCTTCAAACTGAATCCTACAACCCGTACGAAGGACGGGCTTACTGCTAGTTAATAATACAAATATTAAACACTATGTCAACCATCCAAAGTCACCAAAATAACCTTTACGCAAAAATATTTATGACCTAAAAATTACAAAGATATTGTTTCATTTAGAGTTAACAACCAACTCTTTTTCTGTACTCAAGTTTGTTGTAGTAACGGCCAGATCAAACTGGGTATGTCTCTATATAATAGTCCTTAAGATGAGAAAAACATTATTTTCCTTCTTTTAGTGTAACACAAAACAGCGGCCCACACCATGACTAAATTGCTAAGCATAGTAAACATAACAAACCCAGCATAGCAACATCCAGTGAGAAATTTCAATCTGTAGAGTATATAGTCATAAGCTAAGCACATCAGCCTCTAGGAGCGATGACTCACAGTTGAGCACGTACAAGAGTCACGCCGAGCTCAGCTACCTGAGTCACGCCGAGCACAGCGACCTCTAGCGATACCACACTGTTGAGCATGTGCAAGAGTCACGCCGAGCACAGCGACCTCTAGCGATGACACACTGTTGAGCATGTACAAGAGTCACGCCGAGCACAGCGACCTCTAGCGATGCCACACTGTTGAGCATGTACAAGAGTCACGCCGAGCACAGCGACCTCTAGCGATGCCACACTGTTGAGCATGTACAAGAGTCACGCCGAGCACAGCGACCTCTAGCGATACTACACTGTTGAGCATGTACAAGAGTCACGCCGAGCACAGCGACCTCTAGCGATACTACACTGTTGAGCATGTGCAAGAGTCACGCCGAGTACAGTGACCTCTAGCGATACTACACTGTTGAGCATGTGCAAGAGTCACGCCGAGCACAGCGACTTCTAGCGATACTACACTGTTGAGCATGTACAAGAGTCACGCTGAGCACAGCGACTTCTAGCGATACTACACTGTTGAGCATGTGCAAGAGTCACGCCGAGTACAGTGACCTCTAGCGATACTACACTGTTGAGCATGTACAAGAGTCACGCCGAGCACAGTGACCTCTAGCGATGACACACTGTTGAGCATGTACAAGAGTCACCCCGAGCACAGCGACCTCTAGCGATGACACACTGTTGAGCATGTACAAGAGTCACCCCGAGCACAGTGACCTCTAGCGATGACACACTGTTGAGCATGTACAAGAGTCACGCCGAGCACAGTGACCTCTAGCGATACCACACTGTTGAGCATGTACAAGAGTCACGCCGAGCACAGCGACCTCTAGCGATGCCACACTGTTGAGCATGTACAAGAGTCACGCCGAGCACAGCGACCTCTAGCGATGCCACACTGTTGAGCATGTACAAGAGTCACGCCGAGCACAGCGACCTCTAGCGATGCCACACTGTTGAGCATGTACAAGAGTCACGCCGAGCACAGCGACCTCTAGCGATACTACACTGTTGAGCATGTACAAGAGTCACGCCGAGCACAGCGACTCTAGCGATACGGACACACTGAGTTGAGCATGTACATGTACAAGAGTCACCCCGAGCACAGCGACCTCTAGCGATGACACATTGATGAGCATGTACAAGAGTCACGCCGAGCACAGCGACCTCTAGCGATACTACACTGTTGAGCATGTGCAAGAGTCACGCCGAGTACAGCGACTTCTAGCGATACTACACTGTTGAGCATGTTCAAGAGTCACGCCGAGCATAGTGACCCCTAGCGATGCCACACCGTTGAGTGTGTACAAGAGTCACGCCGAGCACAGTTTCCTCTAGCGATGCCACACTGTTGAGCATGTACAAGAGTCACGCCGAGCACAGTGACCTCTAGCGATGCCACACTGTTGAGCATGTACAAGAGTCACGCCGAGCACAGCGACCTCTAGCGATGCCACACTGTTGAGCATGTACAAGAGTCACGCCGAGCACAGTGACCTCTAGCGATGCCACACTGTTGAGCATGTACAAGAGTCACGCCGAGCACAGCGACCTCTAGCGATGCCACACTGTTGAGCATGTACAAGAGTCACGCCGAGCACAGCGACCTCTAGCGATGCCACACCTGGTGTTTGAAGCGTCACGCAGAGGTGACGAGGTAAACAAAATATCTGAGACGGGTCGGAGTATCACCTGATTGGCTAGCACGGTTGAGCGAGTCGGTTCAACAAAACGGCATTGTATGCGCGCTGGCTGACGGGTAACAATATTAGATTTGTAAACGTTGCAGGCGGGAGAAGGGTTCGCCTGTCACAGCGCCGTCAACTTGTACAAAATCAACAGCGAAAACACGATAAGTTCGATGCCGTGTTGACGTGCTGTTGACCGGAATCAAACGCGACATCGCCGCTAAAGGGAATTTTGTTTATCGTTCTCTGCATTTTAAGGGTTGACGGTTTCGTCTGCGTTATTTTATTAGGAAGAAATTTCGATGGGATATCCAACAAATGAGATTAATATATTTAATAACCATCACGAATCAATATTCAGGATTTTTAGCATTTGTTACTAAATCAAAAATCGTCTTTTTACAAAGTTTCTTAGTAAAATAAGAAAAATGGCTGGAGCATATAACATTTATTATATCCTCACCGTTCATCCAGTTTATGTTTTACTGATTTCTTTATTTTAGGTAGTTTATTTAGTTTTAGAAACTTACATTTACAATGCAATTAGATCAATATTCGTTGGTTTGGGTTTTTTATACTTAAGAAAAAATATCAAAAATAGGTTTTAAGCGATTTTTCTAGAAGTACATTTCAAATGTAAAAATCCTTACGCTTTCAATTGATCGATACTGAATAAAGAGATATCATCATTAAGTAAATAACAAAAAAATGGATAGGGCAGATTATGTATAGAAATAAATATATTTGAATTGAAAATTATAATTTTAGCTAATTACTATAGGGAATGAAAGTAGATAGTCTGGTTGTGCTCTTTCGTCTAAATAATTTTCCTATTTAATGTTTTTGATTAACATTTATTTAGTAAAACTGTTAATAATTTTAAAATAAAAATTTGAAAAATTTGACGTGATTTGAAAATTACGAGTTTATTACCATCCGGCCAATATTTATATTCACTCTATTTCCAAAAGATAAGTAAGAGAAATTTTGAGGGTGTCTGCTATTTCCGATAGCAAACCGTTGTTTATTGGAGCTCCAGTTGTAACAAAGGCCTTTTTCATCTTGGAACCTGCCGTAATAGTGAAGTACGTCTTGAAATATTTCTATGAAACCAAACATTTCACAACCACACTAGAAAACGAAGGAATACTATTCAAAAGCCTAATTTGAACCTAAACCTAGTAAAGTAAGTATTATTAGAAAATGTTAATGTACATTATCTGGACGTTATGCAACTGGACAGAAATATTGAAGACATGAAAAATTAAATAAATTTTAATAAATGTTCGTATTGTTTTGCAAGAGAGTATGATATTGATCAATAGGAAACAATCTTGTAAACGTTAAGTAGTCTTTCTTAATGTGTGAGTGTGCTGGAAGTATTTGTTAACAGTATGTTGTTTTATGACTTCTGAAGGTTTTACTATAAGCCGGTTAGACTACCTAAGGCCAGTACCTGAAGGTCAGTGAATTTGGAGTACCAGGCGGAGGGTTAGACATTGTGCGAACTTTGGCTGTTACTTAATTTTCTAAAATTATTGAAACTAAATCCAAGGCTACTCAATATAAGTTCTGAATTATTGTAATTATAGTTGAATTATTGTAATCTAAGTTCTGTTACGTATCAGGGTATGTCTTGCCGCGGACGGAATCCTGCGGTTTGCATAGCCAACAAATACTTGAAGTGAATTTTGAAGCTTATTATAAATACTTTCAGTGGGGACTCTAATGAAAATATTACACTATGGTTATTTATGTACTTGATAGAAAATTAAATAGAGACAGAATAGAAAATGGATCGTGAGCGTTAAAAAATTTATAACATCTGCAACATCACGTGAGCTTTATGTGATGAAAAAACTATGACGTCGCGATATTATGAAAATATGTTTCAATGAGAGGTTACGACAGTATGCAGGTCGAATTATTTACTCATAATAATAACATCTGAAGCTGACTCTGTTACAAGTCAGTATAAAAACAATAAATATAGGTGTCAAACGATTTCCCAAACATAGTGCGGTTTGGAAGGTAATATCCATGTTTTCGTACCTACATTGTTTCGTAGAATTTAAGAAATCATTGAAAGTCTCGATCAAATGTCTAATTCAACTTTCATTACAGCCTTCTGAAAACATCCTAAAATGTGCCTTAAGATTATGAACAGGGGAGGAAAGAGACTTAGGAGTTTGCGTTTGGGTCGTGTTTACAAACGAAAAATGTTGGCAAGAGACACAGGATTTGCATGGGTCGATCGTCGCGACGAGCCACTTCTTTATTCAGACGGTTGCTTTCTTCAAGTCGGAATTATTTGAACAACTGGGGTGGATTTAAAAGATCCCTTAAGGAGCACCGGGGGGATGATGGAATCAATTAGAGTCCGCCGGACGAACGCATATCGAGCGCATCCAATTTGTCAAAAGCCTCCTTCCGACTGGTCGAGTTGAATGTGGCATTGCGTTACTTCAGACTTATTTACCTACATATTTACATTTTCATTGACTTTTCTAAATTTTTTACTTTCTCCCCTTATACATAGTATATGGAGAAAGTATTGTTTTCGTCAAAATTTTCGAATTTGAGTTGAGGGTGGATATATCCGTTTTGGGGTCCCCTGAATCCAAAAAAGTGGGTTTTGACGTGATGTCTGTCCGTCCGTGTGTGTGTGTGTGTGTGTGTGTGTGTGTGTCTGGATGTGTACAGTGCCACAGCCTACCCCGTTGGTCCGATTTAGATGAAATTTGGCATGTATGTATATATTCACCGTATCTCCAGGCGTTTTTTTCATTTTTTTGAATTTTTGATTTTTAAGGGTAGTTCACCCCTAAAAACCCTTAAAAAACGTGAAAAATCCAAATTTCTCAAAAACGGCTCTAACGATTTTGATTAAAATTTGATAGTTTATAGTGTACAGAGTACTAAATAATTTGACACCACCCGCATGTCTGTAAAAATGACGGTTCAAAAGTTATGGGCTTTTAAATGTCAAAAAAATCAAATTTTTAAATTTTCAGCGAAAACAATAAAAGTAAAGTATAACTTGACTGGTACCATTGAAACCAGCTTAAAAAACTAAACAAATTAGTATTTTGAATTATTTGTCTACGACTAACGGTTCCAGAGAAAAGTTAAATTTACTGTCCACGATAAACGCAGTACGTTGTCTGAAAGCGCCCAATGTTATTCTTATGGAAAATATAAAAAAATCAATTTCTTCCTTACTTTCCAACCGTATTCCATGAAACTTGGTATGAAGTGTAAGGTCAAATCACCGAACAAAACCAGCTCAAAAAAGCTTGGAATTACCGGGGGGGGGTTCCCCCCATACAATTTGAACAATAAATTATTAAATGATATTTAGAATTACTTTGTAGAACATGATAGTTTTATTACAGATTGTCTTTTTTTAATTTACTTAAGGGAGAAAGTATGTGTCAGTCCACTGGTACCGTTTATTCGGAATTAAGTCAGTGGTATGTAACTGTAAATATAGTGTATGTTGTAATAGTATTGCGTTACTTCATACTTATTTACATATATTTTAAATTTTCATTGACTTTTCCAAAGTCTTTCAGAATGAAGTCAGTTGTATGTAACTGTAAATTTAGTGTATATTGTAATAGTATCGTTGAGTGTAAAATAACTTTTTTTTACTGTTGATTTTTATTGATAAGTGTTGAATAAAAAGGCAAGAAGACACAACTTGCCTTGTAAAATGTACTTGTAAAATACTATTCGCATTAAAATAAATATTTACTAATAGTATTTTATACTAAACACGATCTCAAACATTTATAAATAAGAGTTTCTTCAACGTGACAAAGTATCACCTGTTAAATAACATTGGTAAAGATAAGGAATAACGTAATACAGTGGGAGAAAACTTAAAATTCTTAAATAAATCTTATAATATATTACTTAAATAGACTTGAATCTATTGAGAATATTAATTTCAATCCATCAGTTTTGTCTGTACAAAATGAACTTCTTTTTTTCTTGGACTGTAAAAAAAGTGTAAACAGGTGGTGAAATTAGAAATAAACATTGAAACCTAGGACATTTACAGCAACTGTGTCTTCTGCTTCCCGACCTGTCAAATTTTAATGTCCACAGCTGTTGACATTCAAGTAATTTTATGTTTTCATTTTTTGAAAATGTAAACATTGAATTGAAACCTAGGACGTTCACGGAGCGTAGCCCAAGAGCTTTTAAAGAAATCAATATGCCTATGAGTTTGAGATCTACAGTACCCTTGTGTAAAATTTCAAACCGGTCGGTTCAGCATTTTTCGCGTTTACTTTCCAAAACAAACAAACGAACATACAGAAACCACCTCTTTTTTATAATATCATAGATAGCCTACGAATATATACTACTGATATACGAGACAGTAGAAGATGAGAGAAGCGCGGCCGCATGTCTTGGCAGGCGCGTCTCATCCCGAACCACATAACCGTAATTCTGAGGCGCCCCGCGGAGCCTCGCCGCGCCAACAAACTCAATTATTCAAACCAATTCGCTTTTCAATTTATTTCTTCAGTTTTCCCTTGGATTGCAAAAACCTCTTGTTTCTGTGATTGTTTAAATACGTTGCAACATACTTGGAAGCTAGGGCTCATAGAGGCCCTAATTTCAGTATGAGTTAATTGAATTTTTGGTGAATCAGAGTTGATAAAAGTTGTTCCGATGATAGTTTTATTATATATTGATTAAAAATTTCAATATAAACTAGCGAACTTCGTACCACCTAGCAATACAAAGGACAGTACAGTAATGTATGCATATGAAACAGTGTATATGTGTATATAATGTATAACTCCTTAATAGTGAACGTTCCTTTGTCATTTATTTCTATAAACCCATTAGTTATAAAGGTAAGAACGAAGTGGGAGAAGATTTTATTATGTTTTGTTAAAATACAAATAGACCTATTACGTAAAAACATTTCTAATGGAAACGTTAATAATATTACTTGTTTGAATCTCATCTTTGACATCAAAAATGTAAATATTACTTTCACATTGGTGAAACTTGGATAATAATACTTGTACTAAACTAAGTATAATTATATTTTTAGCGAATTTCCCATAGGGAAGAAGCTATTACCGTAGGTCTCATGGTAAGACTTAAGCCCGGGACCATGTTATTTTTTCGTCTTTAGGTGCCCAGAGTCCAAAAACAATAGTCGTTAAAATTTATATATATATATATATATATATATATATATATGTGTGTGTGTCTGTTAGCACGATAACTCTCGTAAAAATGGTCTGATCGAGACCAAATTTGGTAGAGACGTGTATTCCTACAAATGCTCGGACGAGTTCGTAAACCAGACATATCGGTCAATAGGAACGGGTAGTTTGGGGGGGTTTTGTACCCCAAAATGGGGTTTTTTGCGTTTTTCACATGTAGTTTTTAGAAATTTCTAATTTTATATTTCACCATTGGAATTAGCTTAAAAAACTACACAATTAAGTTCCTTAAAGTTTTTCTCTATCTCCAACGGTTACCGAGATATTAAAAAATCTAAACACAGTATGGTACATTGTATTGTGGGGCTCCAATGTTAATCTTATGGAGGATAGGGAAAAATTAATATTTCCCATATTAATGAATATTTTTGGATAAAACTTAATATTTAGTTTCATGTGGTTAAGATCTATCCATTTATGCTTAAAAATCATAGTTTATTTGTTTATCAGGGCAGCAAACCTGCATACTCTTTTCCCATAATAATCATGTAGGGAATAGGCAAACTCCTTTATTTATGGACAGATGTTGATGAAAGTTGGTATAAATGTTAAGAAAAAAAATTATTTATCGTAGAAATGCCTAATTTCAGTGTTCCTCACAGCAGCAAACCTGCACTCTCTTTGCGATGTTAATCTTATGGAGAATAGGCAAATAATTCTCATGTTTATGGGCAGATTTATTTAAAACTTGTCATATATTATTGATTTGGAAATTCGCTGAGTACGCAGGTCTGCTGCGATGGGGGTATTTGAATCTTATCTTTGACATCAAAAATGTAAATATTACTTTCACATTGGTGAAACTTGGATAATAATACTTGTACTAAACTAAGTATAATCACGTTTTTTTAATATTATATACAATTTATGGAAGTAATAAAATAGAACGCTCATCTCCAAGAGTTAAATTACTGTACAGTATCATAAAATCCAGAATGGCTAAATGTTGCCAGTGATAACTGTTGTATCTATCCCGCTGCCTATTCAAACAACAATATTAGGGCTCTCTCAATGACTTGAAATTAATTGACAGAATTTCCTGAATTCCTTAAACAAACAATAAGGATCTGCAATAGAGTATTCGTACATGTATTTAATTTTTGCTAAAATTTATTAATTTCTTTTTATACCGTCTTAGTTTTTAATATAAATCTGCATTTTTGGCCCTGACCGGATTACAGCTTGAGGAAGTGGATCAGATTGGAACTGGTTCAAAACTAATCCAAAGAGATTTCTTAGCTATTAAATAAGAAAGGGAAATTGCAGAGTTACATTCACTGTCGGCCTCCCTTGAAGCTTGGTTCGTATTCAAAACACATAAATATGAGTCTAAGGCTCCCCGTAGGCCGGAGGAATATTTATGTAGAATACTTTGCCATCGCCACTTTCATTTTTCTTTAATATTGTATACAATTAAAAACCTATTACGTGATTCCGTGTTAAAGCATCTGCAACGCTTAATGAATATTTATTTCTATAAATTTTAACATTCGTTTGAGAGGTATGAGCCAGTACTTAATATATGCTGCTTAAATAGTTTAGAAACATTAATAAATCTTACAGGACCCGTTTTGGATTTCATTGTGTTTAATTATTGTGAAAATGTATCATATTTAAAACGAAATTGTGAAATAGGCCTAATTTTATTTTGAATTTTCGCATCATGAATAAGCTGTTGTAGAAACTTTGGCCTTCCAGAAAATGTGAAAAAATTTTATGTTTAAATTAAACACACAACAAACAAAAGTATGATGTTTAGACATATATATATATATATATACATAGTATTTAGTATTTATATATATATATATATATACTATATATGTTATCATATATATGACATCATATATATTATTCATTCTTACATATTAAAAAAATAATACAACAGCTCAGGTAGTTTCTATGGAAACCTGTTTCAAATTCTCATCTTACAAATTGGCAACACCCCTCCCCCAGAGCTAAGACGTATCTATGTCAAAATTCACTAATGTTCGGCTTTTTAAAAGAATTTTTTGACATATACATATATACATACGAGATATATTATATGAGCTATGACATGGATATTCACTTGATATATATGAATTTTATATTATTCATCTACATTTATTCATATTATTCTCTAGAAAACATAAACATATGAGGTTAAAAAAATTTAATCGAATGAAGTCAAGTAAAAATATTTATATTCTTATATTAGGTAAATAAAGTATTAGATTTATATTTATAAATTATGTGAAGAGAAATTAGATTCATTTGATACCACAATGATAATTAGAGATGATATTTAAGGTACATAATTTAAATATAAAAAATTATAACATATAAATGGAGGATATATACAATGAAAATATATAATAAATATTTTGAACACAATGAAACTATTTGAAGAAAGTTAGATAAGTCTAACTGGGAAGCGTGTTATAAAATTCACTAGGGGAGGCTGTCTTTGTTGGGGCGTTGAATGGCAATGAAGGGTGGTTAAATCATTTACAAAGTTAGATAAAATTGAATCAAAGTAAGTTTCGGCTAACACCCACACACAGTGACATATCTTGGAGCTGCTGCCAAGTCAAGCCGAGTCTTAATATCAGGGATTAACTCGATGGCTGCCTAACTTCGTTTAATTCAACTCTCAACTTAAATTGGTGGTGTCGGGCTGAACATTGTGAGAGATAATGGAGAGATTAGAGAAATGCTGAGCAGTGAGCATTGTTCTAGGAAAATTCTTCTTCTTTTTCAATAAAATCTGTCAGGAAGTTTGTAAAAGTTGCAACGAGTTTGATTTCAAACAAAATGGATTTAACTGTTATTAATAATAATATATACTAGTAAAAAGTTGATTGTTATTGGTTTTTATCTATTGTTATCGAATTTCCTATGAAATAGTGAGCTAATCACATGATCCGCATGCTGACAGATGATAGAAATCATGGTCCCGGGCTTAACTGATAGGAACTTGTTTGTGTCTCAACCGTCCATGAAAAACGTTTCAGGACTTCGATGAGTGATTAGGTACATTAAAAGGAAGAGAAAGAGTAAAATGGTGTAAACTAAAAGTAAACTAGCATGATCCAAGCGCAAAATTCAAAATGGCGGCCATTTACAATTTTTAAACTAAAATACTTTGAAAACGGTAAAAAATACAATGGCCGTGGTTTTGGATTTTGAGCTTGGATCATGATAGTTTTTTTTAATAATAGTAGTTTACTAGTGTAAAACACATACCAAATTTGAAAATAATCCGTTGGAAAATGTTTGAAATAAAAAATATTTTGTGAAAAATGCAAAATGGTGGATATCTCAGAAAATAACCGTTTTAGGCCATACCTCAATTGGAATCTTTTTCTTCCTTTTAATGTACCTAATCACTCACTGAATTCCAGGAACGTTCTTCATGGACACCCTATATATGTGTCGATACGATAAGGGCCGCAATTATTGTCAGAATATTATAAAATTCGGTGTTGTTTTTTTCCATAGTATCTTGGACGGGTTCGTTGGGCAACGCAATCAGACTGCTTTAACTACAATTTTGAGGGGTTTTGTACCTCAAAAATGGGAATTCCAATTAATTTGGTATAGGACCTATACCAATGGATAGATGTTATTTTCTACCTAATCATGTATGTTCCTCTCCTATGCATGTAACTGATCGTATATTCCATGTGTTCCAGGGAAGAGCTTTACCCTGACCATCATCCTCAACTCGTGCCCCCCTCAAGTCGCCACCTACAACAAGGCCATCAAGGTGACGGTGGACGGTCCCCGGGAGCCTAGGTCCAAGACCAGTGAGTCACCTCATACTTACCTTTCATTCTGTTACAGATTAGTGAAACACACACGTTTAAAAACTATTAGGTATTTGTGTTGAGCTTATTTGTGCCAATTGAACAGTTCACCTTTTAGCTCGTTTAATAACCGATGTTAGATAAACCGTAGTCATTTTTAAGTGAGTTTCTATATATCTATATTTGTGTTCTCGTATACTTAGTTCTCAGAGTAAATATTGGTTTTTTTAAAATTGTAAATATTTTATAGAAGTTGTTGAGGTTGAACAGGTTATGCTCATATAATATCGTCTCATTTGTTTAAGAAGAAATGATTTAGCACTATTATAAAATTTAATTTACCGTTTATAAATAAATTTACATCAAGTTAAAACCCATTAAGTTTAAAAAAATGTAAAAATGGTCTTAGTTATTCCAAGGCTATATTGAAGTGTAACTAAAATCCTACATAGGTTTAACCTAATCAAAAAACTTTTCCGTATAACCAATATTATTTGTTTAAAAAATAGTCACTTAAAAGAGCATGAGGTAATCAGTTAAACATTTGACCATGTGAATATAATTGTTTTTAGACATTACTGTTAAATTAAATGACTATCGTACAGTAAAATTATTAACAACCAAATTGTTTTTTTTTATTTAAGACAATTAAGTAAATATATCAAATTGTGTACAGGACACCAGCCATTCCACCCTTTCCACTTTGGACCTCGGCCCTTTCCCTTTGGACCACATCTGGATCCTCAGAGGGTAGCAGAGTCCCTGCCCTTCAAACTGTCTGGTTAGTACAACTGATCATTGTTTCATAATAAGCTTACTTATTACTTAATTTAGTTTCCTAAATTATGTATCTAGAGGACCCCTGCATTGAGAGGAATAGATATTGCATTTTCCATGCTCTATAATTAGTATATGCATAATAGCTATATGCACAATTTTTCTTAATATTTTAAATTCAATTATCCAAAGAAATACCATGAATGAAGCTGGATATCATTAAAACCGTTGACACGATCATCTCAATACGTTGGTCCTTTCTAAATATCTGAGTCAGTGATGAAATTAGGAGAACATCCAAGTTTTATAGCCAATAATTACAATACGATTCATGTCTCACTCTAAGACAAGCACTGTCCAAGCAAAACAAATTCTGTCCAAGGAATTAGGAGGTTATCCCACGAAATTTATTGGAGCATGTCCCAGTGATCCGGGTTTCTTCTACAGATCATCAAAATGTCCTGTTATTGAAGGACCTTTTTAGTAGCTTCAGTAACCAAAATAACTTATTCAGGTTGTTTTTATTTTTCAATTTGTAAAGAATAAATGTTTAATTTTAAGTTAGTGTGAAATAAACGTTAAGAATTGCTATATTTGGTTAGTTAATTTTACAGAAAATGTTATTAAGAATTCGTAAATTTAGTTTATTTTTTACGAATTATAGACGTTACAAATTTTCAGGAATAACTGAAGGATTAAATAAATGGTACCAGTGGACTGACACATACTTTCTCCCTTAAGTAAATTTGGAACCCCCCCCTCGGTAATACCAAGCTTTTTTGAGCTGGTTTTGTTTGGTGATTTGACCTAAACATACAAGTTTCATGGAAAACGGGTGGAAAGTAAGGAAGAAATTGATTTTTTTTTTACATTTTCCTAAGAATAACATCGCTGTCAGACAACGTTCTTTTTATCGTGGACTGTAAATTTAACTTTTCTCTGGAACTTAGTCGTAGACAAATAATTCAAAACACTCATTTGTTTAGTTTTTTTAGCTGTTTTAATGGTGCAGTCAAGTTTACTTTACTTTTATGTTTTCGCTAAAAATTTAAAAATTTGATTTTGACATTTAAAAATAACTTTTGAACCGTCATTTTTACAGATATGCGTGGTGTCAAATTATTTTTACTTTGTACACTATAACTGTCAAATTTTAATTAAAATCGTTATTTTTGAGGATTTGATTTTCACGTTTTTTATGGGTTTTTAAGTGAAATACCCTTAAAAAATCAAAATCAAAAAAATGAAAAAAAAACATGGAGATTAATATATTCATACATGCCAATTTCATCTAAATGAAACGGGGTAGGCTGTGCACTGTACACATAGACACACGGAAACGTTAACGGACAGACATAGTCAAAACTTTTTTATTCAGAAAAATATATATCAATAAATTCGAAAATTTTGACGAAAACAATACTTTCTCCATATACTACGTATAAGGGGAGAAAGTAAAAGGAAACGTGGCATATCTACGAAACTAAAATATTTTCAGAATCAGTAATTCAGTAAAATCTTATCTAATACATACTTTATTCCATACAACCAAAGCTTGGTATCCCGTGTAGTAGCCAATACAAATTTGGGCCGTAGCAAATAAACGTAAACAATTCTGAACATTTTTGAAACTGTGGCTTTAAAATACAAATTGAATAAGCAATAAATCGAGACTGTAAATAACATTTTAAATTTTTATGAGTGCGTGTTTAAGTTGCACTTTTATTGGAACACTTACAATTTGAGTACTAGACAAGTCCTGGAAACACACAACTGTAGGACTGGCGCCGCAGGCAGACGGTCTGTGCTCGTGGGCACGCGTCTCCTGGCAACAATAAGAGGCTTACTGATAAACCGATTGCTGCTAATAACAGCCGGTACATTACAATAAAATAAATGCTACAATCCGCAGTGTAATCCTCTCGTTCAGCTCGCGAAAATATACATAACAATTCGATGGAAATCTTTTTCACATAAAAACCTTTCCGATGGTTTCAGGTACTCGATACCTCGTGTTCGTTACTGTTGTTTAAATCGGTTTTACAGATTAATGTGGATTTTGAAATACGTTCTACTATTTTAATACGGACATGATTATTTAGTTCATAGTTTTACTACAGTAGTGTGTGAGAATTAACGTTTTTCTTGGTAGTTTTCAATATTGTAGATTACAAAATTAGTATTAAAGGATTTGTTTACTATATGCTACTGAGCCCTATAAACTTTTGAGTGGGATGAATTTAATTATTGAAAATACAATAGTTCTGAGTTTGTATCTACATGATCCCTCGTTCTAATGGATCCTGTGTAGCCATTATGGTAATGGAATCTATAAAGTAGTCTATTTCCTTTGTTTGAAAAGTCTTATCAAATTGTGTTCAAAGGTTTTGAAAAATAGTACTACATTAATTAATTGTAAAATTTAAATATACCCAACCACACTTTGTACAAATTGAGAGTATAAAAATCAATACAATATTATAAAGTTTTTGTAAACCAATTATAGGCTATATAACACATATGTCCCTATGACAAAGTTTTCAATATCTTAATTTGTGTTTTCATAACGTCTTAGTCTTTATAACGTGTTTTATTTGAATAAAATAAGTACTTTGTAACATTTATCAAATAACAAGGACACAATTACGGATTTTCTACGATACTTAAAAAGAAAACTCATAAATAAAAAAATATTCCGCCAAATATTGGTATTGTTCCACCAATACATTTGTATAATTAATGCGAAAAGTCAACTAAAAATATTTTCAGTGATCAAATATTATTGATTCCCATACGCTTTCAGAATATAAATACCCCCGTCACAGCAGACCTGCGTACTCAGCAAATTTCCAAATCAATATAATAATAATAATAATATATGAGAAGTTTGGTCAAAAATCTGTCCATAAACATGATACTTATTTGCCTATTCTCCATAAGATTAACATGGGAAAGAGTGTGCAGGTTTGCTGCTGTGAGGAACACTGAGAGTAGGCATTTATACCTTCAAAAACATTTATTTTTAACATTTATACCAACTTTTATCAACATAAGTCCTTAAATAAAGGAGTTTGCCTATTCTCCATATGATTAACATGGGAAAAGAGTATGCAGGTTTGCTGCCATGATAAACACATAAACTATGATTTTTAAGTTTAAATGGTTGAACCTCAACCACATGAAGCTAAATATAAAGTTTTGTCTAAAAATATTGGTTAATGAGTGAAATATTAATTTTTCCTCATCCTCTATAAGATAACTTATAAGATAACTCTATAAGATCCTCTATAAGATTGGAGCCTCAAAATACATCGTACTGTCTTTAGATTTTTTAATATATCGGTAACCGTTGGAGATAGAAAAAAGCTTTAAGGGACTAAATTGTGTAGTTGTTTAAGCCGATTCTAATGGCGAAAGATAAATTTTTTAAATTACATGTGAAAAACGCAAAAAAACCAATTTTTGAGTACAAAACCCTCCCAAACTACCCGTTCACATTACTGCCCATACTGTACGTTCTTTGTACTTACGTTCCCATACTGTAGATTCGAACCAATTTAAGATGTGTAAACAAAAGGAGCGAGAAAGGGCATAGTCGTTCGGATTCTTTGTAGCTACCCAGATGGGAAATACTTATCATGCGAGAGTGAAATTTAATTCAAAACTTGTTCCACCGTTCCCTACTTCCTTCTCGAGATATTTCTGTTTTGTGTAGTAATATCGCTTGGGAAGACAAAAACATTGGAAAATACTTTATGTAGAGTTAGAAAAAAATATGGAATATTTTTGGATAATAGTCAGTTGTGAGAGGTTGAAAATGTTTAAAAATTACAAGTAATAACATTAAAAAAACGAACCAAAATAAACATATATTATAATAAATACCTGTATTTAATAGCCGAGAACTGTAAACATAAAAATTAAATAAATAAGAATTTTAAATCGGCTAATTGAAAATAAAGGCTTGTGTGTACCATATGTAATAAAACTTTTTATGGTCAACGAAGAAAAAATGTATAGTATTTACTTCTCTGTGGGAATCAGGTTAGATCATGTACATGCATATGTATATGTAAGAGAAATGTTTTCATTTCTTCTAAACTGTCCATATGACGTCAATCCCGTTTAAAATTTGGTTCTGACGGATAGCCAATACCCCCGAGACAAAACTACTTTATTTATAATATGAAAATTTGCATTATTTGTTTGATTCAAAAGCTGTTTTGTAGAAACAGCTAACTTTAACTTACTTACTTACTTTAAAGTCCATTAGTATGTTTAAAATACAATTGTATCTCCTTAATAATTGTATTACTATACAAAATGTTGTAAGGTAAATGTTGACAAACAATTCAAATGTTTACGTAAATATTGAAATAAGAGCAAGAGAGTTAAATTCTAAGCTACGCTTAGTCTTTAAATAATTGGCTTGAAGAAAAATAAAAAGCCATAAATCCTTTTTAGCTTTACTTAAACACAGGAAATCTTGTGCTGGTTGTGTAATAGCAAAACAACCAACATCGAGCAATCCGCTACGAGTTAAACCTACGTAAACGAAGCAACTCGCACTCAAGGATAGACAACACTCTGTCCACGTCGGCTACGTTTTGGAAATATTTCTTCTCCAAAGATAACAAACACATCGTCATGAACCACTCACTCACTGCGCCCCCATGTTCTTACTGAAGCTAAACACCGGGAGGGCCAGGAGTCGGGTTTATGCCCAATAAAACCAAACCGGTCCAGCTCAACGGCTAGGAAACATAAACGGTAACGCGGAAATGGTTTAGTTTGGATTGTAAATATTATAGCTGGGTTTTAATTGACTTTTAAAGCCCCGCGGGCTCTGCCCCCCCCCAGCCCCTCGTGCAGTTGACACAGACTTCCCCTCCTTGTTCACTGCTTGTTGTGAGGGTGAGACTCAAGGGGATGTTATATTAGTTCCTTCTGATTGTTGATTTATCTCCTACGCTCTTATTTTTGATGTGTTTATTTATATTACTGAGATATTAGGAGGCTATGGATACCGGTAACCGAATATTTTCTTTGTACTTGGTGTTTTCAAACGGGGTTCTTTTTTTCTACTGTACATTGTGCAAAGAAAGAAATTTCATTTGTGAATCATAAACTTTCCATCGGACAATTTTATTAGATCCATATTTTTTGGCAGGATAAAAATTTAAGAACTCGTGTATCACCGTTGTTGAAAAAAACGGTTAGTTTTATAGTTATTACCTAAGTTGACTTAAATTCAGGTATTTATTTTATATACCTCATAAGGTATTTATAACTAAGGTAATTCATATGAAAAAAATCCATAACAGTTGAATAAAAAATCTAAACTTATCACTACACGTTTTTAACGTGATTTAAGCAAATTTACCAAAGAGAAAAAGATATTTTAAGTTGTTATGATTACTTTTTTAGTTAATGGTCAGTGTACTCGTAAACACATAAAAACACTGTTGGTTTCCGTAGCTAAACACGAGCAATGCTTTCATAATTGCCCTGCCCTGGTAATATGTGACAGATCGTCAATTTTAACTTTATCAAGTGTTTTTATATATAACCTAATATTTGTTTAAGAAAATGTAAGAAATTTTAATTAAGAGATCTGATATAGGTTACATAATATGATGGTAGGAATAATGGAAGATTAGATATGTCCTCTGTCAGATTGTCTAAAAGTTAGAACACTCACCATTTCTTACAATATAAGCTTTTTAACAAGTTACCTCAGACTGTATAATATATCTACCAGTTCATAGTTTTAAGACTAAAACAATTGCACAGCATTGTTGATTTCTTTGAATTAGATTTTAGGGAATTGTTTTTTTTTAAGTTGATATGACCGTGTATTTACATAGCTCTTGACGTCATTTAATGTAAACTTTCAGAGGAATAAACATTATCTGATTTGATGGTACTTAAACTCGTGTAGTATGAAAGTAACATGTCGGGTGAACGTAGCTGTTTTTGATGAGGCCAAGCTGTTTAAAGGTGTTTTCAAAGGGTTGCCTGACTCTGTTTGACACCCTCCAAGACGCCGCAGTCTTGACATTTTGAGACATTGATTTTAGAGGGTTTGTTTCTTACCAACCTTTGGTTAACGTAAGGTTACAATAGCACATCTATTCCCTATCGCTTCAATTATATTTCTATATTCTATAACGCCTGGCGCGCGTTACTGAGCCCAAATTTAGTTTTTTTTTTAGAAATAAAACAATTTTATAGTTTTTAAAAAATAATATAACAATACCAGTCAATGAAACAGAAAGTATATTAATTTTAAGACTAAAGGATAAACAATGTTATTGTATTTTGATTACGTGCAAATTTTTAGGCTCAATCCGTGAGCATGCCACGTATAACTGTGGCAGGACGAAAAATAGGCATTCTCCAAATTTAAACCCACAATAATCACAGATTATCCTTGTGCTTTGTTGTTAATTATCGCAAATTCAAGACGTACAGGAAATTGTAGTCACTTGAAATCGAAGGACGATTCAGATGACATACTCATTGGAGTTTTTGGAATCAAGATTTCATCTCATTTGAACTTTCCATTTAAATGGTTGCTTCGGTCACGGGTTATCTAATAAAGTTTGTTAATAAACCATATGAATTTGAGATTCGCTTATTACAATACGTCCACTGTCAATGAAAACACTATAACGCTATCTTGTACTCATTTATTAAGTACACTATAAAAATTAATACTGTATATTAATTTCAATTCAATTCTAGCAGTCTAAAACAAATAGTGTATTACTATTATTAAAACTACAGTAAATTTGTTTTTTACATTGTGTTCTTTATATTTAAACAAATTACAGCTATGAGAAACTTTCAAATGATTTATTCACAGCTGTTAATTTTGTACATACTAAATTTATAAAACCTTACACTGCACACTTTTACGCCCTCTGAGTCGGAGCCCTTTGGACGGATACCAAACTTTTAGCAACCATCCTCAAGTCATCCTTAACAATATCTGAAAGTTTCATTAAAACCTTCTGAGCGGTTTTGGTGTCTATTGGCAACATACATACATACATACAAATATACATTCTACCGCTGGGTGAGGAAAAATGGATCTGTTTTGATTGCCATATTTTTGTAGAAATGTCGTAACATTTTAGGGAATTCCCTGCAGGAATTATTACCAGGAACTATTACCGTAATAATGGTATTTTATTATAATCATAGTTGTATATTTATTTGTAAACAATGTCAAAGAAATTATGTTTTTGGCATCTTGGGACCAAAAATAGTGCCCGGTATATGTACTAAAATGAGGACTACGGCAGATAATAGCCCTATTTTCTTATATGTTATTTCTAAATTTTACGTAAATAACATTGAAGAAGGAAGAATAAAAAGTCTTGAATACTTTGTAGTTCTGGGTGAAAACCAAATTTTCTTTTAAAATTAAATCACCGTTGGAATTACGCCGTGGCCGGGGCGCTGCGGTCAGTTTTTGTCGACCACCACAACCTTAATCCCTGCACTGCCCCACACCAAAGAACCCAAGATCCCCTGGACCACAGGAGTAAGCCCATCCTCCCTGGACTCGCAGATTAACTCAAGATCTGAACTTCACTTGTTTCATAACACAAATTCGTAATTCGTAACTACCACCGTTGAAATAATTTAGTTTGTAAACTGTTCTAACTTATCTAATTGGTTAACGGTTTTACATTTACTGTGTAGAAGACTTTAATAGTAGTGTATCACAGAAAAACATTAAAAATCTTTTTAAGTGGGGATAAAAATATAAACATCATGAACATAATAGATATCAACAAATTAGGCGTTTTACTAGGAAATTCTACCTAAAGTAAATTTGCATTTTCTTCGAAGAATTCTTGTCTCACAACACAAGGATACATTGTAAAAACAAGAGGGCTACAAGATGACAGCAATTTAAGAAATGACGGCCTACCTTTGGCGCACCCCCAAGCTTTTAAGATACTAATCTTCAAAATTATAAAGTTTTCAGGCCATCGGAACTTTAATAAGGAGAAGAGTTAAAGGTATTGGGCGTTTTCCTACCTGCGCAGTTTGTTGCACAGGTGCCCCATAATTAATTTAACTGCATCGCCCAACAACGACCTTCTACTGGTTGTTTGGAAATCCTATGTGTGCAAGACTAACCGCTAACTGTGGAGGTAGAAGGACTGTCTCATTTGATTTCAATGCAACCGCTATTTGGTCATTTTTGCGACTACGCAGTTAAGTTAATCACGGACCACCCTGCGCACCTCTTAAATATTTTGTAGTCTTATATCCTAGGCGTGGTGTTAGAGTTTTCAGTATTGACTCACCACAATATTTTACCAGAAACAAACTGTCTAAAAGTTACTCAGTGTTTTAATTTTCCACTTCTTTTATTGTACATGTAATCCAATTAAGTGATTTAAGACAGTCAAACAGTTAGCAGTCATGTTAGATTACTCAATATTTATTAATTTGTTTTAATTAATCATTGATTTTAAACATACCTCTAAGCTATACTACGGTGTAATTTGATGTTATAGGATTTATTTACGTGGTAATAAAATTGCATTACATTATTATATCCTATCCTATTGTGGTGAATTTTACTAATGATACAGAGAATTTATATTAATTTTGAAAAATATAAAATTTATACAATTTTAAAAATAATACCAAATAAGTTATGTGACATTTTTCTATATTGTCGTCATTATAATCGTTTTCCTTACACCGAGTCATGTCACCCGTACAACGGACGGCCTATTGATAATAGTTTGATAATTAGCTATTGATAATTAGTACAGCATAATGGTAGCTATTTTTTATAATCCAAAAATGTATATTTTATAAACACAGTGCAATTTGAAAGTCATGTTTATTACCATTAGGCCTATAATGTTAAAATACGAGTATTAAAATACTGGGCAAAAATAATATTAACTATAAAACTATGGTCTGTATAAGGGAAGAACGAAGCTTGGACAGGTTGTAAGCAGTGCTGATATCTAGCGTTGATTTCAGCAATCACGATTACAAAGGGGTGTTAAAGGGGTGGATTGACTGTAGGAGGGAGGGTAGGGATGGACATTGGCCAGTGGCGCTATCTGGAAGGGTTAACGCGAGTTACATACGTGTAGTTAGTACCTAACATCGCCGCTTTACACCGCCACTTTCCGAGCGTACTACCTCTATTGGTTTGCATACATACTATCAATGATTTAATTGTGGCAATTTTTTAATTATTTTATTTTATTTTTATCGTAGTTCACTTTTACTTAATGCAGCTTACATATCACTAAAGAGATCGATTTTCGTTAGCGATGTTTTTATTTTGCCTTTGGTTACTAACACAAATATCAACATATGTAAATTTTTTGAATCTAATTGGAGTTTATAAACATTTTTTACGCAAGAAGGTGCGTATAAACTTTTGTATATTTTTATAATTTATGATAATGTTTAAAATTTGAACATGAATTAACTTATGTTAAATGCAAGGATACATGCAATTTTTTGTTACATTTTCTACGCCATTAGTATTTTTTTGATATTTTGATGGGGGACCATCCAAACCCCGGTCTTGTAACTATAAAAGTATATTATATAACAGTACTAGTGTTACCCTTGTAATAGTAGTACGTCGCACCTTGCAGCGATGTACAAAACAGATTCATTATGTTTAGGTTCGTTTGCCAATATGAAACATAATATAATTATTATTACCTTTCTGAACTTGTGGCCTATCCAGGTATTTTAAGTAAAAATGTGTAAGAAATTAGTGTATGCATATAAACTTTAAACATTAAAACATGCAAAAAATTGAGACGGGCTATTTATCATCTTACACCAAAGTACCTTTGATCATTTTACAGCCCGGTAAATACACACTCTTGCACGTACACAAAACCCACACACACAAAATAAAATATTCGATAATAATACATAATATCAACCTTTGATACATTTCAGATAGCAAAAGGAAAATCTGAAAAATCGACAACAGTTGACTATTGAAATGAACATAATCATAATATGTATAAAAATCGTAATTACTTTTAATCTGGCCGACAAATACACATTTCATTTTTAATCATAAAACATCTCCAAAATCTGAACTGAGAAAAATTCTATTTATATGGTAACTAGATACAGTAACATTAAATACTGTTTTATGCTTGCTTCTTTGGCTTGTTCAATGGTTCCAATAAAAACAGCTGCTACTTATGCCTTAAGACAGCATATGTTGGAATCCAAAACAAAAATATTTCCCATAAGATTAACATAGGAACTTTGGAGGCGTATAGGGTAAAAGGTTGTGGGAAAATCGTCACAAAAACTTTCAGACTTTCCTATTTCAGGTCTAAAGAATCAATACACCAAATTTCAGCCTTCTAAGTTATTGGGAAGTGGGAGAATTAGTGATGAGTGAGTGAGTGAGTGCTTTGACGTTTACATATAAAGATAATAGTATAGTACATTACATAGATTTTTGTTTGATACATATATTAAAAAATAGCTCATTTATTAATTATTGTTATTCATTACTGGGTCCGAAATCCACCCAGCGACCTTTATAATACGTTGTGAGAAATCAACCCTAGAGCCAACCTAGCCATACAAATAAACACATAGTGAAACCAATTTCATGCAAACAATGGAGTTGAAAAATATTAAATTAAATATAATATATTCATCCACTAAAACCGGCTAAACAGTATGTAAGAGGGTTGAGAGTCATTATCATTTTCTAATTTTTAACAGTCATCATAGAATCGACGAAAATTTTCTTTTTTTCGACGCAAACTTTATACCAATGTTTTTGATAATTTTATCTCACAATCTGAATACAATTTTTAAATTACTTAAAATAAAAAAAACGTTAACTTTATCCATTTAAAATATATTAAACGAATAATATTTTAGCGACAAAATGTGTACTACATAAAATAAGATGCCAACAACAAAGATTAAAACGACAGAGTGTCTAGTCGAGTCAGTTACAGGCGAATGAGGGGTGACAAGCAATGATCCGCCAGATGCAAGGGTGAGAGCAAATTCTAACAGGGGCGGAATCGAGTTTGGAGTTGGTAGTATGCAAGGTAACTGGTTTAGCTCGCACGGTGTGGCACTGCTAACTCGGTTACGCACCTTCTGTCGCACCCTGTCACCCTTACATCTCACATCTCAGATGTACGTCTCCATCTCAAGCTCCAATTATCACTCTGACAACCCCTAAATCTTTCTTGTTTACGACTTGTTCATTTTTATAGGTATACTTGTTCAACTTAAAATCTTTAGAATTCATGTTCCTACAGCTGGATACTGATTATAGCTAATCAGTTTGAATTGTAATACCTTTTAAATATCCTTAGTAAACGTCACAACACTGACAACCGGTTTCGTGACAACACTCATATCATCAGGTCATTCTCGTCAAATGATTAGTCTTTCTAGGTAACACGGCACATTTGATACATCACAAAACGTAACAAATATTTTACAAAATTTCTTTAATCTACAATATGTGCTAACTGGTTTGATGTCTCAAATGTGCCGTGTCAATTTTGAATAGACGAATCACTAGACTAGGATGACCTGATGACTTGATTGTTGTCACGCAACCAGTTGGCATTACTGACAATAACAGAAGTAATAAAACGAGTTGTTTTTGTTAGTCAAGAAAAAAGAGCAGAACTATGGGGAATCGTTTAAAATTTTAGATTCAAGCTTTGGACTAAAAATGTATTAATGTTGGACTAAAATGTATTAATATTGGTCTAAAAATGGATTCATGGTGTATTCAAGGTGTAACTCATGGTGTATGTATTCAAGTTAATTTAAAAAGTTATGAGAAGACATAAATGATAATTTTTCATTTTTAAACCAACGTGTGAAATATCTTTCATAAAGTGACTAGACTATTATGATAGTGATAACAAATAACACTTATACTTCTTTGGGTTGTAGGCCACTCAACTTTGAGAATATACAGGAATAACCACAACTAATTACAAACAGTTAACTCTTTTTATAGATGCAAGATTTTGTGTTTTACATCGCAATATATAACATGGAGGCGATTTTCTATTTGGATGGGAAATTCCTTCTAAAGGATCAGATATCTATTCCAATACCACCACTACCACCAGGTATAGAGGTACAAACTGCCCCTTGTGAGGTTGTTTATACATATACAGTAGAAGACAATTCTGCAACATGCTTCCAGAGAACATCAGGTGCCAAACCGAGAACAAACTGAAGACCGCCCTTACCAACTAGCGAGCATAGAAACCCTTCTACTTGCTATATGAGTTCCTTCAATACAGAGAAACTCTTCCCAGACATTCAATGTATATGCATTTTTGTACTTATATCTATAATATTATAAAGAAGAGGTGGTTTCTGTATGTTTGTGGGTATGTTTGTGGGTTTGTTTGTGGGTTTTTGTGGGTTTGTTGTGGCAAGTAAACGCGAAAAATACTGAACCGACCGGTTTGAAATTTTACAGAAAGGTAGATCTTAAACTTATGCAACACATAGGCATATTAGTTCCCTTAAAATCCCCTCGGGCTACGCCCCATGAACGTCCTAAGTTTCAATGTTTACATTTTCAAAGAATGAAAACATAAAATTACTTGAATGTCAACAGCTGTGAACACTAAAATTTGACAGTTCGGGAAGAAGAAGAAGAAAGAGCTGCCGTGACCGTCTTAGGTTTCAATGTTTACACTTTCTAATGACAACATCCGTTTGCACTATATTTTGACAGTTCGGGAAGAAGAAGAAATAAAGTTGATTTTTCAGATAAACTGCTGGATCGAAATTAGTGAATTATTAGTTCGAAATAGTGGAATGGTAGATTTTAAGTTTTTTCCCCGATGACTGTCTCTATTACGTTAATCCTTATCCTCTCCCAATATTTGACAGATGTTACTGTCAGATGTTAACAATGAAGAATTAATTAACAATAACTTAAATGTATCAGAAGAGCCAACACCTCTCAGCCTTTTTAACCCGTGCGAAGAACGGGTACTTTGGCTAGTTTGTTGTGATTGCAAATCTTAATGTTTTACAAATAAGGTGGTTTTGATTAATCGATTGCTTGGCAGGTTAAGTATTTTGATCGCTCCGACAGACCAATATCGCGTCGCACCTGATGTTCCACCCTCAGCGCCCGCAGCTGGTGTCGTGAAGGGGATGGAGTGACACGTCCTGTGTGAGGGCATAACCTGATTACCACCGACACCTTGCTACGCGACAGCCTCCCCATCATACTTACCCGTTTACTGGAAAATACTTCTCACATAACCCGCCCTCCCCCCACCACACGAACTTTACCCCTCGCATTTATCCGTTTAGTGAAATTCCTTTCACACCTGGTTTGAGTTCACTGCCGCATATCACTCCCGGTAATACGTGTTTGCCGATATTTAACACCGATGGATCGGATAAAGTTCAAATACAATGTTTTATGTTGTCACTTTCAATTTAACCATTTTATGAAACCAAATATAATCATAGAACGATTTTACACGTTTGCAATTAAATGAAAATTGCATTCGTTTATATAAGAAATATAACGAGTTTCAAAGGAGGTTAAGATTAGTAAACAAGAAAATTTGTATATGAGGAGCTAATGAGGCAAATAATTGAAGAAACATGATTCATTTTTGCCACATCAAACAACCCCCAATAAGGAGTGTAGAGAGTGTAAGGAATATTAAACAAAATGAATTTTACATTTTGTTTCGAGATAATTTTCGTTATATATCAGTGTTGAACTTACTTATTATATTAATTTATTATGTTTATTGTGTTACCTTTCATCACCATTTAGGTTAAAGAAAGTTTCACGAGTTCTCAGGCGGGTTAGAACCTAAAACGTTACATAATCCGAAGGTTTTCTTTAAGTCTTTGCGACAAGTGGACTATTGGTGCATGGTATTGTTTATTATGTCCATAGGTTTTTACAGCGCTAAACATTTTTGTTTTATACTTGCATAGTCCTGATTATACTCATCGTGTAAGCTTTAGGTTCTAGCTCACCTGAGGAAGGATCAGATTTCAGATCCCGAAACGTCGTGAAACTTTGTTTTACTTAAAATCGTGACGGAAAATGTCCGTAATAACAGATTAAAAAAAAGATAATTTTATTTGTTAGAAATGTTACTGTACAATCATATCCTAGTATTATATTTCTCCAACACACATAAAAATATCCGTATGATCATTATTTGAAATACTAATATAAATGTAGTGATAGTAGAAAGTGGATATGGTTGATTACGCGAGCTGGAATATAATAAATTATTTAGTTAAAGTAAATTTAATTGGGTCCACCATCAAGCTGTACTCTTTAAAAATTTATTAATAATTATTATGAAATTCCATTTCAGTTGTTTAAAATGTTGTCGTCGTTTTAAAAATCTATAAAACACTAACATATATTGTTGGTTTCTAGCCCATCATATAACCTTTTTACCCTATAGGCCTACTCTTTCATTATTTTTTTCTCTTCTTGTTCATCTTTATCATACCTTTTTATTTGCATTGTTTACATTGTTATTATAACCTATTCCTCAATGTTTACTTTTTAATTCGACATTAAAATTATTTTCATCAACACACAAACTAATCCAGAGTGATGTGAATGGGCATTGAAGCAGGTAGACGTGACTTAATATGTGATAATTAAAAAAAACATTATTGTAACACCATAGTCCATCAATCATTGATCATCATTTTCCTACCAAGGAGTGGTCCTCCAAAAAATACTGATTTATTTCACATACCGCAGCACATATGGTCACTATTGTACAATGCCATAAAATATTTTATAAAGACGATGAGAACAATTATCGTTGTTGGACCAGGATAAATTAATAATTTATTAGTCTTACAATCGATGCCAGAGGCAAAGATGAAACAAAAAAAGATTTTAATCCATACATTTGAGATTTTGTTTCGGCATCAAGTAACCAAAGCCTCTGTACACATATCCGAGTCTCGGTGTAGGGTGTAGAGAATAGGCCTACAGTGTGTACTGTGTTTGTCTGGAGGCTAGGTAGTGTGGTAGTCAAGGAGCAAATGAGGTCCTGGCGGGAGACGGCGACGCCAGCGCCCCACGTGGCACGGACACCAACTAATGAGCTTCTACAAATTGCCCACCCCCAGATTCCTCCCTTACGCTTTTTAGCCCCATGCAGCGCCGCGTGGAAGGGGTGGCAGCGCCTCAGTGTAAAAGAGAATTTCAAAGCAGGCAAAAGGCACAATTAAAGAGGCCAGGGAGGGGCGACCGCACCGCATGGCGGTGGGGAAATCCCAATCGATAGTGGCCACGCTGGTCAAGAAACTACCCACTGCCATCTTTAATTGGGACGCGAGCCTTGCATGTGTTTTAATTTTGGGTTATTTTAAAACAAAACCTTGCCATACGTTCATTTGTATTTCTAACTAATTATAAATTATCCTGTGTCACGTCGGTGGCTGGGCTGTATAAAAAATAAAACAAATTACTTACGCTAATTTCAGTTAGTATAACTGAACATAGACATACCATCAGTATAAAAACGCCTAGTAAATATGGCCTTTTACCCAAATGGTCCAAATGAATGGAGGTGATTAGAAACAATTTCTTTAATTTTGTTCATCAAATTAGGTTTCGAGTATATTTATATATAGATATAAAATGTAAAACATGGCTTTCTCTATAAAATAATTTATTCATATTTTAGTCCAAATTTACTTTTAAATACATGCAAATAATATGTCAAGTATTTTTGAAAACACTTTAAAATCAAAATTACTAATCATAAATGAATTTTCATTAAGGGAAAACTTAAAAATGTTTTTAATTTTAAAGTAAAACGCGTTTGAACCAAAGGGG
The DNA here is from genome assembly GCA_023375725.1 of Nephotettix cincticeps. NCBI lineage: Eukaryota > Metazoa > Arthropoda > Insecta > Hemiptera > Cicadellidae > Nephotettix > Nephotettix cincticeps. The sequence continues at coordinate 21,221,190 of CM041790.1, read as the reverse complement.
CTAGCAGTTCTCGCATTCTCCGCTAGACTGCGCAGCCTTCTCCTCTCTTCGTTTTCTGCACGGCGGATGTTTCGAGTCTCAATACTGTTATAATTAAAGGCTTTAGTATATCCAAAACAGATGTGGACTGTGTCGTGGAGAAATTTTGAACATCTTTTCACTTAAAAAATTGTTCAATTTATAGCATAACTCGGTTTTATGTGCATAGTTTTGTAGGCATAGTTAAATTTTTACTGTTGGTGTTTTAACGCTGACAACTATTAGGCATATCTGATAAATACGTTTATTTAACATTTTGCAGCTTGTATTTTTACTGTTGAGGTATACTTGAATAAAGATATCCCACAAATTCTTTATTTAGGCTATTTAAGTATTCCAATATAATATGAATTATCAAATATAAGTCTATATCGAGTTTTCCTTATTTTAAAACAACAATACAACGTTGAAACTGGTCCCTGTAAAATTTTAGTCAGGTATTAGTCAAATACTATGAGTCTAAAGTTAAATAAATTATTTAAACTTTTTATTGTTTAATGGAAAATTGCTTACGCGTAATCTATAACATTGTAAATATTTTGAAAAATGTTTTAAGTAATTTTTTTATATTTTTATTTTTAAAATACTAAAATATACTGAAATAAATATTTATAAAAAATGTGTAGTAGAAGAAATAAACCATCATAGCTAAGTTTAAAGAGTGCCGTCGTTCTTGGAACGCAATTTCGAGACACAGTGTACCTATATTGCCTATCAACGCCGTGCTACAGCCCGCCGCACTGTCGTCGTGGCGACCCGCCCGGAAACAAACAATATATCACTGATTATATTAACTTCATGAATAAATATGGTGACGTTAAAGTCAGGAAAGAACAGCGGTTTTGTATAATCAAGTTACATGAATCAATAAATACCTGTAAGACCAGACGCTGTGCTGCATTCGACTTAGTTTAGGCCTACTATTTCTACATTAAACATAATACATACAAGTGTGGTTGCGTTTGTATTGTTCGACAGTATTACAGAAAAGGCTACAATACAATTTTAGGAGACTCAACTCAGTGGTCTGGTTTTATACTAAAACCAATGAATTATATTTATACTAAATCATGGTTATAGATTCGGTTTTAAAACCTACTTATTATTTTGATAAAATAATATGTCTGAGTATGAAAATAAGGCACAAAGTTAGGATTCCGTAATGAGAATGAGAGTTGTGTTGGGTAATATATCAAAGTTTAAAGTTAAATGGTTTTTTTCCAATATGAAATTATACATTGCTAATATCATTGGTATGATTATTGTATGTCCCAAGACGATTATATTGATTGTAAAAATATGAATTTCGTGATTTTCAAAATTGATTTTTAAAGTTTTTATAAATACTGCGCTAAACAAATGTAGTTAATTTTTAAAATGACTCGATCTGGGGTTTAGGTAGACTTAATTAGAACGCCGGCGGGAGCGATTCTCGCCGAACCCATTAGACGAGGCGGTTTGTTTTGACAGAGGAGATCCAATTGCCGGCTCATGATCCCCGAGATGACAACGCGAATGAGGCAAAAATAATACGAGGAAGGTGAAAATGGATTGTGGCGCTGCGCGGGCTGAGCGGTGACCTGTTAAAACAATAATGGAGAAGAAGGAAGAGTAAGACGAAGCCAAGATAAGGAGGGGCGGGGGTGGCGCTGGGGGTGGCTGCGGAACGCTATTGGTCCCGCAAAACGTCACCGCGCCCCGCACCACATTTCCCCTTAACTCCTTCTCTCCCTGAAATATCGGTCAATCGTCAGCTAACCCCTCACCCAAGAAAATTTCATTTTCCAATTGCCTCCACCGTAAATGAAATAAAAGTTTCTGCAATTTAACCCAGTCCGGCCTCAAGATGCCGGGATGGACGAGTTTATTGTTTTCTTTTCAAGTTCCCGTTTCACCCCCTCCCTCACCCTCTACCCTCAATGACCTCTCGCCGAGCTCACCGCGTCTCGACCATCGTGGGTTTGGTCTGGATGTCTTCGCAGACGGATCAATAACGCCTTTATTAGACTGTTTCTTGGGATAAAGGAATGCGAATTGTTTGTCATTTGTTTTATTCCAAGGGACGAGTTTTATTAAACTTTGATCCTACATTTGTATCCTGATTTTAATCAACATCCTGTTTCTGACTATCAATAAATAAATATAAACTACAAATAGAATCTTTTCTAATTTTATTTAGTATCATAAAACCTTTCTCGTATTGTTCCACGATAAAACATTTCAAGTTCAGCCAAAATCTAAATCCGTTTAATGCATTAGGTATGGGCCAATGATTTTGACTGTAATAACAAAACCACCGAACGTCAAAGATTTACAGTTATTTAATTATAAAAAGGTTAGTTGCAAGTACAGTAGTATGGATGTAGGCCTATAAGGTTTCTCATTAATGTGGAGTTAACATATGGGTCAAGTAATTTACATAGACGAATAATACTGTCATGTATCATTGTTTTTATTAGAAAATAAAGTGATAGTGTTGGCAAACAATATGAAAATATCTTGACTGTGATTTACCAAGTAATTAGTATGATAAAAACAGCTTAGAATTAAGACGAAACATTATATGTGAAAACACAATCATATCACACAAAAATCAGAAAGCCCTTTCCCAAACGTTTTAGGACGAACTCGGAAATACAGAAAAGTCAAAGGGGATTGGTGACTGTAGAGTTGCGACATTTGAGTCAACTTACGACCAAGATTCGACCTTCACCGCCCTTCCTTGTCAAAATATCACATTTCCGACCTTTACAACCCTTCCGCTCTGTCTTAACGGATCAAATAAAGACGCGGACACACCCTGTGGCCCGTGAAGGGTGACTGGCCGCCCTCAAAGCGCCGTGGTCATTAGGGTGGTCTGGCCGGCGGGGCGCGACCGGGACGTGGGGCTCACGATCATGGCACTCTTAAATCCCCTAAATCCGAAATGGTATACGGGATGACCACTTCAGAGTGGGAAATACGACCCGTGTTTGAGATATTCTCATGCGAAGTAAGCCTAATCAGTAATGGTCGGTGGTGAATTACGTAAGCAATAGGTAACACACTTGGAACATACGTAGTATTTTAATTTGTTTAATAAATAGCTAGGCTAGAACATTTTTACAAAAACATTTTTTCCAAAAACGAATGTAATGTAGTCAAAAAAATTTTACCAAAAATTAAGTTAAAAGTAATTTTTAGTTTTCTTAGGTTCGATTGAAAATTATAATTTATTTGTTTTTATTTATTTTTTCAGCTTAATTAAAACTTATCAAAGTTTTCTTTAGGTTAACTCGTATTACAAAAAAATGTACACATAATAGATTTTCACGATTTGAGATTATAGTCTTAGTCTGTTTTTGTAACTTGTTGAAATGAATATAAATTAAAATATTCGTTGTTAGAAAATCCGTAGACCATAGATATTGTTATACATTTTAATATGTTTAAAATCCTTTTTTAACGGTGGGAAGACGTTAACGTCAAATTTTATCTAGAGTATTTGTAAAAAGATTTATTTCAATTCAAATTATCGTTGTGAATGTCCGATACATATAGTGCAATGAACAATAACCACTCACCACGCAAGATATATTATGGTATATTTGAGGTACGCTAGGTATATTTGAAAATTTAATGTAAGCCTATCGTTAAACTTTCATCCATGCATACCACCCAACACCTGTTAGGCCTACGTAACAAAAAATATTCCTTAACTATTAAAAATAATTCAGATAATTGATGAAAACGCTTTTCGTGGTAAAAATAAAATCAATATAGATCAAATTATGAAAAATGTCACCAATTTTATAAATTCCTTAAAACATTTTTAAGTTTGATTTATAACTCTCAAAGCTATTCGTCATTGTACACGATACTCAAATAAATCCTGACTTATAAAATAGTGAATTCTGTTACACTTTTGTTAGTTAAATTGAAATGAAAACATTAGTTTTTTTTAATTTGTTACTTACCAACTTATTTATTCGTTTACCACTCAGGCTTTTCACAAACTCAATTCTGGAATTTACGAGGATACGTATTGATAGATTGTTTTTTACACATGAGTTCAAATGTTCTGGTGTTCGGTTCACCATAAATAGTCTCAAGACCTGATGTAATTTTCATGAGCGGGACGGTGAATGATCCGCGCGGCGCACATCCCCTGATCGGATTGCCGTTCTTTGAGCGTACTAATGGCAACACACTTAGTGATTTTCCTTGTTCCTTAATCGTCTTCTCGTAAAGGATTAGTGTCGGATTAAGAAGCAAAACCCTTCCAGCCGTAGGATATATTTACAAATAATATTAAAGAAACGGTTTCCTAATCTTCAGATAACAACGCGATGGTTTCTTGGCTTATGTTAAACTCAGAGTAATTAATTCAGCAATAAATTTCTCGTTGTGAACATTAAATCATGTTATGAAGATGATATATGTATGGTAAAAATCCTGGGGGAAACGGGGTTTTCTTTTAAATAAACTAATTTTAATTCAATAGCAGTACAGTACTAAAAATAAAGAGTTAAATACCTGTAGTACTGTTTGTGTTCTTATATTCAGTGGTGACGACCACTGGTTTTAAATCTTACAGGCCAGTCTATTATCAAGTCAAATACCAAGTTGGAGTAAAAATATCCTGGGAACTGATGTAGTGAAGAATACTTTTCACCACCAATACTTTACCCATTATTTTGTGAAGGATTGCTTCATGTCTAATATTTGATCCGAAGTGGAACAGCCATAAACAAATCCAGCTTGGTTGTCTTTAATATATTTTTTTATGTAGGTTTTAATCCTATGTAAATATTTATATTTCGTACTATTTTTTAAGCTGAGCTTAGGAGAGAAATTCCTCTGTAGTTACTAAATTCAGTTAGAACCCGCTAACCAACTATTTAAGTACAAATAATGACCGTCAGCTAATTCAATGTAAATTAATTCAGCTGATGACTATATTGTAGGTTTGTTTTGACTGTTTGTCGTGTGACAGGCATGGCGCATCACCTAAGCATGGGGGCAGGCGAGGGTCCCTGGGGGAGTGCGTTCACCCGGGGCCTAGGAGCCTACCCGCCGCCCTACCTGCCTCCTCACTGCGGTGCACCTCCGGGGCTCCACCCTCCTCACTTCCCCAGGATGCTGGCTCTCTCCGCGGCCGCCGCTGAGCAGTCGCTTCACCCAACGGCCAGAGGTAAGGGATGAAGACTGAGTTAAAACTCAACAACCAGTATCATTAATTTGTAACATGGATATGTCTTAGCTCTCAGGGGGGGGGGTGTTGGCAATTTGTAAGATGAAAATAATTTGAAACAGGTTTCCATAAAAACGACTAGAGCTACTGTAATTAATTTTTAATACGTAAGAATAAGAACAGCTGTTTAGATGAACTGAAAACGTTGCCTTTAGATATATCCATGATCTAACCTATTTCCCACAGAGAAATAAATACAATTCTTAAGGGAAACTGAGGAATTGATTTACAACTAGCCATTATTATGTAGTTGCAAATACATAATATTAACAACCGAAATATTAGGCAATCTGAAATTGTCCATTGAACTGTTAAAAATATATAAATATTGTGTTTCAAAGTGGATATTTTTTATAAAATTTAATCATTTACTATACTAGACTTAAAAATCAAAATCTAGTTTTACTAGTTTGCTGTTAGGACTAGGTTTCTTACTGATTCAAAATCCCAACATTCTGCATTTTAAAACTTATATAATACATCAGATCGACTAAGTACTCGTATTTGTCTTAACCACAGTTTTATTTTGAAACCATTACTAAGGATTTACTTTTGCAGCATATGTTAGTAACAATGTGATGTTTTACAGTGACGGAGCTTGGCAGATCCCCAGGCCCTGAGCCCCTCGGTCCCATCAGCGTCAGCGTCACCCCCGACCGTCGGACTCCTCCTCCGGACGACACAGGAGGTCGCCGATCAAGGAAGCGGTCCAGGTCACCACCGGAGCCAGCCCACCCGACGGACGCTCCAATCTCCTCAACATCCTCCGGGTCCGCAGATCCCCCTCGGAGTGTCTCTCCCGTGTACCCCACTAGTCCACCCCTTCCGTTCCACCCCAACCCCGCCTTCTTCAGTCTCTTCCTGAACGCTCCTCTTTTACAACCCTCGCAGTGGTTATATTCCCAGTTGTACCCTCACCATCCGTACAACCACCTCCAGTTTAGGAACCCTCCGCCTGAGGAAGCCAGTTCGGACTCTAGAAAGTCGCCCCCCAGCTCCCCCAGCCCGGTGAGAACCAAGTCACCGTCACCCCCTCCCTCGTCGGCTCCGGAACCCAAGAGCACGTCAAGGAACTCTGACGTGTGGAGACCGTACTAGTGTGACGTGAAAGGCAAAGAACAATAGCGTGACATTCATGCCGTGCGATGAATCAGATGCAGTATTGATACTGATACCGGCACGTGTAAGTTACCCAATGTGAATCATGTCTGAAATATACTGAAGGTATATGATACAGCTAGCTGTATGTTAACGAAACAGACTCTCAGGAATCGGACACTAGTGAGTTAACTGTACATAGTTTTTACTTTGAATGTGGCTGGATGTGGTAAATTAAGCGATGTAAATAATCAAACGGTCAAGCTATCACAACAGTTTGTATGCATCAAAATTCTAATAAGAACAGGAATTCAAAGAAGTAGCTACACAATACAAAATTACCGTACTCTAAATAAGTTTTATATCATTCTGAAATCAATTAATTAAAAATTACAACTTCAGTACTTAAAAAACACATTTAATTATATTACATTGATTTTAGTTTTTAATTACATTAAATTATTAGCTTTAGGTTTTAGAATGAAATGGACATCATTACTCTCCTCCTTTGCTCGAATTGATCATGTAAAGTCTTATGAAAAATATAAATTTACAACGTAAATGACAATTTACTGTCCCAGAATTGCGAGAAGACGTTCGAGCCAAACAAAAATAAACCCACGAGTTGTATAGGTATCATAACATGTGAAGGCAGCAATGCAATCCCTAATTTGAAATACGTACTTTAACGGCTGAAACGAAAAATGTTACAGCTAAAGTGCCGAACATTTTTAATTTATGCAATTATTCAGAGTTTTTGATAACTGCGGACAGTAATGCATAGCCGGAATTCTATGTGTATGTATTTCAAATAATCTTTAATAACTTGTTACAAGTTGTTGTGGAAAACATTTTCATAAAACGACATTTCAGTTAATGGGACATTTAAGACATTTATACGGAGTATTAAGTACTTAAATAACTGGAAAGACACAAACGTGTTATATCATCACTATATGGTTGTTCGATGATTATGATTCATTATGAGTTTTAAAGCAAGTTTTTAGTTTATTATTTAATACGAATCAACATACTAAGTGGCTCAAATAATGTTGTATGTTGTATTGAGATAAACCTTTAAAGTGTAATTTTTAATATTGCAACGTTCATAATCTCGATGGACTAGTTTAAAGGTTCACAGACTTATTCCTACTGTCTATTGTTTTCTACCTATACGGATGTTGTACTTATGTAAATATGTGGAATTACCTTAAATGTAAAAAATAGGGATAAATAAATATAATTATCAAACATTTACATGCAGTTTGATTCCCTAGTTAAACCATAATTACTACATGCAAAAACAATCATTGTTGCTATCACCAGTATGATTTTCCACTAACTTATAAATATTTAAACAGTATTCTATTGAAAAACCTATTTGCAGAGTATTATTATTTTTTAAATAAGTTGTAAGTAAACTACTCATAGATTTTTTTAGTATCTTTATATTAAAATAGTGTGTATTTTTGTGACTTATAAATGCATACTATAAGGTATAACGCATTCTACAAACAAATAATTAAGGATTATAGCACAAAAGCAGTTTACGATTCCATACTCAAAACAGGTTAACTGAAAACTGAAATAAAATAGTAATTAAAATAAAGTTATTATTTCTAAAATCTATATAGGCCTCCTTGCAGTGAACGGTCAAATAACTAAACTGATTAACATAATACTCGTAGTTAATTTCATCACCAGGACCTATAATGATACGTTTTCATCCAAGGTCAAGTGTAAAGAGATGAATATTAATGGAAAATCAACGAAGATGATGGATCCACCTTTGGTCCGAGAGAAAAATAAACTATTCTTTTCGCTTTACTACGCATTAATGGAAGTTATTGCAAAAACAAACTAAAATTGTACAAAGTTATCATTTTTTAGATTTGCTAATGAGACAATTTTAACCTTTCCCTATTTCCAATGAACAGCAGATTCAGTTTTTTCCTTATTGTCTGTCAGAACTGTCTCGATTGCTTCAGCTGATTCTTTTTCGTCTGTAGACACAGAACTAAACAAAGAACAGTTACGTGCATTTGACAAAGATTCACAAAGTGAAACTTCAACTTACAGTTAGTGATTCTGAGAGATTTACAGAGGAGTTTTTCTCAACTCCGAAGATGTTAATCAGTGAAGGCGTCAGAGCCGAGGTGTGAAGTCTGCTCCGTCGTCGCCGCCGCCACCGCCGCGACGCCCCACTTTTGCCCCACTTTTCGGTCCAATTGGCTTGTCAATACCCCGGCCACGTCGCTGGGGAATGTCTCCTCCAGACTCGCGCCTTGTCAAACCTAATCGCATAAAAATACAATCTCTAAATGCTGTTAAAGTGAGCCTCCCTCTCCCTCTGTTTTCTCAAGATTAGTCTGTAGCAAGCGTGTAATCTTGTTCGACAATTTTTTTACCCTTATTTTAAAATTGTAAAATACCCTGTACAGTAACCCCTTAGTTGGAATGGTGGAGTTTAAATAAGTATACAGTTAGTTGTTAGAGGTACCCTTGGAGCCATGAAAATACTGCTGGGCTAAACAACAATGTGTTTTACAGGTATCATACATTTCGTACATTTTTACAAACGACTTTGTTTCGTTTAATTTCATTTTCTTCGTTAGCAACGAAACACTTTGAGCAAAAGCGCCCGAAATTTTTTGTACAGTTAGCCACTGCACTCGAGTAGTGTTGGTTCAACTCCTCGTTGTTTAAGCCTAAAATGAAATGATACTCCAATGGCTTGGTTAAGCCAGTGTACTGAAACAAGAAAATATTTCTTTGACGTAAAGATATAACCATTCTTGACGTTCCCCAATTTATTAAAGCTATTCAATATTACCTGAATACACTACATGTAAACACTGCCGTAATCATCGATGATTCATTCAGTGGTTTAAGTGTTCGCTCCCAATATAAAGATAAAAATATCCTAAAAAAATCTTATCACGATTTTGTGAGGGCTTGATATACAATGATACACAAACTTCACTCATATTCAGCTTAAAATACCCACTTTATGTTGGTTGGAATGTTTATACGAATAATATTCCTGGAAATAGATTCCTGCTAGTATGTTTAGTTAGCAATAGGTACCCTCGGAGAAGTAGTATTTTAATTTGTTTAATAAATAGCTAGGCTAGAACATTTTTACAAAAACATTTTTCCAAAAACGTGTAATGTACAAAAAAATTTTACCAAAAATTTGTTAAAAGTAATTTTTAGTTTTCTTAGGTCGAGATGAAAATTATAATTATTTGTTTTTATTTTTTTTGAGCTTAATTTAAAAATTATCAAAGTTTTCTTTAGGAACTCGTATTACAAAAATGTACACATATAGATTTTCATGATTTGAGATTATAGTCTTAGTTGTTTTTGTAACTTGTTGAATTGATAAATTAAAATATTCGTTGTTAGAAAATCCGTAGACCATAGATATTGTTATACATTTTAATATGTTTAAATCCTTTTTTAACGGTGGGATTAACGTCAAAATTTTATCTAGATTTTTGTTAAAAAGATTTATTTCAATTCAAATTATGTTGTAATGTCCGATAATATAGTGACATGAACAATAACACTCACAAGCAAGATATTATTATGGTATTTTGAGGTACGCTAAGGTATATTTGAAAATAATGTAAGCCTATCAAACTTTCATCCATGCTTAAACCACCAATGTTATGTTTTTTTTATTAAAAATATTCAGATATAGATTCCTGCTAGTATGTTTAGCAATCTAAGAGAAAATAGAATAATTATTTTGTATGAATAAAATTGATTTAGTGGCATTCTATTTAGAATATTTTAAGGAATCCTCCAGAGATATATCACTCTTTACTATCTTTACAAAAATCATTATTCCAACAAAAAATAGACAAATTAGCTACCAACCTTTCCGAGGACATCACCTGTCTCGAGAGATGCATCAGCCATCATCCAGACCTGGTAGCTCTCGTCGGAGATGCCAGATAGGCGACAGATGCTCCAGATCTGGTCGACGACGGATGAGGCCATCCGGTTGACGGATGCCTGGTCTGCGGTCACCCGGCGCCATCCTGTCACCAACTGTCGCCCCCCAGGCGGCCGGCCGGATGCTATCTCTGGGCACGGGTCTGCTAAAGAGCTCCAGCATGAGGTCTATTAGTTGACACCTCAAACTATTAGGTGAGACTGGGTGAACGTTTATATTACTGTGGAGTATACAGTTTATTTAGCAATGGTCGTTGGATGTGGTATTCTATGGTGTGGATTAAGGTCCGCACTATTAAACGCTACATTAATCTAAAAAGACACCCTCATAATTAGACCAGTTCGTCATGTAGAAGCAAAAGTAATTCAGATTCCACGTTTAACTGTAGGTCCCTTAGATACGCCATTGATTGCTGGGCTGTTAATTAACAGTCATGCCTTAGGAACAAGTCAGCTTATATCAGTAAAATAACTACAGTGATCGCGCCACAATCATCTTACACTCACTTCTCATTTATACTTGGTTTAAAATACCTACTTGGGTAAGTCGCTATTTCAATGAGTTCAATGGGTAATATAATCTATTTTGTGACGACATTACTAGTTACACGATAGTCTAAAAAAATTATTGAAGTATCAAATTTTAGTTTTGGTGTTTTCAAGGGAATTACATTATTAATTAGTTTCATTTTTTGTTTTGAAAAATATTTTGTTTTATGTTTTAAGAAAAAAGTAATTATCATGCAGTTGTATCAGATGTTTAAAGTTTTTAACTGTGGAACACGTATTGAGTGGTAAGTAATACTGTCACGAAATTAATATTGTTTTTATGTGACTAAAATCCAATATGGTGGAGGTACTGTACTCTTAAATGTTATTACATGTAGTAAAACGGAAAGAGATTGATGTAAAAAATTATTCTAAGTACTAAAAAGTATTATCTGCGATTCGTAAGCTAACGGAGCAAGATTGTTTGTAATACAAAATAACGAATCAAATACATTTAAAAACAAAATAGTTAAATAAATAAGCTGTGAATCATTTTACAATTTCAAATATTTAACTGGTATATATGAAAATTGAAGTGGGTGATACACCCACGATATAAACTCAGATGAAATTATTTTAGAATTTGTTTCCTAAAAATAATCGTTAAGGATATTAAACTTAAAATTCTTCATGAAATCATCTTAAATGTTATATTTTGTCATATTTGCTAAATGGTCCAAAACAGCAGATATAGGTAAAAAGTACAATTAATTGTTATAAATAGTTACAATAAATGATTAATAATTGTAATAACTAATAAGAAATTTAAAAAAGGATTAATCAATTCATTGCTCTGGTCAGAGACAAGTATAAAAATAATAAGTAATAAATAATTAACGTGAATGTGAGTAGTGTACTCGGAGGTGCCAAATCACATGCGCCACGTCGCGCCGCGCCGCGCCGCACCGGTCAGTTGTGATGATTTTTCTCGCGTAACCGAAACTGCCCCCGCGGCGCACTGGACATTTTATAATGTAAATGCAGCACAAAATTGGCCCCCAGGAGTGGCGGTCCGCAGCCGCGTTGTTGAAAACAAACCTATTTAAAAGAGCCTCAACACGTTTACGGTTGACCGTAAATGTAGCATTTATTCATTATGCACACAACGGTGTTTTCTGCTAATGTGTTCATTCCTGATATTTGCTTCCAGTTTTGCTATCGATTGCACTTTGTTTAATTCGTTCTATTGTCCTCTTTGTGCTAGTTCGGCTATTGTTCCTCCCTTCAGTAATTAGAGTAGTGAATAATCATGTTAGTTATAGACATTAACTAACCTTTATGTATAATATAGTTTAACTTAAAATAATGTTTTACGTTTTACGTTTTAAATTTTGAATACAAAATTGTTTAAATATAAATGTAAGGAAGACGTTTAACTGTTTAAGCCCTATAGACGTAAAAATCTATCACACTGATATAAAATTATATTTTACCAGATTTAATACTAGAAAGTGTGAATTTTAGGACAGTCATTAAATGGAAGATAAATATGTATTTATAAACCAACACTTTTTGTTCTAAAACCCCATCCTCAAGCCTTGTTGATGACGTCACGATGTTATATTGGTCGCAATGTTAATGTCTAATAACAAATGCCAAATAAATGGACTCATATCACTCCTGTTAACCTTGGAATATAATGAGAAGGACCATACGTAATAGAAAGAATTAAAACTGTAGCGAGAGTTAAGGCACACAATTATAAGCATTGTTGGTTTAAGTAGTTATAGACCATTTACTTTCATTAAAACTGCTACAAAACGATTTTGAATCAAGAGGGAAAATAGGATAAGATAAAAAATAGCAATGTGTTTGAACTATTAATGGAAATAAGTAAAAATAATCAATAATTTAAAATGGCGTGATTGAAATACGTCATTGTAAAATGTTTAGTTAGTTTTTCCTTAAAAAACTTCTTCTTTTAAGGACTTCTATAATATGGTTTGTAATTGCTTTCTCCTCGCCTTATTTCATGAAATGATATTCATAGCCAAACACCGGGGGACGCGGGGTCCATCCCGATACCTGGAGATCAAAAGGAGTCTGCGCCAGGCTCATGGGTGGCTAGATGCACGGTTAACAATTAGCATTGGTCACCTGAAGGCAAAGGCCGCCGCCGCGCGAGCCTCGTAAACACGTCATGGAGCACACTCTGGCGCCGACCTGTCGAATTAGCGTCGGCATTACTCTATATTATGACTTTAGATTTGCTCCAGGCTATTAACAGAGTTCTTGGGGTCTGCTTTAATGCCTCCAGCTGAGCCTTAAGTGCGGGTAAACTATCCTCCGGACAGATTTAAAGGCTGCATGGTGCGCAGCGCTGCAATTTAGGCCCATTGGTGGTCGGCGTCCACTGTGCCCGGACGGGGGTCCGTGTAAACAGCTGATATTTATGCAAGCGGCTACTTTGAAAGCCAGCTGATTGTTTCTCCGGGATATTACACAGCTGATGTGATGGTTCTGTGGACCTCCGAGCTAAAAGTATGATTATGATTCAAAATGGTTTTGGATTACTCCTCGGCACTGTACAATGGTAGAATGGTTGTGATATAATATATTTCATTACTAGTGGACTAAAAAAACCTGTTATCGTTTAGTAAAGCCCGAAATCTTAAGTTTAAGAGGAAAAAGAGACATTTACTTCAAACCAATATTAAAGTACTGTAAAACTCATCAAAATATCTGCTCAAATAAAAAAATTATAATAGAACTATTAAGTTTGGTAATAAAATCTCAAAAACATTTAAGAGGTCTGGGGGGCATATCTCCCCCATGCCCCCTTAACTTTACCAATGTTCATACCAGTCTTATGTTGTCAGTGTTATGTTGTGGCTCCAATAAATGAAATTATAAAACGTCCAGTCACATTATAAAAATATTAACAAAATCATTAATCAATGCTTTATAAAATGAAATAATTAATTTACTCCAACATTTTTCAACAATATTAAAAACAAAATACAATCTTGGAATATACACTGACCACTTTTAATACAATGTGGCCAGAATTTAAAACTTTATTTATTTATAATATTTGTTTAAAACAGGATTTAAAATAGATATATAATGTGACACCGTTTAATGTAAGTGCGACGTAATGAATTATAAGCAGCTAGTATACTGTTATTTTGCGTCCATTAGCGTCGAAAAGTTAGATGATTTCGTTAAAATTGATGATAAACAAACTATTCTTTTTTTAAATTAGTGAGTTTAAAAAACTTGTAGCAGATTTTAAACTTATATTTTTACAGAATTTTTTAAAATTCATAATTGCGTTAGTTATTAATTCTTCTGATAATATCTTGGACTTTTTCCCTGTATCTGTCTTTTTAATTACGTTTTTGAAATTTTCCCCGTTTTCAAGTGTACCTAAAATGTACATTAAAAACCGTACACCTAAACCTGGATAGAGAGCATAGAATATTAAAAAATATGTATTGTTATAGATATTGCATTTCTATCCTCAAATAAAATTAAAATTTTTATTTGAATGCAAGTTCTTAAAAACGATTGAAAACGGGAGGAGCTCTTTTAAGAAACGACGTGTAACTAAAAACACAGACGCGTTGGAAAAATAAAATAAGATAATATTATTAATATTACTGTATTTATTGATTGACAGGTGCAATTAAAGAATAAATCACAACCAGTATCTATAACTTTTTTGGTTGAAAATTATTTCAAGTTAAATACGTTTTTGAAATTGAATACAAAAGTAAATATATTTCTGGACTAGCTCTTCCTTGAACACTGCGTATCGAATGAGCCACTGGCCTCGGTCGGCGCTTGCCCTCTGTTCGGGGAAGGCTCAGTCACAACACCATAAACCCATCACCCAGCACTGGGTGACCCGGCCACGCGGCCCACTGGGGTTCTGGGTCAGCGGCCGGGACAATTACTCTAAGAGCATCGCTGGCGCTCGCTCTGGCACGCGATTAGGGATTCAAAGTAGGCGCTGCATATTTAATTTTTTCTCCCCAAACGCGACGCCACGGTGCTTTATGGGCCGGGAGTGATAACTTTTAATGGTAGGTGATTATTATAAAAACGCGCCCCACTTTAATTATGGATGCAAAGACTTTTAGCTCCAAATGAATGCCCGTGCTTTTCTTCGAAACAAACACTGCCTCTTGGTTGTGCTTTTTAGAAGTGGTAATATTTTGTGTTACAATGGCAAAACACATGTGCAAGTAATAGAAATAACTCTTACTGTAAAAAAACATTTTTAATAATTATGATTTTTACCTTAAGAAATGATTACATAATAATGTTTTTAATCATAACAGAGTAAAACTGAACAGAAAAAGGTTTCCTTTTTACTTCCCTGTGGGAAATAGGTTAGATCATGGTTGTGTATAAAGGGAATGTTTTCAGTTCATCGAAACAGCTGTTTCAAATTTTGCTTGTACAAATAGCTATCACCCCCCTCTCCCAGAGCTTAGACATACATGTCAAAAACATATTGTAATTTTTTCGATTTGTTAACCTCAAAATTCTATTTAGGTTACTCAAACGATATTTAGGTTGTCTTAAAAAAATAATCCAAAATATCGTGTAAGTATAACAACAGAAATGGAAAAATTTATGAAAACTTTACATAGCCTCAAATTACGCGGTCTAATTTAGTAAAGCTGAAAATAGTTTTTCATCACACGGAATGACTTTTTTGTTTTATTTGTGCATGTGGTAGTGTGTTTTTAGTACTTTATTGTATTTTATCAAATAAAAACGATTTTGTAATAAAACCTAGGGCTCAAACCCCGACATGCTCATTTGGATTTGGACCGCTTTCCCAAAAAGTGTTGATATGATACCACTAATTGACTAGATGAAAATGTCTCCTAGTTAAGATAAGTACTATTTCACGCAGTTCTGGCTCTTAAAAATACACTAATAAACTGGAGTGACTTACCTAAATATATAGCCTATTCAAAGATAAAATTTTGCGTTTCAGTGATTACAAAAATAAATATTTCTTTAACGAAGAAGACAAATTTATTTTCTCAAAATGGAAAAAAATTTTAATAAAGGGGTTTTTTAAAGTGTTTCTCATTTTTCAGGTTTACCTTCGTAAGAGTAGTTAACAAGATCCCCAAGCATGAAACACAGCTAAAGAAAAACACTGTGTGGTCTGTTTAATATAAAATACAAAAATTATATGATTTTTAGAACCATAGATTTGTTGGCAACCCGATTTGTCATCTATAAATTAAAAAGTGAAAATATTGCCTTATTTATTATTTCGTCAAATTGTTACTGCTTGGATGGTAATAGATATGAACAATTTAACATAACAGATTTGATTTGCTTAGAATTACAAATGGTTACAATTATTTATGCAATTGGAATTTTACCCGACACTGTTGAACTAACGCCATATTTAACAGTAAACTGTTCGTTGCGGCGGAATTCTAGTATCTTGAGTTCCGTTCTGAATGTCCTTCTTCGGCAAAATATTACATCGTAAATTAGAGCGTGTTTACCCTTGAGAATTCGGCGGGAATGTGTGCTGTATTGTCGGCCAAGGGCGTATTTCTGGCGGGAATTGTTACAGTCCAAGTTCCGCGACCGCTAACCGTGTTTTATCACACGGCATTTGTGTTATAGCCTCAATATAAATTGTATATTTAGTATTCAGAATGGCGACCTGATTTAATAGAATAGATAAAAATTGCATACACCACGAAGATATTAATGAACGACTTTATTTTCAAACTTTACAGATGATTATAAATAACTAATTCATTTAATTAACCATACAAATTAGGGATAAGGGACCAAAATTAGATACACTGAACTATATTAATCCATGTATCATTTAATTTACAGTCCTTTTTAAAATGTAAACATGGAATTGACATCATTGGTTGAAGGTGGGATTATTAGTTTAAACAAATGTATTATGGAAAACGGTTAGACAGGAGATTCCAACGGAGTATTGAGTTTAAAAAATTGATTAATTAAAACACTCAGGAAATTGAAACAAACTAGTTTTCGACATTTTGACTATTAATAACAAAAATAAACTTAGTTTAGTAAAAATTGGATAAAACATTATTGTAGATTGATGAAATATTTACCAAATATTGTACTATGACTTTCCAGAGCTAAGTACAGTACATAGTCAAGTACTTAAGTCGTTAAATCTTAACATTATTTTTGTCCGGTAAGTTCAATAAGCTTATACGTTGGGTTCCTTGAAGCCATTCCACAGAAACCTAATCATCGCTTTCGCATTCTGTTTAGACATTCGCTGCGCCCGGCCGCTCATTGTGATACCGCCCGCACCACACAACTGCGGGTTGCCGATCCTGTGACAAGTGGCTATTCATGGCTTTTATACTCTCACTCTCTGTAGTTTCCCTTTCAGGATGTATTTATTGTCGTTTTCACCCTCCAAGGCTGCCAGAACGGCGACCCCGGGTCGGTCACCCACCGACCTTGTGGCTGACTGACACATTGACTACCAGGTTCTCGACTGTTCAGGGAATCTGTCATCGGGACCCTTGGCCAATTGTGAAAGTGAAACGGTTGATGACGCTCCGGATGTCCGGCCATGAACTCTGCACGGGCTGGCCGAGTGGCCGTCCCTTGAGGTAACGGTTAGTAACGGTCAGATGGCTTCACTTTCGCTCTCCAGTGTCCATGAGTTTCCAGACTAACAATGATTCCAATAATATAGCTTGTATACAGAAGAACGCATACACTAACTTAAACGGAGAAGGCATTCGATGTATGAATGACAAACAACCTCAAAGATTGTTACAATATTTTGAATACTCAGTAACTAATTTTAATAATTAATTTAGTAATTTATTTAGCAAACTTAACATTCCTGCAAACAATGGATATAATCAGGATAAATATAATAATCACAAAAAATGATCCTGCAAATAGCAAGTAGAATTTAAAAAGTAAAGAGATAGGTTCATTGAATATTTAATACAAGTTAATTGCAGTTAACTTAATATTTAATATTAAAAAATAAAGTGTCTTACTAGTCAGCGGTTATCGTTTTGGATTTTTCGTGTTCAAGGTCACATCCGAGAGGGCATTCTCAAAAGATTTGTTGCATCACTATTTAACTGTATGAAACTTCCTCTCAAGCTATTAGAAGGTTGAAATCTTAGTGGTGTACTAAAATGCCGTTGATATGTTACCCCACAATGAAAGCTTATGTCGTGTTATTATTTTTAAATGCAAGATGCAAGAAATAAATATAAGATGATTGTGGTGAGAACTTGTAATCTTGTTACCGACTATAGCTGAAATGTTCTTTAGTCATGATAGTTTAATAGCCCAAAAGTCAATGGCATCTAAGGAACCTACGGTTTCGTGGGGTCCGAACCACTTTAGCTTCTGAATTAAGAACTGGTCTAATTAGGATATTAGATTCGATTATGGTATTTGCGGATGAACGTAGTATTCAGTAGTTCAGACGTTAATCCACACAAGAGAATATCACATACTCTAACCATCACTTTTTGCTATCCACAATAATTCATGACCCACAAGTAGGACACACCTCCCCCAATCAACTTAGAAATAGTAAAAAAGTAAACTTTGCAAATCTTTCATAGATTAGATTAGATTAGATTATTGAAATGGCGACCATACTACAAGTTAGGTATTTCAAGCCAAGTATAAATGAGGATTGAATGTAGGATGATTGTGACGTGACCTTGTAGTCTTGTTACTGACTAAGGCTGATATGTTCCTTAGACAGAACTGTTAATTAATAGCCAAACAGCCGATGGCAATTAATGGACCTACAGTTTAGCGTGGAATTCGAACCATTCCTCTGAATTACGAATTGGTCTAATCATGAGGATGGCATTTGAGCAGTATTCAATAGTGCGGACGTTAATCCACACAAGAGAACACTTACACCCACCGACCATTTCTCACAACTATCCACAATTCGTGACCTCCAAGTAGCTGGATTACAGGATGACGCCACCATCCCAGTCTCGCAGATAGAGACACATCAAATTTAAGATTAAATTCCTTCTATATATCTTAGTAGAGTACTAAAACGTTTAACAGGTGATTCCAAAGATATTCTGGTAGTATTAAGTGTGCCCGTGTGGTGTCAATAAATCCTTATTGTATTAAAATTTATTAAATTTAAAAAATGAAATTCTTGTTATCATTAAGTAAACCGAGTTATTTCCTCGAAGCAGGGGTCACAGCCAACAACTCGAGGCTCGATGTCAGATCTCGGCAGACAAACAAGCGGAGACAAGTTGGTAGAGATTTCTCTAATCACTCGACAACACCGGGACTTGTCTCTGATATGCGGGACTGGCGCAAACTCCCGGCAAGTGATTAGCAACTTCGCGCGGAGAAAGCGAGTTGGAGTTGTGAGAGGGAATGTGTCATATCGGAAAACATTACAGCCTTCAGCCTACTGCCTCTACAGCTCACCCGGTGTAACTGATCCCTTCACACTCACAGGTGGAACAGAGGAGTTCACCGGTAACGAGGAATATGTACATCTAGGAGTGTAAAGTAGGTATTGTCTATTACAGACAAATAAGCTACTGCAACTAACATTTGTGCAATTGGTATGAAATACTGTATGCAAATATAGCAACTAAATTTACCAAATACAATATAGATTGTATTTAGTTTAGATACACACGTTTTCCTACAAAACATTAACGTCTCTTTGTAAAATTAAAACATAATTTGAGAAGTAAAACTTAATTCCATTTAATATTTTCTACCTTGTTTACAACTCAATTGTTGTCCATATTCCCTTAAGTAACAACGGTAAGATGCATATTGAATTATGATTTATTGCCTCATTGTAACAAAACAGTTGAACAGGAAAACCTTGAAAAATAGTCCAGTGATTGTGACCAGGAACACACTAAAATAACACTATTTAAATTCTGTGTATTTGCTGGAATCTGGAGGAAGTTAACGTTAAATTTGCTTCATTTTCTATTAAAAATTTGCTAAAGGAAAAGGAAAGATCGCTTAAAAATTTCATTTTGGGAAACCCCTTTTCTTCCCGTCTTATAAAATTCCTTGGGACCACTCAAAGCCAAGACGAAGCTCGGATCGCTTCGCGGCTCTGAGATGAGGGATTGCTCTCGACTCAGACTCTCGACGATCGACAGCTAAAGGGTTTAATATCGCTTAATGTGTTGACGTTTTCTCAAGAATGTGTACGATCTCTTCGCGTCGCGCGTCGTCCGGGGTTGAAATGATTCGAAATGAATGGAGCAAAGGAGGAAGGGGGGGAGGAAGTGCGGGCGGGTTGTCGCGAAATGCAAAGCGTTGGAGCTTGTTTGAAGAGAGGAAATGATGAAATACTGTCGTCGGGGGGAGAGAACAAGAGATAAATGACTGTGAGGAGAAAATGAGACAAGAAAGGAGATGTGGGGCGGCGGAACAGAGGAAATTTCATTAAATTAAATCTGAGATGTGTGCGGAGAGAGATAGAGGAGAGAAAGAGAGAGAGAGTGAGAGAGAAAGGCAGCTGCGTGATATTACCACTGACCGATCAAGCCGACAATCGCCTCTGGTTGATAACGATCATCCACCGGTGGCTCTCCCCCTCTCCTCTCTTTGCTTCATAACTGTTGTTTTATCTCTCAGCACTCGTAATGTCTCATTTATTTAGTATTGATAGTTGCAACAGAATACTAATGTGTTTTGGTATATTGTGTGTATATACGCATTTCTTAGTTATACAAAGGACTTGTAGCTTTAAAGTACTGTTTGTGAGAAATAATTTAACTAAATGGTCTAAAGAAACTCAGGTGTGTTGTTGGATGAAGTGTTCTGAGAAATGTGCTTCTATAGTCGTATTTTAACAAAGAATAAAATAAAGCTATATAAATGTTAAAATACAATTTTGAACCTTTTAAACGTCAAAAAATACATTATCTCCTTTTTAATTTAAAATTAAATCTAAAAATGGTTATACGTCATTTTAATAAAGTTTCTGAATATATTTAGTGTTAAAAAATTAAAGTATTTTTTAGCGTTCTTTATAAAATTATTAATATATGAGCACGTACTATTTGTTTCTCATTAATCTAAACATGGGTCTGAAAAATTATTTGGTGGATTTCAGGAGAGATTAAAATATTTTAAACATGTAGTAAGAAAGTCATCCAACCATGTAGTTCTAATCCTGATACTTGTGTGTCAGGATTAACTTTGGAGCTTATAACAGACCGAGCAACTAGTAATATAGGACCTGATTAGATTTAACAGTTTAAACTAAAAATCTAATTACTTCGTAGACTAGACTAATATTATTGATAACAGTTCTATGAAAGGATTTTATATACTCATATCTGTGTGCACCAAATATTGGTTTATTAAATTAGATTCATTAACTAAATAATATAAAGTTGTTCAGTTCAAGAAAGTAAACCAGATTTAATCTACTATTACAATATTAAAAGGTGTGGTATTGTGACAATCAAAAGTAATATTGATACTATTAGATTCTTAAACCTTCTTAAGTAAGTGAAACAAAAAGAGGTCATAACATGATAATGACGTCATGATTACGAGTGACCACTGTCACCTTCAATACTATGAGTAAAAAGGTTGTCATAAGATGATAATGACGTCATGATTACGAGTGACCACTGTCACCTTCAATACTATGAGTAAAAAGGTTGTCATAAGATGATAATGACGTCATGATTACGAGTGACCACTGTCACCTTCAATACTATGAGTAAAAAGGTTGTCATAAGATGTTACAAAAGTGTGAGTGAGGGAAGCCAGGTAACACGGAAGTCAGTGTTCAAGGGTGGCCGGTGTCACCTTCAACACTGTAAGACACAAGGTGGTCATAAGATGTTACAAAGGTGTGAGTGAGGGAAGCCAGGTAACACGGAAGTCAGTGTACAAGGGTGGCCGGCGTCACCTTCAACACTGTAAGACACAAGGTGGTCATAAGATGTTACAAAGGTGTGAGTGAGGGAAGCCAGGTAACACGGAAGTCAGTGTTCAAGGGTGGCCACTGTCACCTTCAGCACTGTAAGACACAAGGTGGTCATAAGATGTTACAAAGGTGTGAGTGAGGGAAGCCAGGTAACACGGAAGTCAGTGTTCAAGGGTGGCCGGTGTCACCTTCAGCACTGTAAGACACAAGGTGGTGGTCATAAGATGTTACAAAGGTGTGAGTGAGGGAAGCCAGGTAACACGGAAGTCAGTGTTCAAGGGTGGCCGGTGTCACCTTCAGCACTGTAAGACACAAGGTGGTGGTCATAAGATGTTACAAAGGTGTGAGTGAGGGAAGCCAGGTAACACGGAAGTCAGTGTTCAAGGGTGGCCGGTGTCACCTTGAGCACTGTAAGACACAAGGTGGTGGTCATAAGATGTTACAAAGGTGTGAGTGAAGGGAAGCCAGGTAACACGGAAGTCAGTGTTCAAGGGTGGCCGGTGTCACCTTCAGCACTGTAAGACACAAGGTGGTGGTCATAAGATGTTACAAAGGTGTGAGTGAGGGGAGCCAGGTAACACGGAAGTCAGTGTTCAACGGTGGCCACTGTCACCTTCAGCACTGTAAGACACAAGGTGGTGGTCATAAGATGTTACAAAGGTGTGAGTGAGGGGAGCCAGGTAACACGGAAGTCAGTGTTCAAGGGTGGCCGGTGTCACCAAGGAGACGTCACCCTACCTCCAATTATTTATCTCACATTTTGTCGCAGGTATTCCAATATTTTGAGGGAGACGCGATGGCAACGCCAGTCTTGCAGACCAATGCTTCTGTCTTGGATTTCTACCAGCTGTTGATAATAAGGATCCAGTGTTTTCCTCCCTTGTGGTTCATTGGACGGTAAAATCCTAACGTTGTTTTTCTATTGGCCTTTATAATTAATATAAAATATCTGTATAATTTTTTTTTCGCAAAACAGAAAGGTATTTTTTCATTATCTTTAAAAATTATTCGATTATTTTATCATCGGCTATTAATACATCACCGAAAATGTAGACTGAAATCTTTCTGTCATATGTTGATGAAGATAAGCAATGATTAATGAAAAGTTACATATTTCCATGAATATCTTTCTGTAAAGTATGTTACTTTAGTAGGAGGTCTCCTTAGTCTCATTAGTCCTTAGTGAATATAATTACGTATCCGAAAAAATAGAAACATACAAGAATAATGGTTATATATTACGGTTTTAATCATTAACCTTAAGCTTGTGTTTATTACTCAAATTGGACTACTAAAAGTCTGATTCCTGAGCCTGAAGCTGTTAATCTTTTTACCTCATCGGCCTGTGCTGTTACTTGAAGACAGCTGAGTGACAGGAGTCGCAGGTCACTGGTTTCCACCCAGCAACCTTTGACTTACTGGGACAGAACGTTACCCATGTGATAACTTGCCGCTGCTTCAAGTCGAATACGAAACTTTTATGACCTAGGGTAACTTTCGTCTCGTATAATAGAAAAAACTTATTAAGGTCATTCAGTGTAGATTTTAAATAATATTAAAAGACTATTGGGAAGACACTACACAAATAGCGTGACTAAAATATGCGTTAGATAAAAAACAAACATTATAATTAAAGTTTTATATTAATTGTGTCATCTTTAGGTTAACACAACACAAGAGGAGGACAAAGGGAGAAAAAAACTATGAAGGTATAAATTATAGCTTAATTGATTTCAGTAGGCTTTATGATTTGTATAGTTTTCCCCGGATGATGCAGCTCAGCTCGGTTCGCTTCGCTTGAGACTATCGTTGTGGATTACTGCAGCCCGTTTCGCCTAAGCCACGAGGTGTCGAAGGGTTGATGCACCATGAATATTTATATGTTATTTTACTCAGATAAAAGCACTCCTCAGTCTCGTCGAGGATTATACACTCGTCTTGAGACGTTTAAATGGTAATCCTTCGCTTCTCCGGATTATTTTTGTTATTCAGTTCATTAGCGTAATCCTACATGAGTCACTTGAGCCTCTCTCTCTCTCTTCCTCTCTCCTTCATCTTCTTCTCTCCCTTAACCGACTCTGAGGAAACAACTGAGGAATGTAAGGTATATCATTCTGATTTTACAGTTTAAGTGTTTAGCCATACAACGTATTTTATATTTTAATGTATCAGCTGAGACAAATTTTAATTTTTACTTTTGGGTAAATACAGTGTTTTCAAATTTACGTAAAAACTTAGCAATTAGTGATGTACAAGATTCCAACCTGTCCTCACTGCATTCGCAAATATAATGTAGAATAGAAAACTACTACCATTTCATTCCAATAATAAAACACAAGCCGATTGAGAAAAATAGCAAGTACTGGAAATCAGGTCACCACAAGGGACAAGCCTGTAGATGAGGAACGAGTTCTTAAAATTTCCACCAATAAGACATGAAAAAATTGATCACCTGAAAAAGAAAAAAGCTGACGGAAAGATTCTAAAAATCAATAATTGAAAGATAAACAAATACATAAACAAGACTGTGAATGCATGCATATAAATAATGTGTTTAATAGGTTACTATACTGTATGTATAATATATATTTATACAGAGTGTCCATGAAAAAAACAGGACTACGATGAGTGATTAGGTAGGTAAATTAAAAGGAAGAAAACGTTCCAATAGAAATGGCCAATAGGAAATGGCCTAAAACGCTCATTTTCTCAGATATCCGCCATTTTATTTTCCACAGTATATTTTTTATTTCAAACATTTTTTAACGGATTTTTTTCAAATGTATTACGTGTTTTAAACTAGTAGACTACTATTAGTAAAAAATAACTAGCATAACTCAAAATCCAAAATAATGGCCATTTAAAATTTTAAAACTTAAATTCTTTGTTAACGGTAAAATTTAAAATGGCCGCCATTTTGGATTTTGAGCTTGGATCATGCTAGCTATTATTTAATAATACTAATCTACTAGTGTAAAACACATACTAAATTTAAAAATAATCTGTTAAAAAAAGTTTGAATTAAAAATATTTTGTGAAAAATACAAAATAGCGGATATCTGAGAAAATAAGCGTTTTAGGCCATGCCTCTATTGGATCGTTTTTCTTCCTTTTTTAATGTACCCAATCACTCACCGAAGTCCTGAAACGTTTTTCATGGACACCCTGTGTATATATTACATTAAAAAATGACGATTTATTCCAACCGAGAACACAGTCCATTCACATACCTTTCATGCCAACATATCATCCATGCAACCAGTACACCACCAAAATACACACATGAAAACAATCTTTACGTTTTTACGTCAATCTGGAGTCGATGCTACCACGCACACACCGTACGCACAGATGGCTGGTAGTCCTCTGCAACAGGGCCGTCAGAACTGTCCCTGCATGGCCCAGCAACTACACGTCCTTCTCCTTAGACAGACAGTCACCGAGGGCTTTTAAACCCAATATGAAATCATGTTATATTAAAAAGTTATTTTAACGTATAACTGATAATAATAAAGGTATAAAGGTACATTTTGGTATGATGGTCTTTCTTCTTTAAACTGAATCCTACAACCCGTACAAAGGACGGGCTTACTGCTAGTAATTAATAAAACTAAAAGGCAGATGGGACTAAATATTATTGCAAGGTAATGCGTATTTAAAATATAACCAATGACTCTTTCTGAAACGTACAAATCAAATGTGTACCCTTTGGAAATTATGTGAATGGAAGATTATAAAATCTAAATTCATCCTACGCAATGTGCCAATACCTCGCAGACAGGTTTGTGAAAAGAAACTTTTAAGAATCCTAAAGTTGCCAGTAAAGTTGGCTGCCTGAACCCACGCTTTATCAATAATAAGACAAGAAGTCGATAAGTTGCTCGCC
The DNA here is from genome assembly GCA_023375725.1 of Nephotettix cincticeps. Classification (NCBI taxonomy): domain Eukaryota; kingdom Metazoa; phylum Arthropoda; class Insecta; order Hemiptera; family Cicadellidae; genus Nephotettix; species Nephotettix cincticeps. The sequence goes on along the minus strand of CM041790.1, from coordinate 21,195,504 downwards.
TGGAGGTCTTTAGTAGCTCGGTTTGTCTTCATTACACCAGGCCCTTCCTGCTGGCCCTACTTTGCATTTTAAATTATACTCCCGCCTTGAACACAGGCGCGTCCTCCGTAATGGCCGAGTATCGGCTCGGCTCCACAACTAATTCCGTTAAATGTTTAATGGCCAAAATAATTGCCACTGTTTCAAACTTTTAACAAAATTAACACACGGAGTAGAAGTCGATGTTTTATAATTAGGTCCCTACAACGGCGAATTTCTTTAGAATACCTTGGTAAACAAGCAGGTTTTTATCATAGTTTAATTAACCCAATGAAATTCATTTAAAGTTTTCTTCTTAATTTGAAATAATTTAATGTCATAATCTATGATCATAAATAAACGAAATGTTTAATAAATTTGATTTTAATCTGTCATTTTTTCACTGATTAAGACTTTTTGAGAGAGAAAGTGTATTAGAATTCGTATGAATTATTTGATATTTCAATAAAAACATTAAATTTAATCAATGCAATTCAAAAAAATTATTACTTGTTACAAATTATTATAATTATATTTTATAAGTTAGGCCTAGTAGTTTATAGTTAATTTCAGGCAATAACATAACTCAAGAGCCGTTCGTTTCTATTGGTTTATAGTTGTAGAGGAAATTCCCTGAATAATCAATCATCCCATTGCACGTGTGCCTGCTGCCCAGTACCACAAAAAGTGTCATATCACGTTTATTTTTTATTCAATCTTAAAAACTATGTATCTTTATATTAGTTTCAAGTGTATCAAAAATATGATTAGAAACGATTAAAATACCCATTTTATAGATATTCTTATTTCAAATATTTAAATGGCCACCATTTTGAATTTGTACGTCCCAGTTTTTTTCCTCTTATGCATAGTATATGGAAAACGTATTGTTTTCGCCAAAAGTTTTAAATTGTGTTGACAGTGAATATATCCATTTTGAAGCTCCCTTAATCAAAAAAAGTGGTTTTCGGACTGATGGCTGTCTGTTTGTGTACAAACCCCGAGACCATACCAATTTTTACGACATTTGGTACACTGATACACTTTGGCCATATCCAGATCATTTTTTTAAATTTATAATTTTTTAAGGTTTAGTTTTTTGGTATTAGGGTTTAGGTATTTCAGGTAGGTTTTCTACAGGTATTTCATGATTTAGGTGATAAGGTAAAAATAATATGTGAACACCCGTATGTCTGTAAAACTAATGGTTCAAAAGTTATGGCCTTTTAGATAAAAAATTTATATTTTTTGGCAAAACGACAGTTTTATAAAATAATATGACTATCACCATTAAAACCAGCTTAAAAACTAAACAAATTAGTATGTTTAATATATTAGTCTACGACTAACGGTTCGAGGGAAAATATAAATTTCATATCCGTGGTGAATGTAATAGGGTTTACGTTGTCTGAGAGTGCCTGATGTTACTCTTATGGAGAATAATATAAAATCAGTTTCCTCCTTATTTCTTAGCCATTTTCCCTGAATCTTGATGCAGTGAAGGGCGACATAACTCAAAAAAACCTACTCAAATGAGTTTGGTATCATATGGGGTGGGAATGCCCCCCAAAAGTCGTAATAGCTATTTTAACTTGTTTTCTCTTGTTAGTTTGGATGTTTATTTTTGAAACACATATTTTGAAATGGTATGGTACTTAAGGGTGAAAGTGTGTTAGTACACTGAAACAGTTTATTTAAGTTTTTGTAAAAAAACCTATTATTATTAATTGCACAAAAAAATTGATAATTTTTGAATCATCATATCTTTAAAAAATACGATGGTGGTTCTTTGATTAAATGAGGACTTCCGGATGATTTTTATATTATTTTTAAACACTACTACTATTAATACTACTACTAACAAAATTAAAAACTGTAATTTAATTTTATGTTGTTACACTGAAATGCCTCAAAACATTGGTAGAGACACCATGTATATCTAAAAATTTAAAGTGATTTTAAGTCACTCATTGGCCTGATTTTATGAGTGTTTTACCTTTTTCATAAAACTATCTGTAATTTGTACATAAAAGTACAACTCTACAAATAATAAAATAAAATAGAATTTTAAATTTTATTTAAACGCAATTTCGAAATTTGATCATACTGAACCTCCCACGAACGACACAAGAGGAAAGGAATAGTCTTATCAACCTTTAGCACTTTGCTTCTATTAGGCAAGTTAACGTAACGTCGCCCTCAATGTCATGGCGCCTGTGAAGGGGTGAAAACGAGAGTGGAACAGGGTTGTGAGGTACTTAGGTGCGTTTGAGTTGATGTTTTATTAAATACCAGTTAATAAAGGTGCGTGGGCGTGTGTTCACGCGGCGACAGTTCACAGCCCGCCATACGCCATACATCATCACCCGCCCTGTTATATTTTCATATTCAACCTTAACTTACGTTTGGTGAGGTGCAACCCTCAGAGGTCCTGGGGTGGAGTGTAAATATTTGTTTCCGACATTCCCCTTGCACCGTCGTTGTATAGTTTGTTATACATACACAGAATGCCCATGAAAAACATTTCAGGACTTCGGTGAGTGATTAGGTACTTTAAAAGGAAGAAAAAAGTTCAAATGACTTATTTTCTCAGATATCCGCCATTTTGTATATTTCACAAAATATTTTTTATTTCAAACATTTTCTAATGGATTATTTTCAAATTTGGTATGTTTTCACACTAGTAGACTACTATTATTGAAACAAATTACTAGCATGATAGAAGCTCAAAATCCAAAATATCGGCCATTTAAAATTTTAAAAGTAAAATACTTTGAAAACAGTAAAAAATACAATGGGCCTGGTTTTAGATTTTGAGCTTGGATCATGCTAGTTATATTTTAATAATAGTAGTTTACTTGTGTAAAACATACCAAATTTGAAACCAACCCGTTAGAAAATGTTTGAAATAAAAAAGATTTTGTGTAAAATACAAAATGGCGGATGAGAAAATAAGCTTTATAGGCCATACTTCCATTGGAACCTTTTGTACCCAACCACTCACCGAAGTCCGTTTTTCATGGACACCCTGTATAAACTGTGTGAACAATTAATTGTAAGGACTGAAAAGCAATGGATTGTGGATATTTTAACTTTATAGTTCCATAAATAAATGGAATTTTTAAAAAAAGTATTTATATTTCAGTTGATTAGTTGTGATGACTGTACTAAATTGATTATAATTAATACCAAGTTACATCAAAGTAATTTTTTTTGCAAATAAAATTGAAACTAAATTCTCTAGGTGTACAAAAAGGTTTATTTACATTTTGGAGGATTAAAAAACTCTAACAGTAATAAATTCAATTAATTAAAAAGAACGTTTACTCTGCAAGAACAACAAGCAGAGCCGCGGTGCCAAATTGCCACCCCAATGGAACTTCGGTTGTTTTCCTTGGACGTAATTAAAACAGCAATTAAAATAATTTATTTCAATAAATTCAAGTTATTTGGCACGAGCGCGTGGTGCGGGAAACGAATGGCGCTGGCAAGGAAATTAAAAACTTCGCGTGAAGTCAAGATTGTGGACGGCCAGGGCAGACTCGGCTCACTCTCAGTTTAAACACCACATTTCTCATTTGGCTAACGAAGAAACACCCCTCCTCATCCCTCCACGGAGACGGAGAGGGAAATCTCAGGGTGACTTTGAGAAGTTGTGTCATCACTTTTAACAGTAATTGCATCCCGGCCAACAAAGCGCTCCTTGGCCTTCGGTGACAAAAAACGCTCAACGCCTATCAAGAGGGTCTTATTCAATAATGCATTGAGCCCGTCCTCGCCACGTCGCTTTAATTCTTGCGTTTTGTAAATCCGACAAGAAAGAAATCCAATTTCGCCCCGCTTCCCGGTTCCTATTGCTTTTCATTGACAAACTTTGGGCATATCGTGTTTAACCGTCGGCTTGATTTCCTCGCAGGGTCGGATTTGATCTATATAAATTATACTAAACTATCCGGTGAGGAGAGTTTTTATTATGAGTATAAATTGTTTTTTAGAATGTTTAAAATATACCTACTTATATCGAATAAAATTTGCATTGTATTTTTTCTCTAAAATATTATACATGAACTAAAACAATAGTTTTCAAACTAATTTTGCTTCTGGATTAAATTACTACCGTAAGATATTTATTGAATAAACCATGGATAGTGCATGATATATTGTCGACTGTGGGAATATCAAACTCATGACTAACTGGAATACCAATCAATTTATAATTCTAAAGCATCACTCGCAAATCTACAACACTCAATTAAGCACAAACCCATATCTCTTCTGAATCCAACATAACTGAAACGTTCACAAGCATCCTATTATTGCACCATATGCATATTTAAATGATCCGTTTCCTAGAAATTGCCCATTTAATGAAGATTTTTTGAGCCCCCTCGCCCTCTGTGTCGCAACACAGCAAATCCATTACGTAGTATAGGTAATATAGGTTCAGCAATTACGTCAAAGCAGCTTCGTCACTGTAGTGATGTAATAGTTTTATGGTAATACTACTCGCACGACCCGCTCTATCAATAAAACTAATGGGTTACATTGACTCGTTATCCCCATTATTGTAATACCCTCCCCCTCCATCACCCATTATTCTCTTACTCTCTCTCTCTCGGTTAAATCATACGTAATAAACCACACGATCGTAATTCGGTAAAAATTAGTAGTATCTTTTTGAGATCATTTTTAAACAAATCCCATTACCTGTTGAAGGTAAATTCATTATAACGCCCCCTTCGTAAAATACATGCAAATGAGTAAAAAAATTTACTAATCATTTATTGATTCTGCTAAATGAAAATATGGGGTGTTTGCTACCCAAGCGGTTAGCATTTTGAACTCTGATTAGAGGTTCTGATTTAGGTTTGTGAAAATTTTATACAAACTGCGGGTGTTTACACTCTACCATAATAAATACTTGTAATTATGAAATAACATAAATTAATTAGTTCATTTTATCGTCCATAGGGATGTAAAGAGCCATTTAAAATCAAATACATTTGATGCCATGATTTTTAAGTAAGCACTTGAGAATAGATGAACGGAATAAAACTTTGACACGTAAAAACTACAATTATATAACAGACTGTAGACTTAAGGCACTCACAACCAATTGGACGTCCCCTCCTATCCATACAGAAGGCTTATACAGATCCCGTATTCGTGACTAAGTCAGGTCAGTTTTCTAAAATCGTGTTTTTTCTAATACTCGTATATCTCACTCAAAAATCTTTTATTCTTACCATATTTTAAAGATTAATTCGTGGTACAATATATATTTGATTGAGTACTTTTATTAGTCAAATAAATCCAAACATGTATAACATGTTTGATCTAAAATTAGTTTTTTTACTCAAAATTAAAAACAAATACTGTTGTAGGGGAAATCTCGAGAAAGTCGACCAAGGGTGGTAACGCGCTGGTCAAAAACGTCGACAGTGCCAGGTTCAAAACCAGCAGCGGATGACTATAAAATCAATAATAATTGTGGTCACCTTTGGCAAGCATATGTGATTTACACTGCTACGAAACCTTTTTTTTAATCAACCGCACAGGCTATATGCCCGTGGTGAAGGACATTTTTGCTTAAATCGTTGCCACAAAATTGTTGGTTGAGTGTAAAAAGAGGAGGTAAAATTATTGTAAAAAGGCTAAACTTTACTATACCTTACAAATAGAATAACTTATTACATTAAATAGATACGAGTGAAACGCATATAAATAATAACTAGTATAGTAAAACACTGCTCCAGAGGGACTTAATAGTTCGGGGTACAATTTTTAATGAGTAACTAAACTTGATGTTTTGGCCGGTTTCATAACGATGGTCGGATTGTTGTTTATGAGGGTGGTATACTGTAGTAGTAGTGGAGGGGTTGGTTGGGGGGGGTGTCTGCATATTTAAACAGCCGGCCAGGCCGCGCATCCAGGCTTGAGATTTCCCCGGGTTCCTCAGATAAGTCTCTTCTCAGAAAGGAAATTTTCCCTCCAAAGAAGTGTTCCATCAGTCTTTTCTCGCTACTTCTTTGATACGCCATTTCGTAATTAAACATCCAAAGAGAGCGTTTTGTGGGTTTCGTTAGGGAAACGACGATCAATCTATTATTCGGAGAAGTTTTCATTTTGAAAGTTTTAAAAAAATGTTACCAAAATGTATAGTTTTAACATTTCTAATAAACCATATTACTAAAAAAATTAATAAATTGACACAACTTTTCAAATAATTTTTTAGTTTCTAAAATTACAGCGTATTTATATGGTTTCAACCTTATCCTGCATACATCAAATGTGTTAAATGTTCAAAAGATCCTTTCTTATTCAAAATGATTTTGGCACTCTCACTGAAAAGAATATTTTTGTTTTGTACGACAAGTTAACATTTAGTTTATTTTATTTTATGACTGTTAAATAAAATAATAGAATAATAAAGTATCAGAAATATTAATTTTAATTTACACAATAAAATGAATTATTTAAATATATCGATTTGATTACTTTTAACGACTAAACAATAACACACAATTTAAAATTAAAGCTTGAAAGTTAAAAATATTTTTTTGAAGTCCGAGGTATATTAAAAAGTTCAAGTGAGTACTTGTAATCTCTTCGAAGTAAATGTTGTCTTTAGGTAGGTTGATAATTTGCACTTTGTCTATACTAATTTACTAATGGTAATGTTCCGATTGTAAGCCTTTTGAGAAATGATATCTTGATACTCGGAAACCGAATCGCCTAAGGCCCTTGTATGAGGTAAAGCACTGCACATAACCGTCGAGCACACGTGAAGGGCGAGAGGTAATACCATTACGAGCTAATACAAGGTGAAGGTGAGGCGGAGAGGAGACAAAAACCTGCCCCTGGGATCTAAGGTCATTACAGCTTCCTTGCCCCATTACAAGATAATAGAACGGAGAATAATTCAAACAAAATTGCAAATTCTCCGGCGAGAGACTTGCCCCTGCGGGCGTAGTAATGGCCGGCGGACCCTTCTACTCTAATTCGAACAAATGACGCCCCGTTCCAAATTAGATTCCAAGCTCCGCACCCCCCCCCCCGTGACCCCACGCCTCAATATAAGTCCGGCACAACTGGGCCCGCTCTAATTCAATAACTAGCGCACATTTTACTATGGTAACATGTGTGGAAAACTGAGCAGCCCTTATTGATCGGACAAGACGTGCGGTGCGGTGTCGGGAGCGCGGGAAGAAAAAACAGCTGTTACGACACCAGCGCCGCCACGGCGACACTGGGAACTGACTCCTCTCTTGTCATCAGTGTATCGCACTATGCACTTGGGTTGCTAACAATCTGAGTTTTTGTATACCGTACTGTAATATATATTATGTAAAACGTGATAGGTATGCTTTATGTGAAGAACGATAGGTGGTCAAGGTAGAAGCAAAATTTGGGTCTATAGGTGATTTCAAATACATATTTATGAATACTATGAAGAAAAGTTTTAGAAAATACTATTCTTAACTAAGTAATGCTGGAGAGTGAAATAATTTTTAAAACTAATGCAATTTCTTGATCTACTTCATATATAAAATTATATTTTTCTAGCTTAGAATAGAATTTTAATTTGGTTCCGATATCATAAAATTGTAACACATAAGTTAAATTATTTATTAATTGATTAGATTATTTATGCATTTTTTGCTGTATCTAAAATTAAGAGGGAAGAGGAATTTAACTTTTCCAGATGTTTGTATTGCAAAATGTAAAAACGATTGCTTATCAGTCGTGCCAAAGTGTATTTTTAGAACTCAATATTATTTCCATAATGTGATTGCGCACTCGTACTATCATGTTTGGATCTTTAAAAAAATGTTAAACTGCACGTATAATCCATGTATAGCTTTTTTCGTAAAACAGCTATTTTAATTACTCCAAAAGTAAACGAACTTAAGGTTTCCAACGCTCCTTACCTTTATTATTGTAACACGAATGATGTTTGAGAAAAAATAATTAAATCCATAGCGTACAGAACTTTTGTATTTAAATTCGTATTATTAAAATGTACTTATTGTATTCCGGTACTTTGGACTCACCAGTCAGGTGAGTCCAAAGTACCGGAATCAATAGGTAGGTCGATACCGGCGGCAATCAGGGGATCGGAATTCCGAGTAATCCGCCATCACACGGTTACAGCGCGAGCATTATCCCCTAATGTAGCGGATTTAATTATCACAACAGCAATAACTAATATACAATCGCCAAACAGACCGATTCACAGCGCTATATTCATTAAGAGCGGCCGCAGATAGAGCTGGCGCACTTAACTCGTTGTAGTTTAACGAATAAAATCTGTAATGAAACTAAACTGGGTGGTCGAGTAACGTTGTAATTAGGCTAAACAGCTGGCAGTTATTTAACGGAGGTGTGTTATTGGTGGCAACGCTCTTGTACGGGACTTGATGAGCACTAACACGTCACTTGATGGATTGGCGAAATATACGATTCTCGTAATCATACGCCATCGAGTGGTTTGTTTAAATTCAGCATATGTAAGGATACATACGTATTCGGTATGCTTACATTATGCCTTAATTAATTACACTAATATTTAAAATTTCTTTATGACTAAAAATTGTCTTGGTTTAAAAGTAGTTTTAAGCAATGAACTTTTTCCATATCGTGTTTTCTTCCTCTAGCAGCCACATTGGTATCTCTTGTCATAATGTGATCGCTCTCCCATGATCATGGGAATGGAGAGAGGAAAGAGAGTATGGCGGGTAAACATTGTTCTTAAAATGTTGGAGACCTACACCCATCCCCCTTTAGAAGCAGGATGTAAATTAAAACCGCATACATTAAGATAGTTAACTATATAGTGCTATAACTATTCTTAATTGTAAATTTAGTCAATAATCAATTTTGAAATACAATAGGTTTTTTACTCTGAATTATGTCAGTAAGTCAATCCACCTGGCGGAGTTAAAGCCGTTCTTGACGTCAAGCATCACGAGGAGAACCACGCGGCACGACCAGTGGTTGTGGCTCTCCGCCCTCCGTCCTGCCTCGACGACCTCCTGGATTGTGTCAATAGTTGAATGACCAAACCTGAAACCATGTTGCCGTGGTATGAGGTCACCAGCAGACACGATGACATCCTTGAGTCTAGACCGGAGCATCTTCTCGATGTCCTTGCTCGCCGTATCACATTTTCGATTTCTAAAAACCTCATTTAAACAGCATGTGACAGTGTATTTTTGTCATTTATCTATTAATATGAAAGGTGTAATTGTTCTGTAGTCTGCTTCAGACAACGAATGACCTTACTGTAGATATTTCAAGTTTTTTTACGAATATTTGTTAACATATTGTCGAACGTTAGAAAAACTTATACAACATTAAACGAGTTAATAGTTCCTTATCGGTCTCAGTTATCAAAATAAAAAATAATACTATTTATATTTTCACAAATTTTGGTCTAAATTTTATCCTGAAATTCACTTGCATCTTTTTACTATCCCAAACCACGCCACTATCATACAACACCCCTCTCATCTACAACGGAATGTCTTAGGTAAGGATTATAATAATGAAAAGTATTGGAGGGAGGATCTTGGATTTTTCATAAAGGTTCATTAGGGGGGAATGTTGTTGGAATTCGGTTTTAATTAAGCCAGCAGTGACGTCACAATGACGCAATAATTGGGCGGAACGCTGCGAAGCCTAAGGTAAGACACGGCGGCCGGCCTCCGCTTATTGGCGGCAGGCGAGGGCGCCAGGAATGTCTGGGAATCAGTAAAACTGCTACTGGTACTCTAATTGCTTATGACAATATCAGTAATCTAAATAAAAACACCAAACAGAACAAGTGTTTAATTTTAACTACCACGTAAACAAAGAAGTACAAAATAATGCATGTTCAAAAATATTCCAACTAATTTAGTTCGAGATACAGACAAGAAATAACCAAAGGAATGTTTCTTATGACAGTGGAAATTTTTTACCGATTTATGCGTTGTATAATGTTGAAAAATAAATAAAAGTAATAAACAAGGACACAGAAAAAGTTAATCACACGAGTGCGTCATTCTTTGCTAAACCTGGCTTAGTCAGGTTACCCAAATACTAAATTATACATGTACCAAAATTCACTTAAAATGGTACAAATCCAGTTACAAAATACGTTTGTAACCGCAATTAAACCGGATACCCCTGGATTACGAGGTGAGGACATTTTAATAGGCAATGATAAAACCATTTAATTTGTTACTGTTTAACATTAATTTTTCTTGTATGGCTAATTGCCAATTTTCCATATGAAAGTTTTGACTACAACTGTAATTATATTAGCTACATAGATTACGTAGTTTAAAATATAAACAAATAACACAAACCCATCACCTATCCACACTTCAACCCATAAACATTTCCAAGAGTAAAATGTTTATTAATAAATATAAATACTTCATATTCGTTCCTCACGGACCGTCAGCAGGTATATTGAGCTATATGGAGGGAGCAGGAAACCAATACTTCGTATCCGGATTCAATGAAGAACGATGCAAGATCGCGCGGGTAGGGTGTGGGAGGGGGTTGACAGAGTGAGGGATGGAAGCTGAGAGGGGGGTTACTAGGCCATGTGGAAAACACACAGAGGCTGGCTGGAATGCCCCCGCATTTGTCAAGGCGATCGCATTTTGTTTTGTACTCTCTCCAGGAATTTGAATAATATTTCATTGGACGTGCGGTCGGGCCCGGGATTGGTTTCGAACCGGAGGGAATGCGCTTAATCTTGCCGGGATCGCTTCCCAAGACTGAGGACTGAGGCCTGAGGCGGTCTTATTGTCCGGCAAGGGGGCGACTTGTACATACTGTTCTAGTCACTGACCACATATCTGCTACTTTGGTACATGCTGTTAATGTAACACCAACAATAACGTATAAAGTCAAAGATAAATTTGTTTATTACATGGATCACCTCTTCACATTCAATAAAATTCGTAAAAAATTACGTAACGTTGTACATGATAGATTTTGATTTAGATTTTGTAATTGATACATATTTAATGTTAGTGAATGCTATCGAATATATTAGTACCCAACGAGTGTTTACATAATTACATGTTTCGTATGAGCCTTATTTTATATCAGCAACAATAATTTTTTTCTTTCATTTCTATCCTACTGTATTCCAAAAGCTTTATGTGTTAACATCTCGTAAATATGCATATACGGTGTGTAATGCTAATTAAATTAATGTAAAATATCCAGTTTGTAACAGAAACATTCTATGAGAACTGATTGAATAATAGTTTCAATTAAAATAAACAAACATATAATTTTTTGTGTGTTCTAAGATTTTAAATTTAAGTATATATTCTGGATTTCCTCTTATTTTATAGCAATACAATGTAGTTTTTAATGAGACGGGGTTGTCATTTCCAACTAAGCAGTCATAGACAATCTGATTTTTTAGATTGACAGGATGGTTATACTAAGCCAAAATTACAAACAGTGTACCATATAGTGACGACACCAAATTCCAATACTGAGGCTCCGCTATAAATCTATTACTCGGCTCTGTAAGTAACTGAGGCGACGAGCTACAACCCCTTTACACGGCTGCAATTGCCAAAACAAGGGCGGAGGGAGAGACAAAGCTATCGAGTCGGAATGAAAATTGAAAAAAAACTTCGTTCCGAGACTCCCCCGCCCCGCGGAGAAGAATCAAAACTATAAAGCGGCATTCAAGCTGTGGAAAAGGGCTATTTCTTTGTTTTATACTTTTTCATTCTTCCCACCCTCTGTTTAAACTTTTCTTCCTCGACATTAAATCGTCTCGCCCCCTCCTTCGGTCTCGGTTATCCGCGGAGGTTTTTTTCAGCTCGGAAATGAAAGCACAGGACATTTAACACGGCGATAACGACAACAAATCCCCGACTGTCTGTAAGGGTTGAGTCTTGCGTCTTAAGTCACGTCGCGGAAACAAAAAATTCCTTCCGAGGCATTAGAAGGTTTGCGACGTGACTGGAGCGGCCTGGCACCTTCTAAAGAGAACTTCCGACGATCGGCTTTTCAGGTAACTGATCGATAAACTCTGCAGATCTCAAGGGTTGTTCTTCACGATAGTTTAAAGGTTGAGCGAATTTAGTTAAGTGCTATTTTTAAGGTGAAGTAGGAGTAATTTGGAGAGGAATAAATAAAAGAATATTAGTGAATGAATAAATTTTATTGCTTATCTTTTTATGAAAGTGTTGACAGTTTGACAAGTTTCGGCCTATACTTGAACTACAATGAATGGATTTGGATTGTTCTATCGTCTTTCTCGTGACCGGAAGACAATCCATCAGCCGTTAATACACGTCCTAAAATTTCAATTTAAAACTACGCGTGGTGTTATTAATATTACCTATTCCATACTTTATACTTGCATTTTTAAATGACAAAGCTACAAATGTCAAATCCGAGTCCACTACAATGTTTCCAGATCTAAACCAGAAACTGCTGTCTGGGTGATCTCTTGCTAGCCTAGATGACTATCGCTGATGGTCCAACGCCCTCTGGGATGGGAAGTTGAGGTTACAATAATGGGAACTAAAATATTACTCACTGTAATTATTACTGACTTAATCTTTTTGTTTTTTAATAAACGATTTTTAGTTTTAAAATTGTGATGTTTAGACTTTCCATGTATCTTATAAAATTAGTTTTTTTATTTGCCTAACTTTTTCAGTTTGAATGCGTCAAAGTATTATTTAATTTCTTTTACAAAATTGTGAGGTGGTAACTGAAAATGCCAAGATGGCTAATATAAGAGTAACCGTGCTTTTTAAGTACTAAAATATAATTTTAAAACATTTCAACCATAATTTGGGTCAGTAGAAGCATACATTATAAAGGGATAATGTGTAAAATTTATAAAAGGATAAAGTGGAAATTATTATCGCGTAAAATATCAGTTTAAAAAGATCAAAATATAAAAGTAGCTACGACGTAAAAATGTCTGGTTGAAGGAGACGCGAACTGAAGCGGAAGCGATTCTTGTTGCCACTTAGAGCGGCTCCGCTTCAGGGGGTGAAAAATCTTTAATTGTGACAATCATTGAAGGGAACTCTCAACTAATGAGGAATCGACCGACACGCTCCAGAAATTGGAAAAGGACATTCCTAATGAGCTGCGAGGGGAAGCGACCAAAGTGAAAAAAGATCGCGAAACGAGGGGTGGAAATTGAACGTTTCAAACGAACTTATTTGACACGGGATCAATGCCGCGTAATATCGAGTTAGGGAAACTTTCTGAGGGCCTAGTTGCCCGCTCAAGTATTCAATAGAATTTTTGTGACGAAACACCAAATTTCATCTTATTCCTATATTTAATGTGTAACTATAAATACTAAAACATTGAAGTTGACTGTATTTTTGTTCAAATAAATGTTTTAACTAAATACAAATAAGCATTCTAGAGAAATACTAAATTAAAGGTTCAAATAAACTGTATAAACAGCATAAAATTATACTATAAAACATTTACATCTAAAGGTTATAGTACTAGAATCTAGTATATTCTAAAAAATAAGAAATTTAACTCTTATAGGCCTAGACATAGATAAAAATTGTTTGTACTTACTTCCCTGTGGGATGGATATATATAAAGAGAATAATTTTAGTTAATCTAAATAGTTGCTCTAATGTTTCAAACTTTGGTCTTCCAATTTGCTAACCCCCCAAACCATATATCCATGTCAAATTGTTTTCGACAGTAAAATTATTTTTCGTGATAAAACGAGATGGAAAATGGACCGAACAAATGAAACGGATGAATTATACGGAGAATAGGAGTAGAACAATAGTTCAATCATGAAGCTATTTACTGAATGACGCAGGCGTAGCAGAATGACATCACAGTTAGTTACCGCGCTGTGTACAGGAATAATTGTCACCAGCGGATAAACCTTTGGTTTCGTCATTCTGTATCAGGAATACTGTGAAAAGACTAATTTGATTTGACGATAAACCGGAAATTTTTATATTTTTTATTTAATAAACTATATTTATTTGATAAAACTGTAATATTTCAAATAAGTTTTCCTTCCTTTTTATTTTTAGTAATATTTTTTTATTAACTGTACTTTTGCTATAGTAAAACCATTCCCTTAATATTTAGTTCAGACAGCATTTCAACCTTAAAATACTTGAAAAAACTTTTAAAGGAAAATGTACAGAAGGGAAACAAAGTAATGGATTAGTTCATTATTCTTTAAATATTTTTTTATAAATACCTGATCCGTTGTACTTGTATATCAATATTAATGCCATAAAAATACCGTTTTAATTTTCGTAGACAAAAAATATTTCCTTAGTGTCCTACAAAGGTGTCAGGGGTTTAAACAATTTTTATCACATATGCGAACCCTCCCTGGAAGAAAAACCCTTTGTTGAGATTAAATTTATATTTTATTTACCATAGCTTTATTTATAATTTTTTAGACAACACTTTCTGAGTGTCTCGCGAAGGTTCCAGGAGTGTAACATATTTTCTAGTACATACTCAAATACCACTGGAGGAAAATAAACTTTTGTTGAGACGCAAGAAATAAATTTTGATAAATAGTTTAGCTGTCATCTGTTTATGTTAATTCCAGATATACTATAATAATTATAGTACTCAAACATCATTTTTCAGAGTGTCCCACAATGGTTTTAGGGGTTAACCTATTTTCATCACATATCCGAATCATTCCTGAAGGAAAAAAACATTTGTTGAGACGAAAAAAATCAGCGCGAAGCGTTATCAGTTAACGAACACGTTGTTTGCGCCGAGATGAACGTGTGTCGAAGTGACGGGCGCAGACGTTTTCAATTACCGCGTTGAAAGGAGCTCGTCGCGGCCACGTCGACACAATCGCGAAGCATTAACGCGCGCCCCGGGCGTCACGACGCCGACAACTCTTGTAATTGAACATTTATCACAGTGTAGATGAGCAACTGTGGCTTTAAACACCATTGGAGTTAAATCTCCAAGGCATCCGTTAGATTTTAATTGTTGTTATTACGAGTGGAGACATCCGGAAAGACATACCCAAGTAAGCTAACGTGATTCCTTGAAGCGATTTAATTGAATTTATAGAGCAGAAGAGAGTTTTTAAGCAAATTTTTTGATAAGGTATTGACAGAAAGTTCTAATTTTGTGTTATGAAATACAACTGTGGAGTGGTTAAGAGTGGCAGTAGTCCATTCCTTACCAAAATATGTATTATATTTACTTCACTTTGGGTAAATAGCTTAGATCACGGATATATCTAAAGGGAATGTTTTCATTACCTCTAAACAGCTGTCCTTATAGCCATTATACGTCACTAACAATATGACGTCACTATCGTTTCAAATATTGTTCCTACGTATTGTCAATACCCCCCACCACAGAGATAAGACTGCATATCAAAACTATTTCAATACTCCGAAATATCTATGTAAGAAAGTATCTATATAAGGAAAAATTACTATGTGCAGGTAGTATTTTTAAGAGGTTTTAGTAGAAAATTGACATCGTTCTGCACTAACTCAGGGGTAACGCTCTGGCCCAATAAGACAAAGGTTGCTGGATCGAACCAGCGACTCCTGTCAGATAATGAGAGGTCACCTCTGGCTAGCCTATGTGACTAATGCCGATTAGACACCTCACTGTGTTTCTATACATGCCCTAGGACTATGGAGATGGGCAGTTGAGGATTGAAAAAAAGAGTTATCAATCCAAATTCTCCCGGAATAATAATATAGTTTATCATATTATATAAAATATATTAAGAAATATGTTTAACAAAGTCTTAATTGTTTTCAAATTCCATGCTAACAGTCCAACTTAACAATTTAGTAGCAACATAAAACTAATCAGTAGCTTTTAGCCTAATAATTTTCACTGATTAATGTTGAATTACCACAGTCACAGTGTGTCTGAGGAGTGTGTATTAAGTCTACCCGGCGCAGGCCTAGGGCCTACCGAAAACGCCATTAGGGGCTCTGTACGACCGATAACAGGCCCACTTAGTTTTGGGTGATTTCCATAAAGCGCTTTGTACCGTAACCCTTAGACGTCACCACTTGATACAGCCAATCCACTTTATTGCCCAAACAACCCCTGTAACGTAGGGGTTACCTCCCCCGCGCCCACCCCCGCCACGGACTACTCTGTAACTTAATAAGCTTCGGACAAGAAAAACAAGCGGTTCATTCCACTAATGGAGCTGTGCTCCTACAAATGGCGATAATTCAATTAGTGTGTGTTATAAGTTACGCAAAAGTTTCAGTGCGGTTCTTCCTCAGGGACTCTGGCTGTGTTTACTTGATCCTCGCCAGCTCTTGATTACAACCACCTACCTATTGGCGCGTCGCGTTCTGTGGACTGAAACTAATACTCGTATCAATATTGGACTGACAATTATTAAGAACAAAAAAAAATTACCTCGAAGAATAAAAAATATTTTTTGTCATACTACTTCTAAAACAGCTTCTTTAGATTTATGTGTTGAAGAGCAAAAGTTGTTGATTTCCTTTTTAGGGCTAAACCTATTATTTTGATAAACTTTTCAGTCCTAATCCACAAAAGATCATTGTTGATGATACTTTTGTTTCGAGGTCAGCATTCGACTGTAAATAATCGATGAAGTAACTACAATAATCACTATCGATTTATTATGTATTTAGGACGTTCCGGATATCAATTGTGAAACTGGTAATTGACTATTAAATTAAACTATCGCATGGTTTCAATCGAACTATCGAAAATAATAACTAAACTGACGTAATAAGAATCAATAAAGTACTGTTGCAACGTAAGTAAAATAACAGATGATTAATCTAAAGCGACATAAAAGGTTGACAAATATTGATAATAAATCAGGCAATAATTTATATTTTACATATCATATCCACCTAATCTCATAGAGCGATCTGTCGATTATCCGAAAGATGATTTTTTTCTATGTTTTCAGGACTTCTTATATTTTGAATGTTATTGAACTATTGGTTGTTTGCAAACTAAATAAAAAACAACCTTTTTATTTGGTTTTCAAATTTAAAATAAACACAATGATGAAAATAAATGAATTTGTAGTTTACTTAAATATCTACAACAATTTGACGGTAAAATGATCAATTTTGAGTGAGTAGTTTTAATAAAATATCAATTTCACCATATTTTGAGAAAAATACGCATTTATGTTATCAAAAATTGAAAAAAAACAAAATATTTTTTATCAGTGTTAGGTCTCTAGGGATACACGACTGCAAATGATCAACCTAAAATAAAAGAAATAAAAATTGTTTTATGAGTAGTGAATACCCTTAAACCTTTAACCCTTAATGCTTAAAGAGGTTGATCAATCTTCGCCTTGCCTTAACACTTGAATATAAAGACTGAAAATTTTAGCAGATTTTGACGAGCTGTCGAATTTACCGTTTGACAGTTTGCAAATTAAAGATTGCACGTTGCCATCAAAGAGTTTCCTATTTTACTTACCTTAAAATGATTACTTTAAATACTGGTATATACTATTTACCCAAAACATATTTTATAGGGATACAGTAACCGACTGCTACTTAAAAAAAATAAAAAAAATAGAGAAACTGATGCTCTAAACTCAATCTTATTTCATTACGGTGACTAAATAACTTCAACGTTTAGAGGGGACAGTTGGATGTCCAGCCGTAAACCAGAATGGAGTGGAACAAGATGCGGTCACTCGAGTGGATCAGACGCAATGAAGAGTTCCCGCCAAAACAAATAAGTCGCGGGGTGATTTTGGCGGGAGGGCAGGGAGCGGTCGGCAGTTATTAATACCGCCCGTATGATGAAGAGCCCTCACAATACTTGACCCAATCTCTTGCTGAGAGATTTGTGGGGCTGTGTAGGTTTGTCTTGATGACATTAACGTAATTGTACCGAAATTGAAACGCCAATGCCGCAATATTGATTCTAATGATATGCGTAGTTCTTCAGCCACGTGAAAAGTTATACCATGCCGTGCGGCGGTAACCATTCAATTTCATGCAGTTTTATCTATATAAAAGGTCATTTGCAGGACATAGTTAAAGCTAATCAAGAAAATTTCTTGACGATGTAAAAACCTCTACATAGATAGATAGATATTTTAATCTCCTCAGAATCATTACAATTAATTATTTACATTATTCATTACAATTTTACTTTTACGTTCATTCCAGGCCATAGTGTACATTCTATTAATTATAATTATAGGCTTTTATTACTTACTCATGCCCGGGCTGACCATTAGCTTTAAAACCTTTTTTTGTATATATACCTTTAAAAACAATAAAAATAAGCATAAAGACATTTAATGAACAAACAAATAGAATGCATTTTCGAGAAATATTTACCAATTACCATTACATTTTTAATAATTTTTTGATTAATAATACTTAGAAAAAAATACTCGTAAATCCATTTAAAAGTACAGTACATTGAATTCGTACAAAACGTAATTTGGTTCTTTTCTAATGATTCACTGACATTACTTCTTAGAAGTTGCCGTTAGTTATCTATACCTTAGGAATATACAATATAAAGTGAAAAAACCTGTGTAATTAAGAGGGTTCACTTTAGTTTTGCCTTGACCGTTGCTATTGTTGGAGTTCGTTATTTAATGAGGCCTCCTGCTAGCCTAACGGTTAGCGTCTTGAACTTCGGTGCAAGAGGTGGCGGGTTCGATCCCCGGGATGGCAACAAAATTTAGATGGGAATTCCATAAGAAATAATAGAATAGTGTACATCGAGGCTGCATAGCTGACGCTGAGCCTGCCATTGGAAAAAAACTCCCAACCTATGATGGTTAACCATTCACTAAATTGGGTTTACCCCGTTACTTTAGCTCATATAAACACGGTTCAAAACTCACGTAATAAGCAATAGTGGGACAAATTTCACCGAATGTTAAATTAAATTTTACCTTTCTGAGAAGTGAAGTGACAGAAAAATACATCCCAGACAAACTGTTCGATAAAACTCTAAATCATATTTCGCAACTTATGAAACTACAATGAAGGGCATCTATTTTTTTAATACCTCTTTATCTTGTTGTACTTATTTATAGTGTTAAATATTTTTAGAAATATGTTATATGGATTTGAAATCTTGGTTCCTTTTTCTACGATTATAAATTCTATACAATTTATTTAAATAATTGAATTTCTTTGATTATATTTTTCGTTTTTTTTGGGCGTCCCCCAAAATATTTTTAAAACTGTTTTTTAAGTTCATTGTATTGTTAGTGAATTAACAAAATCGCAACCACAGGATAGCATTAATCTCTTCGGTAGTGAATTAACGGAAAAGCACCTAAAGTTTATAGTACTTAAAATTTGATATATATGTTGGATTAATAATGTGTTAAAGTAATTAGGTAAAATATAAAATCTTTAGTTGAAAAGTTAAAAAAGCAAGGATTGAAGTTTGGCAGGACATTACTATATCTTGCAGTGTGGTGCCAAACTTTGGTCTCTTGAGATAGATAGGTCCATCTCAAGAAACTTTCCCCTTGAATATTAAGCATTCGGTCCTCAGATGTGCTAAATAACGGCCTTCTATACTTCTTCATTTAGGATAAATAGGTTTAATGTGATGTCTGAAAAGGAAATTATCTGTGTAAAACAATGTTACTAGTAAATAAAGTGTCTGTATTGATCTGATAATGCTAATACGTAGGCTCCTAAATTCACGGCCACCAAAAATTTTGGATTTCATTCTTTTCAGGCAAAATGTAGTTTTCATTATTTATTTTAACAAGGCAGCTATTAAGATAAGAGCCTCTTTGAAAGCAGCAACTGTTTACCAAATGTATTTTGATTTCGATTTGTTGACAATCAATGGAATTAAATATTGAGCAATTTTAAGGTAAAAATATTAAAAACTCAATTTTCACGTTAAATTTTTAAAAGACCACGGCTAAATTTATACAGTATTGGTAAACAATAATTATTGAAATACGTGACTGTGAAACATAACCGCCTACTGTTCTGTGAAAATATCAATATTATTTGTATCGTTTAAGTAAAAATCCTACAATAGGAATAGTAGGAGTAGTGAAACTACTAATGAAGTCACGTCTCGTTTAAATGTACTGAGTAATAATTTATCGTCTTACATTCCAGTAACAAACAGTCTACTTACAGTGTATGTGACAATTAGTCAACTAAATTAAACTAGCGTATAAATATTTTTCGATAAGACATATCCTACAATAAACAATATTCGAAAAAAATGTGTAAATATTATTAAAGTCTTATGGAGGTTAGTAACCTTAAGTTTCTTAAAATAGTAAGTGATGCACTGTTATCTAAACAAAATCACTCAAACATATAATCATATATCATATAACATATATCGTTCAACAAATAAATAAATAACCAATAATATAAATTACAATTAACATAGAGTGAAGGGCGATGAGATTAAATCGAATACTATAATACGAGCAAGTTTTGTATATATATTTGCACACGGATCTCAAAAACGGCTATAACGAATTTCTTTAAATTTTAGAAATAACTAATTTCCGAGTAGAAAAGAAGTTCTAGATAGGTCTTGGAAAATTCTGGTTTTCTTGTAATATTAAGTTTAAAATCTAAAAAATTAACATTTTGGAGAGTCAAATGTAAACAATACAAATCAAAACATCTGTTTATAACCGTTTGACAGTTGTTGATTGAGGATGGTCGTGAACAATAAGTGAATAGAGGTTTTTCATAAATTTTTATTTTATGTATGTAATGAATGAAAACTTATCAAATTACTAAACAATTTGTAAAAACAAAAGCGTAAATAACAGTGTGAAATAAAAGCAGAGAAAAGTACATTTCCAAAATCTTTAGTGTTTTGATAGAAAACGTATTTATTGTATTGCTTGAAGCAACTGTAACAAACCATTTAATTGGTATAAATTAAATTTCTCTCTCCTTTGCTTTTCAATCCTCATTCCGTTCCTAACAAAATCAGTTGATCGTACGCCAATAATAACTGTATGGGTAATTAAACGTATATGATCGGATAAAACAATTAAGGTTGGCTAAAAGACCTTAAACGACATCCCACCTAGGCGACGCCACAGCTCAGCGGTAACGCGTTGGCTACTTGAATTGGAGGCTGGGAGTTCGATCGCCATCCGGGAACAAAAGTTTTATTTATTGTTTATGCTGTATTAACTATGGTTTATTAAATCGGGTTTTTCGTTGAGTAATAAATGTGTTTTAATTTTGATAATTAACTTGTAAAATACATGTTTTATTCTATCCTAGCAAAGCTCGGTCACCAGGTACTTATTGTGAAACGACAGTCAAATCAAAGGAATACAAGAATACAAGATACGAACAAAATACAGAGTGCACATAGGTCAAACGAGATTAGGAAATAACTATGATGTCGTGTGTGGACCTATTTTTAATTGTACTTCAAAACAATTTAAATAATCCTTATTTATCGCTAGGTATTTTTTTCAAGCTATTTTTTATACATGTTTTATTCTTAAACAATTTGATTTTCCCTTTACTTTGTCGTCAATAAATACATGCATACCGGCCTCAACCTCCCCACACAACTCATTTTCTATATTCATCAAATCGTCTTTCCTAATCATCTATAGCCTGGCTTTTAATCTACATCTCGCTATTATTGATATTATACTGGGGCTTAATAAACAACACTCCCCCAGAGCCAAGATATATCCATGTCAAAACACATTCGTATCTTGGTGACAAGAATTCACTAGAGAACTTGTAATGAATGCATACATTATAGATAGTACCTGGTGACCGAGCTTTGCTCGTATAGAATAAGACATGTATTATAAAAATTAAAACACATTTATAACTCAATGAAAACATTTATGTGGTTGAAATAAAACCGATTTAATACACCATAATTAATATAGCACTGAACAAAAAGCATCGGATGGAACTCGCGGCCTATAGTTCTTGAGGCCGACACGCTACCACTCGGCTACGACGTTAGTCAATTGAGCGATGCCGTTTAACGTCTTTTAGCCAAAGCCGATCATTTACTGTTTAATTATCCATACCGTTATTATTAGCCTGTGATCAACTGATTTTGTTAGAAACGGAATGAGGATTGAAAAGCAAAAGAGAAATTTAATTTACATCAATTAATTGGTTTGTTACAGTGGCTTCAAGCAATACAATTATACGTTTTCTATCAAAACACGGAAGATTTTGGAAATACTTTTTTCTGCTTTTATTTCGCACAGCTATGTTATCCTTAAGTTTTTACAAATTGTACAGTAACCTGATAATTTTGCATTTATTACATACATAAAATAAATATTAATGCATAACCTCTATATTGTTCCCCGCAGTCTTCAATCAAGAACTGTCAAACGGTAAGCTGTCAAAACAGCTGTTTTGGTTGGTATTGTTTACATTTTATTCTCCATAAGCGTAATGTTAAATTTTTAGATTTTAAACTTAATATTACAGTAAAACACGAATTTTCCTGGACATTAGACCTATCTAGAACTTATTTTCTATTCGGAAATTAGTTATTTCCAAAATTTAAAGAAATTCCTCGGTGCCGTTTTCGAGATCCGTGTGCAAATAAATATATATATACAAACCTTGCTCGTATTATAGTATTGGATTATTAAAGTGAAGTGAATCAAATTTAACTATATGGGCAGATTGCCTACCTTTTATAGAAATAGTTTTACAGCCCATACAGCTTTTGTATTGTTGAAGAAGCTAATGTACTCGCACTGTCGCAGTAAGCAAACTACTATGTTTGCTGTTTTTTACGCATAGACGGAGGTGCTCACTATCACGTCTTGCAGGTTGGCTGTATCTCCCACGTACACAGTCCCGCAGGCTCAGCATATTACGTTTACTCTTCCTTGTTTGCTGTGTATATCGTTGCTCTCATACCTATTTCAGTTCTAGCCATTGTTCCATAATTGATTTTAGTTATGATTTAAGTTTATGATAACAGTTTTTTGTTTATATAATAGATTTTTTAAGGTGAGTGGTATTCCTGATGAGTTATGTATTTAGTTGTAAATAAGGAACAAATTTATTTCACCAGTTTTAGGTAGATGTAAAAACATGATTTAAAACTCTACTCCTTTAGAAAGTGACCTCTGAATGGATTTACTCGGTGCTTAAAATCAAAGATTTGTATTTTGATACAACATGTATTGTAATAAAAAGAGTAAGTTTGAAATTTGTATTGGTAAATTTATACGCATTAATATGCATTTTCAAACATTTCAATTTTGAATCAATAAATCAAAACTATTTTATTTCACTCAATAAAAAAACAACAAATTAACAATATTTTAGGTAAATAAAATGATGTCAATATGTTTGGTAACTAAACAAGTTTTAATGGGTATCACGCATTGTATTTTCGCCTATTTTCCCAGTTGCGGGTTTTAAATTCATATTTTTTTCGAGATTTCAATCTCGTGTTTTGGTTTAGCATTTAAGCGTAATTAGGTTAATCATTATTACTATGTAGGATATCGACTATAAATAAAACAATAGGTTTGGTTTATGTTAAAGAATAACTATTTCAAACTCTAACAATAGTAAACCCTTTAAATCTCATTGTAATTTCAAGATTAATTCATTATGATTCACTCAATTGTAATAGATGAAAATTGAAATTTAGAGTTTTTATCGTATTAAGATAAATTTTAGTCCCTCAATAAAAAAACATAGAATTTTTATATACAAGTAGTAAAAATTAACTGGCTTTCCTTGCCTTTTTACTGACTAATGCGAGTTGGATGTGTAGATACACCCAAAATAATAAACCTAACATCTTGTACTTAACGAAATTATACCTTTAAAACCCTGAGAAAAGTAAAAATGTAAGAGTTGTGCATTTTAAACGTTAGTATTGGAACTGTAACGCATCCAATATACGCCGTAGCTCAGTTAGTAGCGCTCAAATCTAACGTACGAAGGTCGTGTGATCGATCCCCACCGGAGGGCTACACTTTTGTTCAGTATTTATACCATATTAATTAAGGGGTATGAAAACGGTTTTATTTAAACCACATAAATGTTTTCATTGAGCAGTAAATTTGTTTTAATTTTGCTAATTAACTTGTAAAATACATGTCTTATTCTATCCGAGCAAAGCTCGGTCACCAGGTACTGTTGATAAGGAAACATTATAGAATATCTTAAATGAGATATTCATAGTTATAGACGATATATTTGTTTCTTTAACATTAAACCGATAAGAAAGTGTTTATATAAACCAGTCGGCAATACAGCTCGTGAAGAGGGTCTGGAAGGGGGGGGGGTGGACCGTGGGTACGCACATCTGATGGCCAAGGGCTAGCTGGCCCTTACATATTCAGCAGACAACTTTCTTGAAAGGACGCTCTCAAGGGCTCAAAGTTGGGCACCGCATCCCCGATATGATAATGTCCTGTCAGACTACCTCGACGACACATCTCGCCTTCACGACACGTACATTGCAACCATGTGAAAAGGTCTCGATACAGGTTGTTTTGAAACGAATATATGTACGTAAATACGCAAATACGTGAAAAAATACCGTTATATCCATTGATCAGCAGGCGAAACTTCAGGGATTTACCTTGAACAATCGTTGAGAAAAGGTACATTGCATGCAATAAAATGAGTTTTCGGGAAAATGCGTTTAAATTGACATGGAACGGTAGTTTATAAATTCTTGGGAAGCATTAGGTCCTGATTTACTGTCAATACAAAATAATAAGCAATTTATTTTAATTTTAAATATCTTTATAAGTTTATTTTTTACCTCATATATAAACATTCTACGTTTTTTTATTGAGAGCTAAAACTCAGCTAAAGGTGAGAAAAACTGTAAATTTCAAGTTTCATCTATTACAATCAATTAAACCAAAATGAATGAATCTTAAAATAACAATCGATTTTCAGGGTTTACTATTGTTAGAGTTTAAAATAACTATTCTTTAACATAAACCAAACCTATTGTTTTATTTACTGTCAATATTCTACATACATACAGTAATAATAATTAACCAAATTACGCTTAAATGCCAAACAAAAATAATTGTTATCTCGAAACAAATATGAATTTAAAAACCACAACTGGGAAAATAGGCGAAAATACACAATGCGTGATACCCATTAAAACTTGGATGGCGGTAATGATTGTTTTGTAAATATGTCAACACTTGTGTTTCGGTGCATGACATCAAATGTACTTTCATTTTACGCTTGAAAAAAAATCAATCAGGGCCGATCTTAAAGATAATCACTGGATAGTAATTACTACTGCAAATAAATACCCTTCAATAGCAGCAAATCTGCAAAGTGAATTTCCATTGATTTATTAATTTATTGTTATAATCTTAAATGATGTTAAATAAGGAAGATATGCAAATTAACTTATTCTGCATAAGAATCATATTTGAATGAGTAAGTAGGTTAGCTGTCATCAGGGAGAAATAGGTGTTTCAACTTACATTATTAGAACTTAACATATATGTGATAAAAGTGAAATGACAGTTTTTACTTTTTCCTCATGGTATTAACATTGGAACTCAGAACAAAGATTCGAAATACTAAATCGTTTATTTTTTGAGCTAATCCAATTATCGATATTAAATATTTATTTGTTTATAAACTATAATACGTAAAGACCACAAAAACTCCCATTTTGGGACACAACTCCCTTAACTCTCCTTTGGATTGACTTGTATGTCTGGTTTTCAAACTCATCCAAAAGAATCTAGGATTAGATACACGTCTCCACATAGTTTTTTTTAAATTTTAGAAACATCAACTGCCCAACCCCAAAGGCAAGAATCCTCTGAAGTGAATTAAAGACAATGAAGTACCGTAGCAACTTTAGTCTAGCGGCTAGCCAGAGGTGACCGCTCATGATCTTACAGGAGTCGTCGGCCGCTGGTTTCGATCCAGCAAACCCTTGACTTACCCCTGAGGTACCGGCGCGATTGCTCAGGGATATACCACCATTCATAACGTGAGAATTACGATGTTTATAGAAATACATATTTTAAAAACTACTGTTTTGGTCTCTATTAACCTAAAATGATGAATTACCATAGTTCTTCGCGTAAGTCTAACCATTCCACCTACGATATTAGCTTCTTTCCTAAGTAAAATTCACTAAAATGAGTATTTATACTTAAAACTCTCACTTTTTCATTTTAAGTGAGATTTATAAACGTGTTTCATTGATCGATAAAGGTCCTACGAATAATTGTTCTGAAACAATTCCTCTTTTGAACCATTCATTTCAGATCTTGATTATGCAATAATTATGCATGGGTTATTCCTCATTTTGTATCTCTTAAATAGTTTGGTTTTATTGTGGAATAGTTCTTATTTGTATTGCACATCAGTTTCACATTACTCTGTGCACGTATTGTTTTGGTTGTATCAGCTGTTCTTATTTAATATGTTATGATTTCGTGTTTTGGTTGTTTGTTTACTTTGGAAGTTGTAACTATTTAGATAATAAGTGTTATTGGGGTTTTCGTACAATTGTGATTTATTTATGGTAGACACATACAACAGTTTTGCATCTCTGTTTTATATTACTCTGTGCAAGTATTGTTCTGCACCTCAGTGTCACATTACTTTAGTATAGTATTGCACCTCAATTTCATATTACTCTATGTACGTATTGTTTTTTACCTCCGATTCATATTGTCCTATGAACATATTGTGTTACACGTCAGTTTTACGTTACTTTAGTATTTTACTGCACCTCAGTTTCACATTACTCTATGGACGTATTGTATTGCACCTCGGTGTCACATTACTCTATGCACGTAGCGGATCAGTGCAGGACACAAGTACGCCCTCAGTCCCAGCAGTGCGTAATCTGGGCGGCTCTAGGCAATATATTGTATTACTGGGAATCAGATGTTGACGCGGGGGCCCAGAGCTATATATCCCGACCCTAGGGGCAATATCGTAATGCCTTCCATCAATGGCAAGAGCCAAATGTTCTAGCTCTTCGGTAAGGTAAAGTTAACAGTAAAGGATCATTAATATAAAGTAAAAACCGTGGTGGTATCAAAAATTAAACACTATAATGTACGGTCATGAATTTTAAAGAACTACATTGATTTTACGTGAAAATCCGGTCAGACTGTTAGTAGCCTTGATAAATTTAAAATAGTTCTGGAAAACAATAGCAATTCCTTTAAATTTTAGTACAATTTAAAATGAATAACCTAGACTTGTTTTAAATAACAAAATTGAAAAAAAATTATTGTAATTTTTTCGTTCTTTTTACTTTCCCTCTCTATTCATAGTATCTAAAAAATATGCTGTTTTGTTTTTGTCAAAACGTTTCAGATTTTAATTTAGCGGATAATTGTGCGTTTTAGGCTCCCTGAAACCAAAGAAGTATTTTTCAGACTGCTGTCTGTCTGTTGTGTACTGACATTAAGACCACACTGGTGGTTAGATTTTTTTTACATTCAGCATAGGGGTAGACTTAATCTATACTCGTATTCTGAAATGCTTTCTTTTTAATGTTTTGGCTTGATGTTATGGGAATTTTATCCCTAAAAATTCTTTAAAACTTGAAAATACAAATCTCTTCAAATCTGCTCGGATTGTTTTGATTTGAATTCCACAGTTTATTCTGATTAAGGCTCCAATTAATATAACACCCCTGCTCGACTGTATACTCGTAGGTAACGTCTCAAAAGTAATGTGATTTTCAACGTTAAAGTAATAGTTGGTGGGGTGGGGTAAGGGATGAGTTGGGTAAATCCCGCAAAAGAAGTTTCAAAACTACTTTAATAACAAACAAAAATTTGTAAATCTCATTTCAATACAAATTTAAGAATAAAACTGTTTTATTAAATATATGAAATTTTTAAGATGACTTTAATGGAAGAAAGTAAACTACAATTGCAGAATATTAAATGTCAATAGACTATTCTGTGGTCAAACAAACACGATACAAATATGAAAGTTTTTTATGTGCACTTACCTTACGACAATGCAAGAAAAACTATTTATGCAGCATTGTATAATGCCTTTATTTATTTTCTCCTATACAGGGTGTCTATTAAAACGTTTCAGGACTTCGGTGAGTGATTAGGTACACTAAAAGGAAGAAAAAAGTTCCAATGGAGATGTGGCCTAAAACGCTTATTTTCTCAGATATCCACCGTTTTGTATTTTTCACAAAATATTTTTTATTTCAAACATTTTTGAACGGATTATTTTTAAATTTTGTATGTTTTTTTTAAACTGGTAAACTATTTTTATTAAAAATAACAAGCATGATCCAAACTCAAAATCCAAAACGGCGGCCATTGTATTTTTTACCATTTTCAAAGTATTTTAGTTTTAAAAATTAAAAATGGCCGCCATTTTGAATTTTGAGCGTTGATCATGCTAGTTATTTTTAATAATAGTAGTCTACTAGTGTAAAACACATACCAAATTTGAAAATAATCCGTTCAAAAATGTTTAAAATAAAAAATATTTTGTGAAAAATACAAAATGGCGGATATATGAGAAAATAATCGTTTTAGGCCATACCTCTATCGGGACTTTTTTATTCCTTTTAATGTACCTAATCACTCACCGAAGTCCTGAAACGTTTTTGGACACCCTGTATAACAACAAAGACATAATTACTCCTTTATATCTTTTTATTTATCAGTTTTCTAGAGAGTTGAAAGGTTAGTAATAGATTTTGGATTAAACATGTAGGCTACATCAATACTTGCAGACCGGAGTTGTATAGCGACAGGTGATGTAGCGGTAGCAGGCCAAGCACAGCGTGCTCGTGTTCACGGGACGTAGTTCACGAGACTACGACGACGTTATATTAGAGCAAACAGGCCGGGTAAACATAATATGCCGCCGCCTGCGGTGCCGCGTCTTCGGTGCGGAGCTACGCTGGGCCTACTGTTACAGGTTACGGCGCCTTCACGTCGTTACCAGAAACATTATGTGAATAATTATAGATTATCAATAAAACCTACATGTTATGATCATGCCTTTGAACAAACATATACATAACCACTTGAAAAAATGTTTGAGTCTACTCACCTATGGGGAAATAGGTTAGCTAATGGATATATCTAAAGGGAATGTTTACAGTACATACTAAACATCTGTTCGTAAAACAAAACTATGTTAAAATTTTAGTCTCGAAAATTGCCAACACCCACCCAGAACTAAGACATACCCAAGTCAAAATACAGCATTGTTAAAAATCTTGGACTTTAACTTGTGTTTGTTTTTCTTAGAGGGAGAAATTTGTCCAGATATAATATAAACAATACTTTCTTCATATACTTTGCATAAGGGGAGAAATTAAAATTAGATAGAGTAAGAACAGATTTGGACCTGTTCCCAATTATCACGTTATAAAGTGCCACTAAGGTTTAAAAATAAACGTATATAGAAATTTGGTAATTTAACGTCTTCCCAATATAGGCCTACTGGTTTGTCACTTGGTAATGTCACTGGTTTTAATCCTGGAGTTACTAATCAGTTGTAATCAAACTACCACCAATTATGTAAAGTATATCATGTTACTAGTAACGTGGCTTAATACATTCTACGTACTCAACTATAAACTAACTTTGAATTACAATACATTAGGCCTAAGTATGTATGAATTACTTATTATGTATACTTATAATTTCATATTTTTCAGTGATAAGATTACATTACTATACTTTACATAATAGAGTAGACAAACCATAGTAATAATAAGGTCATTCATATTGTAAATAAAAACCTTAATAAGATAGGTAAACAAGATACTAGATAAGATAGGTAAATAAACAAGATAGGTAAACAATCTAAAAACTAATAAATTATAATAGGTAGATCTTTTTAAATTCGATATAAATCTGATATTTTGACATGAAATAAAACTCTGAATCGAATCCAGAAAGTGAACAAGCCGAAGGAGTTATGTGCTCGAATCTGTTGAAATATCCCCTGTCAGGAGGCAGGGGCCGAGCATCAATTCAGGACACCAGTCCGTGTCGGGGGCAACAAATCAGGGGCAAAGATTGGGTCAAGTGTTGCCGGCCCCCACTACATTGGCGTAATAACTTCACTCGCACACACCCTGTACAGTGTACAGTGTGCATCAATCCTCTCCTGGACCCTACGTGCTGAATCAGCGGCGTAAAACATTACTACAACAATAGCTTTGAAAATAAAGAAATTAGTTTGGTACAATCACCTGATCAAACCAAAATACTGTACAGGCCTGTCTTTAGAAACTAGAATATAGTAAAATAACTTTTATTATAGTTTAAGAAGACTCAATTTGACAGACGGACTTGACGGGCATTTCTCGCAGGCGTAGGTGTTGATATGGTATGTGATGTGATATGCACCAAAACATTCGTTTTCATACGCTTCAGTCGTGAGCAAATAGTGAATAACTATTAACTATTTACCCTTATAACTATTTTAAACAAAAATAAATTTATTAGAATACAAAGATATGTCTTAAGTCTATAATATTTATTTATAATATTTAACGGTTTCCTTTGAAATGGTCTTATGATATGTCTTACCTCTGGGGAGGGGGGTATTAGCAATCCGCAAGACTAAAATTTGAAATGGAAGTGACGTCATATAGTTAGGGGCATCATCTCTATATATAAAATTGAATGTATGTCTGTCTGTATGTATGTATGTCCTTTATGCGTTGCCAAACTACTCATCCGATCGCCATGAAATTTTAGGAAGTTGCTCTATATGTGTCCGGGAAGGTTTTAGTGAAAAAATATTTTCGAAAACCCCATAAGTTTCCATTTTATGGCGTTTTAAATTTCTAATGTTAACCTTATGGAGAGTAAGTTTGTTTACAAAATGTCTACAATGAAAACATTTGATTTCTTAGCTACAGCTGATTGGTTTACTTTCCATTAGCAATACCGTATGCTTTACTATCCAATGCCATCTGAATCATTCATTAATGTTAAACTATGAAGTAAATGTGTACTGTAAAAAATGAACAGCTTTATTCACCACGTTAATAGTTAACGGTTTTGGGGGATTATGTATTTATATTTTTATTTTCTGTCTGATTAAAGTCACGTGTTTATATGATAATTACAATGTTTATATTATTACGTTTATTATAATAATCAGCTGTTGTATATCTTTCCTATAAAAGCCGTATTACAGTTAGGTTTCGTTTGGGTTTGGATTGGATTTGAAAATTGTGAATTAATCCACTCAGATTTATCTGTTTTATGGGAATGTTATTAATATGTTTTATCGTTTCAGTATTGTTATTCACTATACAGCGACCCAGAATATATAACATTTCACAATGAAGCCGTATTGCTATTCGACTTCAGAACATGGCCAATCTTAAAGTTACCATGTGTTTACTGTGAGGCGTTACGAAGTTCGCCGGGTCAGCTAGTATGATTATAAAGACAGCTGTTTAGACGAATTGCAAACACTCCCTTTAGACGCATCTAAGATATATCCTAAAGATAAGTATACACATTTTGTATAGTTATATTTTCTAAGTCAATAGCATTTTTTAAGTTTTGGTGATTAAGATTTTAATCCCTGGTCTTGTTACCATCTAACGTCAACCTATTGTTGGACAGGTAATTAATTAATAATAGTTAAATTGCAAATGACTACTAGGTCACGGAGACCTATTCAGTTGTCTTTAAGTCTCCGTGACGAGTGGACGTGTAATGTTTCTTATGTGTGTAATGGTTATACTTTTAACTGAAATGGCGACCTACCCAGGTAGGTATTTTAAGCCAAGTATGAATGAGAAATGAATGTAGGATGATTGTGGCGCGATCTTGTAGTCATGTTACTGACTAAGGCTGACACGTCCCTTAGACAGGACTGTTAATTAATAGCCCAACAGCCGATGGCAACTAATGGACCTACAGTTTAACGTGGAATCCGAACCACGGCCTCTGAATTACGAATTGGTCTAATTATGAGGATGGTCTTTTCTGATTAACGCAGTATTCAATAGTGCGGACGATAATCCACACAAGAGAACACTACATCCACTAACCATCTCTCACAACTATCCACAATTCGTGACCTCCAAGTAGCTGGATTACAGGACGTCGCCACCGTCCCAGTCCATCCACAAACCAGTTAGTGGATGGTTTGTTTGTAAGTTTTTTGAACTCTTTAAACTTTTATGTTTTCAGCTTTATACCGGCTTAGTCCGGATTATGTGTTAATTGTGTTATGTTTTAGATATTAGTTTGCCTGAGGACGGGATCAGATTCCAGATCCCGAAACGTCGTGAAACTTTGTTTTACAATAAATCGTGACGAAAAATGTCCGCAATAAAAATTTAAATAACAAATTCATATACATTGCGCTGCTACTGTCACCTAAAAGCGTTTTCGCACAAGTAAGACAAATACGTAGTCCGAATCAACAAGAACGGAACGGAAACAGATGTAACTGATCGTTCCGGTTATTCCACTTCACACCCAAACAAATCGGAAAGATCACAAATCGTTTCATTACTGCGGGTGACGGATTCGCGTAGTTAGCAACCCGTACACGTATTACTCAAACCGTTTGCGCCCTAATTTGAGGGGAGGTTTAATAAGGGAAAGGAGCAACCCTTTGTTTGCTCGCGCTGTGTAAGCTAATACCCGCCAACCCCGCTCACTGCTAAAGAAACAACAGAAGACAAGAATTCAAATTAAGAACTGAAGCGCTACTGGAGCCGCCGCCGCCGCGGGCGCCAGTCAGCTGTTTCATTGTTGGGTTACCTCTCGGCCGCTGACTGTGTGTTTTCATGGTTTCCTCTCACACTCACCTGACCCTCGCCTCTATTGTTCTTCCGACGGAGGTTTTGTCGGTAATTACAGTTTATGGTAGGCATTAGGTGCGAGGTTGTTTGAAATCCGAGACCAATTAAGATCCTCACAGAATCATTATAAAAATCCTGTCAAATAATGATCATTTTATTTTCATTAATATTCACGCAAAACCTTTAACTTTAAATAAAACAATGTGGTTAGTTTACTGTCAGGAAGTATTAGTTTTAAAGTAATTTGTTTTACCGTACCATAACTACGTTGGCTTATTAATTAGGAATGTTTAACAATTCAAACTCATTAGTCATTTGCTATTATCAACCCACAATTATTTTTCATCAATAAACAAGTTATATCTATAAGGTTTTTTTCATAGTAAATAAAACAGCCTATTTATGGCAATTTATTTTTGTATACACAAATTACCGAAGTATAAATACCATTATGAAACACCATAATATATTCTTATTCATATATAGCATATTTTTTTAGAAAATTCAAAATTAGTCTTTAGCATACTTATCAAACCCACAATTATTTTCAACTAAAAATTATATCTATGGTTATTTTATATTATAAATATTAATAACAGCCTATTTATATATTTATATTTGTATACACAAATACCTGAAAGTATAATACCATTATAGAAACACCATTATTACTTTTCATATACAGTTCATGAAGGGAAAAAGTATAAAAAAAACATGGCAAAATTATTGCTCGCTATTTATTTGCTCGCTTAACACTTGTAACCTCAACAAACGTATTTTCAACTAATATAATTAATCTAGTTATGTTCATCTAATTATTACTTACGTCATGAATTTTTAGTTTCTCCTCTAAATAATCTTGAATATTTTAATTGTTGAAATAATGTGAGTTTAATAAATTAAAATTATACTAATGAGTAAGTTTATTTTAGAAAACGCAGGACTGATTCCATTTCGTGTGTTACTGTGGAACAAGGCGTTGGCAGCCCAGGTAATCCCAGACGGTGTGGTGTTGGGACTGAGTGAATGCTTTATCAAAGAGTGATGACGGGACGGAGGGCTGGAGGGCTGGAGGGTAATGAAGACAGTCCCAGGGAACATGGGGGTGGGAATAACGCACGGCTAACGGCTAGTTGGAACTACACATTAGGTCACGTCTCTCTTGGTTTCAAATTTAAAAAATATGTTTCTTTCCTGTCAGGGAGTTAGGAGACGGTAGTGAAAATATTTCTAGGAACAATTAATTATATTACCGTTAATTTTAAATAACGTAAATGTGATAAAGTGGACATCCATGTAAATCTCTCATATCCCTTTATCTGAAATTGGTGTTTATTATTAACAACTTGTTAAATTACAAATACATTATGGAACATTTAATTACTTAAGATAATTTTATGTCATAACTAGTTGACCCGGTGAACTTCGTAACTCCTAATAGTAAATATATGTTAACTTTAAGATTAGTAATGTTCTGACGTCGAATAGCATTACGGCTTCGTTGTGAAAAATTAGATATTCTGGATCACGGCATAGTTAATAACAATACTGAAACGAAAAGACATATTAATAGCATTTCCACAAAACAAACAAATCTGAGTGGATTGATAAATTTTTATACCTTTTTTTGAGAAACCATAAAAGCCTAATTTTTTGTTTGTTAAAAATACATAATTTTGTCTTCAAACAAAGTGTTTTGCATTATTGGCCTGCTTGTATTTCCACTTTTTTAACATGTGTTTCAAATATAATATGTAATATAACAAATTATCTAAAATACATATTAAAAAATTCTATACCCGTTGTGTAGACAATTATATAGGTATCAGACGCTTAACAAAAATGCTATAAAAGTTCTTCTAAATATCGGAATTTAATAAACAGGGTTTTAAATTTAAGCTAAATCTATTAATAATTTGAGATAAAAAATAAATGAAATCGATAATTTTTTTAAGGGTCCAATCCCTTTAACATTAAAATTGAATTTTGAAAAAGGTTCAGTTAGCTAACATTAACCTTCAATATTCATAATCTTTAGAAAAACTTTTTAATTTGCAATTTACATATTTATTGTGTAATTAAATAATTCTTTGAGTAATGCCACGTGTTGGTAAGCACTCAACAATGTAGATTAATAGAATATCCGGACATGGAGTCGAAGCTAGCAAAGTTCATTAGACCAGCTGCAATTTGTTTGCACTGTCAGTAGATGTAAATGGGTTGGCCACAGAGTAGTAATCGGTCAGTAATGGGAGAGCGGAGCGGTGGAGAAGAGGGCGTCTTCACCCCCACAATCCTTCTGAGACGCCGAGCCCAAAATCAATAGCGGGCCGGGGCCGGGGCTGCCGGTTGACCACGCGGCCGAGCGGCGATAGAGTCGCGACCCCGCACCTGACACCAACCTTGGGGGGTGGGGTGGGGGGAGTCACTTCCTGAAACGTGATACTCTTGTTGGCTGGAATTATGGGTAAGATGGCTCCGGTACTGATTTGAATCAACGATCGTTTTTGTTTTATAAAAATACTACCTGACCCGGCGAACTTCGTAACGCCTAATAGAAAATACATGTTAACTTTAAGATTGGCCTTTAAGATGTTCTGAAGTCAAATAGCATTGCGGCTTCGTTGTGAAAGCTTTAAATATTCACCAGCTGATTATTATAATAAACCTAATATGTATAAACATTATCGTTATTTTATTTGGCAAACATATAAACACGTGACTTTTAATCATACAGAAAATAAAAAAATATAAATACAGTACATAATTCCCAAAAATCTATTAACGTGGCGATTAATACTGTTCATTTTGTACAGCACATATTTACTCCATAGTTTTACATTAATGAATGATTCAGATGGCATTGGATAGTAAAGCATATTGCTAGATAATGTAAAGTAAAACAACAGCTGTAGCTTTAGAAATCAAATGTTTTTATTGTAGAACATTTGTAAACAAGCTTAGTCCCCATAAGGTTAACATTAGAAATTTAAAACGCTATAAAATGGAAACTACTTGAATTTATGGAAACTGAATATGCCTAAAGCATGACTGGAGCAGAGTCGAATCCAAAAAATCAAAGATCATTAAAATCGGTCCAGCCGTTCTCGAGTTATAATGCGTGTACTAACACGACTTTGTTTTATATATTTAGATAAAATACTGTCGTTTTTTCTTTGATTTTTATACCACACACAGGAAATGGATTTAAAATCAAAGAGTTTTACATATTTATTTTTCAATTTCTACTTTTCTGATACGTTACATATACATATTATTTGTAACTGTTATTTTGTTCTCTATGAAATAGTTTAAATTAAATATGGCACACAACTCTATGATAACAGTGCTAATACACGTTGATTCCCTGAAATATTGAGTTATTTTCAGAAAGGTTAATTATTTACTCCGGATATCAACTCATAGTGATTGTAAAATATACATTGTATTTAGTCACGGATGCGTATACAATATAATATTAACAAAAGAGAACTTTTCTCAGGACTCATGGGACATGGGAACTTAATTTCCTTTTTTCTTTTGAGGTAGTGATTATCTTAACATTCTAACATGGGAATATTGCTAGATATGATCTAGATCAAATGGTAAAATATTTTTTAACATTTGTCCTAAACATATTTTCCAAACTAAAAAAATATTTATATATGGTCTATGTAAAAAGCTTCGTGTTAAAAGATAGAAAAAGAAATGATCTTAAAACAATAAGTTCCTATGACCTATGGGTCCTGAGAAAAGTGCCCTTTTGTTTACATTATATTGTATAGGCATCCGTGACCCCCCTTAATTGGAATCCATAATTTTGAGACTCAAGCAGTAAATGAGAAACACACTAGCAAAAAAGTCATAAAATTTTTTCATGGGCGGGGAATTTATTTTTGAATTTCAACAATTTTGATTAGATTTTTTTTATTAATTTACATTTGATTATTGAATATGCCACGTATCTTGTGGCATTGAAATAAAATAACATAGCTCTGGTTTGGTTGGGAAAAATAATGTGCTCAGCTTTGCATGTAGTTAATTGTAAACTTTGATTAATGGAAACGTGAATAAACTTGTATTTTGATTTCATAATGTCACAGTAAATAAACACACAAAAAAATTTATAACACAGTAAAATACACACACACAGTAAAATATAACACAGTAACACAGTAAAATTTATGTATACTGTATATTAAATTACGTAACTATATTGAAACAAATTGTAAAAACAATTAATTATTGTTATCAATCAGCATAAAGTTCGATTTCTCCCCCATTTTGAATTTTATTCTAATTTTTATTGATCCAGGTATTAATAGAATTTAAATAATATATATTTAATAATTGTTTGACTAATATAAGTGTTATACGATAGAAGTTACTAGAATTTACAGAGCAATGATTTCTTTCTTATTTTACCTTACTTTTCGAAAGTTTTTTTAAGGTTTTTCAAAGTTTACTCTATTATTATTTAAACCCGTTACAAATACACCGTAGTAATAATTTTATAACACACTGGAATCGAAAAACTACATTTATTTTTAATTAATATACTAAAAGTACATACAAGTACTAAGTTACATATTTTCAAAACACCATACTGATATTTCAAGAGGGCTTTCCATTGCTAGGAGCAATTAGCTAATTGCAGTTTGCAAAGAAATGCTAAACATGAAGGCGTTCGCGGAGGATTAAAGTGAAAGAAGATGTATAATTAATCAAGGCCGGGGCATGCCTCTGATCCTGGTAATCATTAGGTTTTTCTTGGCAGCGAAAGGGTGCAGCTTTGATAATTATCAGGGTGTCTTCTTTATCACAAAAAAAGTTGAGAGCTCTGCTCGGCCAAGACAGGCGCTAAATCCGGAGGGAATGACTTAATTCCACGACTGGAGTGTCTCGTGATGGAAGAGATCTCTGCCGGCGGTTTGGAGAACTACAGTACTTACCACCTACATAACCTATGTAAATATTATTGTTACACTCAGGTGTAGTTTGAAGGAATGGAAATATTTTATGTGTTTATCACTTGTTTGTTGCAAGCTTAAAATGGAGGAATTTTTAAATGATTACTTATACAACATAGTAATTTTAGTCAGCGAGGCCAACAGGAAAGCTCTCTGTAATTAAGAACCTTAAAACATTAGCTATCGATTATCCATCATTACTTTGCTTAAGTTTTTCAATCTGGAAAAATACAATTACTTTTCCTTGAATTTTTACATTTTAATTTCTCCCCCTATACGATTGCATAGGGAAAAAGTATTGTTTTCGTCAGCATGATCAAATTTGAGTTTCGAAGGATATATCCATTATAGTACCTCCTGAATCGAAAAATGTGGTTAATAGAGTGATGTCAGTGTATGCTGGTACAGAAGGGGTTTCATGATATTCGGTATGTAGGTGACAATCTACGGTATCTCGGAAAGTTTTTTATTTTAAGGGTATTTTACCCCTAAAACCCCCAAAAATGAAAATTTCTCAAAAAACGACTCAAACAGTTGAGATGAAAATTTTATAGTTTATAGTCCGTTATGGGATTAGCAAAATGACACCACCAATGTTTTTTTTCTATAGTATTTTTTGTCTGTACCAAAGTTTAGGTTATTGATCCACCTTAGTAACAGATTGTTTAGTCGTAGTGTAGACAAATTAACAGAGCTAAAACTATTTATTTAGCTAGTTATATCACAGCAACAGCTTTATCTTCATCTTCAATTCAGATATAAATTCACAAAAAAACTTGTTCGTCGAGTAGACGCTTCAAAATACACTCAACTTTTCGCCATGACGCAATCATAAAAAATGACCTATAATACGCATAATTTGTTTGTCTGCTGGCGATAGACTGCGAGTTGGAGTTCAGAGAACATAGTTAAAGACAAACAGGAGCATATAATACGATCTATAATACTGTAACATACTCTTTCCTAGGCCTAGTTAATTAAAAGTCAAATTAGTTACAATATTATAAACTGCTATCATTGAATAAAAAGAAACAAGAATCGCATAAACTTAGACTACAAAATATATCAATTTGTAACATTAATACAATTCAATAGTTCAATTAATTTTACAGTCATTATGCTTTAGCAGTCTTCACAACATGTCATTACTCTATGAGTCAATAATATTTCATTCAAGCACAAGTAGTGGAAGAAAACATACAAAACGCAACGAAATATTCGTAAAAGCAAACGAACGAAACACTCAAATTAAATATAAAACGCAAACAAAGTTCCCCAGCAAAGTGACCTTTTGAGCCATTGCCCGCAAAAACCTCTGAAGAGGTCACAGATTAATTGAGAAGTTGACGAGAATCGAAAATTTAAACAGACGCAGGTAAACACGCGGTCACCGGGCGAGTGTAAAAACAGCTAACGAAGTTCAAACAGGCGGTTAGTCAGTGAAAGAATCGCATCAGGCATTGATTATTTACTTGCCACGATTAATCTACACAATTTGTCTGTGTAAAACCGACCCGGAGTGTTTTATTTTTTATTCATCGGATTTCACAAAAAGCAGTGGTCAGTCGAGTTGGCGGGGCGGGAGGCGAAGGGGTGATTGTAGCAGGTGGCGCCCCTAGGGGTGGTAGGGGGTAACACTGTACCGGCATTATAGTTACATCGGTTAACACCTGCAACTCGCCTCTCTTTGTAAATCATTTCACCCCTCCCTGCCCCCCTGCCCACCACCAACTCAACCGCCCTAATCTACATCAAACGTCCATTCTTTTTGTTTGCATAAACTCCGTTTAATCAGTCGTCATTTTCAAAAAGTGGAGAGATGTGATTGCATTGTTTATACCTACTTTTGGCAGAACCAATACAATACATTTTTCCAGTGTATTGATTAATAAATTGTATATTACATAGAGAAAGTAAAGATATATTATAAACCTTATCATACAATTATAGTACAAGAAATAGATAAGATAACTCAATATACGTATTTTTTGCATTTCTTAATATCATTTTCCAAGATGACGTTTTTTTTATTTTAGTACAAGTTTTAACGTAAACATTTAAAAAATAAATGTCCATGTCAATACTGTCCTGATATGATTACTTATAGCTTGAATTCACAGCCCCGTCTTAAATTCACATTTTTTAAGGTTTTAGGGGTGATTTACCATTGAAAATCCAACTTAAAAAAATTTAAAAAACACCTAGAGATACAGTTAATACATACACATATATGCAAATTTTCATCTAAATCGGACCAACGGGGTAGGCTGTGTCTACACACGTACACACACACACACACACACACACACACACTTTTGCAAATATTGATATGGACATAATTTGTGGGACCGAAATTTGAAACAGTAACAGGATATGGTTAGTATCCCCATATGGTTATAAAACAGCTGTTTTTAATATGCAGTGTAGTACTAGTACAGAAGTTTAATATATTTTGCGATTGAAATATGTTTTAAAAACTTACTACTGGATCTTGTTGTATAATTATTATTAAAAAAATTAAATTTACCTTATTAAAATCCATTTTTAGTTGTCAGAAGGTGAATTTCATTATTTTTGTAATAAATTTTCATCTGACTTCGCCGGCATGTATCTCTAAACATAGCACATCTTAAGTAATTTTATGGGAAATAGAAACAAGAGAGTAAATAATTGTAAACAACCCTAAAAAGGATAATGGTAAAACGTTAATAATAACTATGGAAACTAAGAAATGTATTATATCCACAACTTTGGCGCTTTAAAGAGTATTGTTATAGATATTTAATAAAGTGCGTAGGTTGTAAAGCTGGAGGAAAGTAGTTAGCCTAGTAGACTTATTTGCATTTTAAAAACCCTCGAGGAGCATCCTTTGAAGGTGGCTTTCAAAATATCACTGTCATAAGAGCGTCAAATAATATGATATCAGTATTCATATTATTCATTGTACTCATACACAACAGGGAAAATCTTACTGTAGAAAATTCACAAAATAATTTACACGGCCGTGTGAGATACCCTATATTACAAAGACCGATTTTTGAATTTATTTTGATGATTAAAAACTAAGGTTAAATAAGGACACTATATTAATTTTCTTATTATGGTCTAAAATAACTTGAAAAAAGAGGAAGTATGTTTGCTACCTTCAGGAAAAATGAAGTTTTTTAAGTATACGTTATTAGATATTAACTATATGAAGCTGTATACTAAGTTTTAACACAATGTTTAAAATAATAAGCGAGATATACATTTTTGACATTGATATATCTTAGGTCGGGGGGGGGGTGTTCGCAATTTGCGAGACCAAAATTTGAAACAGTGACGACATATACTTAGTGACGTCATATGAAAAGATAAATGTACATACTCTTTTTAATTGACTGATATTTCTGGAGTTTGAACTTAATCGAATAAATGTAGGATTACATAATACATATATGCAAAATTTGCTCTCTTTAGGACAAATTTTACGAATTTTATGTGACAAGTAAGTAAATTTATTAATAAATAGTTTATTAAACTAATTATTATTTTGGTCTCTAGAGATCTGAAAACGAAAAATTATCATAGTCTTTACTTTGCAAGTAAAGTACTTTAGTCTTACAAGTCTAGCCATAACTATGGTAATTAATTCTCATGGGAAAATCGCAAAAAACAATTCCATGATATCTTTCTTGCATATTACAGTTTTTTCTTTTTTATATCAATGCTATATCATGGGAATATATGAAATATACAAAAATTATAATTAAGAGTGTAACTAAATTAATAATAAAATTTGATTTTGATTTGAAAATGTAACTATTGTAAAGAAAATCTTTTAATATTTGAAATTTATTTTACATAATACAAAAATATATCAATCAAAATGTGATTTTTTTTTAAATTTCCTTTTGGAAATAAAATATCTTCATTTAACAATAATAATAAAAATGATTAAAATTTAAGTAGATAAGGTTGGTAGGTGGTTATCAGTCACGGATAACGTCCAGTTGTGTCCCTAATCCAAAAAGACTTCCCCTCAGCACACGGCAACCCCCTGAGTAAACGATCCCCTTTGAAATACCCCACGGAAAAAGCGTTTGAAAAAGAATGACCAGCAAAAAGTAAATCGGAGATGGACAAATTTAAATGAGAATAGCGTTGAAGGTGGGTGACACTAATGATTGGGAGTCTTGGAGGGTGGACGCAAGATAGCGATTGTGATTGGCCCAATACGGCCTGGTCCACGTCCCACGTCCCTAGTCCCAACGCTCGTTATACGAGGAATCCTGTAGTCCGCGTGTACCACCGAGAATGCCAACCAGGCGACTACCTTCAGCGACACGGACCCGCCTGTAACAGGACCGCTGGCTGTAACAGAAATAATGTAATGTATCATGGTGGATAGTGGGTTAAGAGTCTGCATCAGTGGTAGCCATCTTGAATTTTAGTCCCGTAAGAGCAATGTTAAATTCTGGTAGAACATACCTTCACTTTGGCGTCTGTAGTGGCGTTAATTATCAAAGTATCAATGTAATACTTTGGAAGTACATTGATGAGATGTGGGTCAAGGGCATGACCTTTTAATATGTTCAAAAATTTAACTTGATATAAAAACAAAAATCCAGGAATATTTTACAAAATAAATCATTATTATTTTTTTATTGAGAGCGAAAATAAGAAGTTCTGTAAGGTGGTGCCTTGGAGGACTGTAATACCTTTAATTTGACACCTCTTCCGTTAATTTATGACAATAGGTCAAGGAGATATAGGTGCCAATTTAACATTGCTCTTACGGGACTAAAATCCAAGATGGCTACCACTGATGCAGACTCTTAAAGTATAAAACGACAGTTTTCATTAGCTATCGGTTTAGTGTTTCATTACCACACTCCTTAGACTGGTTTGCAAACTGTCTTCTATTTAAAAGGTTGGAAACTTAATTGATGTTTTAAAATTCATTTTTAGTTTCTAAAAAAACTAACTACTGAAAGGTCGTCCATTTTGATTTATAATCATCTTACTTCACTTCCACGCAGGCTAGCCAATGTTACCAAAGAGAAGGATGGAGAAATTATGGTACCTATCGGTTGCGGGACATTATAATATACGTAGTCGTCATTCGGCACTTTTCAATGATACGTTTTTCTTTAAATTATGAAACAAGATTGAATGGTTGAAAATATAATTAACGAATCTAATGTAACTCGGCAAAGCGTGATGTGTAAGTTATTGGTATCACAATTTCAACCTGCAGCTCCGGTTACCTTAGACAGCCTACGTAGAAGGAATCTGGAAGATGGTTATGAAAGATGATTTGATAGTTAAGTGATGAACAAATTTAGAAATAGGGTAAAAGTATGTAATTGTATCCAACATAATAAAAATATATCGTCCTGAACTTAAAAATGGATCATAGTTTTCAAAATATCGTCTGAAGCATACTACTAAAACAGCAGAAATATCGCAGGTGAGGACATTGTAGTACATTTTACCCATCACATGACGTCATGCTTTAACATTTTTAGTAGCTTTGAAAATTTTTTTGACATGGATATGTCTTAGCTCTGCGGGGGGTCTTGTTGATTTTAAGATGGAAAATATGTAACAGGTTTCCATAGAAACTACCAAAGCTATAGTATTGATTCAGATTCAGAATCAAATTGCTTTATTTTGACAGTTGTTAACAAGAACTGCATAATAGTGTCGATAAAATTAGTAAGTAGTCATAATAAACTATGTATAAAAATGAACTAAGAAAATAACTAGGATTTGTCATTATAACCAATAAAATCCTTAATATTGAATTTTTAATATAAAAGAATAAGGACAGCTGTTAAGATGAACTGAAAACATTCCCTTTGGACATATCTATGATCCAACCTATTTCGCATAGGGAAGTAAATACAAACATTTTTTAATAACTTCCAAGCTCGTCTTCACCTCGCAAGTAAAATACGTTGGCATACCGTAAAAATGGCTTTGCTCCTCATGATTGAAAGTATTATTTTTAATAGGATTTTCCTTGAAGGTTCCGAGCAGTGTCATAGTTTTACAACATCGTTGGAATTAAAAAACGAGCTTTTTTTAAACTGGTCCTGGCCTGGAGTTAAAAATCTTCTCAGGTTTAAGTTTAGGGTTGTTAAGATACATTGTTTGGAAATAATACCTTATTTATTTACCAAATAGCTAATGTTTGTTTGTTTTCTAACAATTTATTATGAAAACAGAAAATTACTTTCATTTAGTCAGTGTATTAAAACATTAATCTCGTACAAAAATGAATAGTAATATAACAAAAATATGATTTAAAATAATTTTTGTAGTGTTATTTAATAGCGGTATTGTGTAACGTTTTGTCAAAGAGATTCTTAATACTGAATAAGTTAAGTATAAAATAGTAGTATAATAATAAACCTTGTGTTTTTAAAATTAAAAATAATGAAAATAATGTGCAAAAAGGTTTTTAGATTTTTTAGATGATTCCAAACCAGATTGTGACATCCAATACAGGCATTGTGATAAAAAAAACTATTAATTCTCAACGACTACACTTGCTGTAACATAATACAATGTGGCTACTGTATACAGTTTCTACTGTATAAATATTACATATGTTGCATAAAAAATGGATAAAATCACTGCAACGTTAGTCAACTTTATGTTAATTTAAATTAAAAACCAAAAACAACTACTGTAAATGTAAATTTTCTCCGACTGATAAATATGCTAGCTGTACAAAGACTGAGAGTGAGTCGGCCCCAAGCCACCGAGGTTAATGCGATGTCTGAGTAGTTTTATCCAACTAGTGTATAGCGCTGGCGCTCAACACTGGCTGTGACAGGTCTTCTTACATGTCTCATGTGGAGAAACTTCGCTTACTTCAATATAACTTGGCTCCGGATTGATCCAATCTCAACTTTAAC
Source organism: Nephotettix cincticeps (assembly GCA_023375725.1). Lineage (NCBI taxonomy): Eukaryota > Metazoa > Arthropoda > Insecta > Hemiptera > Cicadellidae > Nephotettix > Nephotettix cincticeps. The sequence goes on along the minus strand of CM041790.1, from coordinate 21,150,821 downwards.
CAAACGTCGTCACTTGTTCCCAACTAGTTTAAACTCAACTTATCATTGTTTTGAGAACTAACTTCACCAAAGAGAGAACTGAAATGTGTTTATCTCTGGTGCTGTTCGTCGGAACCTGTAGTATTTGCGAATGTGAATTTTATTTTTAAAAACTTCCAGTATTTTTCTAAGAGGTGAGGGAATTTCACTCTTGAGTAGAAGTTTATTTGTAAGGAGATTTTACCTCGTATAATGCAGATTTGGAATGAGAAATTTTAAAACTGTAATTGAATAAAACACCCCCTAATAGTTTTATTTAGATAATGGGAGCGTCTTTTACCTATACTTTACTCACTCTATCAAACTACAGACCTGTACGTGGGGTATATTAAAGAAAGTTAGAGGTGAATCAACTCAGAAACAAGAGGACAAAAACTGATTATAAACAACAGCACCTCATGGTCTTCACTATCTCATACACGGAGTCCGGCCGAATACTTTACCTCTGCCTATCTAAGACCTATAAGCCATGCTATACCTGTTAAATATTTTTATTTCAACACAGGTCGTTATATTTTTTACCATCTACTAAAGTTAAAACTCACTCTGCCTAATTATTAAGACAGATTACACGGACCATTTTCTCATTATCCGTCATAAATGCAACATACAGAAATTAAAGAATGTCAACTCCTGGGAAGAAATCATAAGCGGATTTGTGAGGGGACATTGCCCTAAGACTTTTAATAACTACGTATATTTTTGTCGTTAAAATTTATTGAAAATTAAGCTTTAAAATTTGTAAGGGAACGCCCAGTAGACAAACCAAATAAAAATTATAAAATACAAAAAGTTTTAATGAAATGATAATTACTACAACCGCTAACGCTTTAATATCAACGTCGCAAATGTTAACAGAAAGCCGTAGTTTGTTGGAGAGTAAATAATTATCTTCTTTATTTCTTGCGGAATTATTTGTTTCCGATAACATAAAAACATTATTTGGACCTTCGGACTCATCTTAAACAAGAGGGTATTCCAACCCCCTCCCCGATATCTGGGGGATGTTATGCCCCCAAGCAAATGAACTTTAACCCCACTCATTCTCTAAATTGTAAGGAGAACTACCTGAACGTTACGTTCTTTAAGTGTAAACATTCATTCAGCTTAGCTTTGTGAGTGGGGGGTATTGTCAATCCGTCAGATCTAAATTTGAAACGAAAGTGACATCATATGGTTTTAAGAACTGCTGTTTGATTAACTGAAAAAAAATTCGTTCAGGCATACCCATGAACTAAGCTATTTCCCTAAGGGAAGTAAATAAATGCACTTTTACACTAGTTCTCTACAGTTTTTATATTTTAATGACTAACTTTTTAGAGCTAGTTTTGACATATTTTGTTACTTGTTGACCAACTATTACAACCATCGCGCTTTGACGGTGAACTGATTGTCGAGCCGTGAGATAACAAGGCGTCGATTCCATCACCAGGGTCGTCGCGTCGTCTCGGTCCACCCCAAATATGACGAGCCGAGCCAATAACTACAGTAATTACGCATAGTTGCCGGCCGAACTGGCGATAGTGCGATCTCGTCTGGCGAAGGCACGTCAGCAATGCGCTGTCACATCGCACCGCCGGTGTCAAATGCCGAACAATCCAGTCATAATATTGACATACCGGCAAAAACTGGCCTGCTCCCGCATACCACCTCACTTAATTAGTGCATTCTCCGCTGGCCTGCGCTGCTATCGCAACTGCGTCACATCCGGCTGTGAAATCGGACCATTTTGTTTTCAATTTCACAGGTTTATTGAACTTGACGCAGAGGTAAGTGCGACTCAGGAGCGACAGAGAGGGTTGAACTGTGTTGGGATTATGTTTAAAATACTTTTGTGTTTAGTTAGGCAAACCCACGTTTACACAACTATAATGCAGTAATCCCAAGCTTAACATAATAAGTAATGATAGCTGCACTGCACTTTTGACATGGGTATGTCTTAGCTCTAGGGGGGAGGTGTTAGCAATTTGAACAACCGAAATTTAAAACATAAAAACAGCTGTTTAGATGAACTAACTGAAAAAAATCCCTCTAGACACATCAATTATCTAACCTATTTACCACAGAGAAGGAAATACAAACATTTTATTGTGCTTTTGTACATTAAAATAGGGGTTTTGGAGTTAATAAATAATTAATTTAAAAAATAATATCAACACCATAGGAATAACTCTAAAAAACAAAGAATTTAATATTTTGAATCTTCACCCTATGTCAAGTAGTTATTGATATATAGAAACTGACAAACACAGAACATTGTAATTTGGATCTCGAATGTCAATCTGATGGAGAAAAGGCCGGAATTGATATCTCGTTTATGATTTGAAATATTGTGATAAAACTTTGTATACTGCTTCATAAGGGATGTATAAGATCTGATACTGAACGCTACTGAAAAATCTAAATTTTAATGTTCATGGCATTAAACCTAGTTATCAGTTATAGGTTACAGGTATAACTCAAGATTAATCCTACGTTTCTCTGACCCTCTCAAATTATTATATTAATAAGATTAGTACATCGCTCTTGTCTTTTTACAATATTCGATGTTTGCATTAATTTAGTGAGACGGTATTTAATCTTTCAACTGTAAGAAAGTAGACACAAGCCCTTAAAAAATGTAAAGGTAGAATCGTAAGTATGGCCGATGAGTGTCGTTCCATAGTGCGTGCCATCAGCCATAATATTACCGATCTAGTATTTTTGATATAGGGTGTATATACAGTACACTTCTGCTCAACTGACCAATTTATTTTATGTATCACTGTAAGGTCGATGAGGTTAGCTGCCTGCTAATAATACATTTACCCGTTATTATATTTTGGCAGCCTGCTACTTAGATTAGATCAGATTATTGAAATGGCAACCATACCACGAGGTAGGTATTTTAAGCCAAGTATGAATGAGGATTGAGTGTAAGATGATTGTGGCGCGATCGTGTAGTCTAGTTACTGACTAAGGCTGATATGTTCTTTAGACAGGACTGTTCATTAATAGCCCAACAGCCGATGGAAACTAAAGGACCTACAGTTTAACGTGGAATCCGAACCACGGCCTCGGAAATACGAATTGGTCTAGTTATGAGGATGGTTTTCGTGGATTAACTTTGTATTCAATAATTCGGACGTTAATCCATACAAGAGAACACTACACCCACCGCCATCGCTTACAACTATCCACAATTCATGGCCTCCTAGTAGCTGGATTACAGGATGATGCCACCGTCCCAGTCACGCCTGTTGCGTCGTTTGTAAAAGTTGAAAATAATGGGTGCATGTTTTGTTGTTTTTAGAAATTATATTCATTAATAGCCCAACAGCCGATGGAAACTAAAGGACCTACAGTTTAACGTGGAATCCGAACCACGGCCTCGGAAATACGAATTGGTCTAGTTATGAGGATGGTTTTCGTGGATTAACTTTGAATTCAATAATTCGGACGTTAATCCATACAAGAGAACACTACACCCACCGCCATCGCTTACAACTATCCACAATTCATGGCCTCCTAGTAGCTGGATTACAGGATGATGCCACCGTCCCAGTCACGCCTGTTGCGTCGTTTGTAAAAGTTGCAAATAATGGGTGCATGTTTTGTTGTTTTTAGAAATTATTATATTATTCCACTAAACAAAATATGTTTTATACAATAAAAGAAAATTCGCTACAAATTTAATACTTTGAAAATCCTATGCCCCTGATTTTTCAATTTGCACATAACCATAAATTTTGTTTATGTTATTACTTTTTTCAATCCACATACTGTATATATTTTTTACGAATAATGAAATGAATAAAATGGTACTAATGTATAACTGATATCATTTACAACATTTGTTTATATAGATGCGAATTACGCATGCATGCACACTTTGCCATTTGAAGAAACTTGACAGTACAGTACCAGGGCTAATCTAATAAATGATTCTGCAACTCATCACATTGGAGGGGGGATTCCGCCCCCAAAATCCACTACTCTGTATGGAGTATGGACAGGGTGATGGCGAGAGGAGAGTTCAGGTGCGTCGTGGCGATATATCCTACAGCCCGGCCACGGCGAGGGGGACATCTTGGAGTGACAGTCCAGTTAGCCCTACGAGCCCCCGGGGACCCGAGCCCCACTTTTATACGGCCCCAGTGGTCACTTGTGCCGTTCTGCTCATCACCGAGCCTAATACGGGCTCCGGGAAATTGGTCTCCTAAAAAATACACTCTCCTCCATACAAGATGTTTATTTCCGTATCGTGATAGGAGAATTTCAAAGAAAATGTACTAATACGGTTTTTTAAAATAATTAAAAACATTTCTTGTTATAAAAAGTTTATAACTGTAAATGTGAAAACTGTTACATGGAAGATTGTAAAAAGTGTGTGAGGGAATGAAATAATAATATATTTTTATAAATTTTAACAAGAATTAACGCCCCAACATTTACTCTTCCACCTAAACACTTTTTACTTTAAAACAACCACTTTTAACAATATTGAGAAATCTGGATGTAAGATGTTTAATTTATGCATTTATTATAATTATTTCAAGCTGAATATTACCTTTACGAAATATAAACACGTTATCATAATAAAGTGATAGTATTAGGCATAACCAATACAAAAACATTGAGGAGTTTATTTGAAAATAGATTTACAGTATTGTGCTCAAATTGAGCTGAGTTAATACAGATTTGTCAAAAAATATCTATATAAATAAAATTAGAGTTTCGTCTGTACATTGCTCAGAATTATTCATTTTTTAGTTATTTTTACTTGTATGCGTTAAGCCGAAAGGATCGGTTCGTGGGGTCCCAGCCAGACCGCAGGGGGGGGGAGGGCGTCCGCCCAGTCTCACCCACGATATTGATTTGTCTGTGATGCACCAGAGCTTTTATGCCGCTTCTCCGTAAAAAACGGGGGAACCGTTACAATAATTTATTAAGTATTCTATATATTAGAGAAGGTTTATAAATGCTTAAACGACTTGGTAAATTGCATTAACTTTTACGCGTATTACTCGTTTTATAGTTTTCAATGAATACTTTTTGGACATCATGTCAAATCAATAATTGTTAGTTTATATTGTCAAGTTTTTAACTTTCTCATACAAAATTAAAATGATATTTTAAGTATAAAATTAAATAATTTTTATAAATTTTAATATTTATTGTAAAGTAATGCTAAAAAATCGTTTACAATTTATTTTGTTTTATTGATTTGTTGGGATTTCAGGTTTAATTTGTAGATTAATCTTTCTTCATTAATGTAAGTACAAAAGTTATGTGTTATACTAAAATCAAAATATTACTATTATTAAAACATAATGGAATATTTATAGATTTCCACCGAATAGGTGGTACAAATATATTACGCTATAAATAACAATTAACATGTTAAAATAATCGTAAGCTCTGCGATCGGTCGTGATTGTCGTTAGAGGCCCGTCAATAATAATTACAGCACGTGGCTCGTGGCTCGTGGCTCGTGTCTCGTGGCTCTCAGACCGTCAAATTAAGGAGCTCGGCGCGGCGCGGCGCGGCGCGGCCTCAGTCTCACACACGCTATTGATTTTGAGAAAGCGGCACCGCCAGCCGGGGCGCACATATTGCCTGTTTATAAGGAGGCTTATAGCGGAGCTCTCGTCGGAGTCGGTACGTTAATTAATAATTTCACCCCTTCACCTTGGCTGCGATGATGGATTAGAACTGCTGCCTTCTACAGCAGACGAACCCCCCTCCCCCTCCCCAACTCCTCCCTGTTACTCTTTGCTCATTACTTTCATCATCAGTTCGCCATCTTGCCCCAGTGTGTTACCGTGTCAATGTTGGCTTCTTAGTGAGTTTCGACATCTCATATATTACTTTGCGCTGGAGACAAATCCCCTTTGATGGAAGGGTTTTATTAAAATTTTAATATACGGTTGAAGTATTAAGATGAGTAAAGGCGTTTACAAAGTATGATATTAAAGTAAATCAAATGTAAAATGGATTTCAGCTGTTTTTGTAAGCAAATATTTTATAATAAATAGCTAATAATTAAACTTATTAATTTTTGACATGGATATGTCTTATCTCTAGGGGGGTGTTGGTAATTTTAAGATGGAAAATATGTAACAGGTTTCCATAGAAACTACCAGAGTTATTGTGTTGAATTTTTCAAATAAATGAACAAGAACAGCTGTTTAGATGAAGTGAAAACACTACCTTTAGACATATCCATGATCTAACCTATTTCTCATAGGGAAGTAAATACAAACATATTTAGTTTTCTTTTGACACTCACATGTAAAGAAGTAAAATTCACATTAAAATAATAAACATATTGAGCACTTTACTTATTTTCCTCTCACCATACATATCATTATAGCCTATGACCTATATTAAAGCATACAAACTGAACGCTCTTCATACATATGTAAACTAAACTAATTTTATATATACAATATTATCCTTCAAAATCTGTTTTATTCATTTACAAAGACAACTATTAAAAGAGTTGTTTTATTTAATAATTTCCAGAAATAATTTTAAATATAAACCTAATCAAATTGATTTTATTTGGCAAGTTGTTTACTATATAGGTATGTTGATATTCAGGCATATATGACCATTGCTAGTGCAATTTTAATAATAAAAGTATTAAACTTATAAAACCGATCTATAATTTCAATAAAATAGTTAAATATTTGTTTTCTATATTATCAAACAATGTAATAATTGTAGTTTTACTAAATAGATTAAAACTATTTTGTATCAAGTATATGACTTAACTCAATAATCTAAATTCAGAGGCTGTTGGGAGTCCAAGAGTGCACAAAGTTTTATTATTTACAAAAATATAAAATGAATTTCTAAAGAAAACACGAATAATTAACACCATAATAAACTAGGAATTTCGTTAGGAATATTAATAAATGTCATGAAACTGCTTGGGTTACAGGATTGAAGGCATAAAGAAGTAAGATATTCACTTTGTCAGAAGCGACTTGCATAACATACACAACATGGATGGCCAAGCCTAATATGGTGAATAAATTTATTAGGTTGTTCAAGCAAAACAAGTGAGTCGGTGGTTATAGTTATACCATACTATAAGAAACTGAGAAAAACTATTTGTATCTTCATTATTTTCAATTTCAAAACACCTATATATTGGAACCTAATTTAATTATTCATTTAGATTAGTGACAACCTTTACACAAATATTCTTATGTTTGAATTTAAATTATTTACCTTTTCTGTAAAAATAGTATATAAAATATTAGTTTTGTTAGTTTGAAGTTTGTTTAAAAATTTTAAAACCTAATGTTAAGTAGGGTGGTAGCTGTTAAATTAACTAGGGACTTTCCTATTAAACCAACCCACTCAGTAATATACAGGGGAGCATAAATTGGTATTATAAGTGTGCCAATGTTGTACACCATTTTACTAGCGCAACGTAACAAAATACATCACCAACACACGGCGGACTGCGGAGTTGAGTTTTATTTGTTATTGATAGTACTAAAATATGAATAACCAACCTAACTTCACTCCTGTGCTATTGGTCGAAACAGATAAGTAAAGGTCCCTTTGAGGATGGGGTTGGCTTAATCAGATAATAATCACAATTTCTTATAAGAATTTAGTTAGCTTAATACTGATACTGATACTAATAAACCCAAGGGGAAAGGTTGCACTGCGACCTATGAGATCTATTGTGCCCCCCAGACTAGTCTCCAGTTCTTGCCTAGAGAACCCCCTCTAGTCCTAATGCCTTAATGAAGTTTAGTATTATGTTGGGTTCTAGCTTTGGGAAATCCCCCGCTACCACCTGGTGTGTTCCCAGGCTTCTGACTCTCTTCTGACCTATTGCCTCACACGGCCAGTAGGTGTCTAGGTGTTTCCTCCCCAGATTGACAGAAGCGACATTGACCCTCTTGAACATTGCCCATCTTACTCAGATGACCTCTGAGCCTACAGTGCTCCATTAGAAAACCCATCATTATCCTTAGATTGTTTTCCTTAAGCCTGATCATGGTCTCAGACCTTCTTATATTATGCCCTCCAAGCATTTCCTTAGCCTGTCGGCATCCCGGAAGATCAGTCCAGGCTTTCCTTCTGGCTTCCAAAGTAGTGACAACTTGTTGGTATTCCCCAACTGGTCCAGACGTTTCCGACAGTTCCAGGCCATCTTAGATCTGAAGGCTGCTGAGCTCAAGGCTCCAATGGCAGCCTGGCTTTCTGATAGGATAACAATCTCCCTTTTCTTGTATCCTCTACTTAGGTTAAAGTGTACACATCTTTCTATGGCCTTGACCTCAGCTTCAAATATGCTGGGGGAAAGCCCCAGTGATTCATGGTATTTGATCCTTGGACCAAATACCCCTACACCAGTCTAGTTAGCTTAATAGTTTTTGTGACGTTTAGACATAAATATTTCTTAGCTCTGGGGGGTGGGGTGGTGTTGGTTTTTTAAGATGGAAAATATGTAATAGGTTTTCATAGAAACTACCAACGCTTTGGTATTAAATTTTTAATACCATATAAAAGAATAAGAACAGCTTTTTCGATGAGCTGAAAACATTCCCTTTAGACATATCTATGATCTAACCTATTTCCCACAGGGATGTAAATACAATCATTTGTTTCAAACTTTAGGTGTGACATTGACATGATTTAAAAATTAACAAATTATGGCACAGAGAAGCGATATTAGTTTTGTAAATGAGAGGGCGGAAAAGGAGTATGACTCTAAATATCCGCATTGTTTGGCCAAGGACGCAGCAGCAGCAGTCGTCTCAGTAAGGGAAGTAAGGGTTCTAATTACGCGGCGCAACCCCTCTGGAACGCAACCCTTGTGCTGAATATTAAACATATAAATCCTAACATAAACATGTGTCCAGCACCGAGCGGCCAACGAGCTGCGATTTATAGCTGAGAAGACAACGGAAATAAGCGTATTAAGGTGGCGCGTGATATAATAGTCTAGACTGCGTAGCGACAATCTGGCCTGTGGCGCGCTCCGTGTACTACATTGTAGGCCTACAGTCGGGCCTACTGCTCTCAGGGACGAGTACCTCAAGTAAGGAGGATTTGTAAGTTCAGTTTTTGAGAGGTGACGTAATAGTTTCAGGTCTATGTGTTGCAAATATCTTGTGAGATTGTTGAAAACAAATTAGTAAATTTAAAGGAAGGCTTGATAGTATAGAGAAGTGTTATATAAAATATATGCTGGACATATCTACAGCATAACACTTGTACAGAATCACCTTAAACTAATATGTTCATGTATTTTGTAGACACTGCAAACATCCACTATCAAAATAAAACTCAACCCCTACTTGTAAAATATTTCCATTTATTATTCATTGATTTTAGTTAAAGTTTTTGTGTTGTATTTGTTATTTTTTATATACTTTTCATCTGAGGTATTTACAGGCTTTATATTAAATGTTTTTGTATTTATTTCGCTGTTGGAAATAGGTTAGATCATGTACATGTCTAAAGGGAATGTTTTCTGTTTATCTTAACAACTGTTCTTATAACCAAACTATGACGTCACTAAAATGACGTCAGTATTTTAAATTTTGGTTGCGCAAATTTTCAACACCCTAATAGTGCTAAGACATATCCACGTGAAAATACGGTGTGATGTTCTTTTTGATATTATGAAAACGGTGTGCATGTTCCTGTAGGATATAAACCAATATTAAAATGTTAAAATCACTGACTTCAGCTGTTTATAATTAATTATTTAAGCTATAATTCTAATTAAATAAACTATAAAAGCTATACACGAAACTAGCAAAAACACAAATCCTGACAAAAGATACCCATAGAGACTGGAGACTAAGAGCACCAAGTAGAGGTGATAATGAAATCCACGCTTATAATCAGGCGAAATATGACGCCCTTTACACCGAGGCCGGTAATCAATGAAGGGCTCGTAATGAAAAGGAGGGCCAAGTAGGTCCTCAATTATGCATCTTGTGCGGAGTGCTCGGCTAATGAAACACAGCTGCTTACTAAATTAACGAACTCCGTCGTCGCCGGCGGCCGCGGCCATCTCGCTTGCACAACATGGACTCGACTCACAACTGAGTAGTTGCGGCCTATCTCTTGAGAAATCACGGAAAATAACAGCATTACACATCGTAAAGCAGTTGTTTTATGTTTGAAGATAACTTTGGAACGTTTCAATCATAGTTTAAATACGCTCACCTTACCTTATTCTAATTTATAAAAAACCGTTTTTGACATCAACAATTTAAAGAGTAATCTGTAAAATATCTGTACCAACATTACTTTTGGAACGGAAAATACATTCTTTTGGTTACACCCTAGTTCGTGGATTTTTTTACTTTTAACATAGACATTAAAAATACTTTTAAGAAAATTTTGATTCAGAGACAAATTATGTGAAGCGTTAGATTTATATATATGCAATGTCATTTTCAGTGCCTTACTATAGAGAATAGTCTATCACGATGAAATAATCTCCGTTATATGGAGTTTTGTGTTGAAGTACCTCTGTAGCAAAATTTATTATGAGTATAATTTATTCGTACTTATTTATAAACCCCCTTTTTCGGCATAGAAAATCTAAAAATAACAGGATACTAAATAACTAGTACTAATGGTTTTTCAAACTGTTTTTATGGTACTTTTGTCCAATGAAACCCCCATAAAATTGTGTGAGAATGTTTCTAAGCCCTTTACAAGCTCACAACCTGAATACTGTGCTTCTCATGTGGGTACCGGGCCATTTAGGCAGTGAGGAAACTGGAGCAGAGAAAAGCTTGTACAAACAGGCCAATAGTGACATTCTTCGGTTCTGGGCCGAATCGACAATTTGGCCTGAGCACAACAACGTGACTTGGACAAGAAATAGGCAAGAAGCTGCTTCCTGAATTGTCTGATCTCCTCGACAACTGGTTCCATGGATTAAGGTAAGAAAGTCATTTATTTGACCACTTGGGATATGTACTTCAGGAAACATTTAAGCAGTCTACAGCTCTTTCGTGATGAACCTTAGTGTAGGCTTTGTAACACTTCTTCGGAGACTACCAAGCACCCAGAAACTAGATTATAAAAGACAAGGAGAAGGAGAGATCCTCTTGTTCGGTTATGAGTAACCGGATGAGGTTTTCAATGGTTAGCATTGGAAAAGGTACCTGGTCCTAGTTGCTAAGCACAGGAATCGGCTTAACTATCTAGTTCATAATGGTGAACACAATAACATTAAATACTAAGTTATAGAGTTTAATATTTTAATTTGTTACCAAGTGGTTAGTGATTAATATCATATCCAAAAGAAAAATGTTTATTGTTACATCATGCGCTATGCTACAACGATACCTAGTTTTAAGATTAATGCATTGTAAAATGCCTATAATAATAAACATTCTGATTCTGATTCTTGATTAACGAGTTTATGAACAGGTGATACACAGGGTGTCCATGAAAAACGTTTCAGGTCTTCGGTGAGTAATTAGGTACATTAGAAGGAAGAAAAAAGGTCTTAGGTATGGCCTAAAACGCTTATTTTTCAGATATCCACCATTTTGTATTTTCCACAAAATATTTTTCTTTCAAACATTTTTCAAATGATTATTTTCAAATTTGGTACGTGTTTTAAACTAGTAGACTAATATTAGTGAAAAATAGCTAGCACGATCCAAGCTCAAAATCCAAAATGGCGGCCATTTAAAATTTTAAAACTTAAATACTTTGTAAGCGGTAAAATTTAAAATGGCCGCCATTTTAAATTTTGAGCTTGGATAATTCTAGCTATTTTTTAATAATACTAACCTACTAGAGTAAAACACATACAAAATTTCAAAATAATCCGTTAAAAATGTTTGAATTAAAAAATATTTTGTGAATAATACAAAATGGCGGATAGAAAATTAGCGTTTTAGGCCATACCTCTACAGGAACTTTTTTCTTTCTTTTAATGTACCTAATCACTCACCGAAGTCCTGAAACGTTTTTCATGGACACCCTGAATATGCCTATTTTGTTTTTGTGAAACTTAACAGGCCTGTGCAAAGCTAAAGCTATGTTGCGTATTTTGCATTACTAATCTAGTCTTAATAAATTTAGCTTTCATTGACAAAGCCGAGTGTAACACTTATGTTATTAATTGGCCAATAAATACCCTTAAAAACCGATGATACAACTCTCTAACTTTTTTTAATAATGTATATTGTATAATTTGTTATTAAAATACTGTAGGAAGTAAAATATGTAGTGTAAAGAACACAATATTATGTAGCTTTCAACAAAAAACGACACTATATCGTTTATAATATAAACTACACTAAAACAAAGAGATCTAGCTAATACATTCAGCTGATACTTTGTTAGGCAACTAAAAAAATGTTAAAGATATTTTTTTCTTGTGGTAATTAAGTTAAGGAGAATAAATAAAATATTTCACGCAACACTACGTATACTTATTACGCCTCATGTGCAAATAAATTGTTATACTATTATACCAAGTTTATTGCGCTATAAACCTAAAAGTAAGCTCTGTCCAAGTAGGTACAGTCAACTATACTATATACACAGGCCGATATACTATCAGTTGACACCCGTTATAATGAGGGGGCTGTTGATATCGACCAGGTCTAGTGGGGGTTAACCGTAGCTCGAGGATTAAAGGATTATACGCTAGCCACCAGCCACCACGGTCAGAGCCTTGAAGCAACGCACTATTGCGCTCCCCCACCAAATCAACAGATTTTTATCTGATAAGTATACCAGATCAAGAAGTATTTAGTAAAGAAACCAAACAAAATTATTTTTGGCAAGAAATTTCGACACATGAAAAACTAACTTTAATATACTTTAACTCATTTTACAAACTCAACAATAAAATCAAAATCTTTTCGCGAGCTGTTTTTAGAGGTCGTCGGAGGTCACGTCAGATTATATTATATTAGATAGATCTTTGAAATGGCAACCATACTACAATGTAGGTATTTTAAGTATAAATAAGGATTGAGTGTAGGATGATTGTGGCGCGATCTTGTAGTCTTGTTACTGACTAAGGCTGACATATTCCTTATACAGGACTGTTAATTAATAGCCCAACAGCCTATGGCTACTAATGGACCTACAGTTTAACGTGGAATCCGAACCACGGCCTCTGAATTACGAATTGGTCTAATTATAAGGATAGGGTTTGCGGATTAACGTAGTATTCAATAGTGCGGACGTTAATCCACACAAGAGAACACAACATCCACCGACCATCTCTCACAACTATCCATAATTCGTGACCTCCAAGTAGCTGGATTACAGGACGTCACCACCGTCCCAGTCCATAGGAGAAACATTTAAAAAAATCCGTAAACCAACAATAGGAAACGCAACGAAAGAAACTTACATACAAGTAAACCAATTATAACTAGCCCTATTCCCACAAAGTATTTACGGTGATTAAAAGCATCTGCCTTTATTAAAAGATTGCAAATTATAGGATTATTGTGTGTTCAAACAGCATGCCAATAACATTGGGATTAATAAGTAAAGGAGGAGAAATGGGCTTAAACGAAGTAATAAGTATGACTTTTTGGTTATGGATTATATTCTTTGGATTATAAATACGTTTGGTAAAAACAATTTAACATGTTTAATAATTGTATCGAATAATTTTTATAATAGTAATTGTATTCTAACACGTAAATATTGATTGTATTTTAAAATTTCATTGAAAATATACAAATACGAGTACTTTATGAAAAACATGAATGAACAATTTTTCATTTGAAAAATATTATATGACCCTCAAAGAATGTCTAGAAATAGCCTACGCGTTTCTTTAATATATACTTTTTTTAGGACTTGTTTCCTTACAAACATAGGCCATCCTGGTCTAAAGCTGCTTCAGGGCGAATGATTTATAGACAATCTGGAGTTAGTACGTTGTATATCAGAGTCTGCCAGTTATTGTAATGATTACTGGTATCAAATGTAAGGATACGATGCAATAAACAGAATTAAAATTAATTTAAGTAAAATGTATTCATTACTTTTGAAAATAAATATTATTTGCACTACTTGACTTGTTAACTTTTACACCATTAGTTTTAACAAATTAGAATTCAATACAAAATAACTTAAGTTACATTTTTACGGTATCAACCAATTTATTGAATTTTTGTATTCAAGGAATAATTACTTTTACTTAATCTTTAAATAATTTAAAAAACAATTTTAGGTTGTACAAAATTATATCCAAAAATAGTTTCAGTCATATAAAAATGATAACTGAATTGGTTGTGCGAGCAAAAAATGACCTTCTTAAAAAACAAAGATCTAACGTTTATGATTGTATTATAAAAATATGCCAAAGCATATTTTTTCAAGTTTCCAGTGAAAACTTGAAACTTGTGATCTAATCACTGGAATTACAGAGTGATTAGATTGCAAATTTGACGGGTTTCATGAAAAGAATGTGGGTAATCTGCTTATGCTTTGAACCTAAATTTTTGGAATGTAAATGAAGAACACCTTTTTCACGTAACCTATAGCTTTGAAATAAGAGAAAAATTCGTATACCACAAAAAATGTTATTTAACGCCAGATATTTATCCGATAATCTTATAAAATATGTCATTTTAGGTCTAAAAATGTACAAAAAACAGAATTGTTATCTTGAAAAGGTCAATTAGGAAGCTTTCATGAAACAATCACATAAAATGCGTAACGAATAGAAATAAGTTTTTTTACGTAAAAAACTTTTGCAGATATTATAAAGGGATTTCCATCATCTTGCGAGTAAATTGAATGCCGCGTAATGTTAGTTATGAACATGTGTTTATTATCATTTAGTTAATAATACTCCTTTAAACTTTAAAATTAGAGATCTATGAAAAAGTAAATACAATTTGTTTTCACTCGCATATCGTTACCATGCCTTCGATTACTGGAGTCACTTCCAGTTCGAAAGAGTTGGGCTGAAAATCCAATTTTCAGTAAATTGAGAAAGGAATGAAGGTGACAATACGCGCGAAGTTGAGTTTAAAACGAAATTCTGGGAAAACTATTCAATGTCTTTTAGTTATCTAAAAAATGCATGGACAGTATTTCTTTTACTTTTTAAAGCATCTCTACTTAAGTTGGTTAAGATGGTTGCCATAAAATATTTCTTAGTTTACATATTATGTCGGCGTTGAATACATTTATAACACTGAAATACTAAAATACCAAGGTGTGGTTAAAAGTAAGTGGTTAAAGTAATGGACTATCAGTCCATTACTTTATCAATAACCACCCTGTTAGTTATTTCCGATAAATACTATGAGGGTAGTTAAGCAAATAAAATTGACTAAAAACACATTTTCACATTCTGAAACAATGTGAGGCCCTTAATGAAGTCCTAAAAATATACTTTTATTATTAATTAGAATTGTGACTCTGGTTTTCATAGATTGAGTTAGTAAACTATATAACAAATTAAAGGTTGGATCTTAGCAAGGACTTAGGATGTAAACAGAATTCTAAGATTTTAAGCTGATATATGCAGTAAATGGCATATATATTGTATTGGTTTCCATTAAAATTGACAATCCTATTCCCCAACTTTGGAAAATTCTACATACCTTAACTATTGGGATATGTTATTTCCAATGTGTCCCCACAAAACGAAAACGGCCAATTTTATAAAATTCCCAAAACAATATGAGACCACTCAGTCTATTAGTCACCATTAGCTCGTAGAACTAATGTTTCAAAAGTGATGGGCTCTTAAATGTAAAAAAATCATTTTCTGCCAATCTGAAAATCTATTAAAATCTAAACACATTAGTATTTTGAATCATTAGTATACGACTAGCGGTTTTAGAGAAAAATTAAATTTACTGTTCATGATAAACTAAGTACGTTGTCTGAGAGTGCCAAATTTTATTCTTCGCCTTTAATTTTTTCATAAATTTGGTATGCAGTGTAAGGTCACAACACCCAACAAAAACTCACTCAAAAAGGTTTGGTATCATCGGGAGAGAGGGATTTAAAAAATCTAACAATTAATTTAACTTATTTTCTCTTGAAGGAATTGAATGATGATTTTTGAAATAGTAAATTTTTAAAACATATCCAAACAAACTTTAATGAATTAAAAGCTGCAATTTTGAATTGTCTTAGAGGAGAAAGTATTTATCAGTCCACCGATACCGTTAAATTCTTTTCGAACCACAGTTTCTTCAAACCTTATTGTGTTAATAATCCTGCTCAATAATATTTGAAAATAATCAAATGGATTGTAGACTGCCAAAGTACAAGAAACGGTGTGCCTAGCATACACATATGGAGGTTGCACGGAGGCCACAAACGCCAGAACGATCGCAGCCATCCGTCAGTGGTGGACGCCAAAGCTTCGCCGACCACGAACGACTTAAAAACTCCTGATGCATGTGATTGCAGCAGGGATTAATGTAGCTATAACGGCGGTCTGCAAAAATCCCGGACTGATGGGCGAACCGGCACAACAGGGCCATCAATACACCCCCCCGCTCCTACCCGCCACGCTAGAAAAATACCGACAATTAAAACCCCCGATTCAATTGGCTTAGCTTTATCCGTATAATTAACCTGATGTTGATGCTTTTTACCGACTGGAATAATAGATTTTAATTATTTGGTGGTTTTTTACAGATTAGCAATATTTAATTGAATTATAAAACGCCGTTTTTAATGGAATGTATGATTCGCACCACTTTAGCTAACTAAGGTTAAATTATTTATGTGAGTTTTAAATAATCTGATTGAAAAACTAATTTAAAGCGATATTTTTCGATAATGTGGTTTTATTAATATAAATATGCATTTTATTTGGTCCATTGCCTAATTAAATCATGAGGTCAGAATTAACTTTTAACAGTGTGGGATCAACTCATGTAAGTTCTGATCATTTTTATGTTATTACTGATTTAATGGAGTTATAAAAACCTTAATTCATAATTGTTATAGTATGAGAAAATAAAATCCACAGATTTACTCTCCCTTCACCCAGTATGAAAAAAGTGATCATAGAAAATCGATTTTGGTTTGTGTTGATTCAACTGATAAAGAATTTAATTTTAAACTGTGATTGCAAGGCAAAGCATGACCGATGAATTGTAGATAGCAGAAAGAAGGCACTTGAGTAGTTGAGGGGTCAGTTTTATTACTGATCTTTACCATCTCTTATTGCCAAACGTTCGGGGTTGAATTCTGATCTTGAATTCGACACTCTATTCTCCCCTAGAGGAATTGGTTTTATTATTTGACCATGCAATTTGTTTGCTAACAAGATATAAATTTAACTTAATCTTACCAATAACTACGATTGTTATAAAGACTCTTTTTAATATTAAGCCTTCAAATACTTACCCATGTTCAGAATCATATTGCGACACCGTCAAACACGTTTAACTTGCTTAATCACAATAACTAGCTCAGACTCTTCCTTCCACCCTCTATCTAATAAGTTATAAGGCTTAATAAAAAGGCATAATGAGGACGGGGGCGGAGGAGTTCGATAGAAAATCTGCCCCGCTAATAAAAGAGAGGAAATTACAAGGAAGGCTCACATTCTTGCAGCCAGCCCGCCAGCCCCATCGCCACTTTATTTTGCATTTTCTTTGCTGCTATTGTTTTTATCCTCCGGTGTTAAATTACTTTCTACCCCAGCCTGGGCCCGTAAACATCCTGTTCTTTGTCTCCCCTGGCTGTAGCGTAGTTACCGCCCCAGATCAGGTTATGTCTAGGATCCAGGCAGGCCTAATATCAATGCATTTATCCGATTACTTCTAATACATGGGTTTTAAGATTGAGTCTGTAACTTTTTAGGCAAAATTTGTTTGTTTTATCATAAAAAACTGTCCCATTCACGCCTATAAGTAATAACCGATAACATCCAATATATCCTGGAATATACAGGGTGTTCATTAAAGTTGGGAACAAACTTCGAGGGGTGATAGTACTCATCAAAATAAACAAAAAATTTCCTATAAACTTAAGTCGAAAAATCCTTCGTTTAGCCACTAGCCGCCATTTTGTATTTTATACAAAAAACGTTATATATAAAGAACTATTTAAGATACAGAAACCAAACTTTGCACACATATTTATTGGCCAAAGAGAAAAATATTCTCAAAGTATCATTAAGTATGCTTTTATATTTTCAAAATGGCGGCGGTTCTTAAAGTTAATGTTTTTTTTTGTTATTTAAATTAAAATATTTTTAACCGCCGTAATTTTGAAAATATAAAAGCAAACTTAATGATAATTGAGAATATTTTTTTCTTTAGCCATTAAATATGTGTGCGAAGTTTGGTTTATGTATCTTATATAATCATTTATATATAACGTGTTTTGTATAAAATACAAAATGGCGGCTAGCGGCTAAACGAAGGATTTTTAGACATATGTTTATTAGAAATTTTTTGTTTATTTTGATGAGTGCTATCACCCCTTGAAGTTTGTCCCCAACTTTAATGAACACCCTGTATAAACAGTAAGCACTGCACAATAGTAATTAAAGAACATATAAAAATTAGAGTGCGTTTTTCTCCTAAATTTCCATGTTTGTTCATTTAGGTGAGCATAAAATAAAAACCTATCTGCATTAATCGAAGGAGCAGGGAAAATATTTTTTTTAATTTCAGGATTGGCTTTGAGAAATAAATTAAAAGCAAAAGACCAGGGCATTTTAGTCCCTAAATTAGGACCTTAACAATTTTTACGAATCAATAAGAATAAAAAATGAACCTACGATTATAAAATGACTCGGTATGTATTAGATAGTTATTTAAAGTTTTAAATTTAATTTGATACAATAAAACTATAGCTTTAAAAATTAATTTTTTTAGAAAACACCCTATTACAACTATTAAAAACTCCAACACAATATACAGGTGAATCGTTAAAACATTCTATCATTAACCAGTGCGTTGATCTGTTACACGTTTATTACCACTTGATAGACATATGTTCATGTCAGGTATATGAACTAGAGTGTATTAGCTTAAGAGTAACTATAATACTAGACCCATCTGGAAGGGCCAGGGCATCTGCGCGGCGCGGCGCGGCGTCTAGAGTCCGGGTCGGCTACTGTTCACTGTTTAGCTCAATCTATCAACTTTGCCGCTTTAATTAAATACGCCCACACACGGCGACTTTATTTTGTCACACATTCAACAGCTGTTTACATGAACTGAAAACCTTTCCTTTGGATATATCCATGATCTTAACGCTACCTTTTTTCTCCCAGAGAAGTAGAGACAAACATTTTTTAATAGAATTGGGACATATACGTGCTTTACTTAATACATTGTTATACTTGGGACAAGGAAATGGGCTGGGAAACTTAGGATGATACAATATTTACTATACTTTTATTATAATCATATGTTATACAAGACTTACCATACCTACATGTTAAATTAGGAGTACAAATCTTGAGATAATTCATAAAGAAGAATGCTAAACATACACCACTATTTACTTTATAATACCTAGTAACTTAATATAAAATATTAACTGACATAATGGTTCAAAGATAACACGCTGATCTAGGAAACATCCATGGTCCTGGTTGAAAACCTGTGATAGCGCCTCCTGGTCCATGAGCGGTCACTTTGGGCCAGCCTGTGTTAAATTATTCATCTATGGTAGGTAGGCTAATTCTCCTTTCTTTAATTTACCCTGGGTGTGTCCAGTGGACCCTCGCGGGCCACGATGAGCAGTTAAGAATTTGTTTTAAGTTTAATCTTTTTGAACCATAACCTGTTAAAATTTTACAAAAGTTAAAAATTTGTTAGTAAACAAAAAATTGTATAGACTATAATCGTGCCTAATTGGATAATTAATAATAACTCGTGGATAATTGTTGAATCGTGGCTGTGCATTATAGGTGAATATATAAATTTATCCTCTTTATTCCATGTAACACAAAACTGTAAGGGAACTATATATAGGCTAATTTTATTCAATAAACAATAATTTTAAAAACAAAAAGGTAACGCTTTTATGAATATAGGCCTAATTTGTCTAGTAAAATCTACTTGACTGAACACATCTTTATGACTTTCTGATATACTGTAATTTATAAGTCTAACTGATCCTTCCTTGGATAGTAAGAATTGAAACGCACGGTCAAAGATCCTCTTAAGTTTGAATTACCACATCATGATGACAAACTTATCTTCTTACATACATATATCCTTATCTTAAAAATAACCTGCACAATTGTTTAGTATTTAGATTTTTATCGCACAGATTTTTCATCACTTTTAATAGTACAAAGTTTCGGGATGTGAAACCTGGTCCTGTCCTCAGGTGAGCTGAACAGCCACCTTGCAGAATAGCCGTAAAACTGCACAAGGCTGAAAAAACATTAGGACAGTAAAAAAACTCCAGAATCTTAAGTTGATATTGTGTATTTTTCAGTCTGCAAAGTTTCCAAAGTACGAGTATATAGAGTGCAATTAATATAAACTTTGTATAAAACCTTTATTTAAAAAAACAACGTTATATTTCAGGCACGTTAAAACACGTAGAAGGAAACGAATACATTTAAAATACTTTCTTTCACTTCATCTTAACGACTATCCTAACAGTCATTCAGTTCGTCATCCATCTTTGGTTGCATTAATCCTTCATTAAAATTATATTTGCGATTCGATAAAAACATAAATTGTACAAATTTACACACAAGAAAACTTTAAACCTATGGAATAATTTGTTATGTTTTATGAATCTCCAGTGGTGGTGTATTCCTAATAGCAGCCTAAATACTGTGAATATTAAATAAATAAAGAGTCAGTGTTTACACAAATGGTGCCCGAACCGTCCGTAATGAATCCAACGAAGAAGCAACGCGGCGCAAGGCAGGAACCACAGCTCTGTAGTAACATTATTAAAAATACTTGAGTCCGAGAGCGTCATACATCAGCGCTCCTTGCGGCCTTAATTAAAAACAGGGCGAGGAATTCGGGGGAGAAACGGACTCCGCAAAGGGTTGTTGCGAAAGAAAGGATTCAAAGTGGGTATATATGGGGTCTGCAGAGCATTTAACAAATTAAAACTTAAACTGAAATAATTTTCCGGAGGTAAAGTTTTTAACAATCATAAATCTTTGTGACTAATAATCAACACACCAATAGCTCTATGACACATTAACATAACTGAAATAATATTTTTAGGGTATCCCAAAGCAGATTCATCCATGGTTTTAAAATTCCTTATTCTAGTACATTGTGGGTTAAAGTAAAATTCAGTACTAAAACTGGATGGTTACTATTTTTCTATATAAATACGTAAGCTTCTGAGGAACAGAACATCATTAACATTTACTTTGTTCCTGGAGTGTCCGTCGTAGTAGCTGGCGCATGTAGCGCGGAGGTCCTCAACGTTTCGCCTAACATGTGTCTGGCGTCGTCAGGAGGTGACGAAGCGAGCATTGCGCGGTGGCGCGCACTATGTCGAAAGTGCGTGGAAATCAAATTGTTAGTTGTGTTTTTTCGTTATTTAAACATTTTATTTCATCGATTACATATAAATAATCACACATTAAGAAGTGAAGAGAAAAGCTGTTATGTATAATTCTTTTATAAAATAGCTTATCAAATTTAATGCATCTGCCAAAGTTAATGATATACAGTACGTATACCCGATTTAGTAAACTGTAGTTTGAGTAATTTTTTACCCAAAGTTATCTTAGTAATACGAAATAGAGGACAGTGACTACAAAAGTAGAATAGAAATTGAATTAATAGAAATTGCTTTCTAAGACATTATAAAGAGGTTTATTAAAAGGTAAAAACCTGCAGGAACCCTATATATTTCTAATTTTCATAACTAACTTTTAGGGATGAGAGAAGAATAGAATCACGTAGTGAGACTGGCTCCTTAGGAATAGAAAAGTTCCTTTAATTTAAATTGAGGCTAGAGATGCTTAAATGCGCGTGACTCACCGAACTCGATGCAAATGACACTTTCAGTAGTACAATGTTCTGTAAAAATGTTACGTTTACGAAATGAGTTATTCCTATAAAAATTAGTCATTCCCCAAACAGATTGAATAGATTAAGAAACCATCTTAAGGTGTAGTTTTAACCTATTGTGTACTGTACTTTTCTTTATTTAACAATTTACATGAATTTTTGCGATGACATTAAACAAGTTTGGACAAATGGTTTTAGTAAGACGTTTTATATCATAAAAGTCGAATGGATAAACAAATCTCTGGGTGTCTTAATAGTTTTCTGTCTAGAATCTTGGACCAAGGTGCAAAAGGTAAGGTGTTCAAATACCGGGATGCCCGTTTGGGTTTTGACAGTTTTCCCCCAAAAAGCGTTTGTTTTGTAAACACTCTCAGACTTTGGTATCGAAAAATAATATTTAAAAAGTTTAAAACTTATAAAAATGACCCTTGCATTTAAAGAGACAAATCAATCTTAAAACCTATTCGTATTGAAAGCTTGCTTAAAAAACAGTTACGAACCATATAATCTGCAATGCCATCAAATAAACGTTACGCTGTAAATAAAATCCCTGGGGAAAGACGTCGAAGAATATGTAATAACAAAGATAGCCGATGCTTCTTCAAAGATGGATGGCATATTTAAAAAGTGTCATCAAGGCGATTTACTAGGGACCGGTTTTGGCGCGAAAAGAATGGGTCTCACTCAGACTCATTTCCGGGCATTTCCCGCCAAAAGGCAATCCAATCATAACGCGCCCTTCGCTGGCTGAGCGTCGCCGACTCGGCTCCGTCATCAATAACTGCTGTTTGTTCAATTGTGTTTCGTAGTAGTGTGATTCGTAGGAAATGGTGGTTTACACTATCAATAATTGCAATCCAGTCCAAAATACTTAATAAGTGTGTTTATAATACAATTCTTTGTTTGAAATTCAATTTGACAAATTGAGTTGTCTTTGAGTCTCATTGACGAGTGGACGTGTTTGGTTTCTTATGTGTGTTATGGTTAGTACATGGTTTGTTTTATTTTTATTTATTTTTATTTTTTACGTTAGTAGATATTTTAATAGTGTTATTTTTATATTAGTTCACTAACGTTATCGTTCCAAATGTGAAAATGTGTTTCTTTAGAACGTTAATTTTTAAAGCCAAATTACGTGAACTTCCGAAGAAACTTTGTATTATTAAACACCACTAAAACGAGCTAAACTAAGCTTTTTGAAGGTAGATCGTAGCTCTTACAGTAAAATTATATGTATTAAGCTTCTGGAAAACTAATAAAATTATAAACATAAATATTTTCAACTAAATAGGTTTATTGAGTTATGGTATACTGATGTAATTATTTTCATTATATGCTGCGTATTTCGATCATAACAAATATTTTACTAGTTCAATTCTAAGCAAGTGTATATTCAATAAACAGCTATATCCACATCCTCATCTTATACAATAGCTGTTTAGATGAAAGTATATAAATCACCAGACGTTTGGGGAGGGAAGACCGGACAAAATTAACAGCTCTCTGTATCTCACATTTTCTCCTTGAGAGAGCATCAGCACTTTATCCAATTTGGGGTCTGATGACTCATAAATCTATCGCCAGGAAGGGCCAAGACGAACACTGGTATTTTGTAAAAACAATCCTGGAAAATTAAATTAAATATAGGAGGACAGTTAAGATTAATAGTTATTATTTTATACAAAAATATGTTCAAATTTGCATTGTTACAGCCGTTTTTTGTTAATTATATAATATTATGATCAACTTTGAAATTAAGTGTATTTTTTTAATTTTTATATCTTAATATACTGCGAAATAAAATGAGTAGGCCTACAAGTAACTTGTTTTATAAATTAATAAATCTCATTCCCATATTTTATAAATCACTAGCGTTTTACCCGGCAAACTTCGTATCGCCTTATCGTAATGTATACCGTTTAAAGAAACTTTCAAATTACATAATCGCAGCTGTTTTGTTTGTAAACACTAAATTTATAATACATCGCAGTGCACAATTATATGCCCTCTAGTTTGGAGCCTTTTGGACGGATTTGTACTAAACTTCACAGAAACCATCCTTGAATCCTGCTTAATAATGCCTGAAAGTTTCATTTCAATCTTCCAAGTGGTTCCACAAATGTTTATATGCTGCTATAGGCAACATACGAACATGTATTTCAATTAAAATTTTAATAATTCATATTTTCATAATATTAATTTTGTTTTATAGTTACAGCCTGCAGTCTCCATCTTTGTATCAATAGTGGTTAAACTCATAAACATTTTCAAATCGCGTAAAATCTGGTTAGTTTGAAATCAGAATATTTTTATCAAAAATATATCTATCTGCTACCTTTTTGATTGAAATATAAAAAATCCCTTTAGTAATTTGCCAATAAATGAAATTTTGTATTTTTCAATTGCTTTGAACGCATCTGCTACGTAAATGAAAAAAACTGAAATTCCAATAATACATACCACTATGTGTCATAATATCCTCTCACATGATACCAAGGAAAGGTTTACTGGTACAAAATAACATCAGAATAATTGTTTAAATTTAACATTGTTCTTACGGAACGTGATGTAACGTCTTCGATTTTATTTCTATATACATTCAGGGACAGTTACAAAGTAAAATGTAAACTTACATATCAAGAGTAGTCAGATAATTAAATGCACATATCTAACTACCTTACATTCAATAGTAACTAATAAATTAAAAACAAATTATGTTGACGAAATTATCTTAAAAAACATTCCAGTACGTTGTATATCACCCTAAAAATAAGCGGCGTGCCATAAAGCCGCGTACATCCCCCGCTCAATCCCGGTCTAAGCGTCTTTTTGAAGTGGAAATGCTTCCCCAAAGGTCCATATCAGCCCGGTATGACGAACGCGAGCCTCTTCAATTATGCAAGCCAAGACGGAGGTCGGAGGTCCTACCTCCGTCTACAATTAAATGACATGTTTACATCCATCGGGGGAGGGGAGTCTTGAACAAGTTTCAAAAATTCATCGAATATTCCCGTCCTCACGTGCTCTCGCATTGGTGGGTGTCTGTGGAGTTTCTCAGTAATATTTTTGAATTTTATGTTTGAATCTTTGTTGTGTTGAACGTTTATTTACGATAATATGAGTTACCGTAAACTTAGGAGTAAAGGCCCTGACCCAGTAAATTAAAGGTTGCTGAATCGAAACCAGTCACTCTTCAGATCAGGAGCGGACACCTCTCACTAGCCTTGTAACTAGGGATCTCGATCCCGGACCTAAATTTCAATCCCGGGATTTTGGGATCGAATAAAGCCGATCCCGGGATTCCGGGATTGAGGTTCTCTAACCTCGGGATTCATAGGTACCCAATAGCGACCAGGATCCCGGGATTGAGATCCTCTAATCCCAGGATTCATAGGTACCCAATAGCGACTGGGATCCCGGGATTGAGAACCCTACTTGTGACTCACTCCGCAACCGCATCTCATACCCTGTTCACCGCACAAGCCCCTGGAGATAGGCAGATGAGGCTAAAAAATATTGTACCGCTTACCCCTAGCACTTAAAAAAAATCCGTCAGTAAAAATATTTCCCCATAGTACTAATAAAATGAAAAATGAAAACTAATATGAAATGAAAATTAAGCGTAACTAATAAGCAGGGAAAATCTTAAAACGTGTTTTAATAATATTCTTAGTTTTTTAGTCTTTATTCACGTACCATAAGTTAGGGAATAAAATGCGTACTAGTATGTTATTGGATGAACGGACAAAATGTTGATTGATTAACGCTATGTTATTAATTAGCGCGATACTTGTAATGATGATTTTTTTATGTTGAAATATAATGTCATGCAGATAGTCTTCCATTAAAGCAAATCACATATGTACTATAAAGAACATGATTATGTTCTACAAGGTATACATTTCAAAGTAATCCATCAGAGCTCTTCCACGGAGTGACAAGCAAGTAATCCACGAGATGGAAACAGCTGATCAGAAGAAAGCTCTCAGGCATGGGCTCTAGGACAAATTACTGTCTTGCAGATTCTGATTCTGATTTCTCCTACCTGTTATTTATCTAAAATTTTAATATTTTACTAAACATATTAGTGTTGATATAAGTTTATAGCCTATAGACACCGTGATATTATTTTTAATTTTTAATCAGTTATATTGTTTTCGTCGACATAATATATATTGTAATACGACTCTATTGACAATATCCGGTATAACTTCAGAGGTGTAGACCAACAGCTTAACGAAAAAAACAAAGTTTCGTGTAATCTTCTGTATAAGGACGTGTGTCAGAGTGTTCAGGCTGCACTAAAGTCTTTAACGTGGCCTAAATACCGCGTATGAAGTCCGAGCATACCTTCCGAAGCACGGTGGATGTCTGAGAAAATAAATTTCATATGTCTTATGACCGGAAATCAAATCCGGGTCTTTTAGGTGATAGGCCAGTATTCTACTCAGCTATGACTGCCACAAAGCTCAACTAAAATTATTATTCTAGTAAAGTAAACTATCCTATGTTCAAAGTGTTTTAACTGTGCAACCATCGTGGCCTTGTAAACTATACAATCTGACAGCAAACTTTGGATGGGAACGTTTTCTCGTTCTGAAAAGGTTTCCCAATTTTAAAATAAAACCGTTGTAAATGGCCACCATTCTCCAATATGGCGGTTAACTAAATGTTTTCAGGGGAAATGTTTTTAAAGTGGATGACCCTGTATTTTTGGCCTTTTTTATAATTAAGTACTTTTTACATAAACCTGAAAGGTTGAGTCACGCAGAGAACACATAAAGTTGAGTTATTCTTGTTAAATGTGCCACCACAGATCGTGTACTCCCTACCCTACAAATGACAAAAAAACCTAAAATTAGAGAAACATTATTTAATTTAAAATGTGAATTTGAATTTTTTTGGCGTCAACGTGGCTAGACTTTTTGAGATTGTGACTAAAGTCTAGATTTAAAATATCTGTAGTCAAAGATACCACTTCACAGCAAGGGCGAAACGTTTGACAACACAAACTCCATGATGACGCGGTTGACGCCGAAAAATCAACTTGACATCGTTCACGTCGTCCTCAAAAGCCTACGTTTGAAGATTATTTTGTTTTATTCAGTTAAAAAAATATCGATATAATATATTAACAATTAATCAAGGATATCGTGTTCAAATATTAATACCGTCCAAAATCATCATAAAAAAGAAGAAATATAAAGTCACTATATTAATAACTAGCCAAGGTACCCGTTCTTCGCACGGGCTAAAAAGGCTAAAAGGTGTAGGCTCTACTGATACATTTAAGGTATTGTTAATTAATTCCTCATTGTTTACAAAATGACAAAAAAGGAGTGTCTACAACATTTCAAAGTAACATATGTCAAATATTGGGAGAGGAAAAGGATTAATGTAATAGAGACAGTCGTCGGAAAAAAACTTAAAATCTACCATTCCGCTATTTCAAATAATTCACTAATTTCGATCCAGTAGTTTATCTGAAAATCAACTTTATTTCTTCTTCTTCCCGAACTGTCAAAATATAGTGCAAACGGATGTTGTCATTAGAAAATGTAAACATTGAAACCTAGGACGGTCACGGCAGCTATTTCTTCTTCTTCTCCTTCTTCTCGAACTGTCAAATTTTAGTATTCACAGCTGTTGATATTCGAGTATTTTATGTTTTCCTTCTCTAAAAATGTAAACATTGAAACTTAGGACGTTCACAGGGCGTAGCCCGAGAGGATTTTAAGGAAATGAGTATGCCTATGTGTTGCATGAGTTTAAGATCTACCTATATAGATTTTAACGGATTATTTTTCAATATGTCCAATCATAAGGAAATGATCTTCATCAGGTGAACTGCCTGATTTCCAAGATCAAAAAGTTGATAGGCCTACAGTTGATATAAAAACATCTTATATACCATATGTATATATGTTGTATACCTTGTATATGTTGATCATGCAATGTTTTCAAGATGATTAATTAAACTTTAAACTAAAACCCTGTATATTTTCTGTTAACAATGAATATGTATAATTGTTCCTAACTATTTGAATTTAGATTCATAACTAAGAAAATTGCTATCTAGAATTAATTTAATTAAGATAAAGCAGGATATTAACTAATTTTATGTTATGAATATTAACAACTTCCTTAAAGCAGGTTATTGTTTGAATATCTTAGTACATATTACCTTTATAAAGCTAAAAACTAGAAACTCTTCAGAAATCGGGGTGGTGGTCATAAAATCTATTTATATGTACGTATTTAGAATGTTTAAAGCCCATTCTTGTAGATCACATGCACTTTATGCTAAATAATAAACACCTCGTAAAACCCGTAGGTGCAAGTGCCCTTCCCTGCGTAGTTTGAGTTCTTAAAGGAAACTGGCTCCCTATAATTGGGGCTCCCCCGGGTCCAATTGTGTTAATTAATACGATCGCTAAGGTAACGGAGCATTAGAGCCCTGATTAATTTAATTAGCGGCGGGAAAAATCAAGAAACGCAGATGGGGAAGAGTGTTGCGATGGGGGAACTTTCACCCGGACTGTTCACTTCGGGAGAAAAAACTTGCAACACTTTATAGTCAATAAATACTCTTAAAAATAATTAATAATCTTATTAATACGCATGTATATTTCAAAGTAAACCCCATATATTACTACCCAACTGATATGCCTACTAGTGTCTTATGTATACGTTTCAAATAGATTTAAGGCAAAATCTAAATTATTAAGAGACAGTGAAACATATTTTGTAGCAACATGCTTTATACACTTGCAACCCTTTTAAGATTAGATTAGTTTATTCAAATGGCAACCCTACCACAAGGTAGGTATTTTAAGCCAAGTATGAATGAGGATTGAGTGTAAGATGATTGTGAGTGAACCATTTAACTGAAATGAAATACGTGAGCGAAATATTTTAGAATTTAACGTTAGCTATCTTCTTAATGAAAACCTCACTAACCACACTTGATTCAAATTATGCCATACCATGTACCTATGTGCCTACCATACCTTCTGTGTCTGTTGCCTCATTTGGTTATGGTGTGGTCATGTGGTTTATAGTTCTAGGGTCCCAAATAATGTGTCACCATCCACATATGTGTAAAAAATTGGTACATTTATGGATTTTAAAATTTAAAGACAATAAGAAACATTTTATTGTTACCATTAAATCAGCTCATAGGACTAAATAAATTAGTATTTTGGTTTACATGAAACGGTCGCGGAGAAATTAAATTTACAATCCGTGGTAAATAAATTATGGTGCTGTTCTCAATGCTGTTCTTATGGGTAGTAAAATTATGTAATTCCTCCATATTTTCCTGCTCTTTCACATGAAACTTGGCATTCAGTCTAAAGTTACATATCTCCTAACCAAAATCTAAATATGCTGCTATTACTTACTGGGGAGAGGGGGGAGGTTCAAGTTGGTTTTGCTCCCTTAGATCTTTAAGTTTTTAAAAAGTGTGCATGAAAAAGAAAAGTACCGGTACTTAAAAAAATTATACATTTGAGAATATTTCTGAAAATACTGTATTGTATTTACTTCTCTGTGACGTCATCCTGTTATCCAGCTACTTGGAGGTCACGAATTGAGGATAGTTATGAGCAATGGTCAGTGGGTGTAGTGTTCTCTTGTGTGGATTAACGTCCGCACTATTGAATACTAAGTTTATCCACAATGACTATCCTCATGATTAGACTAATTCGTAATTCAAAAGCAGTGGTTTGGATTCCACGTTAAACTGTAGGTCCCTTAGTTGCCATCAGCTGTTGGGCTATTAATTAACAGTCCTGTCTAAGGAACATGTCAGCCTTAGTCAGTAACAAGACTACAAGATCGCGCCACAATCATTTTACACTCAATCCTCATACTTGGCTTAAAATACCTACCTTGTGGTATGGTCGCCATTTCAATAATCTAATCTAATCTAATTTAGACATATAACAATTGATATGATTTTCAGCTGATGTTTCATGGTACTCAATACACTCGGCACGGGTATGACGTCATCTGATAACTTCTACTGTTGGTTTATATAAGTTTTTGTGGGTAATTTTAACTTGTTGATAATCCTCAGACCTCATACCGATCTTTTAGATACATGTTAATTACAGTTGTCTTATTTATTCTTGGTTCAACAAAGTATATTAGTTTAAATTCTTGCATATTTGATTGAGTATAGGTATTATTTTTACACATTAAACACATTGCAGCTAAAGGAGGAGTTAAGAAGTAGCAAAATATTCAGTAAAAAGTCCAACATGATTTGACTGGTCATAACGTTAAGTATCTCTTTGTTAAACCGGTTTTGAAAATTGTATGTTATTAAGTAGATAGTAGTAATCGATATTGAAAGGCTGGCCAAGCGAGTGGTTTACAGGATTAATTAAATTTTAACGTTGATTTCCCGATGTCGTAAAGATTAGTAGAAAAATAAAAAAACACCCCTCGTTTTGTCATTAAGAATCATTAAACAATATGAATAAACGGTGTAAGTTTAGGCCCTCCCATCATAAGCTGTGTTTCATTGTGGATGATGAACATGAAACTTTAAACCCTTTTTTGACATGGGTATGTTTTAGCACTGGGGGGATTTTGGCGATTCGTAAGATGGAAAATGTGTAACAGGTTTCCATAGAATCAACCAGAGCTATTGTATTGCATTTGTAATATAAAAGTGTAGGAACAGCGGTTTAGATGAACTAAAACCATTCCCTTTAGACATATCCATGATCTAACCTATTTCCCACAGGGAAGTAAATACAAATATTTTTACCAATACAACCTTAAAAACAAACAGTATGATGAAACAAAACAGTTTATTTTAGGCTATTTTACAATTTATTGCTATTTAAATGTTGGATATAGTTTTTATAATTCATCCAAACTAAATACATCTATCTGACTTTTTGAAATGGATATGTCTTAGCTCATACAGGTCGGGGGTGATGGCAATTTGCGAGACCAAATTTGAAACAGTGACGTCATTTTGTTTGTGACGTCATATGGTTAGTGACGTCATAGTTTGGCTATAAGAACAGCTGTTTAGATGAATTGATCACATCCCTTAAGACATATCCATGATCTATCCTAATTCCCACAGGGAAGTAAATATAAACATTTCTATATGAAGGTTTCAATAGTAAATTTATCAGTAAAAAGAAGAGAATTAAATACTCATATTTATATAAACTAAAATCTGTGTTTGTCTTAATGAGGAATTTTCAGTCGCACGTTTTCTCATAATGCATAATTTCATCCCAACACCTGTTTTCGATGGTTGTTTGTAATGTTTCACAGCCAGTATCGTTGGCAAAGATTTTTTATTACTTAAAGCAGTCTGGATTAAAGAAGCTGTATCCGGCTGAGCTACTTATCTCTAGGGCCCCCGCCCCCCGCCCACTGGGCTCTTATATAATGCCAGTTTAACCGCCCCAATGCTTTTAGCAAGCTTTAATATTGCACGGCCTCCGCGCTCCGGCTAATTTTTCTGAACATTTATAATAAAGAGAAGAAAAGAACCCAAGAGATTTTATTTTTCTTCTGTGCTCCAACAGTCTTTAATTATTACTAGACCTCCGAGGGCTGGGTAAAGTTAACCAAAAGATTGATTGAAGAAACTTTTGCGTTAGAGTTGTCTTGTCAAATGTAATTGACGACTTTGTTAGATAATGTAAACATGTTTTCGCTAATTGCATTACCTGTATACATGTGAGCATTTAATTCATTGCATGTGCATGTTTTATATGAGTATAGGACATAATTTTTGGAAAATTTGAATTCAATTATTAAATTGTACTGATAAGCACAGATAAGATTTTGTAATGCTAAAATGAATAGAAACATGGTAACAAACTATTATAATCTGTTAGCCCACGAAACAGAACGGTTTAATTTCAGAGTGAACCCGATATTCGTGTTATGCCGTCCATAATATATAAAGTATTTTTTAAATATACGACATTTTAATAAATATCTATTTATACTCTTTTAAAATATGTTCTACTAGAGCTGAAAAGCAATAATTTACTTGCGTAGGTCATAAATATATTTATGTATTTTACATACACGCCTATCGCATCGGTAGCTTTTTGGTAGGTTCCAAAAAGACTTTTATTATTTACTTGATATGCTTATTAAATTCGTTATGTAAATTATATTGTAAACTGTCTGTAAGATCTAAATATTATTGGTGTAGGTATGATCTCTATGTGTGACAAAAATAAACCTTAGAAAAATGTATATACAAATACAATTCATTTATTAATACGTTTCAGCAAATTTATTATGAATAAGGAAACCAGTAAAGATTTAAGTGCTGCACACGCTTTCCAATCACTTAAATAAATGTTGAGGCCTAATATAATGTCCATGTACATTTAGGCCAAGATAAATTAATTAATGTTCATATATGAATAGTTATTTCCTGGTAGGATCTTAGTTAACTTTATAAGCTTTAGCCTAATTATTAGAGGTTATTTATGACGAATGAGTGAATGGTTGGCTAAAATAAATTGAGATGCATCATTGTCCCAAATAGTTTATCTAATAGGCCTATATAACGGACCTCCTTACTGTGTTCGCAGAGCTCCTAAAGTACTGGCTATGATTCTTGTCTTCTCATCTAGAGCTCCAATTCCATACCAGGAAGCCCTGCCTTTATACCCAGATTTCCTTCCTTTGTACCTGAACCTCGTTACCTTTTTGGCAGAAAAAAGCAAAGAGGTGGGTCTATAAGTAAAACAATACAACATGAATTTATAAACGATAAAATGAATGTGAAAGTATGAACATCGTCTCTTAATGTCAAGGTCAACGAAATCAAACATCACATGTTAAGTGTAAACATAAGAAACTCCACATAAATCGACATATACTTTTTATAAGGTTTTGGTCTCATGTCTTTAAACAGCTTTCTCGCCATAGGCGTACGTTCTCCATTAGTCTCCTTACAATAGACCTACTAATAGACTAACAAATATTACTTTCGTTAATGTGTTGCATAATAACTTAACATTTAGTTTGATTGAGAGATTTGAGAGATGCAGGCTAAATAGTCTTTTCATTTTTAACGTATACGTTTTAAAAGGATAGGTAGTTTTTAAAGTATTTACGTAATATTTTGCTGTTTTTACGATTTTTATTGTATGTTAATAATGTCCGGAGAACAATCTAAATGTTACATCTCTAACATACTCGTATTGTTCCGAAGTATAAAGTTTCTTACTGCACTATAAATGTATAATTATTAATATCATTACCTTCCTGAAAAGGGTAATACCCAGGTAGGTATTTTAAGCCAAGTATGAATGAGCAAGTATGATGCTTTTGGCGCGATCTTGTAATCCTGTTACACTGACTAAGGCTGACAAATTCCTTAGACAGGATTTAATAGTCCAACAGTCAATGGCATCTAACACGTCTATGGGTCCTACATTTTAACATGGGCTCTGAACTACGATTTCGCCTCTGAATTACGAACTGTTCTAATTATTTACGGTTCTAATGGTCTTTGTGAATGAACGTAGTATTCAATAGTGCGGACGTTATTCTACACTAGACATCAATCGACTGAACATCCCTCTCAACTATCCACAAATCATGACCTCCAAGTTGGATTACAGGACACCCCACCGTCCCAGTCGTTATTTGTATTACTGTATTTAATACATGTCTGTATAATAATTTTTATACTTTTAACTCAAACGGCAACTTTCCCAGGTAGGTTAAGCCAAGTATGAATGAGAAATAAGTATAATTGTGATCTTGTAGTCTTGTTAGTGACTAAGGTTGATATGTTCCTTAGATTATTGATTATTGAAATGGCAACCAAACTACAAGGTAGGTATTTTAAGCCAAGTATGAATGCGAATTGTGTTTACGATGATTTTAGTGCGATCTTGTAGTATTGTTACTGACTAAGGCTGACATGTTCTTAGACAGGACTGTTAATAAATGCCTAACACCCGATGGTAACTAAAAGACCTACAGTTTAACGTGGAACCCAAACCACGGCCTCTGAATTACGAATTCGTCTAATTATGTGGATGGTATTTGCGGATTAACGCAGTATTCAATAGTGCGGACGTTAATCCACACAAGAGAACACTACACCCACCGACCATCTCTCACAACTATCCACAATTCGTGACCTCCAAGTAGCTGGATTACAGGATGTCGCCACCATCCCAGTCCTTAGACAGAACTATAATGCATTGTGTATTAGGCTAGACGGTATTTTTATACCTCATCAATAAGTAAATTCCACAACACGGTTGCAGTTTACGCGTAGGCGAGGTAGGCCTAAGCCTATCGCGGTCGGGTTATCGAGCGGCGGCTGTCACCTGGGCCTTGCGCCCCGCGCACCAATCAGCTGGCGGCTCGGCGATTCTTTCCGCCCACAAAACAGACCGCAACGCGACCACAAGAACGCTGCGCTAACCGCAGACCTCCTTGGCGCATCGTCGATCGTCGACCAACCACAAGCGTCGCGGCCCTCCCCCCTCCAAGGTCTGTTGTGGCGGGGAAATGTATTCCTCGTGAAAAGTGTATTTAGGCTCTTATAAACTGAGTTGGCGTCAGATATTCTATTGGATTGAGTACTCAATTGCATTCCAATCGTGGCCTAACCTTTCTTAATTTTTTTAGTATACATGTAGCCGAGATGTAATCATTTGTAAATGCCATACTTTTAATTCCATTAAATTTTCAGCGTTGATGTTTCCATTCACATGTCATTTACTATTGGTTGCGACGTATTATTCTATTATTATGATTAGATAGTTTCACATTTTAATTTTTTTTTAAGTTTAACGTTTTTTAAAGTTAATTCTGCAAAACGTTACAAAAAAATTATTTATTAAAATTATATGACTCTCATCGCATTAGTTAATTCACAATAGAATAGGTTCGTATTTAACTAAATTTCCGGAATTTCGAGGAATTCGTTGAACGTTCAGGACAAGACACGGGCCACAGATTGGCAAACAGAGCGGCATCTGTACACTTGAGTTGCTCTATTATTTTGCCCACTGTACCTCTTATCTAGTTGACGAAAATTAATTGAGAGAGTTGAGATTTTTAAATTGGATTATTAATATGCCATAAATATGTTAATCTTAGTAAATTTACAAACGAAATAACGTTTTGAAACAAAATGCCAACACTATAGTGTATATCAAACGATTTTTAGATAAGATTAGGTATTTTAAGCCAAGTATGAATGAGAAACGAGTGTAGAATGATTGTGGCTTTTAGTCTTGTAACTGACTACAAGAAGGCTGGCATGTTCATTACACAGGACTGTTTATTAATAGCCCAACAGTCAATGGCATATCTAAGATACCTACAGTTTAACGTGGAATCCGAACCACCACCTCTGAATTACGAACTTGTCTAATTATGAGGATGTTGTTTGTGGATTAACGTAGTATTCAATAGTGCGGACGTTAATCGTACTAGAGAACACTTCGCCTACCTCCATCGATCACAACTATCCACAATTCGTGACGTCCAAGTAGCTGGATTACAGGACGAATTGTAAGTACAAAATACACTGAAAGAGACTATTAAGTGATACTTTCTGGGAAAATAATCAAACATGCAAGCATTTTACTTTTTTTAGGGAATTTTAAAATGGTGCTCAAGGAAGGCTCCGAATCGGAAACTTGGGGGGTAATTTCTTAATTTATCGTTGGGGCATATAAGTATTCATAGCTCTCTATAAATTTAGCATTATAGACGGTACAGAGTATAATCATATAAATTGCTTAGGTTTAGTCTTAATCTTTTAGTTAGAACCCTACTGTATGTTATAGCTGAGGCTGGCCTTATTCATCATATATTATAATTAATTAGTACTAATCCATAATTAATAGAAAGTTTTAAATGAATTTAAAAACAATCAATTACGTTAAAGATGTTTTCTTTGTAGGACGGGTAATGTGGGTTTCGGGTTCTGCTTACTGCGGGGATTTTTTTCAAATTTAGTATAATTTTGAAAATTATAGCATAAGTCAACATTTTTATTAGCCTAATATTTATTATACTGTACTAGTGTTACCCGTCTTGCGTCGCAGTGATGTATAAAACAAATTAATTAGGTTTAGATTCGCTGGCAAATATTAAACATAATTTATATATTATTAGAGGTCTGCCTTATAGAATTTGTGGCCTATCCAGGTGTATTCTTGTGGACTTGAAACTCACACACACAAAATCGAATATACGCAGATAATACACAATATCGACTATTTATAAATGGTATTTAAAATAACAAAAGGAACATATAAAAAGGTTTGTATTTAATTCCCTAGAGAAAAAGTTCAGATCATGGATATGTCTAAAGGAAATATTTTCAGTTCATCTAAACAGCTGTTCTTATAACCAAACTATGACGTCACTTACCATATGAGTTATTTGACCCATAATATGAGTCAATACTTTTATGACGAGGTTTGAATACAATGTGTTCAACAGATACTTTGGCACAGGCTGAGGATTTAGCAGTAACTCGGTACAAAAAGAAGGTAAAAAGCAGTTCCTTGTATTGATAGAAGTCAAGAAGGTGATGCCAACGCGCTCCTACAGGGTTCCTTGGAACTTTCGGGAACAAAAATAAACAAGAAAACTGGCGTCTCAAGAAAACTGAAGACGCTAGGGGGAGGCGCTGCTCCTCCCTTCGAAGAGTTGTCCCCGACGCCGATAGATGGCGTCGAGGCGCTGGAAAAAGGGGCTGAGAGATTAAACTTGAAAGGAAGGCGGGAATATACTAAATTTGAAACATGTAGCCTACCCAATATGTTCAATGTAATATGAAATATGCGTATAAGAGAGACATTTACTCTGTTTTTTGTAAACTTATTGTCTAAATGAGTATTTTAAGAATATAAAAATACAAAATAAAAATAATTTATTTCAATAATATTTCACAGTTATGGCCAAGTTTTCATCAAGATTCCAAAACTTGTCGGTGGGCTCCAATTGAACATAAACCTTTTAAACATTTGTTGGCTAATCTTAATATTCTAAGGTGGCTTAGAGCAGGCACCTAGGCCTAATTTTCATACAATTTGGCAGGTAACAAAAATTTCACTAAAAATCTATGTAGGCCTATATCTAATTTTTTGAAATTAGTTTTTGTTATTTTTTATTTATTTTTTTGTCTTCACTTTATCAATGCAGTTCTCTGCCTTTTTTATAAATATAGTTAATAGTTTTATACAGATATAGGTAAATAATATTTATGTATACTGTTCATTACTGTAAATAATATTTTTTAGGTATCCTACCTATATTAGGCCTACTGTTTTAAAATTATTTATGCTTCTTTAATCCTAATTCCACCCACATTTGTATAACTGTATCACACTTTTTCACTTCTCAGATGATAACCAATACTGATAAATAATTATAATATATGGAAGTGTGTTATAATTTTGATAATAATTAGTTATGTATTCCGTAGAATCGTTTGTATATCTTAATTTTGTAGTTACCAAATTAAGCCTATCTAGGTGCTATACTATTTGAAGTCATAATCGATATATTTATGTTTATTCTTATTTCAGATTGTAAATATTGTTGCGTATTAAATAATTTTAAAGATTTTTAACAAAAATTGAAGGTCTGAAATGAATTTTAGCACTCTAAAAAAGTAAATATTACA
Organism: Nephotettix cincticeps; assembly: GCA_023375725.1. NCBI lineage: Eukaryota > Metazoa > Arthropoda > Insecta > Hemiptera > Cicadellidae > Nephotettix > Nephotettix cincticeps. The sequence continues at coordinate 21,113,147 of CM041790.1, read as the reverse complement.
TTTAATGTAGCCAATTTAAGTAGCTCTGATATATATAAAACAATTTAAGTTCCTCAAGTTACTGCAATTAAATAGTATTCATGTATGGTTTAACTTGGGTTTTTATTCTTTTTAATTTCTCAAGTGAAAAAAACACAAGAATATTTACAATTATTTAAAATGTACATTCCGATGAGAGCCAAGGTTTGATAAGATGAAAAGTCGCTGCCAGCGCTCTCCCTCAGATGATCTTGGAACTTTCAGCAGGGAATATAAACAAGAAAAGTCGCGTCTCAAGAAAGCTGCAAGACGGCGCGTCGCGGCGCCGAGGGAGAGGTTGCCGGCGACGCCACCTCCTCGACATCGGCGCTTTTCTTTCCCCTGACTTCTAAGAGATGGCGTTGGTGCGCTCTTTCCAAGACGGCGAAAGAAGGTGAAGAGTTTGAAAGACGCGAGGGCGGGAAAAGACGAGTTTTGAACTGTCTTAGCGGCACGAGTTTGTTTATCGCTTATTTTAAAGTATATTTTAAAAATTATGGTTGATATCTGTGACTTAAATGATCAGCTGTTTACGGATTAAGTTAAAAAAATCAATGAATTCAACATAAAACTTTAAATAGCTCCATATCAACAGCTTAGCATTTTTATATATCTTTTTGATCGAAAAATTTATCATTACACCGTTTTATTTTGTATTGTTTGACGTATTAATCTATTTAATCCAACCAATTTACACTAATTACACAATGTAAAAGAACAACACTAGCAAAGATTGGACCAACATAAGAACAATAACAAATGTGTTGGCATAAACAAGATTAATAGGTGTACTGTTTAGTATGAGTAAATAGTTATAATGAAATATACAACAAATCGAATGAGCTTATCAGCGGTTAAAAGTGAATAGTAAATAAGTATATTCCTTTTATTTTTTATAATAAAAATACTTAGACTCCATACAAAAATATAAATATAATTTTACAATTCATTCCCCTACTAAACTAATTTATTTTTCTTATCACTACAACACTTTTTAAGTTACTCACATGCATATTATGATTTATAAGAGCCTAAATTACAGGTTTTTTTATTTATATCCATAGTAGGCATTTGTCTGCTGAAGTTTACTCTGGTAAATGTTATTAATTGCTACTTAATATATATATTGAGAGTTTTACCTTAGTAAACAAACTGTTTGTATTTTATTAGATTTCCGGTCAACCGCAACGTTTAAAATAATTAAAGAGTTCGCGTGCTGTTAAATCATATCTCTAGCATATACAAATACCAAATATTGTATATTTTATTATTATCATGTTATACTGTTTAATTTTTATATTTCATGTTACATATTGTATATTTGATCTTTTTTAACTAAGCAACTTTGTTATCACAGGAGTTATTCTGTAAAACAGTGATTGGGATGAGAGACGCTCTTAATAAAAGGTATTTTTATTTATTTATTTAAATATTTATACTTCTGGGGATTAAAACCCCATGGAGCGGCCCACCCTCAATAATCCACTTCTTCGAGAACTTTATTATTAAATAGACAAATTGTTAGGTTTCTTCAGACACTTTATTCACAATTAACTGCTACTAACCAAATTCATTAAGGGGGGGGGGGGGGGGGGGGGGGGGGGGGGTGATTTATTATATATAAAAAAAAAATATTGGGGGGGGGGGGGGGGGGGGGGGGGAAAAAAAAAAAACGGATACTCATTGATTTATAGGTTAAGAAATAATCTTTGAAAATTATTACATGATTTATTGATCAATTTTATATAAAAAAAGAAAAAGTAAAATATGTATATTCCGATAAGTTATACAGTTAAAAGTTATAAAAGCCAGCAGCACAGACTAATGGCGCCATATAGATGCGTCGTCACGATTCTGATTCGTTTTGGATCAATTTTTGGTAACAGTTTTAACCAAGTTTTTACTTTTTCAGACTCTTGTGATGAGAATTCTACCCATACACTTGATGAAAATAGGATTTTTGACATGGGTATGTCGTAGTTTGTTAGGGGTGTTGGCAATGTTCGATACTGGAAATGTTTTCAGTTCGGATGAACTGAAAACATTTCCTTTATACGTATCCATGATCTAACATATTTACCACCGGGAAGTAAATACCAAAATTTATCCTGCAATTGCTCTTCAAGTGTTTCTCTCCACAGACGAGCAAGGGCCGGCAGCAATTGCATTGCACTCCTCTGATGAGTGATCAACATATAAGTTGCCTGCTGACGATGCCTGGCCACTTGAGAGGGGCTTTGCTAATTCTAAAACCTTAGAAAACGTTTCACGATCTTTTTAAGAAGGTTTTCCTTAATTCCCTTATTAGTTCCCTATAATCAAAGCGGCTATTAATGCTTGTTGTTAAATTTGGTTAGGGAAATTACAACTATTGATCATGTATCCAAGAGTGTCAGAAAAATTTGGTAATGATTCAAAGTTTTGCTGACAAGTAAAAAATGTAACCCTTACAGTGACAGCAACAGTCTTCTCTTTGTAGTTGAGAGACAGTGTCTCAAAAACTTTTGATAGAATTTGGTTTAAATAAATATATGAGGGTTTCTGAAACTTGTGGGCATAGACGGCTGATAAACAACAACCATTTAGTATCATTGATTATTATTTGCGATAATGAAAGATTAGTCACAAATTTTGTGTGCCAAACCTCTAAAGATATCTTCACCATTTTGGCGTCTTCTCAGATTCAAAAAATTTCAGTTAATTAAACGTCGTTTAATATAATTTAAAATTAAAAATTTATTAATAATAAAATGAAAAATAACAAAAAAAATGTTTTATAATTGACACTTCCCAAAAAAGTGAATCATGGATTGTCTACAAAATGTTTTGTATGTAAAATGTTTCCATAAACAAAGTTCAATAATAGCTGATCTAAAATTTTTATAAAATGATACAATACAAACTCTAAACTAGTATTTGCATAAATAAAATGTCACTTTTTGTGCTAAAAAAATAGTCACCACCTCTCCAGATAAATGTTGTTAATAAAAACGAGGAAAATAATTTTATTTAAAAATTATAAAAATTTTTATTTAAGATAAACCAAAATAAATCATAATATTATAAATTTTGACATTAAAATGATCAAGAAATTCTAAAATTTTTTTTTTAAACATGTTTATAAACAAAAGTTGGAAAATATTTTATTTTATGGAAATAAAAAACTTCACGACCTTTTTGTGTCTAAACAATAAGCAGAAATATATACAAAAAACATAAACCAATTAGCCTTCGCAGTGAAAAAAAAATAGATTTAAGAATTTTACAATAAAAACGCAGTGGAAAATTAATGATTATAAGAAATTTGTTAAAATATAATTTAGAAATATATTTATATTACCAAACAATTATATTTTACTAAAATGAATATGATCAAATTTTTAGTAAAACAAAATGATCAAGAAATTTAAGTTTGAGAAAAATTGATATACTTACTATTGACATAAAGTTTGGAAGGGTTTTAATTAGAGAAAGAGCCACGTAAGACTTCACGACCTGTGTTTGTGTCCTAAAGAGACGGCGGCGTCCTGCTGTGGCAAGCCAGGCTAAGAAGAACATAAACAAACCAATTAGCCCTTCGCAGGACGGACAGTAGTCTAATTGAGTTTTCCACGGCGCTAGCTACATGCGAGGATCCTTTGGCATTGACAACAATAAGGAACCTTGAATTGTTGTTAGTAATTATTCAATTATTTATCCTGTAATTATTTACCCAATTATTTATACCTTTAATCTTAACCTACAATTAATTATGTTTAGTATGAAATTAAATGAGGCAGAAACGTTCAACCGTATAACATACTATTATACTGGGCGAAACAAAGGAGTCTGATTACAAAGTTTATCTCTTAAAAGAATAAAAGGAAACAGTATTAATTTCGTCAAAACTTTCGAATTTCACCTTAAGGTGTAAATATCTGTTTCGAGGCCCCCTTAATTTTAAAACGGGGGCTTAAGTCTGACGGGGGTGCGCCACCAAAATTGGAAACATAGACGTCATATGGTTAGTGACGTCATAGCTTGGTTATAAGAGCAGCTGTTTAGAAGAACTACAATCATTCCCTTTAGACATATACTTCATCTATTTCCCACACAAACATTTTTTTGACTGGTTTCTGTCTTTCTATGTAACGACCCCGAGACCAGACGAATAGTATAATATGTATGAAACTTGGTAACAAGGCGCACTTTGAGAATATTTCGGTAGTTTTTTTTAATTCTTAGTTCTATTAGTTAGATCACTTGAAAACCCCTTAAAACGTATATAACTTAGAAATATAAATTTCTCAAAAGCAGCTTTTACGATTTTCATCAAAATTTCGTGGTTTATGGTGTTTCAGATTCAAAATGATATAAATTTACCCACATATCTGTAAAAATTACAGTTTTAAACCTAAGTACTTTTAAGTACAAAAAAGTAAAATGTTTAAATTTTCCAGCAAAAATTTATAAAATATTCAACCATCACCTTTATAACAGCTTAAAAGCAAAACAAATTGGCATTTTTATTTATTAGCCTTTGATAATTAATTTCAGTGAAATCTTTAATAAACTTTCCACGGAAAACACTCTACTTTGTCTAAGAGTAATAATAATGTTATTCTTATGAAGATTACTAAAAACGATATCTTCCTTATTTGTCAAACGTTTTTCTTAAAACTCGGTTTGCTGCTTATGCATATATTAGCCAATAAATTTCGAAAAAAAGGTTTCTTACATTTTTGGAGGTAGAAGGGGGCGAATCCAACAAAAATCGTTATGCATTTACTACAATTTTGTGTCTTAAATAAATTAGATGACTATTTTAGGATATAAGCTAATTAAAACAAATATCGTTATGATAATAATGTAAATAATTAATTATATGAAAAGTGTCTATTAATTAATTTATTTTTACGGAAGAAAATATCAGTAAACTAATATAGTTTATTTTATAATTTTAATTGATACAAATTGAATATAAATCCGGTAACATCTATAATAATGAGTCAATCAATTGTTTCCTAGTAATTAAATGAGGAAACAATAATTTTAAAAAGATTTTTGCCTTTGTATTATTTATTTAGATAAAAAAACTCTTCATAAAACAGGCCAGATTTCCTTAAACGGTGTATTTTACAAAAGATATAAAAAATATATGTAATCGTATAGAAGTGCACTGTTATTAGTGATAATACACCAGTTTTATCAGCTTGTCATCTGAGTGCAGATTAAAAGTAATTGTAATTGATGGATTTGAACATTTTTTAAAAGCAGCCATGAAGTTGCAAATTTGTTTTATCACGCTGTAGTGCTGAAACCGGTATGTAAAAACCGGTATGAAATTATCTTAGCCAATTATGATCAAAGAGGTTAAAAATAGGTACACTGAAGTCAGGAAATATCATTTTTTTATTAGAAAGATACAGTTAGTTTTATATTTTCTGTAATTTTGTAGTTCTGTAAACACCCTATATTTACTGGACATTTTCACTTATTTTAAGGGCTAGAATTCGATAGGCTAAGTTTGTTGGTCATATTCTGAAACACCATATAGGTCTATATGACATCTAGCATGATGAATGGCCCGAGTATAACGGCCAGGTTTAGCGTAATGAAATATTACTTGTATTACAATAATAAATTAACGCCTTAGAGAAGAAACCCATATTATTTAAGAAGAAACCCCGGTACTTTAGTTGAAATTCATTACGTTACTGTATATAGATTTTTTATTACGGACAGTTTCCATCACGTATTTAATTAAAACAAAGTTGCACCACGTTTCAGAATCTGGAATCTGATCCCGTCCTCAGGTGAGCTAGAACCTAATACATAACACGATTAAACTCTTTTATTAAAGTATCTCCAATATCTAAGAAAGGAAGCTGGTTTTCAGGTGAGCAGGTTTACTCGGCAGGAAGGCTTACTCCATCTACCACGGGTCAGAACGAAACTGGGAAAGAAGGCATTTTCTTACTTCGGACCCCTAACATACAATGTCCTTTCTGCTGACCTGAAGGCAGCAAATTAACCAAAGTTTAAAAAAGGGATGAAAGCTTTGTTTGATGTTAATGATAAGTAGCCATGTTGGCAATATACAGCAATTTTATGTATTTTAATAATCAATTTAAATTATAAAAGTATCAATAACTAAGTATAATTTCTGACAATAGTTGTATTGAAAAACAAAGCATGTAATTTGAATAAGACAGGCTTAATAAAAACGTTTTCATTCATTCATTTCAATCATTCATTAGTACATAATCCGCACTAAGCTGTAATAAAACTGAAACAAATTAAAGCAGTAAAAAACTTATAAACAACAACATGAACCAACAGTCTCTCACACAATAAACAAAATACGTCCACTCGTCACAAAGACTCAAACTCTTATTTTCAGTTTTATTCGGTTAAATCCGGATTATGTACTAATCGTGTTATATTTTAGGTTCTAGATCACCTGAAGACGAGATCAGATTCCAGATCCGAAACGTCGTCAAACTTTGTTTTACTTAAAATTGTTAGGAAAATGTCCAGAATAAAAAATAACATAAACCTCGATGGTACGAAAATGTTTTGTGAAAGTAAACGATAATGAGAGAGGGTTTTGTACACTAGACAAAATCTTCAGCTAAACTTCACAGTATGAAACCTTTAACAATTAAAAGTGGCAGAGAGCAAAGTAACAGAGACTTGCTGCACGACGTAGGCGAGTTGGCGCAACTTACTACACGTTATCCCCAGACACAGCTCGTATGCATTCTTCTATCAGCGATTAATTATTAAAGCAGCAATACCGAAGTAACACTAACACCGGGGTGAATAATAGAGGGGCGGTTATGAGCTGCGGAAGATGAATTATAATTAAGAACATTGTCTTGAGACGGAATATGGGATGAAGCAAAGTTTGCGATGTGGACCACAAAACTGGTCCCGCGAGGGCGGTTTGCCCCTCCCCCCACGTCCCGCGCCCTGTTCGATGCCTTTAATTGAATCTTTTCAGAATTCCAGAGCTGCTGCTTACAAAGTTCATCCGCCTTAGTTTGTATAATTAAAAGCGCCCTTACACCGTTGTCGGGATTCCTCTCTATGTAAATACTGCGTGATGACTTGCATGCATATTCTTTGTCTTGTTTCGTTTGATAATTCATAAACGCTTGAGATGGTAAAATTTTAAATTCAGATGCGAGAGTATATTTCTATTAGTTTATTAAACTAGAACGTTTGTAATATTAACCATGGATTATTTCAACATTACAATTTATTTGAACATTACAATGGTCACTACAACATTCTTTTTATTCTGTATTTTTTCAAGGTCTTTAGCATGTTTTAATTATAATAGTTCAAAACTAAAAGTGACAAGGGTGAAATATATTCATAGGTTTCATGAGTTACCCTATTTGCATTTTTAAATTTATGATAAGTTTCGCTACTAAACTATATAAAATACTAGATGGGGATTTTAAATATTATGAAATAGTAATAATCCATTCTTTTTTTATTTGTATTATTCCATGTTCGTAATCAGTTTTATGATAATGTATATTCCATGCGAAAAAATACCAATAAAATACAATTCAAAACTCTTAAAGTCCATAAATGAATGTACTTTTAAATTTCAAAATTTATGAAATACATGAAAGTTATTGTAATTTTAGTCCCAATAATAAAATGATAAATATAGCCTATATATGCAAATATATTAATATTTTATTAATAACAGTGTAATTACGTTAGAGAATGAAAAAATTAAATTAAAATTCCATTTTCCATATAAGAGTTCATGTAGTGAAATGATTTATGGTAAAGAAACATGTACCAAACCTTTGTTTGTTAAGAAATAGTGATGGTTTTATTTTGGAAAGATTACAATTCAATTTATACTAAAACATAATACGATGACTAAAATTGAACCTAATGCAGATAATAATGCACAACAATTTTGCACAGTTGAGTTTCGCCAAGAAATGAGAAATATTTTCTGAAATAACTCTCCTCAAAAGAAAACCGCGTAATATTCACAGCTGAAGAACTTTCACAATATTTAAATCTTTTACTAAAATAAGGAATACTTGTAAAAGACGGAGAGAGATGGAGAGAGTGAGTTAGAGAGAGAGATGTGAGAGCGGTCAGCTGAGCGACGGGCTTCCTCCTTGCATACTTGGTCCTGCTTTGAGGGCGGACATATTTGCTTTGCGAATTAAAAGGCAGGAATCTGATATACAAACGTAGCCGGCCGTCTTTGATTGGGGTGCTTCTGACCACGCGCTTCTGGAATTCCCCGATAACTTTACTTTTGATAAACCGACGCTAGCGCTCAGTCCTGCTAGAATGTACTCAATGACAGAAGAACCGCGCTTTGTAAACCCGAGCACTGAGTAGTGCTTTACCCCCCCCCCTCCACCTGCCACGGCCCTTACGACCTCGTCCTCCTGTGCTACACTGTTAGACACACACTTGGCCAAACGTTAATTACCTAGAATTTCGTCGAGTGCAATGTCTGAGATGAAAAGGTTGCGTTGAACCCTATGATACAGGTAGCTCTCACACTTAGTGAATTTCCATATTAGATTTGAACCCTGATAATTGTTTGTGAAATACAAAATTAAGGATAGTTAATTACCACTGTTATTTAGATTTTTATTGCGGACATTTTCCATCACGATTTTATGTAAAACAAAGTTTCACGACGTTTCGGGATCTGGAATCTGATCCCGTCCTCAGGTGAACTAATATCTAAAACATAGCACAATTAACATATATTCCGGACCAAACCAGTATAAAGCTTAAAACATAAAAGTTTAAAGCAGTAAAAAAACTTACAAACAAACCACTCACTAAACATTACACACAAAAGAAACCAAACACGTCCACTCGTCACGGAGACTCAAAGACAACTGAAAGGAGTGGTCGTGTCCCACCTTAAATGTCCGCAATAAAAATCTAAATAACATCAATCCACCATCACCAATAATGAATTTCAAACACCACTGTTTTTAATCTCTCTAAATAATCCAGTTCGTAGATTAACTTAACCTACAAACATAAACGTTTATAATTCTTTGGCCTAAAGTAAAAATTGAATCGTTTCCCCCTAAGAGATGATTCCAAAAGGTCGAACTTGTCTCAGAGAATCAGGTAAACAACATTCGCTACAGAACCTGTAACTTTCGATTTCAAAATTTGTTCAGAAACTGTTCCAACTCAAAAGTAACGTCTATAAAAGATATAAGGAGTGAGAGATGTTGAAGAGAACGTTGTACACCCCTTATGTCTGCCTTAAAATAAAGCTTCTATATCAAAAGGTAAAATAAAATGTTTTTAAAACGCCTAATAATCAAAACAACCCGTTTATTTATTGTGTTAAAGATATCATTCTTCAACCTAACAGTATTAAAATCAATTTTCTTTTTACTGCGCATTAAATAGCCTACTAAGCGGGTAAATTGTGTAGATTCTATCATAGTTAATATAATTATAATACAGTTTTTAGTGATTCTTTGTAATATTACCTGCAGAAAATTGCATTTTTAAAAAGTTACTGAATTTATTATTCATTTTTAAAGTTCAAAAACATAATTAATTTATTTGGTTCAATACAAATCTTTAGCTATATTCACTATTAATTAATAGACTAAATATAAAATATAGCTCGATATAGACTACGTTGATGCTCTAAAGATATGTCTAGTTACTAATGCTATTTTGGAATAGGTTATGATATATTTAAACACTTATTAATTGTAAACATAATTTATTCTTACTTTTTTACAGTATTCTTACACATTGCGTATTGCACGTAGTTTTATATTTGCATAAAGCAACTAAACACAACAAATAAATGTTAACAGAACAAACATAACAATTAATTATTACAGTTGATTACTAAACTATAAAACTTAAGATTGAAAAAACTTTCATACTAAATGAAGAAAACTTTTTTATATTGCTTATAAAATAAAATCATACCTAATTTTAAGTTGTTCTCCCAGTGATAAAATGAAATGGCATACTCATTATCTCTGTTATCACATCAGTATAGCACACGAAATTTGTTTGTTTAGAAACTTTTCTTCCGATTATAGTTCTTTCTAACAAAACTTTTAAAATGAAATTGATATAAAGGTAAGGCCATAGCCACAAAAAACTATACATTATGAACTGTAAGGAAAAGTTTTAGGGTATTATTCAGTTGAGAAACTGTCAGGTAATTCATTTTGGGTGTTGAAATTTTGTTTGAAAAACTGTAAAATTACTTTTCGTACGGTGGAATTATAGTACCGTACGGTAGTTTAATAGATAGGAATTGTGTTGCAACCAAATTATAAATGCTCTATTAGGCCTTATTTTATTGACAACCTATAACCTGATATTAATTAAACTATCCAGTGTATATTAAAATCATACGAATGAATATGTTATTAAACATAAACAAACACTGAATATATCGAATATCTGATTGTTAAATCTGTAACACCAATGGACTTGAACTTAATCTATTATCGTATAGATTTTTACAAGCAGGAAAAATACTAATAATTCGCAAATAAAAACACTTTAAAAATCTTCCTCCAGCACATTAAATGTGTCTGGAAACAACAGTTTTGGTAACAATAATGATAACTATTCACATGAGGGTTCTCGTAAATCTTCACCACAAGCGTTGCATTGTTTACTATTGTTTCATCCTTGTACTTTTTCAGTTAAATAAAATGCTATATGTTCTAAATGCAATTTAGGAACAACTTGTTTTTATGACTTAGGTTTAAGTCTATAACCATTCGTTTTCAAAACTTGTTTTTAATACTTAAGGTTTGTTTTAAACATTGATAACAAAATATAATATGAAACATATAGTAAATGGTATTTCCAAGTCACAACTTCAAACAGTAATGAGGAGTATTAGGCCTAAACAGTGTGTTTCAGTATTTTAAAGCGAAATTTGTTTTCAGAAGACGGAATTTTTCCCAATTAATTGTAAATAAAGAGTTTGGTATAGTCTTGTCGTCTCATGACTTCTCTACGGTATATTGTACTATTGTGAGAATAATTTGAAATGATTGAATTTGAATTTTGGTTTTTACGAAAAATACAATAATTGATTAAAAATATCATAAGAACAAGAACACAATGTAACAAGATGTAATAGTTAAATGTTTTTTTTCATTTTTCAACTTATAAAAAAAAGTTAAAAAAGTTATCAGGTAACACATATTTTCCTTTAAACAATTAGAAGAGAAAATAAAGGAAAGCTTGACCCTTAAAGTAAGTGTAGGGATACAAAAATTGTGTGGAAACGCCACATACTATGCATTTATGTTTTAGTTATTACTCATTCTGTAGATTCTGTAATTTCTTTCTAGATTATATCAACTAATCATTTTGTCTTCGGAGAAGAAACTTAAATAATTTCGACTTTATGGTGGTGATTTAAGAGTCTCCCTGTCCACTGTCACTCTCACTGTACAGTCTAGATGGCCAAGGGGTCAGCCATGGAGTCCTGCGGTCAGTAGGGTCTCCACACGTCCTGACCCCTCGCGGAGGCCGGGGGGTCGTCCACTCTAGTCGGCAGCTGGGAGGAGGTCAGCAGGTCAGAGCCGGGCAGGGAGTGGTGCAGTTGGGAGTAAAAGAGGGAGGGAAGCACTGGGTAGTGGGAGGGATAAGTCGTGGCGGGGTTGTGGTGGTGGATGTGGTGATGGTGGAAGGTAGTGCCTCCGTGCCCGTTGGTCTGGAGGTCGTCGTTGCCCACGGGGGACTCCGCGGTGGAGGAGTCACTCAGGGACCGAGGGCCACTGAGGAAGTCCGAGGCGGAATAGCGAGGCAGGGAGGCGGCCGTGGAGTTGAGGTTGTTGTGCAGCTGCTGAGACTGGGGGCCTAAAAGGTGCTGGTCCAGGTCCCCAACTGGCGCTGCGTCACCCATCACTGGCAAAACACAGACAAGAACACTTTAGCGTTTTAGAAAAACGGGCTTAGCTTACATTTGCTTTTTAATAATATGTAATAGCTTAGGTACGTACCGCAGGTGAAATTCGGCCTTGGTGTACAATATCGTGACTACAAATTAGACTGAAGTAAATTATGGCAGGAAAGGAACTACAAAAATATAGGAAACTCACTGGAGGATGTTGTGGAGGCGGTGTGGAAGGTGGTGTTGGTGTCGTGGTTGTTGTTCTCCGTGTGCTGTGTCGTCGAGAACCCGATGGCAGGGGTGTTGAAGCCTCCCGTGGCGGCACAGCTGCTCAACGTCCCGGCACCCAGGTATGACGAGTAGGGCGTCGTGGCGCCGTACCCGAAACTGGAGTAGTGGTGCGAGTTGTTCAACCCGAACTGACTCATGTCTGCAAACATTTACAATTTATAAAAGTGGAAGTGTATTATATTTCCTTCCTTACAAAATGTACTAAGCATTTTATTTAGTTTTTATTCCAATGGTAATGCCCAGCCCCAGAATTCAAGTCCACATTATCTTCAAACAACATTTTCTAACGTTCCTTTGTCCATGGTTTTTATCGCCTTTTGTTCACTACCAGTTTTCCCTCTGTCCAAGAACTATATATGGACCATCACTAATCATAACTCGATTTTAAATTTAATTTTTCTCATAACTGCAATCTATATCACCCGAATCGATAATTTGTAGCTACAACTCACGCACAATCAGGAAATTAGTTTCTTGTGCAGTATCCTGATTTCTTCGTGTTTTAAGTGGCCTCAAAAAATAAAGACTGCGTTCGTGCGATCATCAAGCAATAAAGAAGGATACCAATAGCAAAGGGATACCAGCGGTACAGGTACCGATCTCTGTATTAGCGTCTATAATCTAATCTAATCTTCTCCATATTTTTACCCACGTCTGAATTTTTGGTGGCTAATGTTTCTAATAGTAACACGTTTATTTTATGAATAGATCCTATTTAATTGTTCCTAAAATACAATCTCTTGTCCAGCGCCTATTGCTTGTAAAGGGTAGTCTGCATACTCCAACTATTCTAGTATTCTTTATCTTGTAAATACCAGTTTTTTCAGCCTATAAATCCCCTGTTTTTATCCTCCAACAACCCTAGCTGTGTTTACTATCTAACAAGCAAAAGATCTTCACTCCCACCAAACACCATTATTGTCTTCACTTTCCAGCAGTCATTTTTGTCTCAACTACCCTATTATTTGTCGTTTTTATCCTCAAAATACCTCTTGTTTTCGTCCTTCAAACTACCTTGGTTATCATTACACTTCATTACCCTAATGTTCCTCGTCCTATAACTGTGTTCGTCCCCTAGCTGCACTAACTGTCTTTCTCTCCCCTCAAATAACCCAATTGTTTGCATCTTCCATCTCCTCTAGTTGTCTTCACCTTTTATACCTACCCTATTTTATTTCCACTATCCTAATTGTTCTAAAGTATCGTTTCCCGAATAGGCTTTGGAATTAATTATAACTACCTTACTCGTATTAAAATTTCCTGGTCATCTTAGAAGCTCACGGAAAATAGACGAGACACTTCTATAGACATCATAACAATAAGTCCTTGTCCACAATCCATGAAAAAGACATAATCAAATAGTTATGAAAATTCATTTTACTATCTTATCCTAGAGATTTTCCAGCTATTAGGAGTTATTTTAATTAGGGCTATTTTCATCCAAAGTTAAATTAGATAAGTTCTAATTCTGAATAAAGCTTAAGATAAAGTTTTATATATTTTTTTATAGGGATGGTTTTTTAACTATATTTTCTCAACTTAATTGTTAATTATTAGAATTAAATGTCTTAATATTATCTGATTTCATAAGAAACAATGGTAGGGTTATAGTTACTATCATTAGGTATGTTGTGACCTCACGTCTAAGGACGCCTGCCAGCCCAGCTGGCCGTGGCTGGGGAGGATCGGCAAGGGGTGTCATTTTAATCAAGCTCTGCAGGCCGGACTCGCTGCGATGCATTTTTACCACGTTAAAAGCGCCGACCGTAGTTTTTAATATCAGCAAGAAATGGAATTTCCATATTGCCGTTGATCAGAATTCCGTTAATAAAATATAAGTGAAATTTTTAATCAGTCGCGCCGGTGACACGTCCATTCGACTCGTTCGCATCGAATTTTTCGCGTTTTTCCGTAACAGTTTTAATGAAAATATTCGGCGTTGGTGCAGTAAAGGATTTGGTAATTAATTGTTTTTCCACAGCCACCGGCCACCGACAGTATTGGCGCTGCAGTCCTTCTGCAACTTCTGGCATCGATCGGTCGGTTTGTTTATGTGCGGTTTCCATTGTTTCCAGTCCGTTGTATATGTCCCAGTTTCGAATAAATCCCGACCATCAGTTCCGAAATTAATCGCACGTTTGTTGTAGCAGCTTATTTTAATGGTGATGCAGGGTGAGCCGTGTAAACTGTCGTGTTTAGAAGAACTGTTTTCTGTTACAGTGTAAAATATTGTGTTACGGTAATCAAAGTGATAACCAAAGTGTATAATGTTTTTTATTTAATATAGCCTATATATGATTTTTTTAAATAGCTGGTTCTGTGTCAAATATCATTATTATATAGCCAATATTTAAATCATCCCATTTAACACACAAAAAATGCTAGGGTTCATTACTTTTCGGTTTGTAACTATATAGGCCTACTTGAAACAAAAAACTTTCTGAAATCGAATGTATTGTAAAAGTCTGCCAGAAGATTTACTAGGAATGAATCTGTTCAACGAATAGATGCAACGGACTATTTTGAAAAAAATATTAAGTATTAGGAGTATAGTAGACCATTCTAAATATTTTCTTGTAGAACACTAACTTCTAAAGAAAAAACACTGGGAATGATATTTTATGAACGGGGAAAGAGTTTTTATAATAATTAATAATACAATTTTAAATTATTAAGATGAAATGATTTCTTTGCCCATGTTTACATACGGTATCAAAGAGAAAAACTACCTAGAAAAAGGTTTATTATAATTTCCTATTATTGCAACATTTTACTACCAACAGTGGTAGTACGTACGTGGCCTGCTATGATAGTTTCATTAGTTAGTCTGAAAATATTTTACTCTCCGACGTTGAGAAAAATAATTTAAATCTACCTTCCCGTTTGTTTAATTGTAAAATAATGCCTAAGATTTCAATTATTTGCGCTTATATTATATAATAAATATGAAATATACGCGTATTTAATAAGGAACGAACCAGGGAACCTTTGTGGAAAACAGACAATAGGCATTAGATTCCGCAAAAATTGTAATACTGTACCGTTGATTCATAGTCATTTATATACAATAAGTTTAGGCCTAAATTCATACAACTTGAAAATGAAATACTCTAATTAAAATTTTAAACATATTAACAAGTTTAAGGGTAAGAGGACTGTACTCACTCTGGCAGCTAGACATGGTGGGCATCCGGAAGGCCAGCGAGTCCGTGGTCCGCTGCAGAGGGTCTAGCGCCGTGCCGAAGTGGCCGGAGAGGAAGGGTCGCTGGCCGAACGCGAAGTGGAACTGCTGCTGCTGCCCTAGAACAGAGAGCACTGCATCAGCCCTGCCACCTGCCCCATGGTAACGGTATCACAGTCATGAGCCCCGCCACCTGCCCCATGGTAACGGTATCACAGTCATGAGCCCCGCCACCTGCCCCATGGTAACGGTATCACAGTCATGAGCCCTGCCACCTGCCCCATGGTAACGGTATCACAGTCATGAGCCCCGCCACCTGCCCCATGGTAACGGTATCACAGTCATGAGCCCTGCCACCTGCCCCATGGTAACGGTATCACAGTCATGAGCCCTGCCACCTGCCCCATGGTAACGGTATCACAGTCATGAGCCCTGTCACCTGCCCCATGGTAACGGTATCACAGTCATGAGCCCTGCCACCTGCCCCATGGTAACGGTATCACAGTCATGAGCCCTGCCACCTGCCCCATGGTAACGGTATCACAGTCATGAGCCCTGCCACCTGCCCCATGGTAACGGTATCACGGTCATGAGCCCTGCCACCTGCCCCATGGTAACGGTATCACAGTCATGAGCCCTGCCACCTGCCCCATGGTAACGGTATCACAGTCATGAGCCCTGCCACCTGCCCCATGGTAACGGTATCACAGGCATGAGCCCTGCCACCTGCCCCATGGTAACGGTATCACGGTCATGAGCCCTGCCACCTGCCCCATGGTAACGGTATCACAGTCATGAGCCCTGCCACCTGCCCCATGGTAACGGTATCACAGTCATGAGCCCTGCCACCTGCCCCATGGTAACGGTATCACAGTCATGAGCCCTGCCACCTGCCCCATGGTAACGGTATCACAGTCATGAGCCCTGCCACCTGTCCCATGGTAACGGTATCACAGTCATGAGCCCTGCCACCTGCCCCATGGTAACGGTATCACAGTCATGAGCCCTGCCACCTGCCCCATGGTAACGGTATCACAGTCATGAGCCCTGCCACCTGCCCCATGGTAACGGTATCACAGTCATGAGCCCTGCCACCTGCCCCATGGTAACGGTATCACAGTCATGAGCCCTGCCACCTGCCCCATGATAACGGTATCACAGGCATGAGCCCTGCCACCTGCCCCATGGTAACGGTATCACAGTCATGAGCCCCGCCACCTGCCCCATGGTAACGGTATCACAGTCATGAGCCCTGCCACCTGCCCCATGATAACGGTATCACAGTCATGAGCCCTGCCACCTGCCCCATGGTAACGGTATCACAGTCATGAGCCCTGCCACCTGCCCCATGATAACGGTATCACAGTCATGAGCCCTGCCACCTGCCCCATGGTAACGGTATCACAGTCATGAGCCCTGCCACCTGCCCCATGGTAACGGTATCACAGTCATGAGCCCTGCCACCTGCCCCATGGTAACGGTATCACAGTCATGAGCCCTGCCCTGCCACCTGCCCCATGGTAACGGTATCACAGTCATGAGCCCTGCCACCTGCCCCATGATAACGGTATCACAGTCATGAGCCCTGCCACCTGCCCCATGATAACGGTATCACAGTCATGAGCCCTGCCACCTGCCCCATGGTAACGGTATCACAGTCATGAGCCCTGCCACCTGCCCCATGGTAACGGTATCACAGTCATGAGCCCTGCCACCTGCCCCATGGTAACGGTATCACAGTCATGAGCCCTGCCACCTGCCCCATGGTAACGGTATCACAGTCATGAGCCCTGTCACCTGCCCCATGGTAACGGTATCACGGTCATGAGCCCTGTCACCTGCCCCATGGTAACGGTATCACAGGCATGAGCCCTGTCACCTGCCCCATGGTAACGGTATCACGGTCATGAGCCCTGCCACCTGCCCCATGGTAACGGTATCACAGTCATGAGCCCTGTCACCTGCCCCATGGTAACGGTATCACAGTCATGAGCCCTGCCACCTGCCCCATGGTAACGGTATCACGGTCATGAGCCCTGTGCCACCTGCCCCATGATAACGGTATCACAGTCATGAGCCCTGTCACCTGCCCCATGGTAACGGTATCACAGTCATGAGCCCTGTCACCTGCCCCATGGTAACGGTATCACAGTCATGAGCCCTGCCACCTGCCCCATGGTAACGGTATCACAGTCATGAGCCCTGTCACCTGCCCCACGGTAACGGTATCACAGGCATGAGCCCTGCCACCTGCCCCATGGTAACGGTATCACAGTCATGAGCCCTGTCACCTGCCCCATGGTAACGGTATCACAGTCATGAGCCCTGCCACCTGCCCCATGGTAACGGTATCACAGTCATGAGCCCTGCCACCTGCCCCATGGTAACGGTATCACAGTCATGAGCCCTGCCACCTGCCCCATGATAACGGTATCACAGGCATGAGCCCTGTCACCTGCCCCATGGTAACGGTATCACAGTCATGAGCCCTGCCACCTGCCCCATGGTAACGGTATCACAGTCATGAGCCCCGCCACCTGCCCCACGGTAACGGTATCACAGGCATGAGCCATGTCACCTGCCCCATGGTAACGGTATCACAGTCATGAGCCCCGCCACCTGCCCCATGGTAACGGTATCACAGGCATGAGCCCTGTCACCTGCCCCATGGTAACGGTATCACAGGCATGAGCCCTGTCACCTGCCCCATGGTAACGGTATCACAGTCATGAGCCCCGCCACCTGCCCCATGGTAACGGTATCACAGGCATGAGCCCTGTCACCTGCCCCATGGTAACGGTATCACAGTCATGAGCCCTGCCACCTGCCCCACGGTAACGGTATCACAGGCATGAGCCCTGCCACCTGCCCCATGGTAACGGTATCACAGTCATGAGCCCTGCCACCTGCCCCATGGTAACGGTATCACAGTCATGAGCCCTGCCACCTGCCCCATGGTAACGGTATCACAGTCATGAGCCCTGCCACCTGCCCCATGGTAACGGTATCACAGCCATGAGCCCTGCCACCTGCCCCATGGTAACGGTATCACAGTCATGAGCCCTGCCACCTGCCCCATGGTAACGGTATCACAGTCATGAGCCCTGCCACCTGCCCCATGGTAACGGTATCACAGTCATGAGCCCTGCCACCTGCCCCATGGTAACGGTATCACAGGCATGAGCCCTGTCACCTGCCCCATGGTAACGGTATCACAGGCATGAGCCCTGCCACCTGCCCCATGGTAACGGTATCACAGTCATGAGCCCTGTCACCTGCCCCATGGTAACGGTATCACAGGCATGAGCCCTGTCACCTGCCCCATGGTAACGGTATCACAGTCATGAGCCCTGTCACCTGCCCCATGGTAACGGTATCACGGTCATGAGCCCTGTCACCTGCCCCATGGTAACGGTATCACAGTCATCAGCCCTGCCACCTGCCCCATGGTAACGGTATCACAGGCATGAGCCCTGTCACCTGCCCCATGGTAACGGTATCACAGTCATGAGCCCTGTCACCTGCCCCATGGTAACGGTATCACAGTCATGAGCCCTGCCACCTGCCCCATGGTAACGGTATCACAGGCATGAGCCCTGTCACCTGCCCCATGGTAACGGTATCACGGTCATGAGCCCTGCCAACTGACCCGCAGTCGTGGTATCAGAGTCATCAACCCTGCCACGTGCTCCACGGTTCTACTAGAATGTTTAGTTTGATGAAACTTGCTACTTTAATAGCTATAAACGAGTCACTACAGTATACATCTACAAAATTTACACTGATTAAGTCTAAAATTAAAATATTGAATGAACAATAGATGGAAAAAACTAAATATTTGTAATGTTATGCCTCTATATTTATAAATACTAAGCTGCACGAGTAGAGACCACTACTATTCGAGCCTATTTATCGCGATGCTATTCGGCGTTACGTTGTCAACGATTGCCGTCACGGTGCTGCACTCTGCGACCTGAAGCAGGAACTAACTCGTGGAGTTCGTTGTTGTGCCGCTAGAATATGCTTTTAGCCAAATAAGCGCTATCTCAAATGAGGGTATTTTGGTGTACAGGTCTAAACTGTTGTCATGACGAGTGCAATGGTTCAAGCAAATAGGAAGGACGAGGGTTCTAATCCCGATGAGCAATTTCAATTTGGCTTGGAAATGTGAGGTACAGAGGATGGAGAGCCCCACCTTAAATAAATAGTGACCGGCTTGGGTGGAAGTTTACGGCACTTGTAGACTTAATTAGGATTGCAGTTTTCCTTCTTCTACGACTGTATAGTTAATAGGCATATTTCGTGTGTTTTTTTATTACCTAGTATTTAAGAAGAGTTGCAAAGTCAAGGTAAAAAATAAAAATACAAATTACGTTTTTGAAACTTCGTCACTCGAAGCTTAAAACTATATTTTTACTGAAGTACAAGAATATTATATTAAATATATTGTTTTATATAGTTAATTTTTTGTAAATAGATTTGTTTTTTGTTTTTTATTTTTTATTAATATGTTGGTTTTGATTATAAATTGTTCCAACATTTTATTGACCAAATGTATGTAACACTTAGAAAATGATATAGGTTAGAATATTTTAATTGTTTATATCGTAAGGGTAATAAATCGATAAAATATATAAGTAAAATATTTACACAATAAGTATCACAAACATGTTGCAAGTTAAAAAATTGTATTAATATATATTGTTTTTTATAGTATATCTTTTTATTTTTTAATTAAAAAACTATTACTTTTAATCATTTATATTTAACATAATTATGCTCTACTAATAGCCTGTTGTAGATGTTTGCAAGGTTGTTCAAGACAAATCATACGCAAGATACTAAATATAAGTGTTTTATTCGACTAAACTGAGACGAATAGCAATTACTCTGTATAAATATATCTCTGAAAATATATCTTTCTCAGAGACGTGCACGTATAGAAAGTATATCTCCAAAGGTTTCACATCTCCTTCCCACGATACGATACTTCTAAGGAAATAGTCACCAAGCCCAAAATGGCAGTACAGTATCCTCATATGACTTAAGTTGCCACAGGACCTCACTGTCTTTAATTCATTCAACGTGTTTTTGGCCTTTGCAGGTGGTAGGGTTTAAAAAAAGAAATATGTATAATTTACAACACACAACAAATAACCGTCACCATAAGCGATGTTAGAGGTAATTTTTGGGGAGGGTATAACATCGTGAGGGGGTATGGGGGTATGAAATATCCCCTTGTTGAAGGGAGTTTTTGAGAAGTACCAGAAAAAGCGTTTTTATGACATCTTAAGTACATTTTTCTTCAAGAGGTAATGAAGAAAATGGATGATTTAACAAAGTAAGATTTAGGGTCCTGTAAAAAATTGTGACGTTGGTATTGAAGCGTTAGGGATCGTTATTTTTAATATTACTATTTTTTGTTTAATTCTTAGTATAATTTGTAGTTTGTATACTACGTAAAGCTTAATTTTTGATAGCTATTAACGATTACCATTATATACCAAAAGGCTTGGGAGACAAAGCCCCATCATGTCTCCCCTTAACTCCGCCCACGTCAACTGGGATTCTTATTGCACTGACAAAAGAAAAGTCTGTATGGGGACAATTTTTTATAAGTTTTAGTGGCTGATTCTAAAATGTGTAAGAAATTGAGAAGGTTGGTCAAAAAGGCCATGAAATATACGATCATTTTTAGTTTTATCGTTACAAAATTCAACCTACTTCTTTAATTATTTAAAATGTTGGCTTGCATTATTTAAGCTCTTTGAAAAACTGCTGATTATTTTTGCATTGGTTTGAAAGAATATTTCGGACTTAAATGAGGTACTCAGATTCAGTTTATGTGTTACTATTGTGTAATTAACAACATGTCCAGCTGCTCTTAGATACATGGGTCGTCTTAACTGTTTTGTTGACCGACAGCAAATTCTATCAAGGGGGAAGAGTAATAACAACAAAAATCAAATTTGCTCTTCAATCTGCTTGATTCTGTTTGTGCAGACAAGATACCTTTTTAACAAGTTCCATAAATACGCCCCATAAAGGTGCAATTGTTTCGACAGCTGTTAATTTATCGGCAAGAGCGAAGCTGTGGAGGTTCTCACAGAAGGGAGGCGATTTCATTAGAAAGTTGTAGGCTTCAGAAAGTTGTGACGGGCCACCGCAGCGACCAGCTGTTACTTCGCACCGCCTCTCTCGCTCTCTCTCTCACTCTCTCCCTCTCCGAGCTGATAACAATCGATATCGATCTACACTTCAACACCGAGATGGACATGGGGCATTTTGGGAGTACTCTGAGTTTAAAGAAGGAGTGAAATTTCCTCTAGACGACAACTTTACTGGAGTAAATTTTGCAAACTACAGGTTATAAAGGAAGAATACGATAGATGATTACTAAATTTAAGCGAATTTAAATTTGGTTTTATAAAAACTACTTTAACAAAGGTTTATGGTTAAACATATCAGAAGGGTGAGAAAGATTCCGGTATTTTGTTATTTTTTAGCAAAAATGTACAAAGCAACAGGGACATTCGACAAGTGATCGTGTTGCTCGATGAAACATGAATAGTGTATGTTATTTCCATTCGTTACAAACTTTTACAGTCGTATGTTTTATAAAATATTCATGTATTTATCGATTTAGATTATTTAACGAAATGTGTTAGATATATAAACAATAATTATAAACGTTTCGATCGACCCATAATGAGGAGAGCCAAGTTTTAGAATCTTCGTCGTACGTTTAACGGCATCGTATGGCGTATGGCGCTCCTTTAGTACGAGCTTGCAACATCTCTAATCCAACCTAATACGGATCAAATCCAGCCCGGATTGCTCAAGTCCGAGTGCTCTCTGCCGTCATTAATATTTAGCGTGAATCAGTCCCACACTAAGACGGCTACTTTGCATGCGCTTCAGACGGAAGGTCCGGCCTAATTAATTAAACAAGCGATTCATTAGCGATTCACCCTTCACTCCGGCCGAGAGCTCCACTTAATCCTCCCCCCTCAACACACAGCCTTAACAGTATTGCTGCCCGCTACTGAAGCTGCTGCTGCTGCCGCTCCCTTGAATTTGCTTACATTTCCTCAGCAAAGAGCTTCGACCACCTTACTGCTTTGATAAGGAATTAACCTACCCTCTACATTTGCTCCTTCTAAAGATATGGAAAGAAAATAAAGGTTTCTCCTTCCACTCCGATCAAAGGCAAAGTGGTTTCTGAATTTCTCTGAATTGTTTATATGTTGAGTGAAAATGAAAATTTTACGTTGTTCTTCGGCTATCATAAATCAGGATAGAGAGTAATTTGTTGAAATATAGTGATTGCCTTTAAAACCATTCAGTTAACCTACTGGTCTTTCTCGTGTTAGATTCTTAACCGATCAAACAAAACATTTAGCATAATTGAACACAAGTTTAATGTGAAGAGGTTTATAAATACAGTATAATTTAAGCCAACAATAATAGACAAGTTGTAAAAATAGTAGTAAACAAATTGTAAGGTTTCTGTATGTCATAAAAATAAGTTATAGATTAAAAATTATGGAAGTTTTGTGAAAAAGTTTTACTACTATATCTTTTTAAGTTTAAACATATAATGATAAACACAATAGTAAAAACAAACCTTAATATTACCTTGGTAACCTAAGCTAATAATTGTTAAATATAATATAAAACCCTAAAGTCAACCCCGGCTAAATATATTTAACAAATTGAATAAACTGGAGAAAGATCAGATGAAAAAGGTTTAATAGCTAGATAAGTACTGTATTATTGAGCTGGCATTAGAGTAGTACAGGAACACCACGAGCGGGTTGACGGTTACCCAGCAGTCGGTGGTTACACCCGGTGGCGGCGGCGGTGGCGGGGGAGGGGGTGCGTGTCGGGGGCGGCGTGCCGAGTCTTAGACCCAGTAATCCGCGTCACTCCCGACGGCTCATTTGTAAGATGAACTCGGCTTAAGGCAAGATGATGCGGCCCAGTGATATATAGGGGCCTGAGGCTGGTGCTTACTCTGCATTGCCGTACGTCTTACGTCTTAGCCGTGAATACCTTCCTGGGAGAGGGATATGTTGTGAAGGAAACTGTCTGAGACTGATATTTATTTATCACTTTCGTTTATGCATAAGTTCATACTTGTCTAAAAGAATATTTTGTTCGGTGGGAAACAGTTCTAAGGACCTGGAGCTGATGCTTGCTTATTATTGCCTTGCATACCTAAATGATATGTTTTACTTTTGAAAGACATATTTTTTCCTTTATGGTGAGGTGGAAAATATGATAAAAATTATTAGGGTTCTCTCACCTTGTTTGGTAGATTTTTCCCAACCGGGATTGTCATTAAAATACCTAAAGCACTCCGACCAGTGTGGTTTGGCGTTAAGTCCGTGTGCGTGAGGCGCGTGTTACAAAAGGATCTACTCCCTGAGGAAGCAGGACGTTTCTTTTGGTCCTGCGAAACGTAGGAGGATCCCTGGGGTGCTTTAGGTATTTTAGTGACAATCCCCGTTGGGAAAAATCTACAAAACAAGGTGAGAGAACCCTAATAATTTTTTATCATAAATGATATGTTGTCGGTAAGCAGTTACGACCTCGAACAATTATACTTATTTGAAACTTCCGTGTCTCTTAGCTACTACGAGTATGAACAACTAAGTTGGAAGCTGTAACTCTTTTAACGGTATATAGGACTAATAACCACTTGGTGTTGTATTCTGTCTTTCCGTGGATTGCAGAAGATATGATTTAAGGGAAACTGTTGTTAGTCTAAGACTTTTTTACTCCACGCTATCGTGGGTAGGTCTTAGTTATGAATAACAGTCAACAAGATGGTTTTGAGTCGAGAGAAGTTGTTATAAAGACCTCCGAATGATGTATTTTCACAATTTCTATCCATCTTTATCGTGTATACAATATACTTGTCTATAAGAAGGGTGTGTTGTCAAGGATTCTGCAATATGACTCGACGATTTCATAATAAGCAACATAACTTAGCCTGAATTCGTTCGTCTGTTTGTCTGATAGAAAGATGTGTTGTTGGCCACCTTTTTCATTTGTCCGGAGCTGATGCGTATTTAGAGGTGTTGAGTTGATGTGGCCGTAAATACTGTCTAACATATAATAACCTGTAAGGGCTACTATGATCGAATAGGGGTTGATGTTGATTTTTTTAGTAGGTGGTGGTCTTTTCTTATTATTTTTACCACCAACATAGCTTACAAAAAATATCTACGTGGAAAATACAATGCAAAGAAACGGGTAATGTTTTTAATTTAACAATGCTTTTGTTTACAGTACAGACAAAAAATGGTTTGTATCACCAATATGGCTGCTTAGACCGTCATGCTACCAACAGATATAAATCAAATAACTCAAATCCTTGAATACTATCATCACACGTTAAGACCAATAATTTTCATAATTAATTCATATACGTAATTAAGTTTATAATTTGTTAATTATCTTAACCAAGGGCTGTTTTTCTATGTGTTTTCTAGTATAACAGGAAATACCATCAACGAGGTGTCAAAATGGCTCGGAGTAAATGTTTTTTTATTGAATGAAAATTAAGCACAGTTTACTTTTTTGCCTTAAGAAACACAGTTTTACAGAACGATTCAAAATTCAATTCGATTTAATTAAACAACGTCAAGTTTCTTGGAATATATTAGATAGTAAACTTAATTTGAATCGACATATTAATTACACATCTGCTAGGCTTTCAGGAGTCATTTATCATTTATCAGCTGAGAAGGTTGGAGGGTTGTCTATCAGATAGGTATATTAGATCAGCATACTTTGCTATTTTTCATAGTACTATTTCTTATGGTTTACTACCGTGGGGAAATAGTAGCCATGTACATGATAAAAGTTGTGAGAATTATCACTGATTCTGATAGACTAGACCACTGTAAGCCATTGCTTGTGAAGTTCAATGTTGTGACTGTTATTAATCTCCATGTATAGCCTACGTTGTTGTTCTACAAACCATGAATAATTTACCAAATCAGCAATTAAGAGCTAATATTCATTCGTACAAAACGAGAAACAGGAAACACATTGATGTACCTTTCCAAAGATTAACTAAGTCTTCAAAAAGTTACGATGTAATAGGTTCTAAATACTTCAACAAATTTTATTTCTGTAAATTAGATTAACCTATTGAAAAGATAAAGCAAAGATTGAATGAGTGGTTGGTCAATCATCCTGTTTCAATTTCCCTTTATAATGTCTAATGCATTCATGATAATCATGTTCTCGTTAGTAAATCCTTTTTGTCTTCTACTTATATTAATTTTGAACTATAAAATCACTGTGGTTTTGTACTGTTAAATAATTATTTAGGTTTTATGTATTTTCCATGAGAATAACATGAGAAAGAGTAATTGGATTTATTGTCACTAGGAAAAAATAATTTAGAATTTTCAATATTCAGTAACAGAGTATTACATGACTACCTTCACTAGCTGTCTAACACACAATAATATATGCATTTTAAATCACAATATTTCATATAATTAGAGAGTGGTATCATTTTGATGAATCTACCTACTCTTTGTGAGAATTACATAGGGAATAGTTAAGTAGGTTTGCTGCCACCTACCAAAACTTCAAGCAAAACCAAAACAAAAATAAAATTGATACCCAGTCTAGGTCTTAGCATGACGACTAAGGTAATAGATTTATTTTTCAATAGAAATTCGTCAAAAGAGAATTCTGTTATAATTCACTCTGAACTGTTCATTAGGTGTTCTCATAGCCCAACTTGTAAGGCAGGGAGAGCGCCGAGCAATACACCTGCAGGGGGGTGTCAATTATAACGGCAGCTAGGACATATCTTCAAAGACCTCACTTGCTGTTTACTAATTGGTACACAAGCCCTGTGTATCAGTGCTCCCAGTGAATGTGCGTGTGCGTGTGTGAGTGTCGGCTGCTCTCAAAGCACTGTGTTTACCGACGGTCTATTAATGTCTCTTTATTGCTTCTAGCCGTTGCCGACAAGTGCGTTTCATTATGCTCCACCCGACACAATCTGTAGTTTGTGTTTGCGTGTGGCGCAAATGCTATTGCATGTCCGTTTGTCTTCGTTAAAAATTGGTTTTTAATTAATATTTCGTTAAAGTTATTTCTGATTAATTTAAACACTAACTAACACTCTCTGGAATCAATTTAGGAGCATTGTTTCATTATAAAGATTTTCAGGTGAATTTTTAAGAAATTTTATTCAACAATCTTTAATATTAAGGTTGGAAATGTAAAGTTTATTCATGTGCTATCATGTATCAGTGACGTTTATCTTCACACATTCATACACATGTGTAAAATAACCCGACTACACTCTGACTACCTTCACTACACATTGAATCGTTATGGTAAAACGTATTATGTTTTTAAGTACTGTAAGCACCTAGTGCTATTTTATGGATAATAATTTCAAGATTTTAAGTAAACAATATTCTGAGCAAGGTTATAAAGTTTCCAGTCACAAAATTCTTTACATTCAACCCATTCACTCAACACATACGCAGATGGCATATTAAGTGTAAAAGGGAGGTTTATTTAGAAAATATTGTGTATGTAAAATTATATTTCTTAAATACTGTAGTATTATTTTGTTTGATAATATAGGTACAACTATGTATATGTTCTTCTTTAGGTATTAATTTAAAATATATTGTTCCATTTGTTCTTTACAAACCTATGAAAGAATTAATTTTCTATAAGAATATGTATTTAGGCTACCCCATCCATCAATAAGAGGGTATTTACCAATATTTACTTACTGAAATAATTTTATTTGTTTTGTGCAGCCCCTACAGTAATGACTCAATGCAAATTTACCTGATTATATCACAAACAATTTTGACTTAAAAAAAATAATTTCTCCTATTTATTTGATATAAATATAAAAAATGTAATGACTTTGGATACCAGTAAACTACAGCTGACATAGGTTAAGCAGAGAAGCCTGTCTGAGACCCGAAGAATAGAAACGAATAAGCTCAGACTCTCGGTGTATACGAGTATTTTGAAAACTAACATCTCTGCAAAACGAGTATTAACACATAATACTTTATCTAAGTTAGTATTTATCAAAATAATTTAATATAACAAATTTAATATGATTAGTATCTAAAAATTCCTTTTATAATTGAATGCAGTAATTAAACCGGTTTAAAAAATTATGTGATTCTCAAGTGGGTGCAGTTGGTCTTGTATGTGTGTGCATGTGTGTGTGCGTGCTCGCGCGTGTGAGAGCCACGGCGAGGGCGGCGCGGCGTCGGGGCCCTTGGGACATGTTTGGAAACAAGCTGCAAGATTTACAAACATTCTTCTCTACAAGAATGTGCCGCTGTCCAACCCTTCCTGCAGTGTTTAATAAATTCTCTCGCTATTACTGTGGCTCGAGTAAATCTGTATTTCACCGAGTCCCTTGTATCACATACCTTAAATGTCTAAATGTATGTTTATGATTGCATGAACAGTTCACAGAATAATTCTGTTATTTTAAACTCTTTAAGAGTATGAGTTACTGTTTTATAGTTATGTTTTATTTTAGTTACAAAAAATTAGTGGTTAAATTAACATACTTGGTTAAACAAAATTCACTACAAATATTTATTTACAATAAATGAATTATAGTCATATATTATATAAAATGTTTAAAGTTTTCTATAAAATGCCTTATTGTTATTCTTGAGACATAACTGTAGCAACTACTTACATATTTTAAGGTGAGTGGTGAGCGTTATGAATGTAATTGATTTTATTACTCGTGCTTTGTTACAGACAAGATCATCTGTTTCATTTCCAGAATCATTATCTAGTTGCCCAAGGAACAAAAGCAGCTGGGTCCTGAATCGAACCATCAAAAATAATATCAAGATTTTGATCAGAGTCGAAACGAATATTGACTGAGCCGATATGTTTATGTATTGTATACAACTGTACTAATCTATGTCTAATACATCTCTATGATTTGTGGTAGTACTGTAAACCACTCAGTAAACGAAAAATAATTTTGTACAGCAACTAACACAATTGACTAACACTGTTAGTTTTAATTGACGATAGTTTTAGCCATTATCAACCAATCGAATAAAACTGATTCAACCACAATTTTAACTATTTTCACAGTTTCAGTTTCTAAATGATCTATAATGTTAATAACTATTTGCATAGGCTATTTACTTTTATAGTAAAGTTATCACAACCATTCAGAAAAATATAATATAAGAATAAGCTCATATTCTTATTCAGTATGGAATTGAAATTTTAAACGGTATTAGTAGGCTATCCTAAACTGATTCATTATGTATTTTAGTTTTTTACACAAAAACCGTTAGGTAGATAACTTTATTTTACTGTATTATTTTCGACGTAGTTAGTGATTGTACTTCACTAGACAAGCTCTGAATCGTGGCCCAGGAGTGAAGAGCTACAGCTTCGTTGCGAAGTTGCTCGAGCACCAGTCCCACAACAGCTGGTCGTCCAAGCGAATCAACAATGCAATTCTATTTTAAATGACGCGATGACACGGCCAGTAGCGGCCGAGCAATTCCAGATGTGGCTGGATTATTTGTGCGTTGATTGTGTTGCAATTGGGTTTTCGCCCGTCAGCTCATCAACTTCTTTGCTCCCGACCTCTAATTTCCTGACGAAGAACCCGCAAAACCTGTCTATGACCGCCTGCATGGCTGGCGAACCGCGTTGTGGAAGAGTCGCGGTGAATGAGGTTGGTAAAAAAAATCAAAGTTAATACTCCTCTTTCTAAACTATTCCACATCCTGAAGAACTTCTCTAACAAGTGATTTCGTTTAATGTTGATTATAAGATAAGAACTATGGCTGATTAATGTTATGTTATTGTACAAGTTTTAAACAAAACCATGGAACCATGGTCAGAATATATTTGGGCTTCAATATCTATACCCTTAGAATTCAGAAATGGTGGATAAGTATCTGTACAAAATATCTATCAAACTATTTTTTAACCATATGATGGACTATGATCGGATCGACTGAGAAAAATCACTTCTGCTGTGATCTACATAACTACATTAGCCTTGCACACTCACTGGTCTTGGACCTAGGCTCCCGGGGACCGTCCACCGTCACCTTGATGGCCTTGTTGTAGGTCGTGACTTGGGGCGGGTTGGAGGATATCGTGATGGTCAAGGTGAAACTCTTCCCTGGAACAGAACAGCAATAAATTAAAAACATCCCAAAATCATTGACATTTTCTCTATTTTATTGGTTAGGAATTTAGTTGAATGAAAAAAATGCCAAAAGTATTCTGTTATTTAGATTTTTATTTCGAGATCCGAAATCTGATTCCGTCCCTATCGGTACAGGATCCCAATAGAGATCCCATGTCCCTAGGTTCTTTGAAACAAAGTATCTGTAAATAGTAGGTCTATTAATATAAATCCGAAACAAAACTCTCATGGTATGCTAACTCTTAGGCTCGTAAGAGACATTAGGTTATCTTTAAGTATAACAGTCTGTTAGACACACTTCGCCTGGGTTTTAGGTTTCAGGCCCAGCACGTAACAGGAGAAAAAATATTCTGTAAAAAATTCATTAAATATTCAAAAATAGTCATCTAATTTTAAAATACAGATTTTAACTACCAAAACAAAATGTAGTGTACTGTTTTCATGTACTGTATTCAAAAGTGTAAATTACTGTATTCCTTTACACTTTTTCTGTATGTCCTATATTTTCAAACATAGAGGTAGGCGCCTTAACAAATATGGGCCTAACAATATGATTACAATAATTTATGAAAGTAGAATTCATTTAAAACCTGCTCTTTAGGTGTACTACTAATAAAATATTTTACTTAGGTAACTTAAGGTAACACAACTATTATCAACTAATGGGGGTTTTCTCAAAACACCCTTTGAAGATACAGTAAGTATAAACTTCTTTAAGATCTGTCAAGAGACTTTTTAACTTTGATAATAAGAACAGATGTATGGAAAAATGACACTAAAAAACCTTCAAACATTTTAAAAGTAAATGTTTCTTAATAACAGTCACATTATGGATATTTTTAGCTTTATTAGTGCTTTTAAATACATTATGAACTTAATATTGTGTGATGAACCTAGATGTATTTTGACACAGACAATAAATCTCTTCTCTCAGGGCAGACACCAAGAATATTATTCTCAGATTACAACTATTTATTCTTTTTGACATCGTCTTGGCTCTGAGGGATTGTTGGCAATTTGCGTGACCAAAATTTGATCAGTGACGTCATTTGATTGGTGACGTTATAGTTTAGTTTTAAAAACAACTGTTTAAATTGACTGAAAATAATATTCCCTTTAGGCGTATCCATGATGTAACCTATTTCCCACAGGGAAGTAAATATAAACATTTCAAAATTTATTTATTTTGAACTAATGTAATTTTTAACTCAGTATAAAGGTCTTAGGAGTTTTGTTCGATAACGTACACCTAAATAGTTCGTAGATTGTCGGAACAGTATCTGATCCTCTCGCATTTTAAATAGAACTTCAACCAATTCAACGAGTCAAAGAACACTTGTTTTAAAAAATAACGCGGGCAAATCAATGACCCGCATTTCGAGCCTGTCGTTCCCACAACAAACGGTTCGGGTGTCATTTATTTATTTAAAAAAATGCCTTGTTGAGATTTTTCAACTCTACCTCTGGACTTCAATCGTATGTTCTAAAAACTAAAAGTTTTAATTCAGTCCTATGTATAAAATGTGTAGGCTATATGCCTACACATTTCATTTTATTTTTAAGAAGATGCAAAATGGTCGAATTAAATCATAGACAAATAAGTAAACATCGGTTGTCCGA
Organism: Nephotettix cincticeps; assembly: GCA_023375725.1. Taxonomy (NCBI): domain Eukaryota; kingdom Metazoa; phylum Arthropoda; class Insecta; order Hemiptera; family Cicadellidae; genus Nephotettix; species Nephotettix cincticeps. The sequence continues at coordinate 21,081,923 of CM041790.1, read as the reverse complement.
AATCATTGGTCGTCAACACCATAATTGAAGATCACCGATAGTACAACAGGTATTTTAACCTTTAATTTTAGTAACATCAGTGATCTGGAGGTCAAAGGTACAGTTGACAAAGAAAGAAATTAACCAGAAACCCGATATAATTTGGCCTGCACTGTAACGTTTACATAAAATGTTCCCCTTCTCATATTTATCTACTATAATCACCTTTATAGTATTTATTTTATACAGTATTATTTTTTAGGGAACGGAACTTTTTAAACACTTTATATATAAATACAACTTAATACTTTATTTTGGAACATCAATAGCCTACTCTCTAAAAGATGGTTGTAGGACGGAGGATGCAAGAGTGGATGAGGAAAGGCTCAATTATAAAATGTTTCATCTGGGCAGGACTGAGGACGTTGTGTCAAAAGCTCATTAATAGTTACCACACCAAAAAACCTAACCGAAAAACATAACTTATGGGCTATACGGTTACGGGGTGGTCATACAACTATATCACAGCCAGAACTCAGTCTGAAATTACGTAGCCTTTCTACTAACTAGGTCGAACCCCTTTTGTTGGTGAGATAAAGAGTTGCTGCATTTACTGTTATTTTGTCATGAGTTCATATCTTATCAGTTCATAGTGATACATTTTAATATAAAGGGTGATTCAGACCACCTGTTCACTATTTATTGCGGGAGAACGGTTTGAGATAAAATCATGCAACGCTATTCCCCTAAATTACATATGGGCTTCTCAAAGAAAATGTTTTCATCATAATTTTGTACCTAACCTGTAAATCCGATACTGAAGATGGCCAATTATCGATAGGTGGAATTTGGTGCTTTTAGCATTTGGTGTTTTATCCATATCATCCGGTGCTTCTGGCATGACACGGTCCCTGCGTCCTCCGTCTACCAGGAGACGAGAAACGGAGGTGTGAAAGTCTCAGATCAGTTTTAGTTACTCCTCTTAGTGATGGGCACTAAGGGAGGAGTAAAAAAGGTTTGTATTTACTTCCCTGTGGGAAATAAGTTAGATCATGGATCATGGTCTAAAGGGAATGGTCTCAGTTTATCTAAACAGCTGTTCTTATTATTTTATATTAAAAACTCAATACAATAGCTAGTCTCTATGTTACATGTTTTCCATCTTAAAAATCGCCAACACTCTCCTAGAACTAAGACATATCCATGTCAATAATACTTATTTTATTCTCAGTACTTAAAGTTGCAATTCATTGCGAGGTAGTATTTTAATAATTTATTTAAAAGTACGGCAAGCAATAGTAAGTAATAGTTATGATCGAACACAGCTATAAATATTTATAAATCACAATTACCATTCAATGAAAAATATTCGTAAACCAGTGTCAGTGGAGTGTGAAAATATTTAATAACTGTTACAGGACGTCAGCAAAAACCTCAAATAAAGTGCAATGATGTCGGACGATCAGTGCAGTTGGAGTTATTAAAAGAGTTAATCAATGGCGGACGTTTTTCCATTAAAAGCCATTCGGCTCAATAAAAGTGTTTAGTGTTTTGTGTGAGCGAGTGCGGTCGGGACTCAGTGTTGTGTGGAGGCGACGCTACGCCTCACGTCACCATGGCAACCACCCCCTCCCTCCCACCCCACAGTCACCGTAGCGGCACATCACCGGTGACACGACACTCCACAAGGCCCGTCACCTTTATGACGTCACTGTTTACACTTATCACGTCGGGATTGAAGTTGTTGCAAACCCTTGGAATAAGAAAATACAAAAAAATTTTATAACGATATTAAAAATGTTTTGTCTCATAATAAGAAGGCATAATCGATGAACATTATTTAATTTATTTTTTTAGGCTATATTTTTTGTGATTCGGTTAAAAAATACATAAACGGAATGTTTAGTCCTATAATACAAGAAAATTGTATATGCTTTCACAAATTATAGTCCATACTTATTTCTTACAATTGCATTGATTAAATCTAAAGAAATTTACTCCGGATTACTATTGTAAAGATAAATCAATTAATATATTCACCTTTTTACCAGATTTGGGTAAAAACCACACAATAAATATTTTCTAATGAAACTGCATAAGTAACCTATGACCTGGTTAAGCATTGTAATCTTTTAATCATCCTAAGATATTAATTGAATCTGATAGTGTTGTATTGAAGGACAAAACAAATTTTCATATATGGCGTTGGTTTAGTTTTTTATTAATTATTATATTTAGTATTTTCAGTTTAGAGATTGTGTGACAGATAATTTCATTTGCTTACTACTAATTTTTATTGATATTATTTTAGGTTAAGTTTTGTTGTCAAAACACCTTTTTGCTTTTGTATATTAAACATTTTCATAAAATTCCTGATGCAATAAATAATAAAAATAGGCTAATTAAAAAAATTAAAAGAAAAATAACAGCTTATCTCAAAAGTGGTTGGTGAATATGTAAATAGACAACCGTAAGATTGTTATTTTTCACATGAAAACTGCAATAAAACTCAAAAAACCAGTAACAAAACCAAAATGAACTCCGTGACGAAAGGTGAACGCAGCCTTATCAGCTAACCCGGAGTTATTGGACAGGCTGCAGTGTAATACACACAAAGGTGCGTGACATGGTGTCACCTGCCCCGACATGCCCTCTCGTTATCACCAGTTTTATCTCTCATCCCCCTCCCCACGTGACCCACCCCTCAATTGCCTGTCTGCCGTAATTAACCAGAAAAGTAACTTTAAAACCGTCAGTCACTTCGAGCCATTTAAAAAACGAGTAATGCTCCCCTCAATGTAATCCCTCGTTTTTACGCGTGCAAACAGGTTGGTCGAGTTGAGTACACAGCTCTGCGGGTGGTAATCGACGCTTTGACGTTTTACTTTTGTTCTGTGGAGTCGCTGTCACAAACGCTCTTCTTAACGATTACAATATATAGCTTAAGGAAGTAGAAATACATTTTTAGTACAAACACAAAATTTTTATTGAATATTAATAATTTCAAACCTTATCAAATATCGTTTTCAGGACCATTGTTTTACTGTGTCAAATTTCTTTTTTTAAATTAAGAAAAATTGTCTTCAAAAATTGTATACGGAGGCTAATATACTCGTGTACGATGTATACGTGACATCAAAATATTAATTTGTTTTCCAGTTTCTTACTGACATAACGAGAATATAATTTCAATATAAATGTGAACTTAATTATTAGAACTATACTTATAAATGAAAAAGAAATAAAATAATAGAGAATAAAAACTATAAGTGTATTTACACTTTCTTTTGGAAAATAGTTTAGATCATGGAAATTATGGATGGAGGATCAGTTACAGTAGACATATCTATGTCAAAAGAACATAAATTGAGTGTTAAACACACTAGTAAAGTTGAAAATAAGATCCTTTTAATAATAGTTTATTACAACAGCGAAAATATATTTTGCAAAATTACAAAAAATTGTTAGTTTCTTAAAAAATATTTCAAACGCGTTTAATTTCCTTAATTTTAATAGGCCTATGATTTGTTTGAATACTGTAATCCATAGATTGAAAAAAGATCGTGGGTTTTTAAACTTTAAGCGTTAATCATTTGATGCATGCTAAACACGCAGCATCTACAATTTCTTTAACCACACGAGTTACTAAAATACTTTAACAACAAGAACTACAACGACAAAAAAAGAACAAGCCTGCTCTTGTTATCAGAACAATGTACTCAAGCTCGGCGTGGCATAAATGATTCATAAATCTGATGCAGTTCTGATCTGATGGGAGAGGATCAGTTGCATCAACACAATTAACCTTGAAACGATAATGAGTCGTCTACATGTGTCCAGACACGACAAACATCATCATCATCATCATCGGATCAACATAGCGCCGAACTCACAGCTGCGTGACAACAGACCCCTGTATATCCGACACCATATCTGCGTTCAATCTCATTACGTTGGGAGAATGTTGAGGTTTTAATCAAAAAGGTAAAACTTTGTTTATAATACGTGGAATAAAATAAACTTTTACAAGTGATAAGGTATTTAAAATTATAGTTTGCCGATAATTTGTTTTCCAAAAACATATTTTCACCATACCACAATGTAGTCACCTGTTTTCGATACGTATTTCCAAAGCCTGGGCAAACGTAATTTTCGGCCTGGGAAAGACAGTTGTACATTCAACATTTACATTAATAAAAATAATGACAGCTGATGGGCCATTCCGTTTATAAGCTCGATGTTTCCTTTTTGTCGTTGCTTAGTAATAAGAATATATAATGATCATGCTACATGGAGGATAAGGACCAACAGGGAATTAACAACTCTCTATCAAGATCCTGACATCATTGCTCTAATCAAAAGCAGAAAACTGAGATGGTAAGGTCACGTTAATAGAAGGGAGCTGTACTCCACATTAAGAATAGCTTTAGAGCATCTTCCACGAGGCAAATGACCACTGGGGCACCAAGACTAAGGTGGTGGGATCAGGTGCAGAAGGACATGCAGAAGCTTGATGTTGCACCAGACCTCATGCAGGACCGAGACGGATGGCGTGTGGCTGTTGGCGAGGCCAAAAACCTTTTACGGTTTGAGTGGCCACATAGGTAAGGTAAGGTTAGTAATAAGAAACATCAAAACAAATATTTTTATTCTTGTGTATAAACATAGCCTCCCAAACTAAACAAACTCAAGAAAATGCAGGATTTGTTTTTTCTAATAACACCAGCTGTACATTCAATATTTATACAGCATTAATAAAAATAATGACAATTGATGGGTCATTTCGTTTATAAGCTTGGTTTTTCTTTATTTCGAATAAACTTTTAAAATTTAATAATTTTTTAATGATTATTAGCTAGAGTAGTATGGTGAAAAATATCGCTCGCACCTCGAGCCGAAAATATTGCTAAAACATAATTTTCGGCCCTAGTTGCAAAATATACTATCACTGTCTGTTTTTCATTGGTTTGGTCTAAAAATGAATATGGCAGATGCGATAGTAAAAATAAATACACTATTTAAATATTTTAGTCATGAAAAATTTTGTTCAATCATTGTAGTGGTCTTTGACAGGTATATGGGTGTTTTCGCAGGTACAGGGTGTTTTTTGTAATTTGCACAACCATCATTTGAAACAGTGACGTCATATGGTTAGTGACATCATTGTTTGGTTGCTGTATGAATGAACTGAAAATATGGCGATTAGACATATCCATGATTTAACCTGTTTCTCACAGGGAAGTGAATATAAACGTTTTTGTTGTACATATTTCTATTAACTTCATGTCAACAAGGATTTTACCAATTTAAGTATACCGATATCTCATATTTAATTTTTTACAGATTTGAGTATTTATAAAGTAGTTTATCTGTTTAAATAGTAGTAAGCGATATTGGTTGCTGAACTTAGCTGGAGTATAAATTGGTAAAGTAAATAATAATCAAGTGAATTTTATTTTTATATTTAAAAACATAGAGGAGAAATTTTGTAATTGAACTGTTGATACCAAACTAAAAATGATTTTGCATGCTAGAATATATCACATCATTATGTAGAGAACATTCAACGTGAACCCAATCGTTAAACTTAACGTCACTCCAACAATATGCAGGGAAACTATTACATTACGTCGTTAAACGGTGATAGTGTTATAAACCAAGCGGCCGTTCGCTAAATGAGAGAAATAAATATTTATATTTACCAATAAAATAGGCCACCACATCACATTGTACATGTTTAGAGTTCGGAAGTTTACGAGTAAATAACTATCAATTCAATATACAGAGTTTTATCGTATTTATAATTATAGTGCATTTTTATAGTTTTAACTCAATTTTCGTTTTCACATTTTTAAAGTATATTAAGTAACAGAAAAAAATATTACATGTTTTTCAGTTTTTAAGTGAATTTTTACAATTTTGAACTTAAAATAACCATTTAAATAACTTAAATAAATAATTGAGATATCATATACAGTTCAATTTGACCCTGTTTCGTAATCAGCTGATCATTTATTTAAGCGATTGTCAGTTCAGTTTTTTTTATACATAGAGTGTTTATGTTTGGTCTTACAACAATATTTGTTATGTTTGTTCTCTCTGTTTTGATTACGGTTTGTTCCAGTCACAATGTTACAAGTTATACTTTGGTTTTAATTTGATTGGTAGGTAATAAAAGAAATGAATAAATAATTTCTTGGATTTATTATCTTTCAAACTTAGCATTTAATTTGCCGTAGTATCATTAGTGAGTAAAATGTTCGTTGTACATACATCTATACATACATACACATTTTAGCTTATTGTAAAAATATACTGGATGGCATTGTCAAGTCATATATTCGTCATAAAATGATATACTTTTTTCAATTTATTTCATTTCAAAATTTAAGGGGTTAAATTCATTCCCATAAATTAACAAAACACTTTGACTTGTTTTGGGAGCTATAAAAGTATTTTAGTACGATTTTATACAAGAATATTACATGTTAAAATATTTTTAAGAAAACTAGTATGGATTTCATATGAAATCTACAGTAAAATCAGTAGTATCTTCTACAGTAAAAATAGTGTACTTCTTATTTTTTGTAAATGTGATAGAGCCTACAGACATAAAAGTGCATTTTCTAAACGTACGTGTCTATGTTATTTAGATTTTTGTTGCGGACATTTTCCATCACGATTTTATGTAAAACAAAGTTTCACGAGCGTTGTCTTTGAGTCTCCGTGACGAGTGGACGTGTTTGGTTTCGTTTGTGTGTAATGTTTAGTGAATGGTTTGTTTATAAGTTTTTTGAAAGCTTTAAACTGTTATGTTTTCAGCTTTTTACCGGTTTGATCCGGATTATATGTTAATTGTGCTATGTTTAGATATTAGTTCACCTGAGGACGGGATCAGATTCCAGATCCCGAAACGTCGTGAAACTTTGTTTTACATAAAATCGTGATGGAAAATGTTCGCAATAAAAGTCTAAATAACATCAATACACCATCACCAATAATGAATTTCAAACAAAGAGTACGTGTCGGTTTTGGCAAAACTGTCGTTGTGTTTTGAAACAAAAAATAAATGAATGAAACAAGTTAATTTGAAACTAATTTTCAAAGTTTAGATGTTACGGGGTCCGCGCACCTGATCACATGGTGTGTTGCCCTCCGGCCGACAAAGCATTGCAAATCTCCAAATTATCGCGCCACATCAGCCCTAACTATATTTTAATGCGCCACTACTCATTACTGCCCAGCCACTGATTGTATTTCGCTCTGCAACCCTGTTAACAACCGGCCCCGACCCCGATCCAGTCCTTGTTTTATTCCACTAACTCCATTACTGTTAATTCATTACATCGACTAAAAATGATTTTTAAATGTTAAAAGTTAATTGTGACAGCATTTATTGTTTAGAAAATACATTCGAAAGGAATATAAACTATCTTAAAAATATTGTAAATGTTTTACTCATTTGAAACTGTGATTTTCGTAAAACCGAAAACAGTTAGTAGTAAAGTATTGAACGTTTTTTCGTAAACTTCCTTAGTAGTTATACAAATACTTGATTATTTGTATACAGTAATTTTTCGCTCTAAAGTAATAAATTTTAGCTAGTTTTTATGTAAAACTAAAGGCCTACAGGGTGCTTTAGAATGGTGACGAATACTTTAGGATATCGTTCAGGCCAAAAGTGCTGTGAACATTTGGCCTATCTCACTCCGTTTTCCGTCTGTCGGTGTATATGTTTTTACATAACATTGGGACCACTTGAGGTACCACCTTAAAACTAGGTACGTGTATGAGTGTAATAATATGACAATTTGTTGTGCGTAGTATCAATTTTCTACTTTGTACCATTTCAAAATGTCATCCATTCCATTTTTAGCCTTCCTGTTGTGTTTCTGATGTTACAGTAGTAAATGGAATGAACTGTGATTTTTAATGATTTATGAGGTCTTCCTTAAGGTAGATCTTTCACCTAGCTTTTCCGTGGATTCTTCATGGCATTATAAGCAGATCAGTATTCATATTTCACTTAAAATCAAATTTATACTGTAACAAAAACTAAAGATTTGTCATTGTTGATTTCACTAACTTTCTATAAAAGTAAATTCGTCCGTGTGTATAATACTACTTTAGTCACCCATAAAAAGATTTAGGCCTACTTTGACCTTACCATCCTGGAAAGGTCATGAAAGTTGGTCAGCAATAAAAAATTTTCTCTGGGCTACGTCTTATAAAAATCTCTGTAGTAAAAAGATTATTCCCTTTACAAAAAATACGAAGGTATTTAGTAAGAAGTGAACATCACTGTTATTGACCTATGATCCCTGATGTTGGATATTGAGTATGGAATGGAACACTTTTGTGAGTTCATATCGGATGTAGGTCTTGGATTACCCATGTGTTTACTGGACTGAAACCCAGACAATGTGAAATACTGCCCTTTGTGTTCCTCATTGGGTGAGTTACCTCAAATCTACACGGTTCCAAGAAAATAGAAAAATGTTTATATTTACTTCCCTGTGGGAAATAAATTAGATCGTGTATATTGTATATGTCTAAAGTGAATTTGTTCAGTTTATCTTGTTTAGTATTATAATCGAAAATTCAAGGCAACAGCTCTGGTAGTTTCTATGAAAACGGGATCTAAACACTTCCGCTGCACTTTTTGCGTTACTAAAATCTGCTACTAAAATAAACACTCCTCCCAAGAGCTTGAACATTAAAAAATAAAAAGAATTGTTGGACTTTTAACGACATTTTGAACGTTATTTTACAGTCTTTCGAATGGTGTCTTAAGATCCTAAGCACTATAAGTCATAAAATTTCATTCAAAATCGTTTTATTCACTAGAGGGGTGAACTAATCTGAAAAAAGACGAGGTGTGGTGAAAGTCACCGTTGAACTAAACTTATTATAAATTAAACTGTTGGTGCAGTTTCGAAGTCGTTGCACAGATAGATTAGATGAGATTTCCTCTTGAAATGGTGATCTACCCCAGTGTAAGATGATTGACAGACACACAAGTGCAAAAACCACCTTTTTTGGAATTTTTTTGGAGCCTCAAAACAGACATTTCTACTCTCCACTCAAATCCGGTAAATTTGACGAAAACAATACTTTCTTTATATACTATGTATTTTGGAAGAAAGTGATAATGAACTGGTATAAACAATAAACAGTTATCACAACACATTTTACTATGAGAACATGGACCTGTGATCAATTGCGAACGCTCACACGTCCATGAAACCACGGCGCGCCAATCCGTAAATACGGCCAGCTAATTTGCAGTAATAAAATATTCAGACAAATTACCAGGATTGAATTAGTGAAATATACATGAAAATAACAAACAGGTGGAAAATATGTGGACTTTTAGTCAACAATGTGGTTACATTTATTATTCACATGCGAATGGAACTGTACTCCCAGTTGCGAGCTTCGTCGAAACTATCACCTATTGTGGGGATATCGTTTTGTAAATATTATTCAGGTGATAAATATATGTTTATTAAACTTAGGTATTTTTTATGTTTGTTTATTTACTGATTTTTAACTCTACACTGTTTTCATGTGCATTTCAGAGTAGTAAACGACTGGAATGATTTTTATCTTTATCTATTTTACAATAAAATCATGATAATTTGTATTTCTACATTAATTCAAATATTTTTAAAATGAATTTATCGTAGTAATATTAAATAATAATTTCCCAGATATTCCCAGATATTTTTGTGTTATGCATATGGAAATAGATTCCTAATTCTGTTCGCATGCTTATTTCAAAAAAACAATACAGCATACAGAAATAATTTAAGGAATCGATACACATTTGTATTACAATTTATACTCACGTAATTTTACTAAATTTCATTACACTAGCAACTAAACTAATATTAATAGAGTATTTAATGTAGTAATAATCTACAAATTGCGGATGTTCAAATTGCTAATACCCCTCCAGAGCTAATACATATCTATGTCAAAAAGTTCACAATAATGCGGTCTTACACTACATGTTCCGCCGTTATAACGCCATCAGCAGTCCAAAAATTATCTTAAAAAGAAATTTTCCTAACATGAAGCAATGTAAATCATACAATATTAATTGGGTGTTTCGTAGTAGTCATAGTTTCGTCAAGACCTGATACTAATGCTGTAACCGTTACTAAATAATCATTATTAAATATTTATAAGAAATCATTCAAACCATTAGTTAGGCGTTTCTAAACTATTGTTTATAAACTGCATGTTATGTGTTGGGCAAAGCTTGGATTTAGATTATCCACTACGCTGAAGGGAGATATTCTACATAGCGTTGAGTGAATGAACGTGCTATCTCAAAGTAAGCACTTGGAGATTGGTTTCGATATCTACTGACTGAAATACAATTTCATTAAACAACCATTTTTGTGTTGAATAAGAATATAGCTACTTAATTAGAAGTGAATATATACAAAATTAAAAACAAATTACATGTTATTCACCTTGAAAACTAAAACCGAGTAAAGTTCTCTATATCAGAGAAAACTAAAGATAGTAGTAGTTTGGTAAACTCCGGCGTATACATCAAAAGGAATTCCCAAGAGAAATAAGAATGCATATACATAAATAAAGGTTTTAACAATATTTATATAAGTGGATATCGTTATCGTATAGGCCAGCGCTTTCAGTCCGATCGGATAATGAAGAATGTGAAATGTAAAAGGCTTAACTAAAAATTAACAAATATAGCTATTTTTAATACTAATTTCGACTATTTTTTATTTTATGTCTGACGGTTCACATTTTAAGATATATTTGTATTGGAATGCCTGCTTTTGCCTATCTAAAGGTGAAACATGCAGTATACAAAACAAGCGTTTGAAAACTGAAACAAGATGTAGTACGTGGCACGTTTAGTAATCTACAGTTTACTTATGTTATTGTGATATCCAACATGTAGTAAGGTTCTTAAGGGTTTATTCTACATTTCCACTAGCATAAACATAGTTTTAGTCTAGCCAACCAACGTTGCCAAAGGTCATTCCATCCTTTCGTTTCCATGCTAGATTATACTTATGAGCTCGATCAGTTAAATTATTAGGTTAGCCTTGACCAAAATTATTTTTCATTTTCCACTCTGACTGTGTGACTCATCATTGTGCGTTTTAGAAGGTGGTAAAAGTTATGATGTTTTAGATAGAGTTGTAGGGTATGAAGAGTTGGGTTTGATAACTTTTATATTCGCTATTATAAGATAGTTCGTTGTTTCACGTTTTCATTAATATTTAAAGCACTAAAACAAAAATACCTGCAATCAAACTGAATAGGCGTAAAGGTTTTTAACATTATGCTCAGAATTCAACCAACTACCCATGTTATGTTACATGAAGACCTATGAGTCAGCAAATTTTCATTTCTTTAATGTAGGTTTTAAGATCAACTGATTCATTTGCCAGGATCATTAATATTTAGATCGTTTTCAAACAACCCAATCATCAAAAGCGACTGGATCCAGCATCAAACCATCAAATATGATGGAACCGCCTAACATGGAAGAAGAGTAATATGTTACCTTATAAAGAAATAGAGAGAGGAGCAACAGCAAAATATCTACAATGTAGGTGCAATTTTTGCTAAACAGTTAATGGTATTGGTTTTTAAAATAGGCCCAAGATTATTTTCAAAGCTTTAAATACGTTTTAATAAAGAAATACCCCCGTCACAGCAGACCTGCGTACTCAAAGATTTTCCAAATCAATAACAACATATGACAGGTTTGATCAATATCCGTAATAATTAAGAGACCTTGCCTATTCTTCATAAGTTTAACATGGGAAAGAGTATGCAGATTTGATGCTGTGAGGAACGCTAAAAGTAGGCATTTTTACAATAAAATATAAATATAGTATAGTAAATATAAAGTATAAATATATGTCCATAAATAAATGAGTTCGCCTATTCTCCATAGTATTAACATAAGAAAAGAATATGCTGGTTCTTCCCTATGGGAAATTCGCTAAAAGGGTTCATTTAGTTTGTTTTACCAGATACTATATTTAACAAGCAGACGTCAAAACTATACCAGGGCCATCTATGATTACACATTTGGTAAATGTAAACAGAGCAGACTACTTGATGGTTTAGTGAATTTCTCATTGAAGAAAGCCCTCAAGTTTTCCTTTATAAGTAGAGAGTGCGGCAGTTAAACCTGCTGATTTTTAGATCAGTATAACTGCAATATTTGTAAACATGTTTCACATACATTAGATTTTACAATATATAAGACATGAGACAAAAAAACTAAGTTATACAGTATTTTAAAATGACGTCATTCAAATGGTGACCATTTATCAGCATAGGTCTTTGAGTCTTGCAGTAAAACTATCCTTTACCATCACAATTGTAATTTACCCAATCACCTGTCACAGATTTTTGTTTTAAGTCCTCCAATGCACAGGGTTTGTTTTCGGAAACTTTAGATTTGAGGTAGCCAAAGAAAAATGACAAACACAAATGACAAAATGTCCTCGAAACTCCATCATTAAATAATAATACGTCACATCATTGTGTTGTGTAAGAGTTGTTGCTTCATATCAATTAATTTCTGAATTCTCAATTTCTGAAGCCAAGACATTTTCGTTTCGTTTTAAGAATCCCAAGCATTTCTTACATCATGAGTTGTATATCTTAGTGTACCGTAACTGTTCGTCCTCCTTCCTCAAAAACGTACGGCCAAAACACTCCCGATAGCCCTTTTTAACGGTATCAATACACTCTAATTTCAAAATGATATCTTTAATTGAATTACATGTTTTATACATTTTGAAATTTAACGTATGTGAAACAATGTTTACAAATACTGGAGCTATAATGATTTAAAAATCGTCTTGTTTATCTGCCGCACTCTGTATATAAAGGCAAAGAAAACTTTTTTGTCTTTGTACTTATTGCACTTCCGAACATATTTAATGTACAATGCAGCAAATACAGAATACTCTCATATGTTGACTATTCCCGAAAGTATTTATTTATTGACTAGTATAGGCTCCAAACAGAGGCGGAGTTGTAGTCTGTTTTGCGCGCGTGGCGTCGGCGTCGGCGTCTGTCTGTTTGTCTGTAAGTCTGCGTCGTCAAACTTCTCTAACAACAACAACCATTTACATTTGGAGTTATTACTCTAGTCCATCGCCATTACAGACCACCCGGCCGTTTCTAATTATAGTTTAACCAGTGGTGAATACATTTAGGGTATTATGCTGAGTAATGAGGAAATGTTAAGGGTATAGTCTCACAGTATGTATTGGTGATCCTAGGATTATGGACCTCCAGTCTGTATTGGCAATCTTAGGATTATAGGCCTACAGTATGTATTAGCAATCATAGGATTATAGGGATACAGTCTGTATTGCAGATCATAGGATTATAGGCCTACAGTCTGTATAGGCAATCATAGGATTATAGGCCTACAGTCTGTATTGACGATCATAGGATTATAGGTCTACAGTCTGTATTGACGATCATAGGATTATAGGCCTACAGTCTGTATTGGCGATCATATGGTTATAGGCCTACAGTCTGTATGGATGATCATATTTTGTGGATATATGTTTAATTAGTAGACATATTTTGTACAAATATAATGTTTTGGTTCGTATTAAACCCCCTTTTTAACAGATACTTGCCCAATTTAACTTATGGGTATTATTTAATGTGTGCAATCAGCATTTTTAACGTTTGTATAAGAAACGATCGAAACCCTTATCTTGTTACTAACAAACATTGACCTCCTGTTATATAAGAAATTGATTAAGAACGAAATTACAAAAATAAAAAAATTGGGAGCTCCTTGCGGTTCAAGTTAAGAAGTCAACTTTAAAACGCTTTATGAGAAGCTTTTCATCCGACATATCACTACCATTCTCCCCTGAATACAAATCCGCAATCTTAATTCAAAATGTTACACTGTTTTCAATCTGTAGGTTTAGGATGTAGGAGTCAATACTAGGTTTTCATTAGAAACATGCTACAGACATATCAAAAAACAATGCCTTTCCCTCCTGAAAACAGTGGCGCAATCAACCTTCAAAATGGTTGTACCATTTTGAAACCAAATAGACCAATCTTTAGTAAAAAATTAGAAATTTATAGGCCACTCGTTTAGTTTTCAATATGTTTGGTCTCAATATGTAGATTTTAATTATACTAGATCTAACTGTCTACATGTAACAAATGGAGTTCTACAGGGCTCTGTTTTGGAGCCTCTATTGTTCATTACAATGGTTAATGAATTTGACTGTAATGTTGATACTGAGTTTATATTGCACGATGACGATGTTACCATTGTAACAAGCAGTTCTGATTGCGTACAGGTAGTAGCACTCTCAAAATCATAAAAAAACAACTGAAGATTGGCTAACTGCTAATCAAAATCAAGACTAGCACTGTAATTTTCAGTTTCAGACAATTGGAAGAAGACAAAAAAGACAGTTTGGCAAGATTTTTGGGTTTTGCCCAACTGGCAAACCCTCGATTGGCAAAAACATATATTTGGCCTTGAAAAGCAACTAAGTTCAGTAATATAAGCTCTCATGCGTCTCAGTAGCGAGCTGAATGAGGGCGGTATCCAACAGGCATGTTACGGTCTTTTTCATGTAAGAACGGCTTACGATCTTTTAGTTTGGGGTAACCCTTCAAATAGTATAATTAGTTTTAGCTTATAAAAACGAGCGCTACGCACTACGTTTAAAGCTTAAAAAAGAGATCATTGCAGGCCCATTTTTCTACAAAATTACATTCTTAATCTGTTTACATATTACAATGTTTGATGTACATTAGGAAAAATTTACACTTGGTTAATCTTAGAAATGTAGTTCACTGCTATGAAACTTGAAACAGAAATATCATATTATTTCTTGTAAATTTGTTAATATATTATTTTTTAATAGATTTGTTAATAGATTTGGTTGTTAAATTCTTGGTCAGTGAAGCGTTTTACAGCATATATGAATATCTTGAAGAAAACTGGACAGCTGAACTCTTCATGTAATTCGTAATTTGAATCATGTATTATGACGAGCCTATGTATTACTATAAAATCATTTCATCATTTCCAACATCATCAAAACTTCATCTTACATAAAAATAAAGAAATAGGGTTATGAACAACATACCTTTTATTCTATAATCAATGTTATAAGTGTAGTCTATTTACTTCTTGGCAGTAATGGAATATGTTTGTGAATTCAATCTGATCATTACGTACTGAAATCGAATAAAATACTACGGCAAGAATTCGTTTTTATTAAAGTATTATGATGTACTCTTACTTCCTTAACCTATGGATATCGAAACGGAGCAACATTTTTAAATTTAAATTGCAACACCATTTCCAAGAGGAAAAGACAGTGATATGGCGTATAGTAATCTTTTAATACAGATTTTTATGTTGACTTCTACATACTAATGGATATCTTGAAAAGGGCTCAACCTTTTTGAATTTCAATTGCACTACTGTTTTCAGGAGGGAAAGGCAGTTTTACTTGATACGTCATTTCGTAGACTTCTAGTGAAAACCTAATGTTGACTTATGAATATCTTGAAAACGGTGCATCCTTTGTGAATTTATATTGCAGCATTGTATTCAGGGGAGAAAGGCAGTGTTACTTGATATGTCGGATGACGACCTTCTCGTAAAGAATTTTAAAGTTGACTCCTACATCTTGGACCTCAGAGAACTCCCTATTTTTTAACTACTACAAAAGTTAGGGTGTATTTAATGAATCCCATGATTGAAAATACAATATTAAATATAAGTTTTAGAAAAAAGTAGAGGGCAAGGGACTTTAAACCATCCTGTGTAAGAGAGTAAAAACTTTCGAAATTTATTGTTTATGGCAGTGAATAATAACAAAGTTTGATTGAAGGTCGGGGATCGGTTGTCAGCCCTATAGAGAGAGAGAGAGAAAGAGAGAGAGGTGAATGAAGGCAGGGTGCATCACGCAGCACGCACTGCTCCCCTCGTTGATTGCAACAGTGCAGTTGGTGCATCGATGGGGTGCATCCGTGCATCCCCTACCAGACAGGGGTGGATTCCCTTGGGGTGTGGTGGGGGGGGGGGTGGTGGGGGTGATAAATAAAAGGGGGGGGGGGGGGGGGGGGGGGGGGGGGGGGGGGGAGGGGGGGGGGGGGGTGGGGGGGGGGGGGGGGGGGGGGGGGGGGGGGTGGGTGGGGGGGGGGGGGGTGGGGGGGGTTCACTCAACAATAAAACCCATTACCCTTTCAAACCAGACATTATGTGATTTATATTGTTGCCGGGGACAGTTTTTATAAAACAACATCACGTATATTATCCTTTTTACTTGATGTTTTCAGTGATCCAATGAACTTCAGAAATGTTATTCTTTGATAGTATTGAATATACCGTACTACTTATCTAAAACTTAGTAGTAGAGTTAATAGCAACAACTTCATGCGTTTACGAAATGAATTTTATTAGTCCCGTTAACCACGGCCTGGTAGCTCTTTGGTCCATAAATAAATACAGTATAGGCCCTACGTTTTTTCTAGTATCTGCTTCGATCTGCTTGAAGTAATAAATACAGATAATTATATCAGAAATAGAGTATTTGATGCGATAATACTCTGATGTTCGAATAAATGTGCTACATTTTATATTGAATACATGTTTACTTCTTTACTTAAGTACGACATCGTCAGATGTACACTAAGGAAATAATTTAACAGTTTACATAAAATATAAAACCAGCTAAATATCTATAATTTCAACATTCTAAAACTAGGCAGGTGAAGAGCACTCTGTAAAAAACCTGATAAAATACGGTATATAGTTCTACTATCCTCATAATTTAGAGGCAGTGGTTCGGACTCCACTTACTGTAGGTCCCTTAGATATTCCATTGACTATTGGTCTATAAATTAACAGTCTTGTCTAAGGAAAATGTCAGCCTTTAGTCAGTAACAAGACTACAAGATCGCCCCACTTTTATTTCACATTCATACTTGGCATAAAATATCTATCTGGGTAGGTTACCATTTCAGGTAAAAGTATAAAGGATAAGTAAGTAGGTAACGTAGTAGTAACAGTAAAGATTTCTGGGTCGGAACAAACATAGTGCAGCATGGTTCTGGTCATGGGCGGTTGTGTAGCCTTTGTGACTCGCTGCCACGTTACCTCGGTACTACAGCCTCCAAATCACCGTACCTTAAATATACCCTTGGTAATGGGCAGATGAGGTAAAAACATAGTTTTGAATTTTTTGTGATTTTGTTTTTTGACAATCGTTTCACTCACTATTTCAATTCATGCTAGTTTCTGTTCTAGCATCAGAGTTTAGGAAATAGGAAACATTAAAATCTCCGAATCATCAATCTCTATTAGTTCATTTGCAGCCTGTTCGGGTGTTCGTGACAGAATGGAAATTAAATATTAAAAAGCAATCGGGTGTAGGGGTGCAGAAACGCAGCATGCAGTGCCGGTGGGGCTGCAAAAGTTATGCCCCGGCATCCTGCCGCTGATTGGTGACGCTAGTAGTTATTGTGATTGTGATTAGATGTGCGTGTGTGTGAGTGTGTGTGTGGAGGTGTGTGTTTTATTGATTGCACGCCACACAAACACCCTATTGTTCACGCCGAGTAATGCCCAGTTCTCACATGGTGCATGTCACGTACACTCGGCTACATCGTGATTATGTCAGTTTCCCGACTAACAACGCCCGCTGCGCTATCTGCTATCTGGCTGCTATTCAACGAGGTTCATTTGTTTCCCTTAGAGAATGCTTTAGATTAGGGTACATACTATTATATTTTCTGCACGTGTTATTTACTGTTTGTATAGATTTATTTTAAAACTTCCCAAATTATAATACTTATTGCATTGTTTAATAAATAACAATCTTCGACTGATTTTTTTTGTATGAAGATTGATGTGTATGAAGTGATATTTAAAATATGAACATTATTTTCATCATTATTTAAAATAATTAAACTCGAAATCTTTACTTTCATCAGTGAAAATATGAGTATTTACCCCGCATATGTTTCCCGCTTCGGTCAAGGGGCCTGTGGACGGGAAGTAAGTCTGAGATCAGTCCACATCATTGCAAGCTTAGAAGACGTCTGTATTTCTCAATAACTATACCACGACTATAACTAAGATTGGGACAGGGCCTGGCCTTACAGAACGTAAGTCCAGGCCCTAATATAACTATTTCACTATATCTTTATCAAGTTTCAAGAAAATCTGATGAAAAAAGCGTGCGATGTGGGGGATGAAAATAGCATGTTTCGTCTCAAAAGCCGGCCGGCTGACGAGAACCTTCTACACTACTATCAAAGGTGAAGGAGACTCTTAAACTGCAGTTCCTTTAGATGTCATTGGCTGTTGGGCTATTAATTACAAGTCCTTTCAGGAATATGTCATTCTTAGTCAATAGCAAGAGTACAAGATCGCGCCACAATCATCTTACACTCATTTCTCATTCATACCTACTTTGCTTAAAATACCTATCTGGGTAGGTCGCCATTTTAAAAGGTAATCTAATTTAATCCTATAAAATATACATTATTTACAGTTTGTTTCTTAAATATTATTATTATATTATTCCCTTCTTTCTCCATTGTTTGTTTTAAGAAACTTTATTATGTCTTCAAAATGAATCAAGATGTATAAAACTAACTAATATCAGTATTGACGTTGTGTGAAAAATCATTAAAATGGAAGTCACAACACTACTTTTCCAATCGAAAACCAAACAAATCGACAAATCAACATGGCAGGTCCAAAATGGCGGTCAACATTAGCAGTCCGATCAAAATTACACAATTGCTGGTTATCAATGTCTCAGGACAGTTAGATATACAATATTTTCAGAAGTAAATGCTAAAAATATCTGGAGGCATACGTAAATATCGACTTAAATCACTTACAGTAAGATTTTTCTCTTTAAGCGAATCTCCTGCAGGGAATATTATTAGCGTTGTGAAAATCCCTCAATTTGAGCATTATACTGCCTCATTGCATATGATATGGTAATTTAAATTGTGTGAACCGATGCGTCTAGGTATCAACTGAGGCGACTCTCAAACCAATTATGATTTTCATAACCAGTGTTAACCAAAAACAGACAAAACGATAATTTTGCGTGTCAATCAATTTTGTATGCCTTGTTTTGTCCTCAACTTTTTAATTGTGTATGTTTGATATTTGTCGTTAACTTATATAATGCTCTACTTTACAACTACATTCTACTAGTGCAAATCAGAAACAAGAAAACATTAAACGTCACAAGGCAAAGGGTTATGCATGGACTTTTCCAATCTATAAAATACACATGACTACATCAGTATGGTTTAAAAACAAAAACCACATACAGGAAGCGCAAAGAAAACACGCTTAAGCTATTATGATTTTAGTGGCTTAGCCAAAGCTAATACAGACTTTCTATTGCAAAAAATCATCATTACTGTTTAACGGTCTCTGGACAACTATATGGAAATAAAACTACAGCTGCAAGTTATACTTTTAAATTTATTTGAATTTTGTAGTTGCTTGTTGTTAGTTAATTAATGATTTTACAAATATATACATCATTACATTGTTATACATAATATCCTTAAAATTTATATTTCCTTGATTATTATATTATTTGTTGGTTGTATACTCTTAACATTGTTTGTTTTTTTACATTTAAAAAAACTTAAAAATGGGCTAAGAAAAAAGGTTATTCCCGCTACTGCAATGCAAAATGACACAACGTTAACTTTCTGTACATTTGTGGTGCACGGAAAGTAACCACTATGGGATTTAGAGGTGCAGACTGATCAGTTCCGTTACGGAAACTCAGCGTTATATGAGTTCGGTTTTTTCTTGATATTAAGTTTGATAAAAAAATATTAATTTTGTTCACAAGTTTTTTGATATCGAGATGAAAATAATGTTCAATACTCGTTTCAAAAGTGTAATTGTGGGCTCGATGGCTGTTTTATAAGTTACTTTAGAGACTCGTAATAAAAAGTACTATTCCCAAAGATGAACATACATAAATAAAATTTTTACGCAAAATGAAACTTTATAATATGTTTATTTTTACCCAAAAATTAAAAAAAAACTTAATTTAGAGAGAAGGCCTACAGTATCTAACAGCTGATCCCACCAGCGACCACATCGCCACAACGCCACAACGCCACAGCGCAGTATCAGGGCAATCACGACGCGGCCCGGCCAAGGTGACGAGTTTTTTGCCGATCGTTTGCCGCTAATTCGGCCGTTCATGTTGATGGCTCTCTCGTTCACTCTGTTATCCCACTCTTCCACACTCACTTGTGCCAATTACTAACAACCATTCAACACCAAAAGAGAACGGGCTATTTACACTGCACAATCTACAATAGCTTCAAATTTAAAACATAATTTATTTGCTCAACAATAATAGTTAGTTTGTAAATATTATCTAAAATTTAATTGGTGAAGTTTATAGTTAAACAATTATCAACCCTAAAACATATTTTCCGTCTGAGGCTTATACACATGTATAAGCTAACTTAACCTAATTAATTTTTTTCCATCTCGAATTGCACACTGCCTACTCAACTCTATTTAAAGACCACGGTGTTAAAAACTGCACGGTTATATAAATTGAAAGTAAGTTGTATCACAAATGAGATTTAAACCTTTAATGTAACATGAAATAAACATTTCTTATCATTTAACACTACATTTTTTATTTCTCGAATATCTTTCAGTATAAATGCACTGTATGTGATTTACAAATAATACAATACAAATTAATTTAATGGTTACATATTACTATTATAAGACTCGGAGGCCACAAGATCATTGAGGACTAGGGAACTTGGGATTGTTTGTCCTTCACAGTTTATCCTTCTAGAAAAGAAAAGCGATCTGGACCGCGAAAGGCCCGCGATCCCCTAAACAAACCTTGGACACGGAGCGAGGGTCTCTCCCTCAAAAAAACTATTATATTATAAACTATTATAAGCCTGAAAGTAATATAACAGTGCATGCGTAAATCCAAACAAAACCGTTCAGAACGTCAAATTTATTTTCTGCAAAAGAAAAAATTTAGATAATATTTTTAACTAGTTTAATTATTTTGAAACCAGCCCAAAAACTTTAACTAATTTGAAAGATTTCTTTTATCTAATGCTAACGGTCTTGGATAAAATTTTAATTCCCTGTCCATGTAAAATACAAAATATTGTCTCACTTGTAGCACTCAAAGCTATTCTTATGAAAAATATACAAAAATGAAATAAATTTCCTCTAAACACAACTCAAAACGTTTGCTGTTGTGACGAGAGGGGGCCTATGAGTATATTATATTAAATACGTTTGTTACATTTTTCACTTAATGAGTATTAACTATAGTATCATTTATTAAGCCCTACATGTAGACAATATACATTTTACTTTACACTGAGAAAGTAGGTATAAGTTACTGATAGCGTACGTATGTTTTATAGCTTTCAGCTTAAGACTGTGCAGTCTTTCCGCCATATTGAATTTTAATCCCATGAGAACAATGTAAACTTTGTGACAGCATTACTGAACTATGTTATACCGGTAAATATAATAAACTATTGTGGTTCCTGAATTGAAACAAATCATTTTGGCTTAAAAAATTGTTTATACCAACAAGATGGAGCAACGGTTTACACAACAAATGATATATGTTTTATTTTATAATGGAGATTCGAGGGCGTTTCTTCTCTCGCTACAGCGACATTGCTTGGCTCGCACGATCAACCGATCCCAGTGTTTGAAATTTTTTTCTTTGGGGTAACCTCAAATCAAGAGTATACCCTGTATATAAGGTGGTTTTAAATAAAACTTAGACAAATGGTAAGGTTGATTACAATTATTAGTAATACAAGGTAACGTGTTTGGCAGTTTTACTCAAAAGCTCGAGACATGTGTTATGAGAAATGGTCACCACCTGAAAAACGCTAAGTTTTGAAATATAATTTTTAAGTGTTTCCTGTCTGCGGAACATTATGATGATAGCTTTTTATCAAATTGCATGTCTTTTCTGGATTCGAAAATTTATTTAGTGTATGTGGAAACATGTTTATACATACTGGAGTTATGGGGATTTAAAAATCGTCAGGTTTTTATCTGGCACACCCTGTGTTTTGCCAGTAAAGTGGTGCGAGTAATTTTTATTAAGTTTTTAGGGGAAACTGTTCGAGTTACAGGGTGATTAATTCGGATATTTGGCGTTTTTCATGCAAGGACTGTGGACAGACCTTTTGGAAATAAGATAAAAATATTCTTATACTACATAAAACAGATTTTTAACTGCATATGAATATAACAAAATGAGTTCCCAAACTCCACTACAACACTCTAAGATAGGTGTAAATGTTTATATCCTAAGACAGTAGTATACCCCTGTCTTAGACCATGCCGCGGAGGGCCCTGGATGTACAAGTATGTACGAGTAGTGCGATGTTTGTGGGGCGAGACGCGGCGGACGAAGCGGCCTTATTGATCATCAAGTGTCCCGTTTAACGATGGTAATTAATAACTCCAGGAGTCCTAATTGCCGACATTATTCGAGACCTTTGTACTTCCGCCTCCCTTCACTCGGAGCTGATAACCCTTCAATACCTCAGCTGAACAGAGGAGAGGAATCATCATTGTTAACTAGGTGTTACATAGAAGATGAAAATATTCTTACGTACATTAAACGTTTTTTTAATCTTGTATTTCCTTCTTAACAGTTAGAATATTACAATAATCAAATGAAATTGTAAGAAACATTGTTCACAGTGCAGTAAATACTGTCATTGTACTGCATGTCATAGGGTATAAAATAAATTAGAATCTTAAAGTTTGTTAAGTTAATAAAAACATTCAATTTTAAATTACGTATAATATTTCCTACTTTGTGTCATCAATTAACACCCGTTTTGATTTACATACAAAGTAACATAATTTACTTTATGGAAATCTGGCTTAGATATACGTCCCCACGTTTCATAAGTTTTTTCGTTGGTATTTTTTTTATTGATATATTTAGATACTGGTTAATACAGAACGCTGTCTTTTGAAGCTGTCTAGTCTTATCGGCATTGGTTTTAACAAGAAAAGGTTAAAATTTTTATTTAGCTTGTCGTTTAAGATATTGGTTAAACTCGGTTTAGACCTTCACATAGTTAAGTTCTAATAACATGCGTTAAATGTGGTAGAAAACCAACTTATTCATTTTCCATATCATCCTTATAAAGACTTGTCATCTAGATTCATCAAGATTCATCTAGTTAAGGTCTATTAGAGTATGTCAAAAATCCTAGTTTCAATTTTCTCATAGCAACAAACCTACTTACTTACAGTACTACACATGTATTCTTATGGAGTGTACATAATTGTATAGTTCATATAACTTCTGTATTTAATTTTATAAACGGACTGTCACAGTATTTGGTATCCTGCTTAACCTATTATTTAGCTTAGTTTGTATAATCCAAAGTAATTAAAAATGAATGAAAATTCACTGAGTATATAGGATTGCTACTACGGGGGTATTGAATTTGGTGATTTAAATAAACTTTTAGGTTAAGCTAGTAGAATACTAATATAGGAAATTTATATACCAAATGTAACCATTCAGATATATAAAAATGTAGTGAAATGGCATGTAATGTTATGTGACTAACTAGTTTTAATTAATACCAAGAATGACGGTCTGAATCGTTTGTTAATTGAAATTATTTTTATTTTGTTTAATTATTCAAATAACACATTATTCAGTTTTATCGGGACAAATTTCATAATATCAGAATAGTCAAATTTAAGGCTAAAAATCAGTTTGATAGAAAATTAGACCAAATCGATATAAGTTAATGTTAAAAATCCTGTTAAATTTACATGTACTTTTGTTTAAAGTTTCGTTTGGTTAAAAGAACATTGCTATAGATAATATGATAATAATTATTGTTTTAAACTTTTGGTTTAGAACTGTAGATGTCTTCTATATTCAAGAAAAACATTTACTTTTGGTATTTTACCGGGAGTATTTTAATATGTAAAAATGGGGTTTGAATGTTTATTTCCAATATTAAGAAAGTCTCAAAGCTGCCAAGTCATATTAGAAAACAATTTTTATTGAAAGTCGTTTGATTGAAAATCCGAACTGTTTTTTGTCCAGATGAAGTAACCTTCAACATAAAAGGCAGACATGTCCTAAGTATATTAAATACAACATTCACACTATAAATCTTATCACTTTCTTAAAGACACAGAATTTGGTGTTAGAACTTTTTAAATAGAATTGTTTATGGTTCTATAGAAATAATGTAAACAATTACCTAAATTTAACTTATTGGTATATTGGATGTTAACGGGATAAACTTTCTTTTGTGGTTTCAGGTGAAATTACTTCAAAGAAAATTAAATTTATATATTTATTTCAATTATTTTATTAAAAATTGAAACCATCAAATATATTAACAATAATTTTGACAACTGTCTAGATCACTCAAAATATGTTTATATGAAACTTTTGTTAAGTAAAATATTCTTTCCCAATTTTTATACTTCATTCCATTAAGAAATTTGCGAAGTAAATATTCCTAAATAAACCATAATTTTAAATTATACTTCAAACTGTTGTGTTTTGGTTAAACCTATTTACTATAAGCAATAAAAATATATGAAAAGTCTATTTATAGTTTATTACAAGATGTGAACCAAATTTATTTAATTTTCTGACATTCACAGGGTTTTCACATTTTTTAGGGTTTACAGTGTCATATAACCTTACTTTATTTTGCTAAGGCTTCAAACCATAGACATAATCAGCAGAATAGCTATACTCTAAGAGTAGAAAATATACATTTCTATTTAAAAGTTTTAGAATCAAAAATATTTTTACAATGAATAAAATTAGCCAAATGACAAGAATTTAAATGATCATAAAAGGTTTAGTGAAACAAATAATATGCATTGTAAAACCTAATTTGAAGACCACAAATTTATATACTGAACAAACCTTAAGTTGAGAGAAACTTTATTGGCCACCTTTTTAGGCAGTACAATAAGGTAAAATGTTAAGTTATCTGTCTCATATTAGGGTGATCAAATGACGCAAATGTAAACACTATAGCTGGTTGTTACAGTGTCTTAGAATATATTGTTGACCATAATGGATAAAATAGTATCAACTATATAATAATAAAACTTTGTACTTTTCTGTATAATGAATAATGTACTTGTAAGCAAACTTCATAATTTTATGTCTTGTCTTAAGGGGGGCGGCCTATAATTATTGAGTAGAATTAAACCTATATAACCGATATGGTTATAATATTAAAGCTTTTAACCAGTAGAAACTATCGCAAACCCAACTTCAAAAGGTTGATCCAAAACAAAATGGCAGCTGTTTAAACATTGAAATAGACCTACATACAGCTCAAGGCCCGAATTCGCCCATACTACTGCTTAAAGAATTTCTCCAAACTCCCTTTCATAAGGAGTCAAGGAATTTTTAAAAAGCGTCATAAGAGTGATTTGGTATCAAAGTGTAGGTAGTGTATTTTAAACTGAAATACAATGCCTGGAGCCACATCTCAAGAGGTAAATCCAAAACAAAATGGCGGTAATTTTAAGTTTAAAAGGTACTACTTTTAGGTTTCAAACCAGTGTTGATTTTGACAAACCTTTTGAGGGCGGCTTGTGGCATTGTTTTCTATTAGTTAGACCTGTAATGTCATGTCCACACGCTCATATGTTTACCAATCAGATTTTTAACCTACTCCTCGCGGATTGTTCTCCTCATCTCATAAAATAACGGTTTACAAGTATTATGGGAGAACTTACGTGTAATGTATTGTGTATAATGGACAATAATATACGGTCTGGATTTAACGAAAGCAATCACAGTCCTTTACATGTCCCTAAATACCCAAGCTTCAAAAGTCTTTTCAAAGATTTTTATACTAATTGAATGAATTTATTTTTCAGACTTTCCTGAAAACGGCACTTAAAAAGACTAAAGCGGTTGTTATAAAAACACATTTGTAAAACCTTTTTTTATAGAAACGATATTTTTACCTTAATCGCCAGAAATCTTGAGAGAAATTTAATTGGTATTTTGATATATCATGAAAACTTTGCCTTAGTATTGATATTCCATTAATATTCAATTGTATTGCATAATATTTGTTTAATTAATGACTTCTCTTTTTAAATTATTGAAATGAACCACAAATTCAAAGAATTGTTTTTAGATTTATTAGCTTTACATTATTAAATAGGTTTATTTTTAAATAAATAAACCTTTTGTTTTGAACCCTACGTTCCAAACATTTATTGGAGTGATGCATTTTATTCCTAAACCAAATAAGCGGATATGTTTGGTAGCATAATATTTTATGGATTTGCCACAAAAAACCTTTAAAATAATGTGTGTACGTTCACGTAAGCTAACTTCAAAATTGGAAAAAAGTCAACGAATAGATTTTTCAGTGCTAAGAGCCTCATCTGAATCTTATTCAATTTCCATCCGAAGACGTAAGGTATTTTAGAGTACCTTGAATTTTTACGTATATGTAAATTCGGGTTTCATCCTACAACCCTTTAAAGTGTCCATGTTATATTTAGGGACCTTTTTGTAGCTGTGGTTAACCAAAACAGCTGATTTAACTAGAGTTAATTTTTATAGTAAATTTGTAAACAATGAATGTTTTGTTTTTAGTTTAGTTTGAAAAAAATATTTTAAAAAGTGTTAAATTTAGTTTGATTTAAGTTTACAGAAAACGTTATGAAGAATAGTTATATATAGTGCATGGTATGCTTTAAGTGCTGAAAGTAATTTTACCGTCAAAAAATTCTACTTAAAACTGCAACATAGTATAGAAAGAGGTTTCAAGCAATAAATCTGACGCTCGTCATATGATATCATACAACATCCCCATTGATACGAAAGTTTAAGTGCATGACTACTATTTTTTAGGTTTATTTAAATGTTTTATTGAAACCATATAACCTAGCTAACAGCTTATCTAATTCATGTTTTATTCTATCCGGTAAAGGTCCGGTCTCACGGTACTTACTATGAAATTATTCATTAACAGTCAAATTAAAATGCATAGTTTTAGGTAGTATTCTAACATTTTATTTAGTACACCAATAAACATATATCGATGGAAAGAGTGTATATTTTTTTATATTGCAGTATTCAAATTTCAGTATTAAACTTTTGGGGATTTTTTTGGTAAAACTACATTTATTTGATCAGTGATATTGAAATGTATTAAAATGTATATTTAATGTATTATTTTGAAATGTATTGTTTATATACATTATATGTTTACACCAAATAAACATTTCCTACTAAAAATTTAGGAATTTAAATGGAAACAAGAGTTTTCCAAAGATAGCTAATTTTTATGCTTTATTTATTTATGCTTTTAATGAATTTAATAATTAATTAGATAAATAGTATCATGGAATTGCTGTACTTACGTCATAGTATTAATTTACAGTAAAAGAGCTAACTTAAATCAACATAAGTACCTAGTTTTTGTGTCTCAAAAATTTAATAAAATCCGATTTTCAAAATTCATGTGGAATGAGAAATGACGAACTTAAAATATTTCTCTTTATTTTAGACTTTGGGACTGAATTACAATCACAGGGCTTCAACAAATTACCTATAATTTATACTTTACACGAAAAATACATTACTTTTATACAGTGTAATTTATAAATTAATAATAAATTTAATGATAGTAGTTTTATAGATAATTTTTACGCAGCATTAGAGTATATGTATATACTTTGCGCCTGATTTTACTTGTATATGATTACTACTAACACTGTAATTGGTTCATATGAGTTATTAGGTAAATATTAAGTTTGGAGTTAGGTATATCTGTAGCCTGAAAAATCTTTTTGTTTTATTCTTGAATTTATGGTAGAATTGTTATTAATACATGTTTACATATGAAATGTATAATTCTCCCGTCTACTAATATACGGACCATCAGAAATCTAAATGATTAAAAAATCTGGGTAGTTTATATGTCCTGTATGTATAATATTTGAATTGTAAAACACGCAGCGTTGTGTTGTGAATGACTAGTATTGCGTAGAGAATAAATCAATACTGTTATCAGCTGGTGTGTGGGTAGAACCTAGGGGAATCTCTACATTGCGTGACAACCCCTTCTCGGTTGCAAATAATTAAAATATCCCCTCCCCCGAGCATCGTAGTTGCAGCAACTCGCTCGGGTTCTGCCTTGGAGCACGTCCATGCCAGAGGTATTGATCATGAGTATCGGTAAGGAAACATTCTTGCGAACAGGTCCGAACGGTCATAAACATAAATAAACACATGAAGCCTTTCCACATCCTATGTGACTATTAAATTCGACCAAAAATTAATATTAGGCCTACAGCTTTTCGATATATTATTATCTGATTAAATAAATTGAATGGTCCTAGAGTTGTATTTTTATTAAGTTCATTACAAGACAGTGTAAAATGTTTAACCATCAGTAAACCTGCTCTTTGCATGGATTGTGTGACTTATTGAGTGAGTATCGGAAAATATGATATTGTTTTATCAATATGTTAAAATAAAATACAAAACATAAAAACCTTATTATTTAGTAATAGTTTTTAATAGCACAGTTTTTAAATATTTAAAAATAATTATTAAAAGGGGAGTCATACGGTTAATATGACTCCCCTTTTTTAATCTCCGATTTACAATACCTTTAATTTCATACGTAGTCCTTTCACTTTGGATAAGTAGTTATTTAGTTACTAGACCTTTATAAAACCCTGCACGCTGGAATTTCACTAAATGAAGCAATTTAAACAACATGTTTTCTCGTTACAATTCCTGATAATGGAGGTTTTAAGGCTTCCGTACTTTATCTAAGGAAGTTAAAAATATACATACATAATTATTTTTGACATGGGTTTTCATAGATACCACCAGAGCTATAAAAGAATAAGAACAGCTTTTAGATGAAGTGAAAACATTACCTTTAGACATATCCATAATCCCTGTTTCCCAAAGGGAAGTAAATATAAATATTTTGTTTTGCTCATCAGATCTATTACTTTGTTTAAAGCAGATAAAATGACAAAAATGATCCTGAAATTCTAAACAGATTTTTAATATTTGGGAAAAGGGCATTTTTAGAGAATATTTTATTATTTCAAGAAATCTCTCCTTAAAATAATGTTAATGAATAAAAAAACAAATGTAAAACATATTACGTATATATTACTTATGGTTCTTAAGATAAAGGTACATTATGATCACAAAATTAACAGGCATTATTATAGGTAATTATACAAACATCCGAATTGTTTTATTTAATTTATAAAAATAGTATTGATTTTTAGTAATCTATCAAGATGACGTATAAAACTATTACTCACTGGTGAGTCTCTTAATTACATCAAGTATTCGGTAAAGGCTTGTATAAGGTGGTAAATATTGCTCAAAACTGAAGTTTTAAGAGCTTATTATTACGGCGTGTGTCAGATTAAAGTATGCAAAAACTATCCAAAAGGTAAAGAATAAGAAATAAAGGTTCATCATATTCATATATCTTAGTTATCGTTGTAGGTAGATATAAATAAATTAAAATTGGCACCGTTTCGGCTTCCTGGGGTATTCAACATAGAAATAACCAAACATAACATAATAAATATGGATAGTCAAAGATAATACCTTGCAATAAACTGACAAAACTATACTTTCTTTTGTATACAGGAAGAGTACTTACTCACTACCCTTTAGCTTTAATAATAATAATAATAGTATACACTGTTTTTAGTAGCAAAAAACTCCCTTAACAGTTTTTGAATTTAGAAATAGTTCTTATCAATTGCATAACGTAGTTTTATATTAGACTAAGAAATTTATTAAGGAACCGTATTTTAGAAAATATAATGATTGGAAACAACTGTAAAATGTTTAAGCTATTTTACGACTGAATATTTTATTACTTTACTCTTCTTTAAAATTACCTTTTATAATGGTGTTTTCTCGTTAGTTTCTAAAATTTTGTAAGGTAAAATAATCAAGCTAGCCATGATTTTCATAATATTCTACTTTTTCAGTTTAGTTTACGATTTGGTTATAAAATGTAGCCCTACAAAAATAAGAACTGTTTTAATTTAAATCTAATTAAATTGAACTATAGCCAAAATACAGCCTATACTTGTTAAAACTAAATGTTAAGTTAGGATGTAGTTAAATGTTGATTACTAAATATAATCCAAGTAAAAACTAAAAGTAATTAAAAAATAATTAATTGTGTAATAAAACCTTTTAAAAATTAATATTCTATACATACAGCTTAGAAAGGCATGTTACTAGCGCAGTTTTGGGTAAAACTGATTGGTAATAAGACTCATTATCACCACGGGTGAGAACAATTGGAAAACTTTGACCTCCTTCCGTTATTGAAAGAAATTTGGAAAAAAACTTAACAAATTAGATCAATCTCCACGTTATTGTTTATTTTTACCATTCTTATCTGACCTTATGACAACACAATTTTAGAAGAAAACTCATATTATATAATGTATTCGTATATCTCATTAAACACTAAAAATATTCATAGGGACTTTTACAAAGCATACTGTGATGAAGCAGGTCAGTTTTTTTAGAACTTATTTCATTCAAGATTTTTATATCAGTTCATAACCAAGTGTATATTTAAATTACTAAGAATCTAATTTTGTGTGTACAATTATATGTTTGCATTTAAAACGTCTAGACGACATTAGTAATTTTTGAGATGAGTTTTTAACATGTTTATTCTGCATAAAAAATGTTATAAAACCTATGTAGCGATTTTTCAAGTGGTAATCATATTTATGTTATAATAATCGTTTGCAAAGATTGCCATATAAATATTAAGGTTGTTGCTGTTTTTTATTATAAGAGTTTCATTTTTTAGGTAAACATTTCAAGTAACTAAAAAGAAAATTGTATGTCGTCTATATTTTATAAAGCAATTATCTCTTTTAGAAAAATTAAACTAATAACAATTTAAATTTCTTGATAAAGCGTTATACTAAATGATAAATACGTTTTAATACACAAAGGGTTTTATATTTATTTAGGTATGAAAAAATAATAGCAAATAAACAAATAAAATGAATATAAAATAGCTATAAATTCTTTTATACGTAATTTAATAAATAAAAAAGTTTTCTTTCTGAAACTGATTTACAGGTACCGCAACCTCACGCCTTACCGAATCCTTCCTGAGGGTTGGAACTCCGTCACCAGTAAGAGGGGCTGGTGAAAGTGTGACACCAACTTTGAATGACTACCCGCAATGTCTTAGGTCGCGTGAAAAATGTGTCATGCGCGAAAAACTTTCTCAGAAGTTTTGGGGTGGTGGGAGGCCAAGAAAAGGAAAAGTTTGTCGTCTTATAACGTCGCGACGCGGGCGGCCGAACGACGCTCTCGTCAGCGTGCCGACGCCCGGCACAAGTCTTGCGTTCTCTTTATTGCAGGGGTTTGTAATTTATTATTTACCAAGTAAAGAAAGTTTTCTGCAGTTCTTTAAGAGCTCTAATACTAGAGTCGTATTTATTTATATCGTGAGAAGTATCGTAGACAGTGCCATAGCTGACGACGGTGCCTTAGCGTAAAAAACTACATATGTTTTCATCGGTTTCTCGCTGTATAGGAACACAACGAAGCCGTAAATTTGGATAAAGGCTTTAAATTCGTATTTACGTTTTAGTTATACTGTCAATGATACTGAATATTAATGCTTGTAACTTAAATTGATCGTATTCCTTTTAAAACCCGTTTTAAAGCACTTGTTTAGTTTTATGACCGCACCGAAATTTCATTTCATTTTATATGTATACATAAAATGATTCGTATAAATATTTTTCTATGTATTGCTTCTCTTGTTCACATTTTGGCAATAAACGATTTACAATATTTAAGTTAAGGCAAATATCTACAATAATCTTCAAATCACTAAACTTGTATTTTGTCGTGGATCTTTGAAAAATCCTGTTTCACGTTTATACGATTGGTAAATTTTCGGAACATGTATATATCAAAATGTTAATGATTATGGTTGTGTTTTAACACTGCACACTATAACACCAAGTGATAACCACCTCTCCGGCCTTCTTCAACGAATGTCTTACCTCTGCCACTTCTGCCGACGAACCTGAGGTCGTTGAACTTGGCGACCTGGTTCTTCATGACGGCGGTGCAGTTCCTCAGCTCGGCGCAGTAGTTCTCGTCGTTGCCCGCCTTGACCGTCACGACGGTACCGTCCACAACATCCCCGAGGGCCACCACCTTGAAGGCCACGGGCAGAGTCTTGTTGGACCGCCAGTGGGGCGGAAGTTCTGTACACACAAACAAGGGACTCCCCGTTCTCGTAAGGCCCCCATGGTGCTCAGAGAGGAAGTCACCCATCGTTCTCTCGGTCAAGATATCCGTGGTCATTTTGGTGTAGGTGTCATTGATCATCGCGGTGCCCCCATCCTGCGGAGACACCGTTCCCCCCGTCAGATGCATGCTGACAGCGCCACACTAACACACAACCACTCTCCTCATACCACGCACTGATATATACAAACAATATTACACCTGCTCAACTTTCCCCACACAACAATGGACGCCAACAAGTGACAACAATGGAGTCGATTGTTGACAACAATGAGTGTTTTTTCGCCACCGATTCGCGTGCGGTCACCGCCGCGGTCACGCGTGTCGTGGACCACGCGTCCGCACACAGATTCAACACTAGACACGCGGTCGTTTACAGTTTACAGTTTTCGAGCGAATGAAGGCTTTTTGAATGAGGGGGGAGGGGCGGTGCGGCGGCGGGAGGCGGGGTATCGACGACGCAAACTCTAAACGTGGACACACATGTTCTCCCCCGCCGCCGCCCCCCGAACCCGCCAACAACTTTTTTAAACCGAAGGGCGCCCGAGTGATACCGAACTCCTTATCACGACTGACCCTGCCTTGGCTTCCCTACTGAAGAGCTTTGTCCACGTCCCCTCATTGTCCCTTATTTTCAACCCTTTGTTTCCTACCCTTCTCCCTAACGTCCTTTGACACCGAGTTTTTGCCCCACGTAAATCTCCCTCGGCCTCAGAAAGTTATTATATTTTCTGGACCGTCTCCCGCTCCTGGTAAATAACGTGACGACAGGGCCGGCTCTGGCTTCCTCCTTCTGAATTATATCCTTTTATATTGAAGATGAAACGATCCGTTTAAAGTGATATTTTATAAAATTGTTTAACCTGAGAACATTCTAAAAGCTTTTGAGCAAAGTTATATCTACCAGGGTCCATTAAGTGACAAAATATATCCCTTCTTTCCACGGAAACTAATTTTACGTCACCGGGTTTTTTTAAGAAATACCTATATAAACACAATAATTTATTATATGTTTTGACACAAATACATTCACAGCATTTTTAAATCTCCATATCACATAAACGAACAGTTATATTAGCAGTTTTTACCAGTGTTCTTTTTTAAAAGTTACGCTATTGACACATAGTTAATAAAATGGTGTAAATGTTAAACTAGTTTTATGGTATTAACGTAAATTTAGCATAAAAAATTTTGAAATTTGTTTCCGTAAATTGATCTTATTTTTTTCAAAGCTTACGTACGTGTTGAAGAGGAATTAAATCCAAATAAACAGCAACTTTGAAATATTAAATTCTAAAAATACTATACAACCATATATTCTATAGCTTATTATTATTTTCAGATAAATATCTGAAAACAATCATAGCTTTTCATTTCTTTTTGAGTCAATGGGTAAAATTATCAAAGTATGTTCATTGTTTTATTGCAAAATGAAACAAATTTATTGCTGATGTATAAACTGAAACGGCTTGCAAGACTTGTATAGGCAAATGTGTTTTGGCTGGTTTTAATACAAACAGTGTGATATTCATTGAACTTCTGCTATTTGAACCACTAGGAATTAGTTCCTAAACGTGACTCTAATAGGAAGGAAATCGATCAATGCAATGCAGAGAGAATGAAGGAAATGTAGGTACCGTTGAAATATATATCCGTGCCGATTCAATTGGAGTTACATAACTAGTAAAATGGGTTGAAGATTTGTATATTGTTACTCTAGTATCTCATAATTATTATTTTACGCTCCCTTATTAATATCTTAGGTTTTAATATATATGATTTCCTTTTCAATTACGTTAACTTACCTAAAAATAAAATACGATACCAAAAATGAAATTGAAATACACGCAAAAAGATTTTTGAAATACCAAAAAAAACAATACAGGAAAAATGTTCGTGTAATTGTACGGTGTTAAGCAAATAGATGTGTTCAAAGGAAGTCCATTACAGCAAAAAAACAACAAAACAGAATTAGAATCAGACAAACTTTATTCATTATAGCACATGACGTGATCAGAATGGCGTCACACTTAACATGAAATGTAAATATGTGTGGCTATTAAAATGTTTTACAGAGAAATAGGAAGTGTTTGAAAAAATATATTGTTTGGTGTTTTTGGGGCAACCAAATTAATAATATTTCTAATTTTGTATTGG
This sequence comes from Nephotettix cincticeps, assembly GCA_023375725.1. Lineage (NCBI taxonomy): Eukaryota > Metazoa > Arthropoda > Insecta > Hemiptera > Cicadellidae > Nephotettix > Nephotettix cincticeps. The sequence goes on along the minus strand of CM041790.1, from coordinate 21,047,367 downwards.
GTATTACAAAAAAATAAATATAAGAAAGTTTTCCTAACCAAAATAGCGATACAGTGGCTGTGACAGAGCAGTGACAAAAGAAGTAGGGAAACGATTTATTGACATGGATATGTCTTAGCTCTGAGGGGAGGGTGTGTTGGCAATTTACGATACAAAAATTTTAAACCGTCCGTGACATTATATGGTTAGTCACGTCATTTTTAGTTTATAAGAACTGCTGTTTGGATAAAAAATTACAATTATGGTCGTTTTTGATATTTTAGAGTATTTAAAAAAATATTTTGTTGATAACTTTTTTTATTAATCAACCAATTGCAATAGCTGAGTTATATTTTTGAAGTTAAGATTTCAAGGAACATTTTGGTGCATGCACCCAATGATATTGGAGAGAATTTTTCAATGATGCTTACGCAAATAAAAAATGGCTTTTTTAAATGTAAAAAATTTATTATTAAATATGTTTATACTGAGATACCTATACACCAAAATGTTCTCAATATAATCAAGAATATCTGGTATTTATTACATTAGGTGCAGTTTTTACAGATTTAAAAATTGAGCCTTTCAAATACGGTAAATAACAAATTGAAGAAAACGGCTTGAAAGGATTTAAAAGTCTTTTTTTCAAAATTTAAAGTTGTGAAATCCTGTTTTTCTTTCTTGTCCTTTTTTATACTCTTCCGTCTCAGATTTTCACTTTTTAAAAATTTTCTGTACCTCTTGTATCTTTTTCCAAAAAAGTTTTGTTGGTGAAAATAGGCAGAAATTATGAGTGGCAACATGTTACTTTTAAATTTATTTTAGTATTTAAAAATAGTCAGATTGCCACAAAATTACACTTTCTTATTCAGAATGAAGATCCTTACACAAATGAAACACTTTTTTAAGTCAAAAACAATTCTCATCCTTTAGATAGTCGCGGATCACCTTAAGAAAAGTCTAAATGCCGTTTTTCTGTTTATTGTTCATTAGAATGGCTAATTATACGAGGTGAAACAGTTCACGATCAGTAACGACGTATTTGTTTACTTGGTCCTCTCGAGTACGTAGCCATGTTCCATCGTCCCCGCCATCAGCCAGCGGCAGCGCGCTGACTCCGTATCAGTGGTGGTTATCAGGCCTTTGTCTCATCTTGAATGCAGCGCAATCTTGCCGGAAGAAAGGGGTAGAACAATAGAGGGTTAATGAGCCTTGTAACGTATGGGGTCCGGCGCCGGACTTTCCACCCTCGTAAATCCGCCGTTAGCCTTCTAATCCAATTCATTTCGATATAGCAGACATTTTTAGGCGTCTGCCCCACGAAGGGCTACTTTAATTACACAAGACAGGGAGCCGCGTTTATCAAGGGTCCCTCGGCATCATTTGTTGTCCGAACTGGCAACACCGCACGTCCAAACTAACTTAGTGGAGCTGGCGTCACTCCCTCGCTGTTAATCTATTAATCTGCATTGGACCATGGTCGATTACTTTCCACTGTTCCAGTGTCATGTAAACTATGCGGAAACTTATACACCAAGTTCGGCTTTATTCATTATACGGATGGAATTATTCGTGCACGTTATACCTTCAGAGGGTTATATATAACAAATACGTAAATAATAAAAAGTGAATCAAACACATTTCTTTTAAGTTTTTTGTTCAATTTGTATAAACTAAATCGTACAGTTTGTGATAAATACTCCATGGAGCTTAGCTGATTCTGAATCTTACTTATAACTACGGAAGTTAATTTTTATTTTTTATTTTTTTTGTACCTGTATAATATATCACCGCCTACAGCATTTTTTATGATTTTGATAAGGAACTATCTCAGCCTTGGTTTTTTACTATCTATCATTGTTGTGAGATATAGGTAACTTAATTAATATCCAAACTACTAATAACGAATAGGTCCGGTATCGAGCTGGTGACGAGGTGATCACACTACCTCTGAACTACCTAGCTTTTAACGTATGGGGTCCGGCGCCGGACTTTCCACCCTCGTAAATCCGCCGTTAGCCTTCTAATCCAATTCATTTCGATATAGCAGACATTTTTAGGCGTCTGCCCCACGAAGGGCTACTTTAATTACACAAGACAGGGAGCCGCGTTTATCAAGGGTCCCTCGGCATCATTTGTTGTCCGAACTGGCAACACCGCACGTCCAAACTAACTTAGTGGAGCTGGCGTCACTCCCTCGCTGTTAATCTATTAATCTGCATTGGACCATGGTCGATTACTTTCCACTGTTCCAGTGTCATGTAAACTATGCGGAAACTTATACACCAAGTTCGGCTTTATTCATTATACGGATGGAATTATTCGTGCACGTTATACCTTCAGAGGGTTATAACAAATACGTAAATAATAAAAAGTGAATCAAACACATTTCTATTAAGTTTTTTGTTCAATTTGTATAAACTAAATCGTACAGTTTGTGATAAATACTCCATGGAGCTTAGCTGATTCTGAATCTTACTTATAACTACGGTAGCTTAAGTTTATTTTTATTTTTTATATTTTTTGTACCTGTATAATATATCACCGCCTACAGCATTTTTTATGATTTTGATAAGGAACTATCTCAGCCTTGGTTTTTTACTATCTATCATTGTTGTGAGATATAGGTAACTTAATTAATATCCAAACTACTACTAACGAATAAGTCCGGTATCGAGCTGGTGACGAGGTGATCACACTACCTCTGAACTACCTAGCTTTTATTTCATTAATCTTTAGTTAAAATTGTGATTGCTTACTGATTCTTTTCAATTCAATAGCTGTTCAGTACTACTTTTATGACTATTAAGATTATAGTATTTAGCATCACACACGCGCCAGCCATCTTTCCTTGTCCTTGTCATCTGCATGCTAAATTCCTTCACCCTTTTTTCTTTAGTTATACTTCTGCCTTAGTATTGAAGTATTTCGTTTGGGCCCCATAAGGTCGATTTTAATTTGTTTCAGTACCACTCGATAGGTGTAAAATAGTTGGGGTCTCAATTAATTGGATAAAGAGAATACCTTGGGAACTACATAATTATTTTCACAATTTTTATTTTCCGAAAATATAATTACTATACCACGTAATTTTAACTGATAGTTTAGTAGTCTAGTATTGATGTTTTTTTTTTAGAAAAATAATAATTGGAATTCGTAATCCCCTATATAAACACTTTATCTTTAGTTTGACGTTTCAACAATCTTGTTACCATCATCTCATCATAATCTATACATCCTAACTGTTGTCAAAATTTCTGGTTCCTTGTATGATTATTTAACACTTTTTCATGTTTCCCTCTCTGTCATTGATACAAAAATTCCCAATACTTAAAGTTTCAAACGTAAACCATATTTTCAAAGTTTATGCGACTACAATTGGGCATAATATTAATGGCAGAGATACACTATATTGACGTTGTGAAACAAATGCTTTAGGTTGTCATGTAGCCTGTTAAACTAAGGTTTACATTTGTGGAACTATGGAGTTTAATAAAAAAAGTTCATAATTCAATTTAGATCATTCAATGGATAAGAACGAGTTGATTCATGTCTAAATATCCCTATTACTATTTTTTTGTGATTGACATATTTACAAATAAATGCATAAAATCACCGTAAGACTCCAGTTTCATTGAAAAGTTCATTTTGAACTGTAACCAATTTGTCCACATAGTAAAATTTTAGTGTTTTCACTATTCTTCTTTCACTTATAATACAACATGGGGAAAACATCTTGTCACTTACGCTGCTTTCCTTCTTTGAGGACATGATGTGTCAGTATTACATTGGTGTTCTTGTTCTTTTAATTCTCTTTTCATAATTAAAATAACCAACCGACTCATATAGACTCATCTAGTAATTTGTTGACCAAAATTACATTTTCTGATAATATTAATATGTTGTGGAAGGTCAAATATTAAAAAATATGAATTATAATATATCATTATTTTATAATCTTATGTATATGGTCATTAGATGCAAATAATTGAGTGTGGGAAAATCTAAACAAAGACTATACCCAGTTAGCAGCAATACTGAGATAAAATTAATTCAAAGAAAACAAGTGTTGTCTAACCCAATCCTCGTAACCCATGATCGATGCTCCTTCCCAGGAAAAAATCTTTCCGATTTACACAACAGAATACGTTTTCTACTGCATATGATTCTTTTTCGTGTTTCTAACCTCCCTTAAAACCACTTCCTCGAAAAGACAAAGAGCCCAGAATCAGGTCATCTGGCCCTACTTATTGTGGGCCCCTGAGACATTTGCCAAAGATAAAAGCTGCTGTCAAGGACAAATGAGGATCGAAGGAGGCTTTTCGACCCAAAAACAAATAACGATGAGGGTCGCCGGGTATTTATGGTGACGGAAGTATGTTGGACACGTGCGCGCCCAATTTGTCTCAGTCGCAGTCGGGGCGAAACCGTGAACATGCGGACAAGCGTCGCCAAAATGTGGGGCGGCGGCGACGGAAGTGGCCGAGCGGCCGCAGGGTGGCCACCCTCCGCCGCCAGATCCGGTTAACCCCGGGGTTTGGCCAACCTTCCACATCGTTCTAGATTCAAATAGGTATCCTTTTCCTTAAACTAACTTATAAGAAATCAGAAGCTTTATTGTGGTAAAACATTGATTGTAAAATGCATGGACACCGTCAAGTCTAAGAAATACAGATAAACAAGAATCTATAAAACTACATGGGCTATTGTACAAAATAGCTGAAAATTAAAACCAGTATACAAATTTTAATAAGCCTATCGGCAACTATTAACGTTAGTGAAGAAATAAATACCTATTTATAAGTCTTTAAATTTTAAAACATTTGTACGATTGTATTCTTGAACCCATTATTAGGTAATAGCCTAATTAGATTATACAATTTAGTCAACATGACATGAAAGTTTTTCTGTTATGATATCTGCTATGATTTTTATCCAACACTGAAGTTTCTGTTTCTAGGGAAATGGTTATAGAAATTACTGTTAGGTTCAACAAAATGTAAACAGAAAGTAAAGTCAAATCACAGTAGATGACACTAAGTTCCCTTATTGACATAAAAAGGTTACTGCTTTCCTGAAATACTTATACAAAGAAATAACCATCATTATACCAACGTCCCCTATACCATTACCTTAAGGTTTTATTCATAAGCCCTTTGCATTGTGGGTAACAATTTTTCCATTCATTTGCTGACAATAATTAAAATTCACAAATTACAAAATGTACAGCGGCTACGTAGTCGAGACAATGATCATGGCTTCCAACTAAATTTATATTATAGCCTATCGTGTATAATGTAAAACCTAGTGGGAATTTCGTGAGCTAAAATTCACAATTTACACGGTCAACAAACTCACTTATAATTTAGCATAGGAATTGGCCTGGTGGTGTTTGGTGGCCTGATTTGTGTCGGAACCACCTAGAATATAGCTCGATGTTAGGTTTTAAACAAAGGGTAATGGAAACCTGGCTGATTTTACATTTATTTAATAAAAAACCTTGAGCAATATTCAAATACATTTGACAGTAAAATCCAATAGATATAGTTATTCTACCGAAAATATTATATAATAGCTGTAATCACCATATTCAGAATGTGGATACCAATAATTAAAAACAAGAATAAGTGCAACTTTTCCTTTACATTCTAGATACTCATAATATAGCATTTCAAATTGGATACACCATGCATACTATTGCATAAGCATTATTACGAATTTTTACCGGTGAAATATTGAGTTTTAAAAACTCAACTAGTTTGTTTTACTAAAAATGACAAATTGTATATTATGCTGATTCATCTACTTCTGGCTGAAATCAGATTCTCACTTTTCGCAACACATGGCATCAGTCGCAGTGTAACATATGGTGGCTGCATGTGCATAATGGGCCAACTGCTTTTGTAAACAAGTATTCGGATTTTGTATTGCACTCGTTTAGTTCATTTGTTAAAATCGTCCATGAACTACACTATGTGTTTTATAGTAAAAATAAAATAAAAAATATACATAATGACAGACGGTCTAGACTTAACTGTGATGTAATACATATTACGCCTAGGACTGTACTCAAAATTAATATACGAAGTTTATACACTATTTGTAAAAAAGCGTAAACTATCGTTTTTCCATTATTCTGTTGTTTTTATGATTCCAAAACAATAATCTGGTTCTGGTTTGAATCAATGTTTTAACACTATAATTATTTCCGGGTAAATTTTAATGTTGAGTTAAAATTTTTAATGTGAGGTGATCTTGAATAAGGAGGGGGGTTTCTTACAGTTTAACGTATAGATATAAATAACGTATAGATTGCAGTGGTGTGGTGCTACCACCGGGGTTTTAGTGTTTTGCCACATTAGGGGCCTCTGTAAACAGAGCTCCTGGGGTGTTTTCACACTGTTCCTCTTTCCCGGAATGGAAAGAGGTTCGTGCGTCGAGCATTTCCTCGGTATTGAGCCAAAACAAGGGAGACGATCCCTTTGAGGCTCAAAAAAAGACTGATCAACTCCAATCGAGGGCCATTGTCGGACTACAGCTACGGCTCAACAAGATATTGTTGTTTCTTATCACATATGTGTATTTGATCGTAGAATCTGTTATAAGTTATTAGTAAAACGTCCTTAACAAAATAAAGTGATGTTAAACGATGACATTTTACAAATAACAACGCACCTGTCTTAGGATAAGTTGTAGACACCTGAACAGCTTGGCTGCTCAAATTCCGTTTGAACCAAGTGAGGGCGGTTACCGAAAGCCGAAATTTGGCAGAGATCCGTTTCCCACAAAGGCTCTCCTTGGTTTCTTGCTAAACTGTTTCTTGATTTTTTCGGTTCAATCCTAATTCGGTTTTAATTCGCCTCTTCAGCTAAAAAGGTTTGTTAGACGATACCAGATTTTAAGTGTCTGAAACTTACCCAAGACAGGTGCGTGGTTGTGTATAAAATTTCTTCATTTATCACGATCCACCCACGTTGTCACAAAGCTGTTTGGTTGAACCGTTAGTCAAAGACCTCAGCAAAGTTCGCTGTTTGGTTGTACCATTTGGTCAAAAGACATTATGCAAAGTTAAATGTGATGTATTAATATTATAACTAATTTTGCCTAACAAATTTCAATTTAATATAATAAAAAATTTGGTCAATTAAATCCATTAAATTTGTCAACCTTATGGCAACTACCTGATAAATGTCTAAAAAATAAAAAAAATTAAGATAGTTTATAGTATACAAGTAGTACGTCCGTCCATTAAATGGGATGTAGAATTAAGTGTTAATAAGTAAGAAATTTCTATCATGATGAAATATAAACCTGAAATCTTAAAATATAAAAAGAAAAAATGGACTGTGAGTTAGTTTAAAATAAACAAAACCCTTGTATCCATAATGTATAGAATGAAGAAAATCAGTTGTTTCATAACTGTAGATACTCTCGTATTCAGAATTGTTAAAAATCCTTGCTTAGCATTACAGAAAGTCAGCAAACATAGATTGAGATAAGATCCATCTCAGTTTTTCTGGGATATAAAACGTAAATATAACCAAATACATTATATTCACAAGACAGAACGTTCTTTTTACGTGTATACTTAATATTATATTTAATGTATGTATGCTAAAACCAATTGCTACCATTATTATAATGTTGGACGAGCAACCACAGCTCAGTTTGTCTTTGCAATATTTAGCAATGGCGGCGGCAATTTTCACATTCACTCCACAATAAGGCTTCCCCTTAATATTAATATCGCGCTCTAACGGATGATCACAAACATTTCATTTTAAACAATTCAATTGCCCCTATTTTCCATTTTGCGGACCCTGCATGCCGCATATGACTACTATTTTATATTGGAAAAGTGCAGCTTTTAATGCACTCGCGTATAGAATTTTAATGGACGCAGCGTTTTTCGCCCACCCCCTACACACCAACCAACCAACGTACGGACCAGTGCGTTTTATCTGCCCTATAACATTTTAACAAATCGATTGTTTATGCAATATCCATTTACATACTTACCCGTGAATAACGATATCGCCGCATTTGTTTTCCTGAATTATTCGCGGTTTTTGAAAGCCGCGATGTCGACAGCGTGCTGCGCGCCTAACAATAAATAATGATTAATATTTGATAGTTGAAAAATACTAATGGCCTTTTGGTTTTAGTGACTCTCGCCGCACCTGCTGATTTTCACTTTGCTAATTTTAATGGGTTCGCCACAAAGTGACTAAGTGTTCGGTTAACTTTCAATTAATACTTTTTACCTCTGGTCGCATTTTACCGAAATGGATTTACAGAACGGTTACGATGCGGTTGCAGTTTTGTTTGCTATTACGTTTTTGGCGTTTCAGCTGCTCGTTTCAACATCTCCATTTTAATAAAAATCAAAAATATCTCTATTGAAACCTGATTTTTTAATACACTATATAAGTGTAGCACTAATAAATATAAAACCTGTGCTGAAAAGTATTTTGTATTTTTGGGTAAATAACTGACATATTGATGACAATTTACCAATTCATAAATTCAAATACTATCATTCTCTATAGGTTATAAGGTATTAATCTAAATTTTAATTTTATTTCTATATTCTTCCACTATATGCCATAATAGTGTAGTTTTAAAAAAGCTTAAAAAATTACAGATATTAATCATGAATTATATTGGAATTTTTTACATTTTTCGCTGCTATTCTGTTTAATTTTCCATTCATTTATTTGTTATTTTATTTATTTAGAGGGGTGTTAGTTAAAAAAGACATAATAAATCTTAAATTTTCTTTTTTTATAATTTCTTATCACCATGAGCCGAGGAACCGTAGTATCGTGGTTCAAATTTGTTTGCGGGAGGTGATCTGTCAGGAGGCACCTGCTTCGGTTTCGACACAGAACAGTTGACTTCATTGTCTATCATTAAAAGGTGTCCAGAATTTTATTTTGGTCGAAGATGAACCAGCTCCTATTTAATTCAAAGTCATAATAAGCTCTTATAAAAGGCACAAATAAAAAAAAACTTAAAACACATTTTCTTGACTGATAATAAGAGACGCCAAGTATTGATAAAGTATCTACTATTTTTAAAGGGTCTGGTGTTTTTGTAGGGAAGAGGAGGTAATGGAAACCATAAAAAAACGCTGAAAAGAGGAGAAGGTAAGCACACCACAGAGACCCGGTAGTGTGGGACTCGCACCACTAAACCATCCCCATCATCTTCTAGGACTAGCCTGGAAGTGTTTCGCACATTACTTTGGGCTAGGCCTTTTGATTATTACGCCACTTGGGCTTTCCTCGTCAGGATGATCGCAGTGATTAAGACGATTGAGATTTACCTTTTTCGCCAGAAGTGAGGATTGGACACAGCTCCAGATATCCTCTCCCTGGGGCATAGATCCGGCGAGGTGGTCAGGATTATCAGTATGGATTGCTGCGCTGATCTCCGCAGAGAAAGACTCGCTGTGCAAGCCATCTCCCATATTTGGAAAAAGTGTGTTGTGTAGTGTCTATGCCAGGATAGTACAGACATCTACGACTTTACCTATCTTGTACAGATAGGAGCGAAAGTGCCCGTGTCCTGATGGGAATTTAATTACAAAATTCCCAGTTTATGCAATTTGTATCAATTTATGCATACTGACTTGGTGGTCAGTGTATATTCCAAGATTGTATTTTGTTTTTAATGTTCTTAAAAAATGTTGGAATAAATTCATTATTTCATTATTTCATTATTCCATTATTTCATTATTTCATTATTTCATTATTTCATTATTTCATTATTTCATTATTTCATTATTTCAGTTGTGACACAAAGAAATCAATCTCACTATTCTGCCTTTCCACCTAATGGTGGATTTGGATAATGAATCTCCGGTAGGGATACGTATACGTTCAAGCGTCCAAATTATTAGAACCGGTATTGTTGATTGTGTTCCTCCGCCCTCCGCACTGTCTGGACTACAGTACCTCCTGGATGGCGTCAATAGTGGAATAACTGGTTCAGAATCCATGCTATTGCGGGGACAAATAACCCTCAGAGACGATTGCCTTGGTCAGTATAACACAGATGAGTTTCTCCATGACCTCGCACGTGGTGTTAAGCATACACAGAGAGCGAAAGGAAGAGGGTGGCCTCGATGCAGCTTTAGCTTGGTGAGGAAAATACTGGAACATGGATCTGTTTTGACGATCTGCTGTGACGAACTGAAGTACCAGTTTATTACTCGTCCCATGACCTCAGTCTGCAGACACTGGAAACCCGCAGACGCATATCCCTACTAATATCTACTCTGTCAAGATCCTGTATCGTGCCCTGGTCTGTCCTCTTCTTTGTACTGTTCTATTATATGGGCATCTCACCTACTGTATCTACGAGATGAACTTGAGAGGATCCAACGAAGAGTTTTCTGAGATTTGCTGGGAATCTGGTTATAGATTCTTTGATACTCCTGTTCAAGAATTGGCCATACTACTTCATCTGCCATCTTTAGAAGCTAGGTGTTTTAACCAAGATATCATTTTTCTCTACCACCTTATCAATTCTGAACTCAGTTGTCCCGAACTTCTCAAACGGATTATCTTCAGAGCACCTATGGGTACGAAGTCAAATGTACTATTTTCAAAACCTGTGTCGTCCACTGCTTACTCTGCTAATTCTCCTGAGGCTACAACGACCCGGGAATGCCTTGCCTCCCTGCTTTGATATTTACAATTCGTCCTACACATCATTCAAGAGGAACCTCAGGACATGCAGCATGAATGACAGTCATCCCAATGAGTGATAGTTTTTTGTTCATGACACTTCTGGTGAAGATGTAGGTGTCTGGTTCTGAAATAGTATTCTTACTATTATTATTACTAGCCAAAGTACCCGTTCTTCGCACGGGTAAAAAAGGCTGAGAGGTGTAGGCTCTACAAATACATTTAAGTTATTGATAATTAATTCTTTATTGTTTACAAAATGACAAAACACGTGCCTAAGTATATATCTAAACATGACAAAGTAACATATGTCAAATATTGGGAGAGGATAAGCATTAACGTAATAGAGGCAGAAATCGGGAGAAAATTAAAAATCTACCATTCTGCTATTTCGAACTAATAATTCACTAGTTTCGATCCAGCAGTTTATGTTAAAAATTAACTTTATTTCTTTTTCTTACCGAACTGTCAAAATGTAAAGTAAACGGATGTTGACTAAAACTTTAAACATTGAATCCCAGGGTATTTACAGCAACCATGTCTTCTGCTTCTCGAACTGTCAAATTTTAGTGTTCACAGCTGTTGACATTCAAGTAATTTTATGTTTTCATTTTCAAAAAATGTAAACATTGAAACTTAGGACGTTCACAGGGCGTAGCCCGAGAGGATTTTAAGGAAATGAGTATGCCTATGTGTTGCATGAGTTTAAGACTTTTGTTTATTCAAACTGTTATGGTTCAGTATTTTTTGCGTTCACTTGCTACAACAAACCCACAAACACACAAACCCACAAACAAACATACAGAAACCACCTCTTCTTTATAATATTATAGATAGATTATTTGAATGTTGTTATTATTGATTGTTATTATGTATTTAGTTATTACGCTCACTGAACACACACGCTCAGGTACTCTCTCACTCACACTCATGCACTCATTTACCCACTATGCACTCACTCACATGAGTCAGTTTCTCTTTCAGTTATTCAAGAATTGTATTACAGTTACTCCTCATTAATTTCTATTTATTTTAGTTATGTATTGGTTATTATTTTGTTCTATTATTGTTTTACTATTTCTTATATCACATATTATATGTACGGTATTCAACAACACTATATTATTGCTATTTATTGTTTTCTTATGTAAGACTGTAAAGAAGTAGTGTTGCCGTTGGAATAAACAAATAAAGTCTTGATCGCAACTATTTCTTAAAACATTTATCATGAAATATTTGTAAGTACAGTATATTAGTTTTAGTAAATTCTAAGATTTATAAATTTGGCCGCCATTTTTAAAAATCATTAAAAAATACTATTTTCTGACAAAGTTAACCATCGAATAATGAAATGGCATTAGTGGTGTGCTCTCTGGTGTAGGTTTAATTTTATAAATTTAATTTGAATATTTGAACAAGTTTAAGCATATTCGAGTGTAGTTTTAAAGTATGTATTTTATAAAGTTTTATGTGAGTAAGTATTAGGTTTCACAATCAAAACAGAGCAAAAGCTTCAAAAGGGACAAAAGAGAGTGAAAGCGTAGGGTGTCCATTAAGAAGGGCAAGGAAGGATTACGCAGGGCCGCCAAGGGCCCTCGGACTAGGGCTCTCCAGTCGTAACTAATGTATGAGGGCTTTTGACCCTTACTATAGCTAATATATCCTATAGAGTGAGGCTATATCCTCAGCGTACGAGACTACATTAGTTTCATGGGAGTTTGCGATTTAAAAAAACTGCTTATATTGTATTTTTTAACAATTTAATATCATGACAACATTTTAAATGAAGACCTTACTAAGACACCAGTACTTATAATTACAACCAAAAAATAATTGAGCTGTAGCAATTAATGAATGAGTAAATATAGAATACTTGAAGTGGATGGAAAAAATATGTCCTACCATTATTACGTCGGAAAGATCTACAAAAGGAGTCAAATATATTTTAACCCATACTTAAATATATTTTACATCTCTTTTGAATGTTCTATTTTTAGTAGGCCTACGTGTTTAAATAACACATATAAGGTTAAAATGCATAACTGAAATTACAAGTTAGTTAATTATATAAAATCACATATATTTTTAACTTTTAGTCAAATGACTATCTGTAAATGGTGACGAAGGATTTAATTGATTGGATATAGGTTAGATATATCTATCTTTTGCATAGTCCAAAGCCTTATTGAGTTTTTAAAAACAGACAGTGAGTTCTCCATGGAATTTTTATTTTGGTATGACTGATACGATTAAGATCAATAATAAGTGTTTCCTTTTTGAGTGGTTCAAATTATATTTATATATAAATTTAAATCAGTCAATTTTTATTTAGACTTTAGATTAGTATTAAGGAATGACCCTCTCCTCATTATGAAATTCGATATTAGAACTTTAGATATCTTAGATCTCTAAAATAATCAACACCTTTTTAAAGAATTTTATTGCAGAACTGTGCACTTCATTTGAATGTATTTTGCTAATAGTAATATTGAAATAATTACTAAGCATGGAAAATATAAATAATAAACATTACGAAAGCTATTGAAAATACATAAGATAGCTAGTGCTTTCAGGAAAACAAAATGTAATTTTTATTTTATTCTATTTATTTTCTACTCTAACACGTAATGTAAGAAGGTAACAACCTGTTTAAAAATAATAACGATTCCAAACATAATATCCCATTATAGCTCGTAATGTTATGGCCAAAAACGAAAACAACATTTGCCTTATTATTAGATTGGTTGTTGTGAAATATTTTTTTTACCTCTATATTACTTAATTGGCTTGCTTACGTAACGATATATCTATCATTTATTTCTAATATATGAGCGAATATAATTTTTAGTAAAGGAAAAACAAGTTCCCATTAATTTATCCCCAGTAAATAAAATTACAAGTCAAAACTGTGAAATCACAACCATTACAACCAAATACAATAACTGATAGCAACACGTTTTACTAAGAGTAGAACACACCCAAAACATCCTCGATACCACATACCCCCCTTCCCCCCAACAAATAGGTCAAGAACATCAAAATAGGGATAAAAGTCAAATACTTCGCAACAAAAAATTAAGTGAAATGTTCTTCCAAACAGGAGTAAATATATTAACAAACTCCCTAACAACCTGAAATTAATAAACGAGAACCAATCATTAGTCAAATACCTAAAAAAATGCATTATTGAGACCCTTACTATCATCAAAATTGATTATGGCACTTTTGGACCAGCTGCCACATAAAAGCTCACAAACATTAAACAACACAGCTGAATTATTATTGTTGACGAGCATCGATCTTGAAGGCATTTACAAGATTTTAAGATTGTCCCATGCTTCACTTGACGAGCTGTCCTAAACCTTATAGCTGAATCCTGAATCAGTTAAAACTATAAAGACCTAATTTCTTGAATGAATTTAAAATATATTTTTATTTAAATAAATCCAATTTCAAGGGTTGTTTAACGTAACTTCAACCTGTATTTGGGAATTAGGCGTCATAATTAGAAGGTCCACAGTAAAAAAGAGGTCATAAACGAAAACGTCAGTGAATCGAATGAAAATAAACGTTTTAAAAAAATATCAATTTGACAGTTAGTTGTGTCCGAATTAAATATTGTAGGATGGATTATTTACAATTATATCACAGGCGTCATTTGTTTTTGTTTATGACCCCTACCGTGTGTCTTCTAGTAATCGTGGGTGTTGGGTGTTATACATATCTCAGGTAGTGTAGAGTTTAAAACATTTTTACATCATAGAGATTTTCCGCTTTAATTATTTTTGCAGGACCTTGGAGAACGAGGAACAATTTGTGACCCTTCTAAGGTGCCAAGTGAGAGCCACCCACTAATAACGTCTACAAACCCACTAACGTCCAAACTGGAATCCTTATCAGATGACCTTATATCTTATCTGATCACACACACCGTTTTGGGAGATTTATATGCATCTCTCGTTTGGCTATTTCATAAGTGCCATTCGAACAAAGAATATAGATTCATCCCAAGCATATTTGCTTTAAAGCTTCAAACCCAAGCGAGTATGATTCTCGTTTTAACTGTGTGCAAGATGCTATATATAATGATTTCTTTATACTATAATTAACTGTAATGAACCGTCGGTGGTCCGACGGTGGCAGTCCTTAGATCCCCGCAAACTGAGGTAACGTTGGCACCTAAATGTTGGTACCCCTGGGTCGCTCCCATGCTGAGGTAACGTTGGCACCCTAATGTTGGTGCCCCTGCGTCCGCTCCCATGCTGAGGAGGCGTTCCTGATTCCTAGGGAGAAGGTGGGAACTAAGCACTTTCGTATCTAAGGTTTACCTTTATTAAAATTTATACTTTTGGTGTCGTGGGGTTTCCTTGTTACAAAATCTTAACTTAAATCGGCGAACCGTTATTTATAATCGAAACATTTACATCTATTCACGTTTAGTAGACGTTAATGCACACAATTAAACTTAGTTATACAGTTAAATACAAGAAAGATATGAATCCATCGTTTTTGATCAAATACTACTGCTGAAAATACTAATGTTTATAAGACGACATAATGCTCTTGAACTCTATTTAGTTTCAGTAAACCTATAAAATGTAACTTCAAGTGAATAATTTCACTTTTAACTTAAAAGATTTAGGCCTATGTTTTGGAAATCTTTGCCCTTATAGCAATTAAAAAAACATTTATCTAACAATCTATGCTTTCTGTTAAAAATAATTGTCTATATTTGGAAATTTTTAAAAAGTCTCTTGGAAGTAAATCTATTTAAGTAATCTTTTTATTTAGTTTTAAGTAACTTTTTTGTAATATATTTACTATGTATACTTTTATAAATCTATAATGGGCTATCCCCTAATTTGCACAACTTACTAGCACAAGTTTTTTTATCTGTTGTTTTCTTAAGCTCTACTGCGATGAATGTGTATAATTAAATGTTATGATATATTTTTTGGTTTCATTATTATATAACATATGCAAGCATAGATTTCGTCATTGTTTAAATTAAATTTATGCAGTATTCCAAACAAATAAGTTCATATATTCTATGATAATTAAGTTGGGAAATAATATACAAAACTGCACCAAAAGGTAACATATATTTTTTAAATACAGAAATGACCACATTAGAAACGACCAATACGACAATAAACTCTATGGAAAAACTTTTAAGCTGAAAAAATTTTTTACATTAAAGTAATAAAATAATAAAATTATAACAACTTTAATTGATAAATGACCATTTGAAAAAATAATATATTATGAAGTTAAATGTGATAACTGATATAAAGGTAAAATGACAACATAAAGAAACAATAAATGAATAAAGTGATAAAATCTTAAAGTAATAAGATTAATTATTTATTGAGTCCGTTGAGTGAACTTTTGTACAGTATGTCATGCTACTTGAATAACCTAAAACTACTTACAATCAAGTCAAATATGCAGCTAGTACAGATCAAACAAAACCAAACTATAAAATGCATTACGAGAAACCTAGTTCATTATTTTATAAGCTAAAAACCATGTATTAATCAATAGAAAACCATACAGATAGACCATGCGATAAACTATGTAAGTAAAACTTGCATTAAATAAATGGAAATGGAATTCAAATTTCTGTTTTACCTTGGTTAGTTGTGTCCACGTAATTAATCAGCACTATGCAAAGGCTTTTTCAGTTGCCAAGCTTTGAACAGTGTAATAAGTTTAAGTCTAGACAGGCTATCTCTTTGTCAGGTAAGACATTGGTCCTTTTTACACCTGAGATAGGGTGCACATATCCTTCAGTTAATTCTTCATATTCTAAAAGTTGCCTACGTTTAATTCATAGCCTATTTCATTCTTTCACATTGGAATCGCTACGGTATCATCTGTCTAAGCAAATATAAAGGTATATAACTTAAGACATACATTTTTTACTAATTTCAATCCAGTGATACTTTTACGAGGTATATTACGTTCGAAAATTTTAATTGCTTACTGTCTAAAAATCGTGGGAATACATGAGAGAAGAGTTATAGGTTCAATAGTCTACCAAATTCATAACGGGAAGTAATGTATCTATTATGCCAACTGTAGGTGCCCCCCCCCTGACCCCCGCAGAGAGATGGTGTTATTCGAAGGTGTTGTGCTTGACAGCCCCGTCACAGCCCGGCTTTAGAACCATGTCATTATTGCCTTTATTGTCAAAACCTAGGCACCCTCAAGGTTATAATTACAACACTTAACTCCGGTAAATAAGTCAAGTCGACGGTTAAGAGATATTTGAATTCACTGAATAAGCGTAACAATATTTTTAGAATGTACAACAGGATTTCTAAACTCTAAAAATTCGGTAAAAACTGTTAAAACTGAATAAATAAAAAATCATACTTTCATTAGGCAGATTCATAAGCAGGAACGTATCAATCCGAAAGCTACACTTGCTTTATAATGATGACTTGATGACGTCAGCAAGCATGGCTTATGGTTAAATGAATTCAGCTTGTAATTAGGCCCCTTTAAAATTTATCATAAAAGTAATGATTAATTTAATTAATCATCATAAACAGTCCGCATTCTTGAACTTCTTCCGTTTCTTCTTTCCATAGTGGGGGACTCTTGTCTTACGCCCTGAATTTCGAGTTGGTTGAATTATAGGCTCGTAGATCGTAGGAGACCAAGATACGTTTTTAGGAATCACTCGATTATGGCGATTCACCAATGACCAAACTTCTTCCTGTGTTGAGGAGATAGGCCTACTGTGGGCTCATGCAGTAGAAATTTTACGCATCGCTGAGGTCGCTCTACATTACTAGCAGGTTGGTTCGAGGGGAAACTTAGATTTACGATAAGACTTGCAAAAATATCGTGATAAATATTGATGTTGATGTTCGTGTTCTAATACAGAAAGAATTAGGTACTAGTGCTAGGTAGTAGTGCTCTTGGAGAAAACTTTAAAAATAATGGTTTTATCCCACAAAATGGTCCTCCTACACTCGCGAGTCGGTTACCCCGTGAGCGTCACTGAATGGTCTTCACACTTAGTTAAATTTCTGACGCCTATGAACCCTGATCTAGGACCCTAAACAGTTGTCAGAAACAGAGCACATGATTTTTGCTATGACTGATCGTGAACTTTTATGTGTGTTTTATGTGTTTCCGTAAATTGACAATTCGTAGGAAATTTCACCAATTCCTTCGATACTAATATTTTACACCTGTAGGTGTTGCCAATTTCATTTCACTATTTAGATTGTTTTACTATTTTTGAAATTTAATTTTTAAAACTACTTTCACCAATACGCATGTCGAGTTTGTTTGTATTTAATTTATATTTATAAAAGCTAAAGTTTCTAAAATTATCTATTATGATATTGTTTTAGCCATGGTAATTTTGCAAATTAATATAATTTTAGTAACTTAATTATTATTGATACATTTTATAATTTATTGTCTGTGCGTGTTTCAACAAAGTGAGTTACAAATGAGCTTAAGTTTGTGTGCTGATAACACAACAATAGTTAGTTTTACCCTCACCTAAAGATAGGGTGTATTCAATCAAAGCCAATCCCGCCAGTTTGCAATTTTTTCCAAATAAAAAAAATTTAAATTTTAAGTGTTTCATTTCTAAATCGTATAGATTTAAGTATACAGTAATTTCTAAGATATGTTAATTTTTCCTTGTGGTTTTTATGCGGAAATACCATACAGTACCAGGATTTGCTTTATGCCTAAGCTTTAACTCTCATAAAATTTTATCTCTACGCTTTCAATCTTTAGTCATTCCGCAAGTTTCTTGATGAAAAAAATTAAAAACGATGTAAACCCTTTCGGTGGCTTTACATTTTAAATGTTGAGTTCCTTCAAACATTTATAATTTGAGAGGGGCAGATTGAAAAGTATAGTTAATTTGTTATAAAAACTTACCGTTTTCGAAAATCATTCGAATGTTCACGTTTTTTCATTCACGTTTGAACTTTACTATTTCATAGCTTGTAAACTATTTCCTTGTCGTGTAATCTTGATCTAATCAGTTAACTTAAATTAAATAATCACTATGTAGTGCTGTATATTTAAATTTTTATTAGCTTAAAAAGTCCTCATCATAAGGGTAGCACATGCTTAGGAACAACCTACTTACTCGCTGTCTAAATATTTATTTTATTTTGCTACTTAAATATACAAAGACTGAACTTAACTTAGTTGATTTAAAATGTAAAAAACTGTCCATTTGTTTTCCTAACTCTGTCCAAATTATTTTCCGAGTACAGTACCACATATAATTTTAATTTTAATATTATCATAACCCCTGATATTTTTAAGTTTAGTAATAAGTGATACAATATAACATGTAAGATTTTTTATATCAATATTTAAGTCAGTAGAAATTAAAACGCATATCCTGTAATCTTAGTATGAATCGATTTTGAATATCGGATTTATTACAGTACTTATCTTAAAACCAATTACTATTTCAAAAGCCAAGATTTAAACTGTGGGGTGAACATTTTGAATTAATCACGTTGAAATGTGATGCTGAAATCCTGCTTTTGAGCGAGAGAAACAGCTGCTAAAACTGAGATTAAACTAATTGCAAAGTCAAAGGTTGAAAGAGATATTCATTAAAAGTGGGTTCACAGAAGTAGCTGGCGGGTTAACGATTGGTCAGTGTTGGTAGTTCATCCAAACTCCGATAGGTAGCAGCACCAACAGACTCGCGCAGTTCACCGATCCCTCACCAGAGTGCGTTCAATGTATCTTAGCTTGCATTTTTAAAATTTTAGTAAATAACCAAGTCATAGATATGTGAGTAGCTATATTATGCCTGCAACACACGATAGATTACTTAACTTTACAATTATTAAATGTACGAGAAAGTGCTCAGTAAGGAGAAATGTAGGTTTAATACCAGATTAAAATAATAAAAAATATATAGTTTTGAATACTGGATTAGGCTCATGGATAGTTATAGCCTATTAGTGTTGATGCGCCTATCCAACTAAACCACATTTATTTAATATAAAGTTTTTAGAGTCACATTTTGTCAAAAATACTAAGCTTTTAAAACGTCTTTCATTTGGTACTAAATTAATATGAGTGCCCCTAGTCTCAGAAATTTGAATTTCATTTATTCTTATTTAAAAGTATTGACTTTTAAATATAAATAAATATCACTTAATTTGTATTGAATTACTTGTTTTAATTCTGTACTCCAAATTCGTTAATTTTAACCTATTCTGTAAACCCTAGATTCAGTGTATGATAAAAATGTTTTACGTATGGGTTTAAATTTCAATTATTTCAAATATACCAACATATTGGGTAACAAACCATTTACATTATCCCTGGTCTGTTTGGTGGTCAACAGTTGCAGCACTGGGTGATTACAGCAAATGAGGGAACCGCCGATCCATAAACGGTCTGAGACAGTGACGTTCTTGGTCGGAAATGAACCCAGTTTTATGTACTTCCGGTGGCCACCGTGACATTACTGCTTACAGCTGACCGGGCGCCAATCAAACAGCTGTTCCGCCACCCGCCGCTCGGACCCGCGTGCCCTTCGTGGTATGGAATAATTGGAACTGCTCATTGGGTTAGTGTAGCGATTATATTGTTGAGATGAGAGTCTACATGTTTTAGTTTTGTTACGTTTCATATAAAAACAATTCTAACAATCTCTGCATGTTGTTTTCCAAAAACAAATCTTGAACTAGGTGTCATTTTTAAGGTGGTTAAACTGTCAAGAATTCTTTCACAATAAAGATTGGCCTATAACTATTTATTTAAAAACATAGTTAAAAAATAGACTATTTTCAAAATCCAATAATAAAATATGTTTTATATTTAATTGAATATATGGTGATGAAAAAATTATTTGGATCTAAATCTAACCCTATTTCTTGTGTGGAAAGGGACAAAACTGAAGCCGAAGTCAAGTCAGGTAGGTCCCCTGTCTGCTAAGACAGTTGTCCAGTCTTCCTAGGTAACTGCATTTTTGAAACATGGGTTCACCACTGATAGTTTTAAAGATCCATAAAGTTAAGTGCCATTTGAGAAAATCAGAAAAGCCCCTTTGGTGGTAGTTTAAAAAATGACCAAAATTACCACGCTGTGGTCAACCACGAGCGGTTCATTCAACTGCACCTTGCAGGCCCAAGAGTCCAGGTTGGTGGCCGCAGTATCCAGGCAACGGTCCCCTGTTGTAGCATTCCAGTTGCCGACAAATAGTCCATGAACAGAGGCTTCAGGAGGTTGACAAAATGTCTAGTGTGCAGATTATCTGTATTCAGGCTGATGTTAAAACCACCTCCGATAAGAATATTCTTATCAAGGAGAGTTAAGCAAGAGAGGCAGGCATCTAAAAATCTGTCCAAGAAGGGACAGAAACTGTATAAGGGAGTCCTTAGTAGAAAATCAACACCAATTTTGAAACTATACCCTTCGTCCCAAGCTTTTCAACCACACAGTCACTAACGGAAAAACTATTTTCCACAAGTATCTTCACTGATTCGACTGTAGTTCCACTTTCAATATTTCCAAGTTAAACCAATTAGGATCAAGGATAAGGATCAATTAGTTCCAGATATGATATTACTAACTTCTCCACAATAACTCACGTGAAGAATGTCTATTTATACCACTAAGTTTCAAGTCATTAGTTTTCTCAAAATGGCGCTTTGTGTTAGTATTTCGTTGAGCTTGCTGAGCAGTACTGTTCTTCATCCTTTCACTCGATTTCATTGGTTGTTGAGAATTGGTTAGCAATTTTTGACCCTGTAGTCCAGGTGCGCCAACACACAGATATGCTAGCGTAATTTCTCTGTTTATTCGTTTTCTTACCAACAATAGTCCAAAATGCATATGAACTATTATAGTTTTGGTGGTTTTTAATCTATGATTTAGGGCTAGGGTTTTACTATCTTCAGTGGCTGCATAAGATATTTCGTCATTTGTGTGCTTTGTTTCTTCGAGTAAGTTTTCGATCGAGGCATTATTTTCCGTCAGGTTGGCACTCCCTCGTTGTGACGTAGTTAGCTCGTAATCAGGCCGGCGTTTCTCGTCTCATTTACGTGACGTCACATTCGATTTAAATTGTCCAGAGTCCTATTTTCTGGAGAGGCTAGACAAATATTATTCTGCTATTTGGAATCGTTACAGATTGACAATCCGGAAAATCTCTGTTAGCAATTTTCTGAAGAAACAAATCAGAGATCAAACATGTTTTCCTAAGGCTAAATATATGCTTAAAAACTCGTCCCATTATGTCTATGATTTATTGAGGTCAGACAGCCTACCAGAGCACGAAGCACAAAACATAACATTGTCTTAAAATTTTATAGCGTTGAATTTTGCTTTATCCACTTTCGCACAACCCCTATGAACCAACGATCACAACATCCGTCGGACTGAATCGCAACATCGTCATCATTTACTCTAATTTTACACGTTAGATTCAATCCATCATCCACCATCATGATATCGGAAGCTTACGTAGTAGCTATAGTGAAAAGTGGTTGACTGAGAAGGACATGACATGCCGACGTAAACAAGAAGGGAGGAAGAGCTGGCCTGGCACTCGCCCGCCGGGAATGCCGTTAGGATAGAAAGACCACGTAGGCCTACATAAAGATGTATCTCTAGTCCCACCAGCAGATCAGCAGTTCTGGGGGAGTTCTGGAAAATCTTCATAGGGTTGAGTGGCCAAAGAGTTTAGATCATGCTATTTATAGGAATACCAAATTATTTCTAATTTCTTGCTGACTTGTGCTCTATCCAATACTATAGTACGAGCAAGGTTTGTATATATATATCACGGATCAGAAACGGCACACAGATCTTGAAAACGGCTCTAAGGAATTTCTTTATATTTTCGAAATAACTAATTTACGGGTAGAAAATAAGTTCTAGATAGGTCTAATGTCTAGGAAAATTCGTGTTTTCTTGTAATATTAAGTTTAAAATCTAAAAATTTAACATTACGCTTATGGAGAATCAAATGTAAACAATACAAATCAAAACATCTGTTTATTAACTGTTTGACAGTTGTTGAGTGAAGATGGCTAACAATATGCTCTTTGTAAGATGTGAATAGAGGTTTTGCATACATATTTATTATTAACGTATGTAATAAATGAAAAATTATCAAATTAGTAAACAATTTGTAAAAACTATAGGGTAAAACAACTGTGCGAAATAAAAGCAGAGAAAAGTATTTCCAAAATCTATAGTGTTTTGATAGAAAACTTATTTATTGTATTGCTTGAAACCCCTTTAACAAACTAAGTGATGTAACTTAAATTTCCCTTTTTCGTATCAATCCTCATTCCGTATCTAACACAATCAGTTGACCACAGTTTATTAATAGTTATACGGATAATTATGTTAGCTCCAACAATAACGCATGGGTAAAAGATACTGAGTCACATTGCAGGTTAACTGCGTCTCAGCTCATTGCCAACGCGGCGGACTCCTGCGTCAAAGGTCCCAGTCCGAGGCCTATAAATATTTTTTTTAGAGTCCATGCAGGGTAGTAGAAAAATGTTTGCGTTAATTGTTCAATAAACAACTATCATTTTTGTTTTTATTTCATGAAAGCAACTAACATCATTATGTCCTGTTGCCGACATAAGTAAAACAATAATTTTTAAACTATTTGTATTATTAGTACGGTATTATATTTATTCCCTTAAAACTGTCTTATTCTATCCGAGCAAAGCTCGGTGTCCAGGTACTTAAATAATAAGACACTACCAGTGTAGCTGTAGTAGTAACGGTTCCGATTTAATAGTTACAAGCCATTCAACACTGTAAAATTAATTTTACTTTTTTTAGGAAAGTATTGGTATCATCCACATTTTTGAGTTGTGTTGGGTGTCTCCCAACACATTTGATCTAAGGGATGTGTGAATGAAATTTTAAAACTTATTTTGAAACTAAAAGGTTTTAAGTGCTATTTTAATAATAATGTGAGAATCCAGTAATTTTATCAAGGGCATGGAATTTATTAAAGTTAAAGGGATAAGATATATGTTAGTTTACTGATACCCTTTATTTTTGGGTTTCAGACAAAAAAATTAATTAATAAAGAATTTATTCACCATTTAAATCAGGCCGAAAAACAAATTAGGACTAATATTTTTAGTCTACTACAGAAAATTTAAATCCACAGTCCATTGTCTAAGAGCATCCAGCATAATTTTATGGAGAATACTAAAAACCAATGTATAAGGCATATAACCTATATATTTCTCGTCTCCTTCACCTTAAACCTGTTATAAAAGCGGGTCCTAGAGCCTGCGGTAAAACTCCTGGGTTTTTGGATCGACCCTCGGTTGCCCTGGAATGAACATTCCAACAATGTCAGCCACAAACTCCCTTAGGTCCATATCTTCTTTGAAAGTTAAAGTGTGAAAGAAAGTGTCAGCTGACTTCCTCCACACAGCCTACTATGTACTATGTACTGTTCCAAAATCATATTAAGTATGGATTGGTCCTCTTGGGTCAAGCCACACACAGCAGACTCTTATCATCAGCAGGGGTAGTCTACAATTATTGCAGGTCTCTTTTTATCGTCCTAGGCATTTTTACTATCTTTAGCCAATATGTGTTTGACTCGCTGTCAAGGAAACCATTGAAATCTTCCCTTAAATTCGTGAAAATCGCCAGCTTATCAATAGGAGGGCAAATGAGCTTAACATACCTCGATGTAGGCTTACAAAAATATAAAACAACTTAAAAATTATCGTAAGGAAGCTCTACAACAGCTTGCCTGAGAATATAAAGGTTAAAAGAGGGACTGTTGGTGACTTGTTGAGGGCAAGACTACTCTACTCAATCGGTGAATTCATGGAGTGAACAGCAAGGGAGAACTCATCCACCGCCAATTACGAAATAAAGCATTTTTAATCCTATGTTTAAAAACGTGGGATAGTTTGAATTTTTGACGCAGTCTGACAAGTAACCACTACTCAACGACGCAGCATCATTTATGAGATAATAAGGCTATGCAGATTAAAGGCCACGACATCCAAAAAATAAAAATAAAAACCAAACAAAAAGTTGCTCCCCCATTCGGGGCGGCGGTGGGTTATTTGGATATCTTTCCCAAAATCGTTGAACTTGCCGTTAAGATATTTTAAAGAATATTTTTCAATGGGGGTTTTAATGGGTACAATTTCTTAAAGTTTCCTGTAAAAGAAGATAGTAAGTTTCAGTTCATCGAGTTATTAGCACTTATTTCATTCACTAACGTAATTCCTTTAAATTATCTTGCACTATTTAATGGTACAGATACATAGACCTATGTATATAAATAGATCTGAAATCATGATTGTATTCTTGTTTTTTCGTATCATGTCTCACGAAAGCCGCAATAGGTCATCTCAAATTATGTCTTAATCATGGTACTTTTACCATAATTTACCCTTTGGCATGGGCGGAGTTAAAGAAAAAGAATAAGAATAAAGGTTACACGTTGGGCGGCACGGAGTTAATTTCCTACCTTTTGCCAAAATGTAGCCTAAAAATAGAGGAAATGAAGCATTTACTTAAAACCTATGTAAAATCTCATTAAAAACATATCAAAATATCTGTTTCAAATGAAAAATTATAATAGAACTGTTAACATTAATAATAAAAATTCAAAAGCTTATAAGCTTAAAACTTAAATAATCATCACTTGATTATACTTTTACTACTTTAATAAATACTGATGAAGTTTATTAAAGTTGAACATTAAGTATTAAACTGTATTCAACATTATGTCTTATGATTATGTCTTAATCATGGTACTTTTACCATAATTTATTGATATAAGAATAAGAATAAATTACACGTGAGAGTTAATTTTTTGCCAAAATGTGCCTAAAATAGAGGAAATGAAGCATACTTAAAACCTATAGTAAAATCTCATTAAAAAAACAAATCAAAATCTCTGTTTCAAATGAAAAAATTTTTAACTGTTAAATTAATAATAAAAATTCAAAAGCTAGCTTAAATTAAATAATCATCACGTGATTATACTTTTACTACTTTAATAAATACTGATGAAGTTTATTAAAGTTGAACATTAAGTATTAAACTGTATTCAACATTAACAAATCAACAATTGCTTTTCATTGACATAAGTGTGAGAAAATTAGAGTTCTTTAGAATATAAAATACAAAATTTCGAGAAAGAACATTTTAGTTGAACCTGGGGATTTAAAACTATTAATGTGGTCCAAATGTGTTAATCGTGACAATAAAATAGTACACAAACTGAAAATGTACACCCTAATTGGTACAGGATTGTTTTAATTGAAATTGACGTATCATTAGAAAACTTGTTATGAAATTATATCGTCTTTTATTTCTTCTAATTACTGTATGTCTAGCTAATTCGTTGACAGACGTTGACCGTTAATTAAATTCACTTTTTTATACTTTGAAATCACTTATTAGTTATTAAAGTATAGGAAAATTCGTAATTGTATACACAATATATTTTTGTACGTTTAACGGGTTTTAACATGACTATGCACGGTATGGCCTGCGATGGTCAAATTCAAAATGCCTGGTATCCTTAAATATACAAAAATGCTTTGTATGTAGCATTATGTTTCTATTTGGTTCACAGTAAAAATGCAGTAAAGATTTGACACATGAGTCCCAAAACAAATTTTTTGAGGATTTAAAAAAAACTGTAAATATCTCATAAAGCTTTTTCGAGTGACAATGGACTCGTTGTATGTATAACCCTTATCATTTAGTTTGACTAGATCCAGGAGGTAAATAATCACGAATAAATAAACTTGAATATTATAAAATGTTAGTATTTAAAATTTCTAGTATTTTCTTGATTTAAACTCTGCAACAATGATATTTACGGTTGAATGAAACAAAAATATTGACTAAATATCTTGGAAACGTAACTCTTAATGATATAAACACCGTATGGCCACTTGTAAAAAACGCAAACCCCGAGTGCCGGTTTTCACGCCACCTTGATCGATGAGAGAATAAAAGTGCGGTTAGTAACAAAATGGCGGGAGCGGTGGCGTGAGGCGACCGGAAGCCGCTCCCCGAGCGTGGCGTGCAGGTAATTGTTGTAATTACCGCGGTTGACGCGAGCGCCATATTGGTGAGTGAAAGTCCACTTCCGCCGGTTTCCGCAAGATTTCCCTCGCTGCGAAACAATAGACAATCAAACAGGGTGTGAACCAGAAGACAATCACGAGACCGCCCTGGAGAGATCCGTCCTGGAAGCCTAGATCTCTCCTCGGGAGGACGAGACGTCATTGCTCAACATGACGTCATGGTTGCAACACTGGTCTGTAATGAGATTCGCCAGATTAAGAAAGGTTCTGTCTTATAGTCTAAATTCTGCCTTTACCTGGGAAGAGTCATTATTGTAGTGTTTTTCGATATGTCAGACAACAATTATTTATTGACTTCAAATTTGTACAATAATCTATTGTAATTTTAAAGTAAAACTACTGAGTATAAACCTTTGGATTATACTTTTTACAGAGAGAATATTTTATTAAACGTGCTTTAAATGGCATCAAAGAGAAAAATACCTGACAAAAAATGTTACACCTATATATAAAGGTGATAAAATACTTAATTGTTAAAATGTATGTATCGTCTTGATTAACAAATGTATGTTTGATACACACTCTGACTATGTGGAATTACACGATTATTATTATATACACGTTTATATCAGAAAACGCGTTTCATAGTACCAAGAATGAAAAACAATCTTGAGAATACTTTAAAATAAACCGAGTTGGTTTACTGGGTAGTAAATAAATTCACCGAAAAATATAATCTTCATAGTTTAACACTATAGCTTGTCCTTAGATTGCACGAATGGCAGCATTGCAAGTTCAGTTGTCACTGCAGTAAAATAAAATTAATAGTGAATGAGATATAGGCACCGCATGTATAACAGTTGGAAACATCTTTCAAACCTTCAGTTTCACTCCAGATGGTACTGTGCATTCTTAACACATCATTACTTCCTCCAGTTTAAACTGTGTGTTTGACTTTCTGAGATATTTAAGGCTAACAATTTTAAATGACCGTCATTGTTATATAAAAACAGACGTTGTTATAGTTAATTTTGTCTAAATATCAACTCTTAACCGACGTGTGTTTTAACTTTAAAGGTAAAAATTTTAAAGTCAAATCGTTAAACAGACTGACAGTAAAATGAAAAGAGATGCCAATCAGCTTTAACTGGTGTTAGGTGCCACTACCATGGACAGATTATGATAGGAGGTATCCAGAATTTACCCTAGGCGATTATATCAAATATTAGCCTTTAAATCAGTGGTTTATCTTAGGTTAGTAAGTACAGATATAGATTTCCCTTAGGTTAGTAAAACCACTAAGAACCAGGCTCAGAGATATATCTATCCCTTAGAACACTCAAAGTATCACCAAAACCACAGTCTAATTAAAACTTAATACAAAACAAAAGCACTTATTTATACTCAAAGAAAATGATACACAAACAGATTATTTTTATTGAATTAATCAAATATGCAGGGAAAGAAAGTTTTAAGCTTCTAATTTCATTTATTATAATTTAATTTCATTTATTATTTATTCTAATTTCATTAATTTCATTTAATTTCATTGAGCCTTTGCAGTTTGGCATCTTGCTAAGTTAGGTTAGGTTATGTTGATAAGCCTCAGACTTCAGAAACGCTTTCCGCCAAGGACTGTTGAATGGCTAACTGACCCCTTATAGATACGATCTGCTGTTGGGACTTTTAATTGTTGCACTGTTTTCTTTTTTTATTTCTGTTTACATTGAATACGCATTGTTATTTCTTTGTAATATTTATCACAGGTATTTGCTCAAATAACTTTTTTAACTGGAGATATATTGTTTGTTCAGAGCACATTTTTATTTCCCTCCAGGTCTTTGGGTAAAAGGTATAACACGTTGCAGAAAAGTTAAAAAATGGAGTGGATTATAGGTAGGATTTTAAGAAACTGCTCCATGTAAACATGAATAAATTAAATGCTTGACTTAAACTGCTTAAGCCGAGAGTATTGGTCGGTCCGTTTTGAACCAGGGAATTAACCTGAAGTTTGTATTATAAATTTGGAATAACGGTCAGGTTAATAAATTTGGAATCATACGTTTTAATAAATACTAGCTGATCCGGCGAACTTCGTAACGCCTGTCAGTAAATACAGGTTAGGTTAACTTTAAGAGTGGCCATGTTCTGAATTAGAATAGCATTACGGCTTTATTGTGAAAGGTTATATATTCTGGGTCGCGGCATAGTGAATAACAATACTGAAACGATAAGTATTATTAATAACATTCCCATAAAACGAATAAATCTGAGGATTAATTCACAATTTTCAAATCCAATCCAAACTCAAACTAAACCTAACTGTAATACGGATTTTATAGGAAAGGTATACAACAGCTGATTGTTATAATAAACGTAATATGTATAAACATTGTACTTATTTTATTATTTGGCCAACATATAAACACGTGACTTTTAATCAGAAAGAAAATAAAAATCAAATATATAATCCCCCAAAACCGTAAACTGTTAACGTGGCGAATAAAGCGTTCATTTTGTACTGCACATATTTACTTCATAGTTTTACAATGATGAATGATTCAGATGGCATTGGATAGTAAATAAGCATATTGCTAATGGAAAGTAAACCAATCAGCTGTAGCTAAGAAATCAAATCTTTTCATTGTAGACATTTTGTAAACAAACTTACTCTCCATAAGATTAACATTAGAAATTTAAAACGCCATAAAATGGAAACTTATGGGGTTTTTGAAAATATTTTTTCACTAAAACCTTCCCGGACACATATAGAGCAACTTCCTAAAATTTCATGGCGATCGGATGAGTAGTTTGGCAACGCATAAAGGACATACATACATTCAATTTTATGTATAGAGATTTTTAAAATATGAAATCAGTTTTAAGACCAACGCACACAGCAACAGTCACACGTATGCAGACGGACGGAGAAAAAATTCGCTCACCATGTGATTGAATGTAAACATCTGCATGTACGTCGGCAGACATACGGTTTTCTGCGTACGTTGCAATATCTAATAACATAGTGAGCGATTTTTTTCTCCGTCCGTGCGTCTGTTGCTGTGTGCGTTGACTTTTAACCGTCCTGAGTCATCGGCAAAACGATGTAGGCCTACCGGTAATTGACGTCTTCCCCGAAGCCAGGAGTCGCAAGACAGCCCTGAGGGCGCCAGATGCGGAGCGGCCAGTTCGTTAACCGTCCACATGGACTCCGCTCCTTCCCAGACATTTTTATTAATCCTTCCCGTGTTGCCTGAACACAAATGATGATTGAGACATTACGAAGGTAACCCCTTACTTCCGGTTTCCGTAAACTATGTCATTACTTCCCCGATGATGAATGTGAGACCATTTATGAACCAGGCACCTAATAGGCTGCCTAATTTTTTAATTTGAGTAGCCTAAAATTATCAAAGTGATCCTTATGTTAGTTAAATTGAGCGTATAGTGAGTTGAGGATATGTGATTAGTATTTGGAATAGTTTATGATTCATATATTGTTACATTTAAATACAGTACTTACTTATACAGATTACTTGACTTAGTACAGTACTTAATATAGATACTTTGCACATTTTCCGTGTTCTCCAAAGCCGATATTGGGAGCTTGTACATATGTGAAATGGTAGGTCGTACGACTAAACTCCCCCCCGTAATCTTATTAAGTATGTAATAATTAATGATAGATATAGATTTAGAGTTAAAATAACAGCAAAGATTCGTACTGTAAACACACGAACTATTATTCTCAACTCCTCCCCTACACATAGGATAGTTATACAGAAAAAATATTATTTCGTAAACATTTTTGAATTTTGTCTAAGAGAGGAAATATTTGTCTTTAGACTCTCCAAAAACAGTACAGTATGGTACAGTATTCGGACTGAAGATGTCAGTCCAACTGTCTATTTGTCAGACTATCTCTATGTCTGCGAGATCCCGAAACCTCACGGATGTTCCTATGTTTGTGAACGTTGTTACACTTTGGAAATAGCCGAAACTTTTGTTTTATTTTCGATTTTTTAGGGTAGTTCACCCTACCCTTAAACAATGTTCCGAAAACAAACTGATCAAAAACTACTCTAAAGATTTTAATTAAAGTTAATAGTCCTTAAAGTCTAAACTAATATGACCTACCGCATGTCTATATAAAAAAAATGGTAAAAAAGTTGGCCTTTTCAAAATTAAAAAAAATTATTTGTTTGAACTTATTTGGTAATAACCAAACATATTTCAACTTCTTGGAAGAGAATGTCTGAATAAACTTAATTTTTATATTTGAAACGTTATCTTTGTTAAATGTTATTTCAACAAGCATTGCAGTATTATCTAGTATTTCCCTTTTGGTAGAAAGTATGTGTCGGTTTACTGATACTGTTAAGTTATTTCAAAATGAAAAAATACGTATCCTAATGCTTAGTATACTACACTATTAATTTACATATATAATACCACAAAATTCATTTTCTTTACTTATTTTTCCTATCTAAAATATGAACTGAATGAATAAAAAATAAGAATATATCATTAACATTTCTATATTATATAATTAAATTGGACTAATATGATTTTTAATGAATTGGTTTTGTTTAATCATTACTATGTGAAGTGTTTAATATTATTTTCGTATTAGGCGTGGTTTTTGATAACTAGAGATTAACATAAATCATGTAATCCGTTAAACTGTTAACGGTTTGGCTAAAACAATTTTACGTCAAAACTTAATCGATTCCGTTAGAGTTTTTCAAATCTCAACAAGTTTGGAGTATTTCGTGTAGAGGGTTTTTGAATTGGAACATTATTCGAATGGTAGTTTTAACTTTGTTGTGTTTTGAGCATTTAATTATGTCGACAGCAGGTAATTACGTAATATGGGGGAGTTGAAATAGTTAAACTATTTAATCCTGTACAAGTGGGCTGAAAGGTGCATTCGTTTAGTTTTGCATCAGTTGTTTGATTATAATAAACCGAAAATAGTAACGGTACAGTGTTTAGCCGTTGAGTAGTTTTCATTATTTCGTCCACTTGTTAATAAATTATCACTAGATTATATTAACTATGAGATTAATTTTAATAGCTTTTCATTTGATCTGTATACAACTCGATAGGAAAAAATATTTTAATACTTTAATAGAAACCCTTAGATTAAATCACTAATCATATTTTTTGTAAAATTACTGTAAAATTTGGTACAATAGAAGAGTACATAATCATATTCTTAGTTTTCTTTAATTACTAAACGATAGTCAAAAAGTATTACCGGAAAACGTAAAAACAAATAATTTTTATATTAACAAAAACATATTAAAAATTATATAAATAAATCCTTAAAATCACAAATAACTTTAACTAAGGAAACCCCTTACATACAATATTTTTACTGTATGGACGAGCGTCTAAGAAAATTGACAAATTATCTTATTGTTATAACGATTTCAACATATGATCCAAAATGCGAAAATTATTCTCAGGGCGGAATTTAACATATAATATTAGATTAGATTACCATTTGAAATGGCGACCTACCCAGGTAGGTATTTTAAGCCAAGTATGAATGAGAAATGATTGTGGGATGATTGTGGCGCGATCTTGTAGTCTTGTTACTGACTAAGGCTGACATGTTCCTTAGACAGAACTGTTAATTAATAGCCCAACAGCCGATGGCAACTAAGGGACCTACAGTTTAACGTGGAATCCGAACCACGGCCTCTGAATACGAACTGGTCTAATTATGAGGATGGTATTTGCGGATTAACGCAGTATTCAATAGTGCGGACGTTAATCGACACAAGAGAACACACACCCACCGACCATCGCTCACAACTATCTACAATTCGTGACTTCCAAGTAGCTGGATTACAGGATAATAATAACTTTATAATAGTTCATTAATACGTAATAGAAAAAGCTTCGAGAAATACACAACATTTCAAACTCTTTAATGGTGTGTGTCTAAGGGTTCTGTTACATTGTTTTACAGGATATTGGTCGAATACATTGAACTGTTCTTAAAGTCTTGCGTCTAATAAAGTGTCAAAGTTTGGTTTTTTCGATTTTCAAACTCCATTAAATTTATTTTGAGATTACCGAAAGAAGCTGTTCCCTGGAGTTTTTATAAG
Source organism: Nephotettix cincticeps (assembly GCA_023375725.1). Taxonomy (NCBI): domain Eukaryota; kingdom Metazoa; phylum Arthropoda; class Insecta; order Hemiptera; family Cicadellidae; genus Nephotettix; species Nephotettix cincticeps. The sequence continues at coordinate 21,014,511 of CM041790.1, read as the reverse complement.
AATATAAGTTTCAATAATTAATTATTCATGTTCAATAATGATTAAGAAAAAAATATAATTATTTCATTATTTTCCTTAGTGGGCTATTATTATAATGTATGCTAAACAAAAAAAATCAATATAAAGGCTCTTGATAGTTTTTTTTAATTAATGTTGGCTCTGTGGGTAATTGAAGCTTAACAAACGGTTTAAATGTGTTACTTATATTTTATCTTAAAACTCTGTAGATTTTAGTCCCGTATGAACAATTTTAATTTGTGACAGCTTTAAATTATCGTAAAACGATGGTGAAAATCTCAAGTGATTATTTATGAAATTACGTTTTACATTTTTTTTAAATTTCTACCACAACAACAATAGTTACTTTTAATTAAAATGTTTATTATTTAATTAAATTGTTTTATTTTATAGGAATGCAGCTATAATACTGTATAATAAACATGCTTGTTTCAGTTTTTTTCACAGTTTGTATCGTCAGAGCCAAAACTGCAACTGTACAGATACAAATGTGAGAGTCGTATGGAGTGCAGGGTGGGGGAGGGAGGGGGGGGTTTGTCGTTGTCGTACAACATAACAGTTGACACACGGTTTGTTCATTGGCCACTGTTGTGGCAGTTTACAGAGCGACAGTAACTACATTGCACTTGATTGAGAATGCAGCCTTTACTGCTCGATGTGCAGACTGCTGCGATACTGAATATATCACAATACTAAGGGGTTAACTACCTTTACACTTATTGTTTGGATGAAAGAACCATTGTTATGAAAGTACAATAATCTATGTAAACTAAATTAGAGTTTAATCTGTTCTTTGCTTGGCATTATGATATTTTTAGTTATTTCTATGTTTTATGATCCGAAAAGCTGGGAAGCTTCATCCAACCTGTTCAAAGGACGTATGTAGCACGTATAAAGCTATTTAATGGATATTTCCATAACTGTATGTGGTATTTTAACTCTAATATCCATCACCTCTTCACGTAAATGTTTAAAAAAATTATTTAATTTGTAATATTTTATTAGTAGTAATTTGGATGAAGCTGCTAGTGTGACGTGAAATATTGGATAGCAAGCTATACTATTTCGTTATAAGTAATCAAAGTAGAATGATTCACATAAATATCTCCCAATTACAGTTAAACTTAAAATGACCTTCTGTATTCCAATACATAGTGTCGAAAAATAGTCAACGAATTTGTTTAGTTAGCAGCGCTAAAACCCCTAACGATCGGTTGGGGGTATCAGAATTTAACAAAAAACTTCATGCGAATAATACACTTCTTAGAAAATATAAGCTATTTCTTAAAAATTATTAGTATACTCAGTTTCAAGATATAGGTTGTAAGATCCAACATGGAGTTTTTATTGGTAAAGTAATATTAAATAACACCTTGTATTATTATTTGTCCTAGTGGCAGTGGTAATTTGTATTTAGCGCATCTATAGTAAATACAATTCAGTTTATTTTGACATATTTAAAACTACGTCATTAACATTTAGAACTAACATCAACAATCAACTGTATGCTGCTCTAATTAATTTATGGTTTGTTGAAGGTTATTTTTTGTGTTAACGAGATTGTTTTTTGAAAATTATTGAAAATTTAATTACATGTGATAACACTAAATCTAATCGATCACAAATTTATTATTGACAGCTTTATAGCTGTATTACTATACGTTAATCGTCTCTAACTAATTTCGTTATGGAGTTCATATTATAAATATGTATAAAATATTATTAAAAACGCCTATGATATTTTTATGTCACTCTTAGAATTTAATTTCTTATCACAGTTATATATTTTTACCGAAATAATGGAAAGACGATAAAAAATTATTGAACCTTAAAATATGTTAAATGCGACAAAAGTAGAAGGCTGAGGTATTTAGAGGGGCGGTTGTTCGTGGTAAAACATTGCGGGGATCACAGAGAAGAATGTGGCGTGGTCCGGGAGTCGACATCCACAGCTACAGCTCTCTCAACCCTTCACTCACTCACCCCCCTCCCCACCTCATCATCCCTCACTGGGTTACAAGTTCCAAATCTTTTTATTCTTCATGATACTGTTACATTTAACATATAACTGTTGCAAATGGTACAATCCTGTTATAATCAATAATCTTATAAAAAACCACAGACAAAAAATACATGTGTAATACTATCAGTAGGCCTACTGTATTCTCCGTGATAAAAATGAGTATGTATGCACAAAATATGGCAGCCAATTCCCATTACAATCAAAAATACATTGTAGATTAGATTAAAGATGAAATAAGGTATTCTCTGATATTGAAGTAATCTAGATGACATGAAGTGCATAATAAACCAATATAAGGACATTGCACATTGCGTATCGAGATAATTTGAAGATCATAGACATTTTATGTCTGTAGGGGTAACAGTAGTTTTTAGAAAACAGTTTGCTCGTACCAAAGCGGACTGACTGTTTTCATGACTATTTTTGACTCAGCAGCAGTTTGTTGAAGCATAGTCTGTTTTTGGTCTGGTGATAAAGTAAATACATTCCGGCAAGCCTACCAAACTATCCTCTGAAAATGAATTTTATCACCTTACCGAAGTTTTTAAAGAAACACAATATAAAACGTTCTGTACGCCAATGATTTGCATGCGGGATTTAATCACGTCCTATAATATAATTAATCAAGTAAAGTATTGCTGATTACAGAACATTAGTTGAATGAAGGTAGCTGTGCTTATTTAAACAATAGTGGTGTTGGGTTCATTACTGGTATTTTGGAGATACAGTATCTAGGGGGGGGTTCATGTATTCTTGGTAGGAAAGAGCTCACTCCTTTTGTAACTATTAATTACGATAGATATTACAAAAAAACTTGATTTAAACCCAATAAATTTTAAGAGCCTAAAAGCTGTTAAAGTGTTTCACTCAGGAGTCAGTGATTCTCCCTTCCTGGTGCCAGTTGAGGAGGCTTAGATGTATTTGATATTTTAAGTAAATTAAAAAAGCTCTCATCTGTATGGGTTGAAATTCCAATGTTCCTTGTTAATCATTCGTATCATACTTTAACTCCACATCTGAAGTGTATATATTTAATAACTGACTTTCGTTGGGTACATTTCCGGATTTATTGAAATACTCCACTATCAACTCCAGCAAAGAAGAAAACGGAGAAAGTCTTACCAGTTTTAGACCGATTTAAAAATTATTCTCCAGTCAAATGCATTATTTGAAACCCTCACTAGTTTTGAGAACAACCAACAGCAAAAGAGATAAAGGTAGCATAAAGACAAATCCATCTGATAGAAAACATATCACTAGATCCACATTTTTGTGGTTGGAAGTTTTAGGTTTTGATCATGATATAACCCTTCAATCAGGTTTCAAGTTAAAAGATTTAATAATGACACCATAGGTCAAAAATCGCTTCATCCGATAAAAGTTTGATGATTCTTTGTTTGTCGAAAGTCTGTGATTCACGGGGCAACTGAGAAAGTAGTTATTCTAATATTTATTCTTTTTATTCTATATCCAGAAAAATAGCTTCATTTAATGATTCCTATATCTATAAAATATTATTAATACATATCATATAGGTGTCATTTAGCATATTTTTATTTTGTACTTTTAACTAAAGGTTTGATATTAATTTGCAATCTAATTCATATAGCATTGTTTGTATTCATTTTCATTATATGTGATGGACAACGGAGATTTTAAATAAACGACTCAAAAAGTTACAGGTAAGAGCATTATTGAAAATAATAATGCAACGTTTCCTAGTAATAAACCTCCCTTTACAGAAATTTCTCTTTGTGTAAAACCTGCTACTTACAGTAGTTATTAACGATTTCTTACAAATATTTCGTCAATAAATGTGGTTTCTGATAAAATATTGTAAAATAATACTTCAATATTTCAAGAGCAATCGTTCGTCAACAAATGCAGTTTTATATTTGACTCTGCCAATACCTTATCAGTTCCGTTATCAGGTGGCCTGTAGCTCGCCACCCCATGTGTTTTGGAAACCACGTCCTCGCGGTACTTCCGCTCTCTTCCCCCACATATCCGGTCGGTAAAATACTTTACAATGTTTTATATTATGTTACGAATAAAACATATCCGATTTTAAAATAAATCAAGTATAAGCATTGGTATGTATTTTCCAATGTATTACGTCTTCGTTAAGTGATACGTTTAAAACTTAGTGCATGCATTATTGTGAATACCTTGAATATGTCACAATTAGAACATTTACTGTTAATTCACTTTATTTAGGTTTTTTTAAATAATTTTTGGTAATGTCTAGGCCTATACTACGGAGAACTATGATGAACTGTGCTGAAAAATAAATTAGTAGAAATAATAACGAGTAGTTTAAAACCGAGTCACTAATAATCATACCTAGTTAAGTTAATGTAGTTAATAATTCTTTAGTTATTTCACACCTTGATTATAACCAATTACACTTCAATTGGTTGATATTTAGGAAGTAGAGTTTTAATAATGGTAAGAAAATATCGACTAAATTTCAAAAAAGTTTGCTAAACGAATGGATCAATTATGGTGGTAGTGCGCCAAGACGTTGAATTGGTGGTTAGGCAAATAGGTGTTAACATGATTCAACTGTTTCAAGGACCTGGAGACGTGATTTTCTTTATATCATATTATTTAAGTTCTTGATTAGCGTAATTTAGACTTTACCATTTAAGTCTAGTGACAACTAGACGTAAATTATAACTGAATTGCATTCTATGTCACTTACTACTGCAAAAACTGTTACTCAGCCATGGTTCACTTCGCCGGATCAATTAACCAAAATTCTGTGATGTTTGCACCACTATCTTCCCTCTCATGTAAAAAGCGTAGACAAGATGTAGTAAAACTAAGTCCCAGCACAAAAAAAGTCTCTTTCATGAAAGCATATTCTTGTCTAATTCACGGACTGTAAGTTACTGGCTACTCTAGTCTTGTTTACTCAAGCTGTTTTAGAACAGTCGTGCTCAGGCACATGGTGATTTTGGTTTAGATTCGGTCCTATATTCTTTCTTAATATTATTAAACATTAACTGCACATCAAGGCAGAGTCAGAAAGTTGGCTATGCAGACCGATATTGGTAGCATGTTTCCTCTTACAAAGCTTCCATTTTTCGTGTACAAGACTCTGTCACCTTACAGGTCAATACTATCATTAATATGTATTATCAGGTCCATTTCCAATATCACGCGATATTTCCATCGTCAAATTCCTCGGGTACCTAATTCCGATTAGCTTCCAACTAGTATATCCCTTAAACACACTTTACATCACATTACGAGAGGCACCTCTGTGCGGCGTCCCAGCACCAGCGCCAGTGATAATCAGCTGATACAACCATAGACAGCTGATACAGCCGCGCCACCGCGGGGATTTCCCGACCCGTTACAGATAAACGATCTGCGTTTCCCTTGTGAATGGATTGAAATGTTCCTCCCTCCATTCCGACTCGCGATACGTTTATTTAAATATACGTAACAAAGGAAATCACAAAAAACAAATATTCTGCAAAAATTTTACTTATTAACATTGACGAATTTTCGATTTTACAATTTAACATTTACATTGACGAATTTTCACGCAGTAAGAGTGAAAACAGTAATAAATAGAGGTAAAAAAACTTATCTCATTTTAAAAAGTGTATAAAAAGTGTACCGCTTTTTGCATTAGTATTAACAAACTTACACTACCTCATTACGACCTACTAGTTAAATTCTTTTACCTGTATTGGACCAATTTTATCGTTTACCTTAAAAAATATTTTCTCTAAACTGATACTCTTAAGCATTTGTATATCCTAAAACACAATACCCTTTCCTAAATTATTTATCTAAAAACGTATACCTTAATAAAGTTACATCATTAAATTAACTTAATAAAATTTTATTCAAGTTGTATAATTTGGGAAAATAGCAATTACTTTAAATTATGCATAACTTCACAAATAATATCAAGATACATTTTGGATGGTAAATAATGCTCTATTGTGGATGCAAGGCCAATGGTATGTTATTATTTAAACATAAACAGAGGAATTGACTGGTAATACGGTCCGTGGAGGGCAGTGGGGCGAGCTGATGGGCTCCACTCCCGTCTCCCTACAGATTGCTCCACATTATTTTCCCTCAACTCAATCGTTTCTCCATTCCTCCACTATAGTTTAAGCCTACACTGTTTAAACAGTACGCAGACATATGGTATACACATTGCTTGTATCACTAAATTCCCAACTGGAATTCAAACTATAATTTAACAGGAACTCACTTGACGTTTTTCCCCTCAAAATCTTTAATATAGACTACCAATGGTTTGTTAGTACTGTATTTTCAAAGTTAAATCGCATGTTCTTGAACTTTTTAGTTTGTATTGTTGCTTGCAATTTTCACCAATAAGTAAAAAATGGGTATGAAAAATCCTTACCCAATTGACATGGCGTTACAGAAAAATCGTAAAACAAAGGACAGAAATTAAAATTTCGCGAAAAGATTTTATTTGAGAACTATATATAAGCTAATAGCCAACACAAAACTTAATGTTTCAATGTAATTAAAACTTTGCTTCAACAAACTAATAAAATAGTGAAGAAGTTATTTGTGTTTCAAAATGCAATAATGTGTTGAGTCATTTTTACTTTAATATTTCATGGCTAGGGACCTATCAAACACCAATGTTTAATGTCATAGTTCATCAATTAAAAGTAGTTCTACGAATTGACCTGTGAGGACACAATAACTAACGGACAGACAATATAATATGAGAGGACTTGTTTGTCACGTGTAGGTTTATTAACGGGAGAGTTTTAAACTGCAAGTATTGACGCTAGGCCGCAATCAAACAATTCTGTTTGATTACGTCAAATTAAAACGCTCACTGCAAAACTGGGATTTCCATCACTTCAGGCCACTTGGTGAAGTTGACCGACGAATGTATCGTCGTTATTCGGCAACAGAGTCACAATAGAGTTATTTCAAAGTACGATTATCCATGTGTTTTATTAAATTATAACAGTTCCATTCCGCCTTTATTTCATTTTAGTGCTCAAGAGCAATTATTATGATCCTTTTTAACTGTTGGAATTATAAAGATCGTGTCGATATGCGAAAATATAATAAAATAAATTTCTTACTTCATCTACTCATATACGTAATATATTTCTACGAATATGATTTTTTCACATGATCAGTTAACTAATTAACCTTTAAGACAAAATATTCCATATTAGGTCCATAGGATCAAAGTTAATTGTTTCTTTATGTTGTGACGGCCTTTCCGGTTACACGATTTTCGTGAAAAGGTGGTTCAGATATAAAATTAAGTGGTTATCAAGATATTAAATCCTTTTGTTCTTTCTTTTATCTTTTATCTTTCTTCAGAAAATATAGCTACCACTCAACTATATCCGATAATCATCTGGTAGTTAAATTTTTATGAAATAACCGTTACGGATGGAAAATGTAATTTATCAATAATATCAATAATAAAGTTACCTTTAATTTGACAACTGAGCATTCTTGTAACGACTATCGAGTGGTCAGTAATGCTGTCATAAAATTTAAACAAATGTTCTTATAAAATTTGGGATGAAGATCCAACATGGTGGAGGTACTGTAGACACACTTAAACACCTCTATACTTAAAAATTAAACGCTTAATCACATAGGCCCTACTCATTCACGAAAGTAATAAGGCATTGTTACGATCCTAAAAGTCAAGATCAAATTATAAAAAGAACGACAATACACAGCAATACAAAAATCTACTTATAATAAAAAACAATGTTTACAACTTAATAATAATGTTTAATTGTAATTAAGATTTTTGAGTTTCTTTTATTTAAAACTCGAACTTTAACAATATACTTATGAAGCATTGTTAATATTTTTGACAGATTAATTATTCATTTTTGTCATGTTTTATTGCCTTATTTATAAAAATATTTAGACAAAATACTAATCAAAGTGAAACAGGAGGCAAAACAAACCTGTCAGGTATTGGAGAAACTCTTAAAATGACGGAGCATAGTTCTTAACAAAGTAAAAAAATTCTCGTCAGTATGTAGGACTTAAAAAGTACAGTACTATGTTTAAAAGTATTTTATTGTGATAGAAATGTTCCTTTTGGGCCGAAGGCATGCTTGTTTATGAATGTAAAACTATTTATCTTTAAAATTAAATAAATCTTGAAAAATTGAAAACTTTTTGGACGACCTGTTATATTATTTTAGAAAATATCTACGTCATGTAATTAAAATTAATTCGTGGTAGGCTCATTGTGCATTGCATTTATTCTAATACATTATAAATTCTTTAAAATATACAGCAGGAGTGGTTGAATGTCAATATAGTTGGGACCCTGAACATCGTATACAATAATCATGAAGATATTCATATAAACCATATACTTAAATGTTATCCTGTTTATAAAAAGCTTTATCAGTGGACTATAACATTAACGTTTTCCCTTGATTAAATTTTAGAAAAAATGTTATCCAAATATCATTAAAAATTTATTGTTTCACAAATAATCATCCGACTTCTTAACTAACAACAAGAGAAGATAAGTTAGACTAATTATTACAAACCTTTTTGGGCACTACTCACTACTACTATTCGGGACCTTTATGACTATAACCGTATAATTTAAATCAAAATTTTTAAAGCGGATTTTGAAAAATTGTATTTTTTCATATTTTATGGGGCATTAGGGGTAAACTACCCTATCATAATCCTAAAAATAAAAATTAAAAAAATGTTCTGGAGATATGGTCAACGTGTACCAAATTGCATAACGGTCTGACGATCAGGGTCTCTGGTTTTGTACACAGTCTGACAGACTGACAGATTGAAAGACTCACAGACTTAAAGACTGACAGGCTGATAGACCGACAGACTGACAGACTAACATACTGAAAGTCTGACAGACTGATAGACTGGCAGACCGTCAGACTGACAGACCAACAGACTGACAGACCGACAGACTGACAGACTAACATACCGAAAGACTGACAGACTGATAGACTGACAGACCGATAGACTGACAGACCAACAGACCGACAGACTGACAGACAGATATCAGTCCAAAAACAACTTTTTTGATTCACGGAGCCTCAAAACGGATACATCCACTCTCAACTCAAATTCTAAAACTCCGACGAAAACAATACTTTATCCATACACTATGTATAAAAGGAGAAAGTAAAGAGAAACATTTTTTTATTCTGCTGTAATATAGACTACTAAACATTATGCCACTGAAATGTGTTCCTTGAAGTAATGGTTACACTTAGACTATAACATAAATGAACAATAATTAAGTCTTTAATCACCGAAATGATGAATAAGAAAATGTATAAAGTATACGAAATTGTAAGAGATAAGTAGTTTGTGTTTAGCATAAGCCAATATTATTTTCACTATTCATTATTATAGTGTTCACTATCTCATTTTAACACAAATATAAGTCATTTAATCTTCTATTATTAACACGTGTAGCTAATATACAAAATTCTCATGCCGTGCTTAGAATTATACAAATTCTACGTAAACAACGTAAAACTGCAACAACCGAATCGATCTGTTGATATAACCGCCTCATTCGAATTCACCACCACACCGGTAATGTCCATTAAAAACCAGCTTAGCACGCTTTTTACCGGATCGATGCGATAGAACAATCCACTAATTAGACAAAGTGTCTGCGTGTTTGAATAAAATATGGCAGCTCGCAGCTCGCAGCTCGCAGTGCGCTCTAGCGGGTGGGAGTCGCGTCGCAATCACCGACCGTGTGTCATTTGTGTAATGGTGAGAGCGATTGTTGCGGGTTGCCGGGGCGGAAGCGCCCCATTGTCCACTGCACTGCCACCGAGAGATATTTTGCATCCAGAGCCAAAAACGCTGCATTGTAGCATTGTCACGCCGGCGACAAAGCTCCCGATCGGGACGGGATATACGCGACAGAGACCTCATCATAAAATGGACTCGCTCTTAAATTATGGCATTGTCCTCCTGTCGATGAGCTTTGTTCAATGTTACGGCGTGTTTGTATTTTTTACGTTTTTGTGTTTGCCGCTCCCTTTTTCATGTTTTCATCAGAGAGAGATCCCAAGATTGTTTTCACGTGACACTACCGTTAATTACTGTGACCTGGTTTCTTTGAAGAATTTTGACTTTTGTAAGGCTTAGAAGCTACTTTTGTTGAGTTATGTTTGATCACTCTCGTACGCAGGTTAGTTAAGACTACTTATATTAAACATTTTCGAAACCCCTTCAATTGGAGATTATGTAATTCATCGACGATTACGATCTTTTTACCAAGCTCTTCAGATAATAAACTAGGAGAAGTAGGTAAATACGTTAAAACAATTCATTTTCATGTAAATCTAAATTTCAAATAATCATCGAAATGTGATTATAGTGATAAAATTATTTCCAGATTTTTTTTACCCACCTAACAAAATAAGGCTTATATAGCATAGAAACATTATTAATTATTAACATAATTAATAGAAAACCCAAAGCCATCTGGTTTGAAAATAAAATCAGAATTGTTAAACTTTATTTGTTCAAATAAACATAGAATTTCGTATACATTAACACCCTCTAACATATATTATCGTCTAACTCACTTACTGTAGTCTAGATGTTCTAGTGGTCATTATCTCATTATTATCCCTGGCTCATTATCAGGCTAAAATATGCTTGAATCTGAATTTATACGTAAAAGGTGGTGATGAGTGTATTTATCAAAGTAGATACATTACGCCAATATATGTCTATCACTATATAATAACAATGTATTTCAAACGGCCTACTACTCCCCTATAAACTGCAAAGAGATGAATAGATAGTGTACAAACCCCAACGACATCCTCTTCAGAGCCACATTTAATCGTATCGGATTTCCAGTAGACAATTAAGAATCGACACAAAAGACAACCACTGCGACCCGTCACGACAATGGCCACTCCGGGGACAGAAGCGAGGAATTGTCTCCCAGGAAAGAGTATCAAAGAATGCCGTAACCGGATCAGAGTCGCGGAGTTTACTGGCAGCGCTTCACTCTCTTTGGCGGCCTTTGAGTCAGCGATCCGCTGTCTTCGGCGGCCTTTGAGTCATCCACCCCGAGAGGCTATTATGGTCCGCTAATGGACCACAAACTACACTCTATAAGCTTTTCACCAGACGGTCCAGGTAAAGGTACTCAAGGCTAGTGAGAGTGTTCAAACGCTTGTTAGGTCTAAGTTTGTTATTGTATTTGTATTAGCAAAAAGTCCTTTGTATATGTTATGTTTCTTGACACGAACAAAGATACTTATGATTATGTCGAAATTTTCTGAAATCGTAAACAAATAAAATAAAAAATCTCAGCTCAAATATTGATTTTAAAATTAGATTAAAAATGATGAATTTGTATAGTTGAGAAAACAGCTTAACTTAGAATAACTTTAAAATTGGTTCAAAACCGGATCGATCGAGATCCTTCCGTTCACGGTGGTGTCGTCCTAGCTACTTGGAGGTCACGAATTGTGGAGAGTTGTGAGTAATGGTCGGTGGGTGTAGTGTTCTCTTGTGTGGATTAACGTCCGCACCATTGAATACCACGTTAATCCACAAAGACCATCCTCATAATCAGACCAGTTCGTAATTCAGAGGCAGTGGTTCGGATACCACGTTAAATTGTAGGTCCCTTAGATATGCCATTGAATGTTGGGATATTAATTACCAGTTCTGTCTAAGGAACATGTCAGCCTTAGTCAGTAACAAGACTACAAGATCGCGCCACAATCATCCTACACTCGTTTCTTATACTTGCTTGAAATACCTACTTTGTAGTACGGTCGCTATTTTAATAATCTAATCTAATCAAAACTAATGATCTAGTAAACAAGGTAATATTAGTTTAAGAAACGGTTCCTTTGTTCTGCTAAATCACTTTAATGGATCACATTCTTAGTAAAATTTAAAAAATTTAACGTTCAAAAATGGTTTTTGAGTGTTCATTACTTTATTTCAGTAGGGCGTAGATCAGTTTGAAGTATACAAAAACCTTCTCCAGTACGTATAAAAATAGGTTTTCTCATTGTACTCTTGTATTCACGCGGAACGTTACTAGAAGACTATGTTTAGAATTACAGAAAGACAGGCAGGCCCTAAAAATATTGACATCAATTAATATATATGTCTGCTTCTCTGAGGTGTAAAATTTGAAAAATCATAATCCCAAGCAATGTAACGCCTATAATATTATTAGTATAGATCGGTGAATTAATGACAGCGAGGTAAGCCGACATTAGCGTGAGTCACATAGGCTAGCCGGCCACAGGAGTCATCAGCCACCAGTTCTGTTGTTCTGTTCCTGGGCCATAGCGTCACCTCTGTGCTACCGTGCCGGTTTATTGTCTATGTATCAATATATTGTCCTCAATATGACCTTACACGTAAACTTTAAGTTTAAAATAAAATGTACGAGTTACTGAAATCCTATGATAACCAACGTGGATTGTTAAGCGTGAAAATGTATGCTCAGTATAAAAATGCACGTTTCATAATACACTACATGTTAAAATATCAGAATAAACTCTCTTTTCTCAAGGGAATTATGCTCTCTGGTACACGACACGAGTTGAGCATGCAAAACAATTATTCGTTGGTCTCAAGAAGTTAAATGCATAGTTGCTGTTCCACAAAACACGTACCACACGATTTTGATTCATATCGTAAAATATCATGTGTATAAAATGTGTAATTAAAAAAAAAACTATAGTATTAATTACAATTCTGTCCAAGGAACATGCCAGCCTTAGTCAGTAACAAGACTACAAGATCGCACCACATTTTGCACACTCATTTCTCAGTCATGCTTTACTTAAAATACCTGTCTGGATAGATCACCATTTCACTAACTAACTTATAATCCCAACCTATCACTTAATTAAAAATATTGCTACAAAGGTGAATAATTATGGACCTTTATTTCTATTTTATTATCATAGTGGTTTCTATTATATAGGATATACATATATTATACAATTTCTCTATTACTCATATAGCTTATTTGGTACTATACCAAAGTTTATTTACACTTGAATTATGGTTATTTTTATAAAATAGATACAAATTCGCTAAATAATAAGTTTTTTTCCATTAATTTAACAATGCATGCTAACTTATCGTCGTTTGATGACCAACGTAAATTTGGTCATCGTAAATCCTTATCACTCTCATCATGTTGCCTACAATCTATAAATTAGGACGGTCTTCGGACGGCATAGAAAGTACCAGGATTCACTTATTCGCTAAATTACTATGGATGTAACTAATACATTCTAATAATATTAATAGCTGAATTACTCTTTATGTTTTCCAGACATAGAAAATTAATTAAAAAATAGGCCAACAATAAATAAACTGGTGTGTCGTGTTTAACTTACGGTTTGGATCATAAACGTTTGATTAAGTAACCTAGCGTCATCTTGTTTGTGTGATATAAAGCGTCAGATAGTACTAGATCTACTCTCTTAATCTGGCAATCTCAGATTAAGAGAGCCTAACCTAATTTTCAAATTTGTAACTCTTGCGTCTTCGCCCCAACTACTTACCCCGCTCGTCATTGTCTTCCTCCGGAGCAAGACTCCCTCGAGAGCTTCCCCTCCCACACAAATCACCGGAATGGCCATTGTCCGCCCATCTCGGCCGGCTACTGAGATGTTTTGACCGCCCCATGAAATTGATTCCATTACGGGACAATGGGCAGCTTTCAGCCCTCGCGTAAATACCTTGCGTTACAGACGTCGGCGGCGCACCTGGACCCACCCCACCCCCGCCACCACCAGGGAGCCGTCATCCCTGTGTCTCTATCGGCAACCAAGAGGGAACGAGGATGGTCTTGGTACACTATGAACTAGGTTTAGAGATTTGAAGGGGTAACTGAAAACTGCGTAATCACTAGGTCTTTTAATAGCCTTAATGGGAACTTCCACTTTCTTTATGGTAAAAATAATTCACGTCGCAGAAAAGAGAGAATAATGCATTGTTCCATATTTATATTAAAATATTACAGTATTAATATTACAGTTACAATACGAAGCACTTAAATTTAATGATGAAAAGTACCAACGTAAATTTACGTTAAAATTAGAGTATTATCAGAAAAACGATTATACATTTTCAGAAATTCATCAAAATACATTATAAAAAATGTGAAGTGTTTCACAAGGATGTTTTAAGGCAGATGTAGATTTTTAAATTAAACATACCACATCTTTTATACTACAAAAGTTAATTCATTAACGTATAACATCTGAATTTTCTAAGTGAATTATTTTTTGTTCCGGCAACTCAGTAGCTGAATGTGTAAGCACCTCGAAGGGGTTTCATCGACTCTTGTTGTCTAGGCGATAATATAATTATAGTCTCAAGACGATCGATGCAAACTTGAGCTGCCTTCTCGTATTAAAGTTGCATCGTGTTGCAAACTTGGTCGCTCGACGTACAGCGGTGTTCAACCCTAACGCTGTAAAGGGGTGGATGACGTGGATGGAAACAATATGTCGCTCTGCTAGTCAAGCCAACACATCAGAGAAATATTTTAACATCAAAAGATTAATTTATCTATTTAAGGAGGGAATATTTTATTTTACATGTTCAACTTATCCTTGTCTACTTGTTACAAGGATTGAATAGGAATTAGTCTTTTACGTTTACAAAAGAGGCCATTACATTGTTCCAATAAACCATAGAACTTCATAAAATTAATTATTTCTTACAAATAACACTGGGTTACGCCAAAACTATAGCAGTGTATTTTATTAATAAATAAAAAATTTCAGTAAAAATTAAAAAATATAATGGGAATCCGTTCCAACGACTTATATTTTTAGAATAAATGACTTTATACCATAAAATATAACGTTTTCCAGAAAGAATAGGGAATACTTGTAAACCTAGTAAATGACCTTCTAAAGTTAAGCTAAAGTTAACTAAGACTCATTTCAACCTGAATACTGGAATTCCACACAATTTTATTTACGATCCCAAAAATGGTCAGTAAAGTTTTGACCTTAATGAGGAACTATTCTATTTATTCTCAATATTCTCTAACGTATATATTTCCATAAATATATAAAACAGCGAAAAAGTAAGCAAATTGAACATATGAGCATTTAGAATGTATGTAGGCTGCATCAATAATATTTAAATACAATAACAAATCAGTTAAGTGAAATGAGAAGTCGGAGCCTGAATTTTTACGTAACCCAGAGTACAACCGTACTAGTAGACTCAGCGTGGGTGGGGGTGGTAGGGAGGGGGGGGGTTGGTGAATGATGATATCATTGCCCGGATCCACGCACATTTGTACCCGGTCACAACAAATCGGCGGCCCCACCGCACCATCGCACTCCGTCGTTCACCGTCGGTCCGCCTTGAGCCTTGTCCACCCTAATGGGTTGCCCTCTGGGTTGTCTGACTTACCCCCGGGGAAATATACATTACCTAGATCTTTTGGGGCAATCCATTTACCACGAACGAATTCGAAGATCAGCCAATACAATTTTGGATTGTAAACTATTAAAAGTGACCACAAATCTAAAGTTGGGTAAAATTCCGGAACAAAAAAAATTGTTGACGTAGATACATATTAGCTCTGAGGGTGTTAGCAATTTGCGCGACCAAAATTTGAAACAGTGGCGTTATTTGGTTAGTGACGTCAAATGGTTAGTGACGTCATAGTTTGTTTAAAACAACTGTTCAGATGAACTGAAAACATTCCCTTTAGGCATATCCTTGATCTAACCTACTTCCCACAGGGAAGTAAATACAAACATATTTATGGAAGGATACTGGAACAAAAAAAACTTTAAGCTATCCATCTAAAAAAACATAAAGCTGAAACAAAATTATTTGAAATCAGTAACATAGTTTTATTATGTCAATAGCTCATTGTAATTATGCTCATTGTAGTTCATTTTAATTAAAAATATTAAATTCATTAATAAAAAACTATAAAATATGATGTGATAACTTATGTCAATGGCATATCTAAGGGACCTACAGTTTAACGTGGCATCCGAACCACCGCCTCTCAATTACGAACTGGTCTAATTATGAGGATGGTGTTTGCGGATTAACGTAGTATTCATTAGTGCGGACGTTACTCTACACAAAAGAACACTACATCCACCGACCATCTCTCACTACTAGCCATAATTCGTGACCTCCAAGTAGCTGGATTACAGAACGACGCCACCGTCCCAGTCAACATCGAAACAATAGATTGCGAAATTAATTAGCTGAGTTAAACAGGCTGTCTGACAATGATGTCGGAGCTGTAGGTGTCGGACACAAGCAGGAATTATCTGTTCACGTCCCAATCAAAATATCGACCAGCGCCCGTTGCCGCTCGGGGCCCATTTTCATTAGTCGACTGCGGCAAATAAGCGTCGTAAAATCTACACCATGATTGTGTTAGCGCGGACAATCATTACCGTATTCCCGCCGGGGCCGTTCCGTTCCCGCGCAAATTAAATGTTGCATAAAACAGTTTTGTTGCACTCTTCGCAACAGCTGATCAACTGATCAGCTGATTGGTCTGTGTTGGTCTAAACAGTTTACTGCTGTGTCACGTGATCGAAGGGTTCATTAGCGAGCGGCTAGCGCGTCGACTTTTATGTGTAGTAAAACTGTAATGTGGAAGGTGATTGGTGATTTATGTCGACAAATAGTTCGGTTTAGAGCGAGTTAAAAAAATCAATTTTATGTATGTTAACCTCTAAAAAAATTGGTTGAATGTTATTTAAGTACTAATATAGAACTTCTATAAAATCCAAATCACTTAATTATATCGAACTAAACAATAGTTTGCGATCGGTGACAAAATTAACATACGTTTGATTTTTGTTTTAATGAGAATTTGAATCCTTCTTGTAAAGAGTATCCTGTACATTGCACAAACGTTTAAGATATAAATTCTGTATTTTGGCTTAACAATAAGTAGTGCTATTGCCTTGAAGTATTACCCTTTACTATTTCATTATCTAATACAATCCATATTCAATCACTTCAACAACACATGCAATTCCCAGAACACTCTATATAAGTAAAAATACTTTACATATAAAACACACACATTTAGATCGAAATATGCTATACCCCTACTCAGTACTGTTTTTCAACACTGTCTGTACATGTTTCCTACTACTACCCCAAGACCATACATTTCAACCTTTTAAATTTCCCGAAGAAGCTTAGATTTTAGGTAAAAACCAGCTGACCTGGCGAACCTCGTAACGCCCGACAGTAAATATGTGTTAACTTTAAGATTGGCCATGTTCTGAAGTCAAATAGTATTACGGCTTCGTTGTGAAATATTTCGATATTCTGGGTCGCAATAGGCCCTATAGCTATTGGCCGTTCTCAAGTTATGAATAGTGTAACTAACACGACTTTGATAGGTAATAAAAATAGATCAATCAATATACAATTCTCTGGCATTTACTAACATATGACATTTAATTAGACACGAAATAAGAAAATAGGTATATACACCTCCAAAACTGTGAAGTATCAACGTGGCAAGTAAAACTGTTCGTTTTGTACAGTATTTAATTACTTGATATTTTGACATGCATATGTCTTAGCTCTGGGGGGGAAGGTTGGGGATTTGTAAGATGCAAAATATGTAACAGGTTTCATAAAAAACCAAGCTATTATTGAATTTTTGTATAAAAAACAGCCGCTTATGATTTTATAACATTACCTTTAAATATCATGATCTCACCTTTTACTCTAAGGGACGTAAATAGAAACATTTTAAATTGATTATTGATAAAGAAGGCTTTGAATAGCAATTCACATTGCTGATGGAAAGTAAACGAACAGCTGTAGCTTTAGCAATCAAGTGTTTTGATTGTAGAAAATTTGTAAACAAATTTACTCGCCTTAAGGTTAACATGGTGACTTTAACCCTGTCTCGTAGTTTTTGAGAGACCGTGATTAGTCCGTCAGTCAGTCAGTGAGTCAGATTTGGGTATATAGATTAAAGTCCTAGAGTAAAAATGTTTTATACTGTAAAAGGTGTAAAAATGGTAATATATATTATCACTTGAAACGGAGGAGTTTCTCTACATGCAGGAACGTTGTGTAGTTAAAAACACAGACGTATTGGAACAGTCCAATCATAGATATTGAATAAAATAAAACTAGCGTACCTGGCGCACGAGATCGTGCGCTGTCAAGGAGACAATCTGTCCTCCAATGACTATGTTTAGAAACTAAGTTTAGATTTTCCCAACAGATTTTCATTTTGGTTATGTTTAGGTTTTATGCAAATAAAAACTGGTGTTTTATTGCCAGCTGTACGATGATGTCTTCGTTAACGAAAAAAGAAAAACCATGTTTAACTGTCAGATTTGATTTGTTTATTTAACCACCTCCTTAAATAAACAGCTGATTTCTCGATCGCCGGTGTTTATATGGGAAAAATCGCGACTTTGAACCCCATATTTCCATGACCACGGTGAATTTCAAATTTTTTTAATTGATGGCAAAACTACATGCTAAATTATAAATTGGACATGTGATTTAGCACCATCCAAAACAATTATCAAAAAAAATAGGCCTAGTGTATTAAATATATAAGATAAGTTAACTACAATTTTTAAACTACAAACATACAAAATTATTAAAGTTTCATTCATTTTTATAAATACATTTTACAAATAAATCAGTATAACATTCATATGGTTCCAGTTAAAGCAATTATTGTACTGTACCACAAAAAATTGTGTAAAGCTCTGTAAAACTAAGCCGCACCCCCGTTACTCTCACCCTCACCCACATGCACCCTAGTGTATTCTTGATTTGGCAGATCTGGAAATGTTAGCCATACTTACACGTAAGATCTTTGACGGATATTGTACAAAAACCTCCCCCAGCGCAGCGGTTAGAGGGAGCAAACTTGTTGATTTCAACACCTGGATGTTCCCTGGCTATCGTTGGAGATTGGACCTATTGATCAATCCACAAACCCAGATGTTTGACAGCCCTTGACTAAAACTGACGTTTCTATTATATCCCGCGGCCGCGCCGAGCATTCAGGGCAGCTATGACGTCACCAGTCTCCACTTCGACTGGCGTGCGCTCTTGTTGCTAAAAGAATAACTAGTTTCATGATCCATGAAACTACAGTGAAGTGTGCCCTTCACAGGTGTTATTAAAAATTTAGATATGATGTAAACCCTGTCGCAGTTATTTTAAGTCGACTTTAAAGGTTGAAGAAATGTGATCCAAACTCCTCGTGACGTGAATTCAAATGTATTAGAATACTATTTATTTTAATTATAAACTAGCTGACCCGGCGAATTTCGTACCCCCTAACAGGTTTTTTTTCATTCGATTGATTCGCCATATTCCGAAGTCGAATAGCATGACGGGGTTTTTATGAAAGATTAGATATCCTGGGTCGCGGTGTGGTTAGTACAGTTCTGATACGAATAGAAATATTAATAACATTCCCACAAAACAAACTAATCTAAGTTAATTGATTCACATTGTTCCAATCCAACCTAAACCCAAACCATACCTAATGACAATACGGTTTTTTTAGAAATAATAAACCTTCTGAATCGTGGCATTGTTTATAATAATACTCGCATAATCTAAGATTCAATAATTACATAACAAAAAATACAACTTATAATTACACCAGAATAAACAAAACAACCAATAATTTATATAAAAAATGCCTATTTTCAAAACATTCGCTGGAAATGATGTACAATGACGTTAGCTGTCGACTGGTGAAAATAAAGCAACGCAAATTATCTGTATAAAATATTCACATTATTTATGTATTCCGATCAAAATGCATCACGTATTTTCCTCATAAGCTTAACATATACAAACTTTAAAAGCCCGTGGCTTAACTCTAAGGTTAAATACAAATTGCCTACACTGATCAGAGACGAATCTAAAAAATCAAAGATCATTAAAATCGATCCAGCCGTTCTCGAGTTTCAAATGGTGTGTAATATATTTAGATATCTAGTATACTTCTAACAAGAAGCTTCTGTCCGCGAGTCAAGGGAAAACCCGTGGGTAAATAAAAATACATCCATCCATGTGTGGTAGCAGTATCATGCATTTTGAAGACTTATTATAATATTTAATTTTTACAACTGTACTTGTACTGTTCTAACAATGGAAGATGTTGTGGCTAAAGCGCCTGCATGTCTTAATTATGCAGTCATAACTCGTGGACAAGGTAATTCTTGATAAATGCTATGGACAGTTCGCTGTCGAGTGTATCTATCTACTTGTATTTAATGTCCACTGAGCATCTCCACAGGATGGCCAACGTAAATCTTCCACAACTGACACGTTTCCACACATCCGACCACTTCATTCCTCAACTCCTCGACATTGTCACGCCCGCGCCCCTTTGTCCCTCGGGCGCGGCGACGATGTAGCGGCCTAGCGGTGCGGCACGGGCCCCGGATTGTCCCGGATCATCGGCCCGGAAGCCCCCGGCAGCTGGATCCACCGGCGTGGAAGACGCAACACGGACACGGCCATTATACCAGCGGCTTCCTTTAACCTGATTCTGGTTTGCCGTTTTTCATGGTTTTTTAGAAGGGCCTTTTTCATTCATTGCAGAGATCACCGTTTTCGCTCAAGGGATTTCAGTTGCCGTGAGTGTAGCGGGCTGAGGTAGCCACTTGGGGTGTTTTGTGTATCAAGTATGTTTCTGTGATGGTTTCTCATCGTACCCTGGCGGTTGAAAAATAATTTAGGATCAGGATGTAGGACTTGTGGCTGAGTGGTAATAGAGTCCGATCTATAAGTAAAAGTTCACCATAGTCCAGCTGTATAACAAATGAAATGCGTGGCTTTTCTAATGCAATTTAATGTATCATAATGATGATAGTCATCATACATTTATTGCCGGTACTGAAACTATGATCAGCATGTTAGAAAAACAGTGTACGGAGAGGGGTGAATGCGAATCGTTTACCATCTCCTTTTATTACAAACACTTAGGTATTTTGGTCGTGGGATCGCAGAGTTAAAAATGTATTCTAGGTACTTGTACATTGTCATTTAGCTTATTTCATATATAGATACTCTGTTATGGACCCACTTTTTAAACGATTTTTTAAATAAAAACAGTAACATGTGAACAAGACCCAGTTTAAAAAAATTGGGATTATAAACGTTTTTAAAACAGTTGAAATATGGTATCTAAGACCAGTATAACTACTTTTATACTGGTTGTTTTCATGCCGTCCATGAAAAAATTTACATACAGGATAATTGACTATAAAGTTTTTTCCCCTAAAAATCGAATAAAACACTAAAGCAGAAATCTAATTTTTTTGCCGGAACACGATGCTATTTATGCCTGTTTCTAAGCCATTTTAAAGCCAACTGTAAGGTGTAAATTTAAACTTAAAAATGATCATCACTAAACAAAAATATGTTCATCATATTGTCGTATATTTTATGTGTTTAATATCAAAATGTAACAGAATTAAACTCCACAAAATGTTAACATGTACAACATATTACATGTACAACAAATGTAATTATTCCAGAAATTAAAACCGACTAAAAATTTATACATGTTGAGTTCGAGCATTTCAATAACCACAAAAAATATATTAAAGAAATATAAATGATAATGTAATAATAGTTGCCAATCTTTTGGTTTAGTCAAATTTTTCAAAATCTTTTTTTTTAATTTATAAATTAAATAGTGAATTGATGATAGAAAAATCTAAACAAATACTTCAAATTAAGTTAGAACATTGTTTAGCATATTATTGTGAAATATTATGACCTTTACTACCACACAATATATGTAATGAATATTCTACTGTTTTAAACAATTTCTTTGTAAGAATAAAAGTCTTCGATACGTAGAACATCATTGAATGTATCATACAGAGGCAGCAATGCCTCAATTGATTAATTTAAAAGCAATTATCAGCGACGGAGGATTGATTGGACAAGACCGCAGGTGAATAAAGCCACAGGCCATTACATTGCGGACGAGTCGGCCGGTGGCGCGGACAGGCTTATCACACGTCCTGCGCGCTTCTTATCACTCCGGCCTTGCCGCTGCAATTACACGCCATGGGTGTCGTTGTCATCTGCACCATGCAACTAGTGAAGATAACGCATAACGCACTGTTGCTATTGAATGCTGGGACTGGGAGAGCGGTATTGCAACCAGTTGTGTACGTGGATTTTAAATTTGACATGTGTATGTTTTGTAAGAAATGAGCACAGATTTTTGTATCTCCACTCAGACGTTTTGGATGTAACATGTATCTTGGGCTGGCTGACATGTTGTACTGTTCAACATAAACACCTTCTAGATTTTAAATTGCATTAGATTACATTTTGAAATGGCGACCTACCAGGTAAGTCGTACTTTAGCTGGGACCGTGGCGTGTCCTGTAATCCAGATACTTGGAGGTCACGACTTGTGGATACTTGTGAGTGATGGTTGGGAAGTGTAGTGTTCTCTCTTGTTGATGTCCGCACTATTGAATACTACGTTAATCTGCGAATGAATATATAAATAATATATAAGTAGACTCCAACAGCCAATGGCGTATCTAAGAGGCCTACAGTTTCACATGGAGTCCGAACTACTGCCTCTGAGCTACGAAATGGTCTATTTATAAGGATCGTCTTTGCAGGTTAAAGTTGTATTCAATAGTGCGGACGTTATTCACATACACCCACCGACTATCGCTCACAACTATCCATAATTCGTGACCTCCAAGTAGCTGGATTTAGTACGCTCTACATATTTCTAAATATAAATTAAAGTAAAATCCGATTGTTTATGATAATAGTCCACATCGGCCTAGCGGAGGTAAAAGAACCTATACTCAAGTTTTAAATAATGAAATAATGATTTATTCCTCCATTATCGGTTACAATATTATTAAGAACATATTACTTTGTTTAAGATGTTACTAGCCAATATCACAATTATTTTGAGTAGTTTAAGAATGAAACTAAAATGAAAAATATATTTGAATATATTTTTTACTAATTTTGTCACGACTTGTGGACTTGTGAATGTTGTGATCTCTCTTGTTCAACATTGAAAACGACTGCTAAATTTTAAATTTTTAGATTACAGTTGACCGTGGCTGTAGTCCTAGCCAGAGTATTATTGCTGGGACGTGGTTGTCAGTAGGATGACTCATCCTTCATACTCATTCATACTTGTTGATGTTGGGAGTTGTAATTTCAGTTTGTTGTGTGATATTGAATATGATCTTGTAGTCTTAATACTGATAATATATAATAATTAATAGTCCAACAGCCAATGGTGTATCTAAGAGGCCTACAGTTTCACATGGAGTCCGAACTACTGCCTCTGAACTACGAACTGGTCTATTTATAAGGATCGTCTTTGCAGATTAAAGTTGTATTCAATAGTGCGGACGTTATTCACATACACCCACCGACTATCGCTCACAACTATCGTGACCTCCATAATTCGTGACCAACTAATTTTAGTACGCTCTACATATTTCTAAATATAAATTAAAGTAAAATCCGATTGTTTATGATAATAGTCCACATCGGCCTAGCGGAGGTAAAAGAACCTATACTCAAGTTTTAAATAATGAAATAATGATTTATTCCTCCATTATCGGTTACAATATTATTAAGAACATATTACTTTGTTTAAGATGTTACTAGCCAATATCACAATTATTTTGAGTAGTTTAAGAATGAAACTAAAATGAAAAATATATTTGAATATATTTTTCACTAATTTTGTAAAAGATACCCTGTCTTACAGTACCGGTACTTGCAATTTTACTTACTAATTTTTTAATATTTTTCCCTATAGGTATTATAAAGTAGTGTTAATAATCGTACATGTTATTGGCCATACTACTTCATTATTATTTGTTCATGCTTAATGTATGAATTGATAGGACAGAACCTATTATAGTTAATTATATATTAACTATATTCAAAGAATGAAACAATATGTGAGTAAAACGTTATTATCCTACTTTGTCTAAGTGAGGGATGTATTTCACAGGTGGAAAGTCAAATAGTTTTGTTTAATAGTTTGATTCAATAAGTGTCAAACCATACTGCATTTTTAAACGTTCTAAAAAATCTTCAGGGTAACATCTAGAGCGCGTGTTCGGTTCCGAATGATCACTGATCACCTGCCTCCCCGATGTAGACGGTAGACGGTAGACGCTACCATGGTATTAGCCACTCTCCCGGTGTACCGTAAACACATAATGACGGTCCTGTCTGTCTGTCTATCTGTCAGTCCGTTACGTCACCCAGGTCGAACTCCCATCCGCCACCTGGGCCGTGGTCGTGGTAGTGGCCGCAGCCTGTCCGTCATTACCAGAAGCGTTGGTCGGCGATGTTGGAGGTTGATGCAGGTAAAAATAATCACTTCCCCATACATGCTGTGTAATATTATTTGGTGAACTAGGATTCACGTTTTAATTTTCTGGAAATAATCAATTCTTACTCTCAGCGGCGAACCAAGCGTTCCCAAATAGAACATTTCAAATGCCACATATATTACACTTGATTTTCGGGAATGTTTCTCGGGTAGTTATTGAAAATTCCGGAAAATCAAATAAGTGTTAATGATGATCAGTGTTTCTGAATCAGATTTCCTTGTGTGGTTTAATGATGAATATTGTCTGATTCGCTTAGTTCATGTTAACGTAATACAACTGAATATCAATTGCGAAAAATAATGTTCACAGTTTTAGCATGATACTCGATTTTTTCAACGAGTCTTACAATGTGTAAAAAATATAATCATGTTTCCTTTTTGAATGAACCCATTGAAAATAACAATAATAGCACATAGAAATTAATTGTACGTAGTTTTAGTTATCTTACCAAGAGAGTTGAAGAAACGATAATTTTCTTAATATTGAATGAATTCCGTAATTTGACGACGAGGTAAGGAGCACTGCCACCTTGACAATATAGGTGACATAAGCTTTGAACAGTCCCTCTGCCCGGATCGCTGTTTATGACCATAACGAGCCCGTTGTGGCGAGCAACATGGAACCTTTGGTTAATTCAGGCCTCGCTTAGTCGTTACCGTGCCGCAGAAAAACTAATAAAAAATTTAACCACCACCTCCATTGTTAATATTTTTTATTAATTGCAAATCTGGAATTTTCCACATCTTCCAATGCAATATTGAAAGTTTGAACGCAAAAATGCAATATTTAGGCGAAGCGAGTCCGCAGACGAACCGCACAGAAGGTTAGGGGCGATATTTAAAACAGGGGTGGACACCGACTGGCAATATACCCGCCGTGGTTTTAGCCCTCAAAAATTGATACTTGCAAAAAACCGACTTTATTGTGCGCGAATCCGTCAGAGCTGGGCTGAAGTGTGATCCCGGTCGTCAGAATCGCGCCAAACGCCATCGCCCTATATTATATAGATTAATAATGGCAATTCTGGCGCGCCAATTATTGATGGGACCATTAGTTTTGTCGGGTTTTTGCGAGTGTCCGCGTCGGTGACGAATAGATTTATTGACGAGGCCCGCACGAATCAGCAGTTTCATTTTTCCGCCCGTAAATAAAACGTCGCTATTGACAGGGATAATAAACCGCTAGTTTTATTTGAACTCTTCGCCGCCCGCGCTGTGGTGCGATCTGCAGCGTTGTTTTATTTTATGACGTGATTTGCGATGGATCCCAGTTGAGCCGGTGAAAACTGCAAAGCTGTCGAAACGGCTTACGTAGTTTAATGGTCGCGTTATTGTTTTAATGCGTGAAAATCTTTCATCAATCGTTACGATTTGTTCTATATTAGAAGAGCGCGATTGAAAATAAATGTCAAAAATAATTGATTATAATACAGGGTTATTCAAAAACAAGTATCCAATTATATAAATCTATAATTCTGAGAGAGGATAGTTTAAACCTGTAATATTAAGCATTAATGGTAGCTAATGAACTAAGTTTCCCTTAATCGGCTGATTTTTACTTTCCCTCAATCGTGTTACTTTATAATAGTGAATAATTACGTTGAAATAGTATATTTAATGACAAGGACCAAAAACGGGCGTTTTTGATACGAACCCGAAAGTTTAACAGCCGAGGCTGTTAAATGTGCGAGTATATATCAAAAAGCAAATTTTGGGCCGTGTGATGAACTATATTTTTCTTCGTAGTGCAAATGAAATGAAACAAACTCATAAAATATAGATTATTGCCTGATTTAGTATCAATAGTTGTTGACAATTTTTGTCGCTTTAGACTAATAAGCTCTTACTTTACTTACGTTGTAACAGCTCTTTCTTGATTCCAGATTGGTTGTTTAGGTTATGTCAGTGTTAGTTATTATTATGACTAACTTAGTGTAGCACCTATTCACTTTCAGAGAACATCCGGTCTTAATCGATATCCGGAACGTCTGAAATTAAATTTCATGTGTCATGACCGGGAATTGAACCCGGGTTTTTTGGGTGGTAGGCCAGTACTCTACCCACTCAGCTATGACTGCCACATATACCTGATATATAGTGATTGTTGCAGTTACTTTATCGATTATTTACAATCGAATGCTGACCTCGAATAAAAAAAATCGTCAACAACGATCTTTTGCGGACTCAACAAATCATCATAATAATAGGTTCAGTCGTAGGAAGAACAGCTTTTGCTCTTCAAAACATGTATCTGAAAAACAGCTGTTTTTGAAGCAGTATGACGAAAGAAAACTCGACCAGTTATTGTCGTGCTTTTAAAATACTCTGCTAGCTAGAAAGTTCGTGTATGATTGACAAAACAATTCAAAAATACAGATAGTTTATGTAAATCAAAAAATGATCACTAGTAGAAAACGTATTGATCAGGTCCAAAAGTCCGAAAGTCTGAACAGATATTGACTTTAGATCTGACGCCTGTCGTCAGATCTGTGGGTGGTAATAGGACATCTTTAGCTTACAAAATATTTATTTTTCTGTTTATTAAACATAGTTTATGTATTTCATTAAATATTATTAAATTTGTTTTTTAAAACCTAGTAAAAGCCTAATAAATATTATACCGAGAAACTAAAAAAAATTAAATATATTGTTATTTTTTCATAGTGCTGGGAAATCAGTATCTCCATAGTGATGAGCTGGATATGACGTCTTTCCATACTAACACATAGAGTAAATTAACCGATGTTTAGGTCATGTTTATCTCATGTTGAGACGAAATAATGAATAAATCTGAAATAGCTTTCGTTTGGAAATGAAGCTACTGTTTGAGCTCAGTTGTAAAAGTTCATTTTAAGGGTTTTGAATTTTATAGAGTATTGAGCTTAATGAACAGAAAGTCAAAAACTCAAGTATGAAAAAGAAACATTTAGTCCAAGTTAAAAGCTTGGAACAAATATTTATTTTTCGTACTTGTTCGTTTTACTTTTAATTTGGTCTCCGATGAAAAAGATACACTTTAGGTCCTGGTGACGAAATATCCTGTTAGGCTATTGTAAAGTCGACGAATAAAAATATATATAACCAATACCTCATAAGAAATTCCATTTTTAAGTTTTATACCTCTGTTATATTACTTTTGAACTATTTTTGATTATAACCCGTCAAAATTATTCGTTTGTCGTAATTTAAATTTATCTGAAGTATAATGTAATTAAAACCATTAATTTAATACGCCGTTTTAATATCAACTACAGTTATCGCGATGACATATTATATTTATTATGGTGACAAAATATAACAGTAAACTATGCATATACTGTTTTCAGTGTATATATATATGATCAGTGTGCTCAGTTATGTATGTATGATCAATGAGGATGCTAAATGAGTATATACGAACATGTGTTTTATTTTATTAACAAAATCAAAATGTAAACAAACAAAATGGTGAAAAAATGTTTTATTTAATAACATCATAATATATCACAGTTATGTCTTTCATTTCAAGTGTTTATTCAGTGTAAAATCATGACTTCAACCACATAAGTCAAACACCGCAAGGTCCTCCGGTAACACCTATCAAATTAATGGTTCCTCACAGGGCCGGATAGTTGAATTTTATCTAGGAACTATCAGTCTCACTGCTATATCATCTGCAGTTTATTCTCATTTTAATTTTGTGTTTGATAAAAGGCCTACAACATGCCAATCAAGCCATTTACCTTTTTAAGGTCAATAAAGATTTTCAAGGCTAGGTTGGACTCAATCAATACTGTTTTAACTTCATTGTAATCCCAGACGGAAATTTATCCACATGAATAATGCTTATTCTTGGCGATGACATTTTAGCTTTTATAATAAGACTAGCTGACCCGGCGAACGTCGTACCGATAATAATAAACATTTGATTTTAAATCATAAAACATAGTCACAAAACTTTCCTCTGAGAAGTATTATATTTATACAGTAATTAGATACCATTGAGTACTTACTATTTTATGCTTGCTTCTTTGGCTTGTTCATTGGTTCAAATAAAAACAGCTGCTGTTTATATCTTAAAAGGTAAGATACATATGTTGGAATCCAAAACAAAATTATTTCTCCATAAGATTAACATAGGAACTTTGAAGGCGTATAGGGTAGAGATTTATGGGGAAATCGTCACAAAAACTATTAGACTTTCCTATTTTAGGCCTAAAGAACAGGTATACCAAATTTCAGCCTCCTAGGTATTCGGGAAGTGGGAGAATTAGTGATAAGTGAGTGAGTGAGGGCTTTGAATTTTATATATACAGAAGATGAAAGTAAAACATTCTATCTGAAATATAACCTATCGAGCAATCAATCAATCAATCAATAATAGTAAATGAATGTGAATGTAAAGAGAAAGTAAAGAAAACCAGCAAAAATTATTGGTATCGCAGTAGCCGACATTGGCATAAGGGTTAACAAATATGTGTGGCCACACAAACCAAGCCGCTGCAGTCACTGGCTGAGCGAGCGCTTCTGGTTGACCGACGTCTGCTACGCCGCTGATGACGTCATAGTGCACCCGACTGCGATACACTCGGGTACGGGCGGTAGTTAGTCACTTCAGTAATAGTTAACTAATTAGTAGGACTAATAAACTGGTTCTTCAGCGTAGAAGAAACAAGGGAGTGGTTACGCCTAAAACAATTCACGTCATATGAGCACAACACTCTACAGATTTAACAAATCATTTTTCCGTTTTTCGTCACTCTACCGATTATACCAAGTAGAATTCAATATCTATGTACCTCAAAGTTTGGTTTTACAATCCAATAAATATATAAACTATACCTATAAATATGTATAACAATATAAGGATGGAGTTAGCATATTTCCGATAAAATAAACTCCTTAGTATTTGAAGTAAAATACTGGTTCATGTTTTTATTTTTTTATCCTAAAGAAATATACGCTGTATTTTTTTAAAGAAATATACCATTATTCGTCTACATGATACTTAACTCTCCTAAATGTTTTTTTAAGATTTAATGTTATATGTAAACCCACACCAAAATTCACATATATAGATATAAAATTAGAGCTTGTCTGTACATTGCTCATTAACTATGATATATTTACTTATTTTTACGTTGTATAAAACAGAAATAATTTTAATAATGATAGACCTACAAATTATTCAAATTCATCTCATATATCTGATTGTAAATTAATAATTGAATTTATTTTTATACATATTTATGTGTTGAACATTTTATATTCTGTAATGATAATATTTGCTTCTCAACACTACAATGAACCATCCCGTAAAAAGGGCAGTCTTACTTTATTTTTACTTTACTTGGCAGTCAAAATAAACCAACTCGAGCAACAATAATCATTTCCAACGTGTATAAGTGCATAGGCCTACCGATCACATTGTCCACGGTCTTCTACTGTTTGTAATTATTATGAATAGTCAAAGCTATTATACTCTATAAATTTTGGTAATAGAACGAAATAAATACAAAATAGACAAATAAAATTTAATTATTCATTCCATTTTTCCATATTTGGGTGTGAGAGGCCTAACTGTTGTTATAGTCCTGGATATTTTGGTTTACGACATGTATGCTGTTTAGTGTAGCCTAAAGCAATCCAATGTTCTATTCTAAAATCTATTCTGAAAGTAGAACACTAAAAGAGCATTGTCATTAAAAATAAATAAATCAGGTCAGTTTATGGCTTTAATGTTTGAAAAAAATGAAATTCATAAATTAAAATTATTTTACTGCTATAATTGATAAATAAATAATGTTAAATAGCAGATTCAATTCAACTCAGTTTAAGCGCTCAACGAACACCGCAGACAGTTCGATAGAAGTAGTCAAATTGCATATCTAACGCCCAATTTATTAAGTTACACAGAACGAATTGTGTTCTGATTTATGGGCGTCAAGAAGTATTTATTGATGTATTCTTTCTTAAAACCATTATTAATAATGGTTTGGCCAGTCCTTTGATTTTTAAAATATTATTATCTAATATCAGTCGTACTATCAATGAAAAGTGCAATACCCCTTTATGCCTTTTAATATAGTGAAATAAAATGAATATGGTGGGAAAACTGTAATACACATTATTCTCTGTTCACTCACTATGCGTCTATACAGTATGGAAATCAACTTATACCTGGAATATGTGTTAAACATTGCCTCCGTAATAGACGAAACACTAAGAGGGGTTAAACTTAAGATTGTTAATATACCAGAACATCTACTGCATACTATTATTTTATAATCTAACAATAACATAAACCTAAAATTGCAAAATGACCCTCTACTAATTATATAACTGAAGCTTATCTTTTATTTTAATAAAGGGTTTGATCTTTGTACTAATAACCACGACAAATAACGGATGGCGGACAATTCAAATTCATTTTCCAGTAGTTTCTTTGTTGAATAAAACTAACTGTTCGTTACAACGATTAAAGTATTGTTACCACTAAATCTGTTAAGGTTTACGAAAATAGGATTTTCTAAAAAATACTTCGGAACTTACAAAATAAAACCAGTAAATGTGTAACATATTTCAACATTCATCCTTCAGAATAATTAAATATTTAAAGTAATAATAATATTATATTTCCATCAAAACAAATATATGTCATTATTAATTTCCAAATAACAAGCAATTTCGCTTATAACTGACAATTTAAATAGAACAAACATGAAGATTGGGCTATAGCTGAGACGTTAACCTAGTTTAAATGGTTTCACACCATATTTGTATGAAAGGACTGTAGGTCTATATGCATACTTATGTTCAGTATCAATATTCTGTGACATCCCGAGTTTAGTAAGGCCTAGGTCTAGTAACTAATGTGAAACAGCGCTTTCCAATAATTTAAGAACAATAACTCTTACGTGTCATACGTTTCTGTTTGAAGGATCTAAGACCAATTAAACGTTCATCATGGATAACTCGACTATTTAGTAAATACAGTAGGCCTACACCTCAAAAATCAGTTTCTGGTTTTTTGAATCTGGGAAAGAATTCGTAAAATACGACATCGAAATTTTTACCAATCTTAATACAATTCTCATATTTAGAAAGACATGCTTGAATACAAAAAGCTCCAAATTAATACTTAATGAGGAATTTTACTTTCGTCGTAAAGAGAACTTTGAAGTAATAGGTCTAAAATAGTCGTGTAAACAAGGTCAAACCTAAAAATGCCCCCCGATAAACAAGCAAGCCAACAACCGAGGGGTATCGTCAGCATAAACAATTCACCGAAAATAATAGCGTTTACTATCGGCCAAACAAATAAAATCAGGGGTATAGTGGAGAGTAAGCGTAATCCTAGAACAATAACAAAGCTAGTTTATGTGATGTGAGGGCGAGTATGTGAGGCGAGCATGCGGTGTCGTGCGCCACAAACAAACAAGTTTACGTCCAAGGAACTTTGCACGGTGTGGTACAGTGGCCAAGTGGAGTGAAGTGTGAAGAAGCCCGAGCTGTCACAGTCGTCACGCGCGCCAGGGGGAGGGGGCTAATGAGGGGAGGGGCTTCTCCCTCTTTGGCGCTTTCTTTTCACCGGATACGCGGCGTCGAGGGAGAGGGAAAAAGGTTTTAGTTCGCCGGTTGGCCGCAAAACGCGGGCGGGTGGTCACGGCACTAACCGCGGGGCTCGGATTGGAGGGGAGAATTCTCCGTCTCACTCGCACCCACGGCCGTGTGGAAAAAAATCGGTGGAGGGGGAGAAAGAATATTGACGAAAAAGGAACAGGGGTGGGGAAGCGGGGTGGTGGAAAAAAGTGGCGATTCTGAGCTGTTTTTGAGCGACACTCACAGTAGTGTGTGGATTGGCGACAGAGACGCATCGCTCCCCCCGCGCCCGCCTCCGCGGTACCGTCTTGAGCACCAAACTTGCAAACTTGTGCGCAACTACTACAAACAATCGCAATAGTGCCAACATCGCGTACTACATTATCGTACTCGCAGCACTCCTTCATTTCATTGTTCGAGTTTTCTTTTATTTTATTCGGCGGAATATTCGTATAATGAGTAGTGCGTCTTCTTGACGTCCAGCCACTTTCGTGACCAGTGGACCGTTGTGTTCGTGGACATTTCCCTGTTCGCCTCAATGCATCTCCCTTGCTCGGATCTCGGCGGCAAAGGGATGACCACTGACTTGTTCGCCGGGGTGTACGAGGCCCTCCAGGAGTACCACGGGGAACTAGTGCAGACCGGTAGTCCTGCGATCCTGTGTACGGCCCTGCCGACGCACTGGCGGTCCAACAAGAGTTTACCGATAGCCTTCAAGGTGGTGGCTTTGGACGACGTGGTGGACGGGACTGTGGTGACGGTCAAGGCGGGCAACGACGAGAACTACTGCGCCGAGCTGAGGAACTGCACCGCCGTCATGAAGAACCAGGTCGCCAAGTTCAACGACCTCAGGTTCGTCGGCAGAAGTGGCAGAGGTAAGACTAACTAAACGTTCATTAGTAGGCTACATTATACTAACCCATCTACAGCAGCGAACAAAAGCTTAGCCAAGTAACAACTAAGAAATTACGCGAAGGGTCAGAAACACACGTACAAACAACAAAGATGTTGATAGTATGGCCTAAAAGATGCGTTTGTGGTATAATGTATGTGTGTAAAAACACTTAAGGTGCTTTTACACCACAATCCTTATTATGATTCTAGTCGCCTAAAGAAGTTACGTGACTCTGCAATTACCTAATACTCTTAACTGAAGAAGGTTTATTTCGTGTTTTCTGCAACAGTAAAACCCACCCAAAAGGTCAATCAAATTACTTATTCAGTTATTTTATGCATAAGGTATATAGTGTTAATAGTTTTCTAAAGTTTTAGGGAAGATACATTTAATGACGTTAAAAGTAAACGAACTTTTAACATTTCGCCACCGCTCGTCTAGCGCTTACTTGTGTTTTTGTCATAATTTAAAGTCTCTTTCATAATCGCCACAAAGCCCGCCAATAACTAAAGTTAAACACAGAAGTAAGGTTTGAAAGTTGGGCCCAACTCGGAAAGTTGTTGGTCGCGCATCCCCGCCGCGCAGCCCACGCTTCCCATTGGTCGCATCGATTTTGAGGTGATTTTTAGTGGCTCTTTATTTTACGGCAAAAAATAGGACAGGAAGAGGTAAAAAATAACGAAATTTCTGTCTATGGAAGTAAAAAACTATCGTCAACAGTGACCGTCTGGAAAATGGGAAAATACTGCAAAAATTGTGTGCATATCTTAAAATTTGACGAGTTTCTTATACGCAGGCCTAACCTTTATAGAGGGTCTTAATAGTTGATAATATATTTTATTGATATACAATGCTAGTTTAAATGTCATCAATACTGGTCACTTATGGGCCTATAAAAAATATGAAGTTTTTTTAAGATGGACCTTAACTAAATTCAAGAATTTTAAAATACCACGAATTTCCAGCTGTAACCTGGTGATTTGATTTTATGGAATAAAATGTATGATAAGTATTGCCTATTTCACAAATTTGTATCTTCATTTAGTTTAATAATACTAAATTAACCTATTACCTCAAGGAAGATATAAGACGAATTTTTTGACAAATTGAAACACTGAAATATAGCTAAAATATTTCACTGCAATCATTTTTTTATTGGTAATAGAATTTCTATAACAAATTTTAAACTAAAAATAACCGATTTGCATTTTTCGGGGTCCTTCGGAAACCTGGGGGTTTTATGGAATCTCTTGTTTTATAGAAATTCGTAGAAAAAATGTTGAGAAAGAGTTTAGACAATAATATTACGTGTGTTAAATAGGTTTAACTTTTTATGATTATTTTATATGAATTCATAGCCTAAATCTTATAAAGTTTTTGCTAAGGTATGGGTACATGTAAAAGCTATTGAATGTATATTACTCAACGTTAAATACTTGTCAGCACAATTCCATAGGACGACGAAACGTCCAACAAGCAATTATAAAACTTTTGCAACCCAACTGAAATAAATAATTATCTTTATTATTTCTTGAGATAAGATCCGATTTGTCAGGATATTTTAACCTTGTTACAAGTAGGCCTATAGTACTGTATGACGATATTATATCAAAGTGGTTTCGTTACTGATTAAGACCAGCATTTCATTTGTAAAATTCATTAAGGATTTACCCGATGATCAAAAACAGCTGTAACCAGTCCATCATTGAACCGGGAAGGTAAATTGTCATAAAGCTCATAAACATCAATGCCAAAGTTAACTAATAGAAATAGCGCATTGTCGGTTACTTAAACTTAGTTACTTAAATATTGCAACCTTCTTTAAAGATCTATGCTCTTGCATGGCCTTGTGAGCATACTTATTTATGGCTATGAGTTTGGGTTGGGGAGTGTGAAACAAGATATTTTTGATAAATATATTGGAGGAAAAATCCCGTAGAACTTCAAAAAAGTTGCTTAGAATCATTATTTGTTTAGGTATGCAAATTTAACGGTTTAGGACTTAAACAGTAAACATGGACGGAATGTTTACTGTAGTATTTTAATGCAAATATAGGGCCTAAATACGTATTTAAGTATGTATGAAAATAAAATGTGTATGAAATTAATTTATAATAAAATTTATTTTTCTAGAAAATAGTTACGAACTAATTGTTACTCAACGTAAAAATTGCATGATACAAATACAAAAACTGTGTTCTGTCTTAACACCTTTGTACAGCCTTTAATTTTAAAACGAAAAATAAAAAACCTCGTTTCACAGACAAACTGAATATATTCGTTTGTTTCTCTTAACCAAACAAAAGTGTCACTTAATAACAGTTAGCTGGCCTCAAAATGGTTGGAATAACAATTAAATTACCCGGGATAGAGTGCAAGTTTTGGAGGTCGGCCAGCGAGGGGCCGCCGTGTGAACTTGGGCGCCGCAAGTTAGGCAAATGTGCCAACCAAACCCGCCCAACTTGGCCAATTAAACACCGAACGTGCAGTATTGCATATAACACACCAGACATAGCCAATTAATTAATATTGCTCCTTTCAGTCACTATAATTATATCTATCGATACAAAAATCATAATTTGGTTAGGAAAGAATACACAGCACTACTTAATTAAATAAAATAAAAACTTGCAAGTCGTACTATGAAAAATCAACAGTTCTTTCTGTTTATTTGACAGTACCTTTTGGTACGTTAGTTCGGAAAATAAAAACCGCCCGTTAAAGATGGAAGGTAATGCATGCTTTAATGATCAAACTTGTACATAAATGTCACTGCTTGTATAGCAATAAAAATATAATGACGGATATAAAAATAATTAAAACACATACCGCTATGTATAAGTTTCATCGAATTGACATGTAATGGAAGTAAATGTTTAGGCGCACATAAAAATTTAGGCTTCGTACCTATGTATAAACAAATAACTTGTTCCGAATTTCAATAGTCTTCACCGAATAAATATTGTAATTTCACGAGAATTAGAGTGTTTAACTCGTAAAATTAAATCTAAAATAAATTATTTTACCGATAACGTTAGTTTAAATTCTTTGTATCCATAAATCTTATCTTACATAACTTAAATAACGGGAGTTTAACTTAACCAAGACTTCGAATGTAAACCGGAAAACAAAACATAAAAGCCATAGAGCTAAGTTTTCGTATAATTCAATTATGTTGATTCAGATTTCTATTCCACCGACCTGAGGATTAATCTATTTTATAGCGCTCAACCCCTGAGCTGTAGTGTAGGAGGGCGCTTTGAAATACAAGTACGAGATACGATCTTGTAGTAATCTGGTGACGAGGAAACACGTTAACAACAACTACGTGGAGAGCTGTTCAAAAAGAAAATACGCTGTTATGAGTTCGTGGAACTTTTTACAGGATTGCTTTATATATTCCTTGTAGGTAAGGTTCTAGGTAAATCAGTGTGTTCTATAGCTAAATGTCACATTAAATCAACCAATACGTTGGTTGAACTTAAACATGTGTATCACATAGCACTCTTAATAATTCGTATTGGTGAAACTGATTGACCAAGTAACAGTAGACCATCACGATTACAATATATTTATTTTTGAAAAAATATGTGTTTTTAATCAAAACAGGAGCAGGGCAAGTTTAGTTTCTATCCTTAATCAAATTTCGATTGTTACGCATTAATAACACAGTTAATGCGAACAAAAGAAGGATTATTCCACAATTTCTGCCGCGACGCGATAGTCGCTCAGCGGAATAAATCAAGCAAGTAGGTATGGAGGAGCTGCATCCAATTGCGGGTTGCGATAGTTAAGTCACAGTTTTGAGAACACACGTTCTTCTGGTGGTATGGACCAATCATCCATAATTCGTCATTCACTTTTAGACATTCTATAATACTGGAAAACTCTTCAGATTTTCTCATAAGTCGTGTATAAATAAATTGTAAAAGTGTCCTTTCAAGAATCTCTGACTTGTAATGGATGAACCCAATTACAGCGTTGTGTCTTTTACTTTTTACTCGTAGCAAAAGAGAGGTCACGTATGTGGTTTCAACTACACCCATTGAAAACTACTTATATTCAGCGATTAATCTCAGTGGGTGGACCTAGAAAATTATCTGCGACTTCGAATTTTTATCGCGGCGACTACAAATCGTGTTAGAAAAAAAAAAAAAAACAAAAAAACACAAAAAAAAATAAAAAAAAAAAAAAAAAAAAAAAAAACCCCCCCCCCCCCCCCCCCCCCCCCCCCCCCCCCCAAAAACTCGCTAAAAAAAAAAAAAAAAAATGGAGGTCGAGCCTAATACTATTCAGCATTCATTGAACCTATCTTGGCAACGATTCGAGACGTGGGGTAGGCCGCTACTACGACTTCCAACATTTTACAAATAGTTGACATGGATAAATGTCTTAGCTCTA
This sequence comes from Nephotettix cincticeps, assembly GCA_023375725.1. Taxonomy (NCBI): domain Eukaryota; kingdom Metazoa; phylum Arthropoda; class Insecta; order Hemiptera; family Cicadellidae; genus Nephotettix; species Nephotettix cincticeps. The sequence continues at coordinate 20,977,155 of CM041790.1, read as the reverse complement.
GTGGGAGGCGTATTGGCAATCCGTCAGACCAAATTTTGTAATGGAGTGTCGACATGTGGTTATAAGACAGCTGTTTAGAGGAACTGAAAACATTCCCCTTATACGACATATTCATGAACTGACCTATTTTCCATAGGGAAGTAAGAACAATAATTTTTCAATCATTATACAGCCTTTTTTATTCCTAACCAAAACCACAAAATAATACATTTTATTCAACTTGTTTCCATGAATAAACTAAGAAATGACAAAACATATTTTCCAACAATATTAATCTGGAGCAATATTTTCGTATAACTAACAATCTACATAAGGTGGCTAAGCTAAAAAAATAATTCATACGTATAAGTAAAGAAGTCAAGTGAGATCATTTTGCGTCAGCTGTTCAAGCCAGCCAGGCTTCTCGGCGTCGTCACCAGGGGCGGGTCGGTCTGCGGTTTTAAGACTCTTTGAACCCTTCACTGGGAAAAAACGCTCTCTTTAACTTTATTCGATCATTTTATTACTGAAAAGATGTTTCCCAGGTAAAATATTTCAGTCACTCTGAGGAGGATCCACAATAATTGATTAAATTGAAATACAGTAATAACATATGTTTCAAAACTAAATTAACGATAAGATACAAATGTAATTTCCAACATTATAGGGATTTCACTAGATCCCTATAAGTAGTATAAAAGTAACAAATTATAAAAAAAATAATTGATGGTAAATGTTTCATGATTAACTACGATTGTTTTGATTTCAGCTTTCACAAATAATATTCTCACCTTAATAAAATTTGTATCTCGACACCACACTACCTCACTAAATACTAAAAGATATTCCACGATTTTTTTCTTATTGGCAATATATTTTTTATTTCAAAAGTGTATTTAACACATATTACCTTAAACATAAAATAATAACACATATTTGTTGTCCACCTCTAATTTACCATTTGTGCACAATTTTGTAAATTTATTATGAAACTATAATGGTTTTAAATTTAAAATCTGAACGGGATAAGTAATTTACCGCCGAAACCAAAGCCATTAGAGTGAAAGGTTGGCGTCGAGCACGGAACGGAGAGCGTCGAGTGTGGAGGAGACCGCAGCGGGCATTAGTGACTACGGGTTAAAAGCCGGGGCGGACGAAAGGGCCGATGTTGTGTCTAGCGGGCTGCGGCCGACCCGCCACTGGGATTATACTTTTACTGGACCCGCGTGGAAATTCGGTTTGTGAAATATAAAAATAGCACCGGAGTTGCAAGGATGATCAATATGCATAGCAAGTTGGTCCGACGTTTGCGTTACTTAGATACTTATTAAGATCAGTATTTTTTTATAGTAGTTAAATCATTGGTTTATACTTTTAACTGAATTGGCGACCTATCCAGGTAGGTATTTTAAGCCAAGTATGAATGAGGAATGAATGTAGGATGATTGTGGCGCGATCTTGTAGTCTTGTTACTGACTAAGGCTGACATGTTCCTTAGACATGACTGTTAATTAATAGCCCAACAGCCAATGGCAACTAATGGACCTACAGTTTAACGTGGAACCGAACCACGGCCTCTGAACTACGAATTAATTGGTCTAATTATGAGAATGGTCTTTGTGGATTAACGTAGTATTCAATAGTGCGGACGTTAATCCACACAAGAGAACACTACATCCACCGACCATCTATCACAACTATCCACAATTCGTGACCTCCAAGTAGCTGGATTACAGGACGTCGCCACCGTCCCAGTCAATTCATTCAATAAGTGTAACCACAACGTAAGAACGGATAATGCATCTTCTTTTAAGTAGTGAAATGTCAGTTTGGTTGGCCTTGTATGACTCTACTAATTATAAATATTTTTGAGCACCCAAGATAAATAATAATATGATAATTCCATAAATTATTGCTTACTTATCATACCTTAACCCAAATTATCTATTCTGAAATTTCAAAATAGTCAAAGGTTTTTTCGAGGTAAATTGCAAACACAAGCAATATGGGCAAAGTTAGAGGTAATTTGTTGGGGGATATGATATCCGGGGGTGGTGGTTTGAACATACCCTTGTTGAAGCGGATTTTTGATAAATGGTAAGAAAAATAGAGTTTTTATGATATTTTAAGCAGATTCTTCTTCCAGAGGAATCAAATTAATTTTTAAGTTCCCGCAACAATTATTAATCATGACTTTGGATATTGACGTGGCAGTAATCGTAATCTTTACTATTGCATTAAAACATTTTTTTAATTTTAACTCTTAATATAATTTGTGTTTAGTTTGTATACTGGAAATAGCTTAATTTTCTAAAACTAATTTTCCAACGATAAACATATACATTTTTACTGAAAGGCTTGGGGGTACAATGCCCCCTCGTGCTCCCTCTTAAGAGTCTGCATCAGTGGTAGCCATCTCGGATTTTAGTCCTGTAAGAGCAATGTTAAATTCTGGCGGAACATACCTTCACTTTGGCGTCTGTAGTGGCGTTAATTATCAAAGTATCAATGTAAAACTTTGGAAGTACATTAATGAGATATGGCTCAAGGGCATGACCTTTTCAATATGTACAAAAATTTAACTTGATATAAAAACAAAAATCCAGGAATATTTTACAAAATAAATCATTATTTTTTTATTGAGAGCGAAAATAAGAAGTTCTGTAAGGTGGTGCCCTGGAGGACTGTAATACCTTTAATTTTACACCTCTTCCGTTAGTTTATGACAATAGGTCAAGGAGATATAGGTGCCAGAATTTAACATTGCTCTTACGGGACTAAAATCCAAGATGGCTACCACTGATGCAGACTCTTAACTCCACTCATAACAAGCAATGAGGTCTACTAAACCCGTGATGATTTTTTTGAATACTTGATTTTTCACATCCTCCTTATAACCTTGTAAACTGTTGCCGCAGTATTTTATAAAACAACACTAAGGAGTGGTTTATTTCTTGTTCCAGGCAAGAGTTTCTCGCTGAGCATTGTGATCAACACCTCCCCCTACCAGGTGGCCTCCTACTGCAAGGCCATCAAGGTCACCGTGGACGGCCCTCGGGAACCTAGGAGTAAGTCGAGTAAGTGCTTGCCCAAGTACTTAATACTTGTTAGATAAGCTCACTTGTTTGATGGAAACTCAAGTCATTCGCTGTGTGCCATCAACAGTTTAACGGGAGACATTAACATAAACTTTACTAATGTTTAAATATTGTTATTTGAAATGTTTTATTTCAATACGTATTTCGATTTTTTAATTTTAAAATTCAAAATTAATAAAGAGAAAAAATGCATGTGTAAAATATGTCTAATCAAAGTAAGAACCCCCGCGAAGAAACGTTTGTAAATATTGTCTCTTTCCGTTTAAAAATCATATTTTTTAAGAACACATTTTTACAAATTTTGTGTTTTAAGTTAAATTATTATAAAATCAGTATATTCGTACCCAAAACTTCAATATGCCTACATCGTAAAAATAAAAATGTTTGTATTTACTCCCTTGTGGGAAATAGGTTAGATCATGGATATGTCCAAAGGAAAAGTTTTTAGCTCATATAAACAGCTGTTTTTATTCTTATATATTGAAAATTCAATACAACAGCTCTGGAAGTTTCTATTGAAACCTGTATCAAATTTCGATTTTGCAAACCTCCACCCTTCTGAGAGAAGACATATCTATGTCAAAATGCTAGATAAAATGTGCTAGATTTTTTTTAATATAGGAATATTTCATATAAGAATGTAAATTATATAATATGAAGTATTAAAAAATATATTAAACTGTGCCGCTATATGAGAAAATGTATTTTTTTGTTGATGACATTATTTTATCAGTAAACCCTGTGTTTTTAGAAGCACATACGACGCTATTACATTTGAAATACTTTCTCACATTTCCCTGACTTTAATAAAAATTACGCCAGTAGTGCGTGAAGTATTCGCGCGGAGCGTGAAGCGCGAAGGCGTGTCGCACAACACGTCGCGTCGTCCGTGTACCGTGTACGGTGAACACGTCACACGGCTCACTCTCTGGTTTTTGTCACTGACAATCTCAGTGTGAAAGGAGCGCCCCGTCTGTTCTGGCCGTGTTTTATGCAAATCCCGGCGGTATCAAAGAGCAGCTGATTGCCGTGCTAATCAGCATCCCGGCCCAATTACGCCGTATTGCCGGCCGGGAAAGAACCTCCGATATTGCTGTGTCCGCCCTTTATGGCCGGACAGGCTTCATAAAGGCTCCTCTCCTGCCCTTGTCCGATCTGTCGCCCTTACACTCGTGTTTTCTGTTTATTAAACCACGTCCTCACTCGCCACCCTTTCTCCTTGTTTTTCAAGGGGTTCTTCACAAAAGTGGTCGTTGGCTTTGTGGCTGGATCTCAGCTTTTTATAGATTCGGGATGATTATGGAATACAGATACTCGTTAAGTAAAGAAATTAAACTCATTAATTTTTTTATCTTATAGACGTTACGGTTTTATCTTGTACGACATATGTATTATGTTCTAACAAACGAACAGATTCTTTACAACCTTTTAAACATCTTACTGTACCATATCTATATTATACTGAATTATTCCAAACATAGTTTCTTCCCTATTACACTTAAAGCCTAACACAGATTATTCATTCTGAAATTCCAAACACGTCTTCGGTTTTATCGCTAGTTCAAAATAGAATAGTTTGTTGGAATAGTTGCTTATCACACTAGCATACACAAAAAACAAGTAAGTTCAATTAAAAATGTATTGTCGCCAAAATAAGAAAAAATTAGAAACATCGACTTACATTACTCGTCTCTCATGACAGATTATCCTCCAAATTACCTATTTTATTTTAAAATTGTCCATGTTAAAAATCAATTAAATTCTTGTTTACACTGATGGATTTTGTGATTTCCCAAGAATTTTACGTATGCAAACCATGTTTCACTTTATACTTAATCTCATCGAACCGAAATTTTGGTTGAATTAAAACCGAGCTTAAAAATACCGTCTTAGATCTTCTTAGTTGTTCTTGTGTAAAGTGGCGGTATAGCGGTGATGGTGTCGGTGCCACAGCGCGGTCTGGTGCTGGTGTCTGGAAGTAGCGCGCAGTGGTGTGGCGCGGTGTGTCGAGCCTCATGCCAACAATACTGTACCGTGTTTACGCTTCGGTCGGCTCTTTGAGCCACAGCCAGATGCTGAGACCGTAAACCAAACACGTAACCCGTAGACGCCGCGGCTCCTACACACGTAAATAAACACCCGCACTGCTGGCTACCGACGCCTTTCAACTCTTCCTGTTTGATTAACACTGTAGAATCGTTATTTGTCAATTGTTTGCACACCACTTTTACATTTATACAGATCGCATTTAATGTAAGTATAAATAAAGACACGAATCTGTTTATGAAATGGAACTTTTTTGTCTGGTTTCTGAAGGGGGTGTTATTAATTTTCAAGACGCGAAAGTGTAACGGAAATTACGTCATAAGGTTATGGGAACATCTATTTATAGGAACTGAAAACATACCCTTCAGTCATATCCATGATCTAACCAATTTCCCACAGAGAATAAAATAATAGTCTACTGTATGTCTATGAGTAGTGACATACTTATTGGTACCACACCCCTACATTACATCGCATTCTGCGTCTCACAGTGTTCTGCGCTTTTAAGCTATCGGTTGGTTATTGAGAGTATACATATATTTATAGTATAGCAATATTGTTAACCAGCCTAACATATATCCAAAAAGTTTTATATGACGGAATCACATAAATACCAACCACAGCTATGTGGTTGGTATAATATTAAAGTACCGTTTCTAGTTAGATCATGATATTTATTTATTCCACATATATTTACAATGTGCACAGAGTGTTTATTATTGGTTCCAGACACGAGTTATATAATCTAACCCTTATTAAGACATTAAAATTAAACTTAATAAGTTATAAATGTTTCAAAATAAATTTAGATTACAAGATGTCGTTTTTGTGTTGTTGTTCGTATTAAAAGTTACAATAATCCTTATATTAATTATTGCGTTTCACTGCAGTGCTCTAAAATTTATTGTTTAACCGACAACAAATCTAAAATATCTATAGAATCTTAAATACGTATTACAAATAATAAACACTTTGAAGTGAAAAATGATACAGGGGAGAAGAAACAAATGATTGGTGTTACATCCCTTGTTTATGAAAACCCAACAGGGTGGAGAATGACAAGGACCCGCGTTGTGGAAGCGCTTCCCCCTGTCGGGGTTAAATCGGATAATTTTAACGACGGTGTAAAACACGAGGAAAGGAGGCAAATTACATCCGGACTTTATAAATCCCCCGATAAATCGCGCTCCAATTAGCAAAAGGGGTCCGGGAGCGGCGCTTTGCCGGCCCAGACGGCCGCAGCGGAACACACGGTTTATCGATAACAAAGGACCGAAGAGCTAATATAAGTTCGATAAAGGACAAGAGGGTAACGGGAGTGCATTTGGTGCGTTCATTCCATCGCGAACAAATAAGCAAGCTTTATAAAACTGACAGAAGTCTGGGAGCGATTCAAAGTACACACTCTCTGTTTGTTCCATTCCATTTCAAACAATCCGCCGAATTAATTAAACGAGTTTTGTTTAAAGGCGAATCACTCGCTATCGGGAAAATCCATAAAAGAGGCCGCGTGGTGCGAGTGGACGAGCGGCAAGTCGTCGGAGAGAGATGGGCAAATGTTGCCAAATCCCTTGTGGCAGTTGTTCGCCCTATCGAATAAAATGGCTCCAAACACTCGCGTTCGAGGACGCTTTTAAACGCTTCGCTCTGTCGGATTTCAAAGGTATAACGTGACGTTTTAATCGCAAAAAAGTTATCTCCTCCAATTGGTCTTTGCATATTTACCGTAAAAGCCGGTGTGCGTTTTATCTGAGGGGAGCTTCGACACAGCGGTATCCGCTTACACAATCCGCCGTCAGTGCCGATTATGGAGAGCGAACAAAGCTCTTTGCGTTACTTTGGGAACGCCCTGTAACTAAATAGTGGTCCACACTTCCAATGACATGAGATTTATAACCAATCGGTATAGTACTGCGATTTCCCTCATATCCAACAATGTAGCAGAAATAAGTTTTCGATCTCAAACTTTCTAAAGACAAAAAATGATAGTAGACCCCTTCCACGTCTCATTCGGGGGAGTAAATCACGTCTTCAGACACTCACTATAAATCTCACTCTATTAAATTCACAACGTTAAAAATGTCACAACGGCGAGGCGAAAAAGATCAACAGAATCCGTGGCGTTTTGTAACCTATATTGAAAGACCCCTTTGAGTAGGGTCTTTGAGCATCTGAGAAAGGAGCGGATGAAAGAGCTTATAAAGAGTTGCATGCGGCAGCTAGAGGTAAACCAGCAGCTTAAACACGAGCTGGCCCTATAAAGGGTGAGGGCTCATTCAAGACCTGGCCACGCCTCCTGTGGTGCAACCTTTTTATAGTGTAAATGCTCCTTGTAGGGTCTTTGTGCCTAACGGTCCCAGGCCCCGATTAACTTCATTAATTCCGTGCGGTCTTCGTCGTCTCCCGTGTGAGGTAATTGGTCTCAAATTATCACCTGTCATTCTCTCCTGGCCTACCAGTTCTCAGACTTGTCAAACTGTTGGCTCAACCAGACATTCCATGACTGTTTGCGACGTGTTATATGAGACACGCTAATCACTTAAAATACAATTGACTCCCTATGTAAAACTAAAAACTGTATGTAATCTCAATTATTAGAGGATTGAAGATTTTTAATGTACAATTATTAAATCCGATTAATAATGAAAGTTTAATTTAATATAACAACGATTTTTTATTGATGGAAAGGAAACCTGAATGGTCACTACTCAATGGGCTATTAACAGTTACCCACCAATAACAGATCGTCGTTGGATAAAAATAAAACCAACATTTACACCGGGTTTCCTATAAATACTCAAAAGTCCCGCGCTGGAATAAAATACGAAAAAAAATATTTCTAAGCCACAGGATATTTTTTAGATCGTGCTATTTTTTATCGAATTACCCGTTCGCATTGCGTTTAATCCATTTAAGTTTACAAATCATACAGCGTCAAATATTGTGTTATCTCTCAGAAACTATTTGGTGCTTCAACATTTCATTCGTAATTCTTGTTGCAGATTTCCACTACCAACACCCTGGAGGGTTCGGACCCTTTTCCCTACTGCCTCCTCAATGGCTGGACGCCACCTACATGAGCTACGCCTGGCCCGAGTACTTCAGGAGGCCCCAGGACCTGTGCAAACTCCCGCCCCCGCCCATCTGTCATCTGCCGAAAGGTAAGGAGACAATCTAAACCTGATAATAGAAGTTAGGTTTGTGTAGCTTTAACTGGTTGCGAACAAGATTGTTTATTAACGTAGCATATCCTTTTTTAAGTATTACATTGTTATCATATTGTTAATAAGATTGACGGCATCTAGCATTTTATCTCTCTCTTATAGGTTTGAGGTAATTTATTGACTGTATATCCAAAGAAAAATATAAATAGACGCGTCTAAAGGAGCATATATTGTAAACCTAGGTGAATTTTAAATTTACTTCCAAAAAGCTCATCAGATGTTTAAATGTCTTTGAAGTATTACAACGCTAAATAACATAGCCTATTACATTCCTACGTCCAACTCACTGAATTACCAAGGCCTTATCATGCGCTATTGACTCCTAAGTCATCATGGACATCAGGGTTGGTAAAGCCCTCACCTTGTTCGACGTTAGGTAGTAACAGTATCTACTTTTTTAATGTTTCCTATCAAAATATTAAAAATACGTTAATATTGAACGCTCGTCAAAATTCACAATAAATCGATTGATTAGTAACTATTGTTCAACTTATCTGAAATAATTAATTACTAATGAATATTTCTTAACGTAATTTATTTTTGACTTGGTGATAGTTTATGACTTTAAGCAAGTGAGTTTCTGCAAACCGGAATAATATGCGGGAGGACATGAGTCGCAGTGCAACTCACGTAAATGTTCGCATCATAAGTCATCCAAGCTGTGCAGAAATGGGACCCATCTCAGTTATAACTGGAGCCGAGGGTCGAGGGTCGAGCCCCTGCAGCCTGCATGACAGACGGCAGAGTGTGCCTGAGGCTTATGTTAATGCCGGGCAGCCATCTTGGCGCGGTGGCCATTGCGGCATGAGTCATAGTGAAGTGAGAAGACAATGGGAAAGGGGAACCACAATCGATATGGAAAACAACCACTATTGATCCTCTGAGGGTGCGGATGCGGGGAACCCCGGGTGACCATGGGGTGGCCGCTGGGGTGCCTGGGGTGAAGGGTGCAGGGGTGGATTCTGGTGCGCTAATTACGGAGGATTTGGTTCTCAGGTATCGGGAGCTACTCTACGTAAAAAGGCTCATCCGGCTCATTGTCACTGTCTGATTAAAAAGTAAAAAAATAATATATTGTGTAGTTAAATAAATATTTGTTAACTATATACACGACTACTAATTTATTTTAAAATTCATTCCTGGTAATGGTGAGTTTATATTACGTATTTAGTTTTTTATGGTGATCATTCTCCACCACGATGAGTAAAAAGTCTCACGACGTTTAAGGATCTGGAATCTGATCTCGTTCTCAGTAAGCTAGAACCTGAAACTTTATCAAGATTAGTACATAATCCGGCACTAGTCGTGATGGAGAGTGACCGCAATAAAAATCGAAAAAACCTGTATTAAAATGTTAGCTCAAATTATGCCATCACAGTTGAATTTTAACGAAATATCCAACATTTTTTATCCAACAAATATCAAAGTTTAAACGCCGACTTTTTAATAATACTGGAGAACTTTTAACGGGACTATTTCTTTGAACTTCAGTATTACTATACGCTACGTAAAAATCAATAGTTTTCTAAACATCAGGAAACGTTCTAAAAAATGTCTTACCCTCCCCTTGTATCACCGAAGCAATCACTATGCATTGAAAATCAGAGGGAAATCCAGTTAGATATCAAACACAGTTCCTTCCACCGGGGTGGTAACAGAAGCCCAGGGAGAACATCAGCGGTAGCCCAGGGCCAGGGGAGGCCGTGTTGAATTAGCCTTCATCGTTTGAGAATCATCCCTCGCGTAATCCGATTCACTGCAGCTTACACCCCCAGGGGCCGGGGGGAGGCGGGGAGCCCTGAGGGAGGCTAGGGTGTACAATTGAATCCGCTTTCATCGTCTTGCTACTCATATACATACGTTAGGTGCCTCCGAGTGTCGCCGCCGCCGCATCGCCCCTTGAGAGGTCATCCATCTTGCGACGGCGGCGCTGCCTCGCCAATCATGCCGTAAATCACTGACGTAATCAACACTGTTGCGATACGTCTACGCCTACGCGCCCAACCCCGGTGAAGGAAGTTCTCTCTGTTTCAAACTCAAATAAGTTTTAATTTTTTGTTAAATACATATTTCATGTTCCCAAACTTGATTGGCATATTTATCAAATTATTTATATGTTTAACTGTATGTTAAACCAAATTACCATTTGAAATGGTGACCTACCTTCCTTGTATTGTAATGAGTGCAAGATTATTGTAGCGCGATCTAGTAGTCTTGTTACTGACTAAGACAGGATATTAATTTTCCAAACCAATGACGTCTAAGGGACCTACAGTAACGTGGGATCCGAACCACTTTTGGCTCTGAATTACGAACTGGTCTAAAAATGAGGATGGTCTTTGCGGATGAACGTAGTAGTAATTTGTGTGGACGTTAATTCACTCCAGAGAATCCACCAACTATAACTATCCACTTTTCGTCACCTCCAAGTAGTTGGATTACAAGACACAAATTTCTACCGATTTCAGGACAAATAAAAGATACATGTTTTTAAGTCAAGATGGCGTCTATGAATCGTATTGGTTCCGGGGTGTTTCGTAAGCACAGTTGGAAACAGGGCTCAATGTGGACCACTTGAATTTAAATACAATTTTAAATTTATTAATTTACCTTTTATACCTACATTTCCTTGTAAATAAATCAGTATTTCCAAATCTAAACCCCAATTTATTGAGTTTCGTTATTATAGGCTACTTTTATTTAGTTTAAACCTGGTGAGCTCGTCCAAACATAATAATTAGCAAATAACTTATTATTGCACCAAAATATTAGCACGAAATCGTAAACAAATGAATAAACTGAGGCTAACTTTTTTACTTTAAAAACACTAGTTTAACTATTATTATAACTGTCAATAATTCATTTTCATACACAATAAATTGACGTTACTTATTGTGTACAGTGTCATGTTGAATCGAAGCGTCGCTGTGATGGGTGTCCAGTTACTGAATAGATCTAAGATAGGGCAACCTTTTAAGAAATCGAATTTGAAAAGTTTAAATCTAACTAGAAATTGTATTGTATTTTGAATTTCCATTGGTTTCCATCGCGAACAGTTTAACCAAGGACTGTTGTTGCTTGCAGGTTCGGCGACTAGTCCTTCGGCTACGACGATGCCCCCGGAGTTCTTCCTGCCTCCGCCCACCCTTGGGCTCTCCCCCGCGGCCTACACGCACCTGCTGCACTACCCGGGCATGGACCTCTTGGCTCCAGGGTCGCCGATGAGGAAGCCGTCACCTCCACCGTCCACCGACACTTCCGAAGCTGAGGACAGAGGTCAGTCTGGATATCTTGCATAATCTTCCATTTGCGTATATACCTTTGTAATACTGTAAAATATATACAACTTAACCGACTCAAAGCACATCGATAAAAGTCTTTTAAGACTTTTGTAAAATGGTTTACTGGTTGAAAAAAATTATATTAAAACGCTGTATGTAGTTAAATTAAAAAGTATTATACTATGTCACTTGAAAACATTTTTGAACTTGGATACACAATTAATTTAAATACTTTATATATATTGAGGAAACATTATTATATTTACGTATTCTAAATTAAACTCTTAATTTTTTTCAAATTCTTTCTTTACATCTTTGATTATTGAAAAACAAAAAAATTAAAAAAAAATCATTTTTGTACCTTCTTTCATATATACTTTTAAGGTGGAAAATATAAGCGATCGAGGATAGATGCGATTCTCTGGTGGATTAACGTCCACTTTGGGATTTTCTTTGAGTATGCTCAGCTTTGATGTTATGTTTTGATTGTGATAATTAAATGTGGTCCAGGATTGAACAGGCCATCTTGGGTTATTAAGTGAGTATTGTCTCTATAATCGGCATCCTTATATGATAAAGGTGCAATTACGTGAAATTAAATCAAATATTCTACTCATGTTAACATATTTCTCAAAACTAGTTAATACAAAGTCGGTACAAAACCATATATAAGAGTCCACTCTTAGCAAATAATATTCTCTGTCATCATATATCATGAGTGGTCAATTATCAGCAACTCTCCCCTACGGTGTGACTGAGCCACTATGATGTGTTTACAGTATCGTGCAGTACACAATGCAACACGGTATCCTATGTTATGCTACACAGCACAACTTCTTGAGTTGGGATATTTGTGCTCATTGTGAATCTGTTCTGCAGGTCCGAGTCCAGGCAGCCAGTCAGTACGCTCCGCCTTCCAGCAAGTCCGCCCAGTCAGGTCTTCCCCCGACACGACCACCACGGGTAGGGCTTCACCCGACATTGTAGTCACCGCATCACCTCCACCCTCCGAGACGACCACGGGATCCCTCTCGCCCCCTGGAAAGGTTCTGCCCAAGACCACAGCCTCCCAGGTCAAGGCCAGTGTGTGGAGACCCTACTAGACTAAAGTGAACCCTCCTATTTTCACTTCCTTACCTCTGTTTGGTGTGATTGATAAAATGACGATTTTCGGAAATACATATTTCATTTAATGTAGTAGATTAAGAAAACGCTTTTATAATTTTAAATACCAGCTGGACTGAAAAATTGGTCAATGTTTGTAATAATGGTTCAAGCAATCAATGAAAAGTCTGCAAAACTCAAATTTGGATATTCCACTTTATAATTCAACAAAACTAATATTATATGAGCAATGTTTGACGATAAGCAGGAAATATTTGATGTAAATTTAACATAAATATAAAAATTACATAAAAAAATTAAAAAGTAATTTAAAAATTTTTGATTGCAATTAATTTTACTTAATTACTTTATTGTAAGCAATTTTAATTACTTTTACTTAATCAATTCTGTAAGCTACAAAACTATTTGATACTCAAACATTCTAGAAATACTATTTCCGATACTCGTTGTTTTTACCACTCTTGACTGACATTTGATCTCATATACTTTTCCAAAAGACAATCAGTGCCGTGTACAGATTCTCTAATTTCTTGTTAATATTGTTTATACAGTGAAAATTTTAAAATATTGTATATAATAGAGAGATATATGTTAGATCGATATATTGTATTTTATGATGTAAATTAGATAATTTAATACCATTGATCCCAAAGTATAACTATTTGTTTTTGTAGATATTTTGTAAATATTGGGTTTTTATTATAGATTTTTTCAATGCATATTCTGAGCAATAAATTTATTTTTACCTTTAATTATATTTATTTCTAATAGGAAGCTGTAAAATTGTTAGTGCTATGTTGTGATATTTATTTATAGCACACACTGTTATGGTAATACACAATACAATAATTTGAACAGGTATCCACCTTTCATTTTATATAATACTTATCCTATAATTTTGGGATATACAACTACCATTGGTTGCATAAAATTATGTTAAATGCTAATTAATTTTTAAATATTTGATATGAACACTTTAATTTATTGACAATACAGATTTGTTTATAATTTTAATATCATTCATAATGTATTGTGGATTTTAATTTAGATAATTGTAAAATATTGTAATGTGATGTATATATGTACTATTTAAGTAGAGGAATAAATCGATTTCTACGAACAACGTCTTAATCATTTTCCTACTTTTTAAGATATAACAATGAAACAATCAAGAAACATTTGCACGCTCGAAATATTTATTTCTTTTAAACACACTGTTGCAAAATCTTCAAAAATGGATTTTGAACAATAACTGTAATTAATAAAACTAATTAACCTCAATTTTTCTTACATAATTGGTCACAAATATTTATCTACAGTTCTGCAAATCAACTACTGGGTTTCTTAATTATGGAAACGTTGACGAATTACAAAAAAACATGAATAAATTTAGTCTCAAAATTGAACCTTTACGTTAAAAAACAAAGTCACTTGCAAAAGCGTGTTCGACTTGGGATGGTGTTCATCGAAAACACCACTTCCTAAACGAACGCCAGTCCATTAATTCAGCCCCGACCCCCAAACAATACCCGGCTAATCGCTTTTCACGCAAGATAAAAGAAAACACGATGAAACAAACGTCGATGTTGTCAAAACAGTCAAAAACGGATGAAAAAATGCCGCTGTGTAAAAACATGAAAACGCGAGAGGAAAGTTGAAGGTAATTACAGCGGGGAGGGCAACATGTCGCAGGTGTCAGATCGACACCGGTGGCGTTCTCTGGTGGCGAATAATTGAACTGATACGCCATCAGCTGTTCAACAAAGGAGCCACCGGTCCATCTAATCCGCCAGGTATCGGCCGCGGGTTGGCGAATAAAACCGAAAACAACGGGAATAAAGTTTGTAAACGGGTCGTGAGAACTGGCAGCTGATCTGTATCGGAAACCCCCTCCCTCCTTGTCCCACGGGTCATTTTACTATCGGTTCCATTTAAAGTATTTCAACTCAATTCGTCCAAAGCGTTACTTTTATTCAGAGTGGTCGGCCAACGGTCAAAACCCTGGCGCCCGCTTTAATTTTTTAACCTTCCACCAGACTAAGTGGGATTTTCACTGAGTGATTGTGCTCGTTCCACGCTATACCGAGGGCATTTGCTACAATGTGGGAGGGGAAGGCCTGCTTTAGCTGTAATGCGGTGTTTTCAACGAATTAAAAAAGTTTCCCAACACTCAGTTCGTTTAATGTTGTTGTTATTCAAATCATATAATACCAGGCAGTTTAACAAAAATGTGGTATAAAATGTAGGCCTACCTCGGTAAGAATGATTTTGTTTCATGGGTTAAAACTATTTTGACCAATAACTGTCGTAATCAATGGTCAAGCAAACTCTTTTCTAGTAAATTATTATTTTAATACTTAAAGCAGTGTACTCAATATTGCATTGAACATTTGTGAGGGGCCAAAGTATTTTAATCATTAAGTAAAATCACCATCTACACGAAACAATTGTGAGTTTCCTTGAAAACATGAATCAATGGATCATTTACGTACGTATCCTAAAATAATAAATATGAAGACACCTAGAATACATTTTGAGTAAATGATAAACACTGCTTGGAGATTATTTGGAATATTCAATCGTGTAATACTTTAATCGACGTAGTTGTTTGTAATATTGAGTAATAAGTAATTGAAAACTTCTTAGCTAGGAATAGGCGGTGCGAGCGGTGTAAGAGACAAATGGAATCCGCTAGGTCGGCGCTAGTGTCGCATATTCGTTACGCACAATGTGATTGTTTCATGTAAGGTTCCTGAGTGACATGTTTCAGATAACCGTTCTGTTTTTTTTTACATTTTAAGCCTTTTCACACCTCCAAAATTGAAATATTTTATAAAATTATTTGATCAATAAAATGTGGCAAATTTTTTGGTATTTCAAAATTTCACTTAGGTTACATAACTAATGTACGTTATTCATCCACGTTCCCGAAATATCAGCTCAAAAGTATAAGTAGTTTTCCCCCACTCCTTGCATGAAAACGCCACATTTCTGAATTAATCACACTGTAAAAATCACTAAAAACTTGAACAAATTATGCTAAAGCATATTTATGTTACAAACAACAAATGAACGTTATAATTATGTTTTTTTAAAGTAGATTTTTTCGCTAGCATTATCTTAAACTAATTATTTTCCAGTATAAATGCCAAATATAGGCCTACATGCACAAAGGCTATCGTAAGCCTAAAAATATGCTAGAATATTGTTGTCGTTAAGGGTATTTCTGCATATTCATTTTGAAAGGTAAATTTTTGTGAAAAAAATAGACAGATTAAAAAAACTAAGTGTTCTTCCTCCTATTAATAACTAGGGCGTAAACTATGATAAAGGGAGTGTGACCATGACATTTCTATTGAATAATTAGGAGAGGTGAGGTCACGTCTGCATTAGGTGGCAGATCCATGGTTTGGATACTTTTTACCACAAAAACGTAATAATTTCCTTTGACGTTACCTAAAATATCCTTGGAAAATTATACTCACATCGTGACAATAGTTTCTAAGCTATTCAAATTTACATTTCTTTTAATCCACCGAATATAAATTTTTAATGATTTAGTGAGCTACTTTTTCTATTTTTGGATCTATTTAAACAATTTCAATATGTATAGGCTAATTATTTACGTTCGCAATGCTTTTTCAGAGAATATTTAAGGCAAAGGCGTATAAGCTACAGTATGTGTATATTTAATGCATTGCATAATATGGGCCTACGTATTCAAATATTTTGTGCAGTAACTATTTTTTAATGAATAAATATGAATAGATTATTTATTTCATTTTAAAAAATTGCATAGAATATACATTATATAAACAGGAAATATACTGGCCACTTAAATCCAGTTGTGGGCCATTGAAAATATAAACAACTAAAAATATGAACTTACAAGATTCAGTCCAGCTCTAACAATATGCACGAAATTAAAATAATTATTGTGCTTAACAGAACATCAATTTTGTGTACTAGGTTGTGATTTTAAAAAGGATTCCCGATTAATATTTCTCCATTTCTTTCTAGCATGACACCAAACTAAAATAATCCAATTTCAAGCTTTTATGCAGTTTTCTGGCTGTAAAATTGTATTTCAGACTTTTTATTCATTTTACCTTAAAACCAAAAACATCCTAGACGTTAAAATGAGCTGTTTAGTGGCGACAAAAGTGGTTAAGTTGTGCAACATTCATAAGAAATAGGTACAATAGTTAAATTATATTAATCATAAGTAGTATCACAGAGGACGCAAAGGTAGTGTTAAAAATATACTTTACCAGTTAATTTCAAATATTTTACTATATTACCCCATATGAGAAATTTATACTACATTTTTCATTCCATTCAAAATATCACAAAAATCATCAATAAAAATAATAAACAAAAATGCCCCTAAAAATAGATGGTAGGTAAAGTACGGGGTACCACAGGGCTCAGTTTCAGGGGCAATTTTGTTTATTATTTTTATTAATGATTTTGTGAAGGACGATTCAATGGACAGGTAAAGCTTTTGTGGACGATACCGCTCTTTGACATGTTGAGAAATTGTGGGATATTGTTCATAGCAAGATCTCCTGGGATTTTGAAGGTATCAGGTGGAGGTTTACGACTAATAAGCTTGTATTGAGTGCAGATAAAACGACCTTTGTTAAGTTTTCTTTGAGGCAAGAGGGTTTGCAGATGACGTAGTGTACAAATGTAATGAATGCCTAATAGAGGACGAGATTTGCAGTAATTTCTCAGGAATTAAACCTATTAGTAATACTAAATATTTGGGTATAATATTATGTAGTGAACATAATTGGTGAAATCCCGTATTAAAGCTAAAAAATAAAATCATAGGTACTATACGCCTTTTTTCTTGAGGAAGTCCTCAAAATACTATGAAGTTTATATTTAGTAAGCAGTAGACTTGGGACTTGAGGATCTTGTGGGGTGGTACTTATTTAACAAATTTAAAATCAATTACAATTTTGCATAAACATTTCGTAAAAATTATTTTTAATAAATCCATATATGATTCAGCTTATCCATATTTACAATATTTAAGTATATTTCCAATAAAATCACTTTTCCTGTATAAGGTCCTCAAATTGTTTCAGAAAAAAATATTATTTAATAGAGACGTAGATATTTACAATAATTCAAGATTGAGAAACGTGAGCTTATGCAATGTATCAAAACTAAATTTAACGTTTTTACTAGATCCTACTATTTTCACCCTGCGTGTATAATCGACTTCCAAAAATAATTAAAACTATACGAAATTTCTCAAAGAATTATGAAAATGGTTGAGGTCACTTAAAGGAGTAGAAGGGAGGACTTCATGTACGCGACATTAAAATCGTACGACCGCATTTTTGTCATCATTCCTCCATGTTTTAGCCGACAATAAAATAATCTAAATATATTTTATTTATTTTCTCCACCTTCTTGATTTCTATAGGTGAGCAACAATATATTTTCTGAAGGAAAACATGGAGGAATAACGAGAAAAATGCTGTCGCACGATTTTGGTGACTCGCGATTTCATGGATCCTTAGTTGGTAAGGTTTAAAGAAATTAGCGTGTGGTTGGAGGAAGGGCGTTGAATAGTTTAAAAATCGCTTTTTAGGGACATAATAATATGTTTCTGTGTTTGAATAAATGAGTTGGCTATTAAATGATATTTAGTTTAAAAATAGGTGTATTTATGTGTTTGCTGTTTCATACTATATGTACGAGTATTTTAATATTAAATTGAAAATATTGCTTTGTTAGATTTTAACTTAGATCTAAAATTTGTTTATGAGTATTTATAAATATTATATTTTTGTTCTCATTATGTATCAGTTAAACGATATTGTTTTATGTTTTTTTTAGTTGACATGTGTATTGTATTTTAATGTATTTATTTTTGATATGTGACATGTCTGTTTTTATTGATATGTATGTAGTTGAATTATGTATATAGCAAAAGATATCGACAGTTTGCTAGTACACATCATTAGTATAGTAACCCGCAAACATTGTAGAATAAATAGTTGGTAGCTGTCAATACTTGATCACCGTAACGTAGCGATCCTTGCAACAGAGCAATGGGACTCCAACAAACAGCAGCTGTAGCCAATCAGGTGATTTCGTTCCCGGCATTCCTACCGCTCGGCCGCACTCGCTAACCATTCTTCTTTTTCGCCCTGTCCCGCACTGATAAGCCGGGTCTCTCTTTTTGCTAATTAAATTCACCGAGAATTTTCACGTGTGGCTGAGTCCCAGCGGAGGGGTGGGAGGATGGGAGGGGTGAGGGTGTCACAGCTAACGAGGGTCGCTTCATCTCTCACGGTCGTAATTAAGATCTAGGCGCTTTTTGAGAATCCAATATATCGATCCTTTGTGGCGCCGAGATAATATTTTTTCAATTATGATTCTTACCTGTTAAACAGCTGTTTTTTATAACTTACTTTTATAACTATACTATTTCTTAAGAGAATTGGTAAAAATGAAAATGTTATGTAATTTATATTTAAAGAATAAAATTTTCAATCATAAAATTAGAATAATTTGTGTACGAATATCGATGTTCCAAAAATAGTTGAGCTTAAGTATACAGGATAGCTGGTTTCTTTATTTTAATAAACATAAACCCCTTATTTTTCCAAAGTAAGCTATAATTTCACAACTCTTAGGGGAAAGCCAGGAAGGGCTGGAAGAAAACTTTATTGTACAACATAAGTTGAATTATACAGGGTGTCCATGAAAAACGTTTCAGGTCTTCGGTGAGTGATTAGGTACATTAAAAGGAAGAAGAAAGTTCCAATAGAGGTATGGCTTAAAACGCACATTTTCTCAGATATCCGCCATTTTGTATTTTCCACAAAATATTTTTACTTCAAAAATTTTTAACGAATTATTTTCAAATTTGGTACGTGTTTTAAACTAGTAGACTGCTATTAGTGAAAAAATAACTAGCATGATCCAAGCTCAAAATCCAAAATGGCGACCATTTAAAATGTTAAAACTTAAATATTTTGCTAACGGTAAAATTCAAAATGGCCGCCATTTTTTATTTTGAGCTTGGATCATGCTAATTATGTTTTTAATAATACTAATCTACTAGTGTAAAACACATACCAAATTTCAAAGTAATCCGTTAAAAAATGTTTGAATTAAAAAATATTTTGTGAAAAATACAAAATGGTGGATATCGGAGAAAATAAGCGTTTTTAGCCATACCTCTATTGGAACTTTTTTCTTCCTTTAAATGTATCCAATCACTCACCGAAGTCCTGAAACGTTTTTCATGGACACTCTGTATATCATATTGAAGGTCTTACTTAGTAGAAACCAAAGGTGCCTATAGGACCCAATTAGGTTCACCAAAACATTGTGAGATTTCAAAGTTTTTAAAACTTGAACTTTGACCTACCACCATTTCCTATTTGATTTAACAATATCCGGTTAGAACCATGGATTAAAATGAATTAGTTCTACAATTTTATGACAAACTCGACCCGTGTTGCTGATTATGAATTTATGCAGACTCCTGCAGTTGGGGGTTAGCGGAAATTAAGATCAGCCGTATAGGCTATATCGAGTATGGTATCAAATTGTAGATATCGTGCATCGCAATTGGATGGGGTGAATTTCATCTACATAGTTTAATGGAAAACAAATTAGTGACAGGTTACCAATTAAGTTCTTGGATATTTTTAACACTGCCAGTTGTAGTACACCTTTCGAGGTCCGGTGTGAGGCAGCATTCTAACCCTAACCCAATTAAGACCATTAATATGACATTCACTGAGCTGTAGTTAATTATCTACTTAACCACGTAGGTCTATCCTCGGTGTAATAGATAAATAATGCTCTATTCAACCATCTTCACGACTAAAGTGTGTGCACAAAGTTTGATGAGTTAGCCATTAAAGGTTACTTAATGACGGAAATTGTTTTTTTACAAAGTAATGTTAGCTTTCCGAGTTATTAATTAAATACTAATATCTAAAATGTTGTAATTTTTAATGTTATCCTGTTACATGAATGTAAAAATTACACATCATTCATTGATTTTAACGATTGATATCTCTCTTTTCAAATAATAAATTTTATTAATTATGCTTAATGGGTGCGATGAAGCACCCTCGGGCTTCTTTATTACAATATATAACTGAAAGCATTAGTAGGTTTTATTGTTAATTTGTTTGTTTAAATTTAAACGCATTCCTTGTTTAGACAAAACTTACAAATAGGTTACCTTTATACTCGAACATGAAAAATGAAAACTACGATAAATTCCGTCTAAATATACTGTGCAGCTCAGCATTTGCCAGACAGCCTCGAATAGAGAGTGTCGCGTCGAGTTCGTCAGCAACAGTTTATTAGGGAGATAGATGGCTGCAGCAGCTGGGTCAGCGATCATTCAGCACGTGCAACAGCACCTCGAGTAGTGCTGAAAAACATGCATACTCCTGACAACAGACAGTCTGAATCAGTTAAGCGCATAATGTTCACGTACATCACTTACACTTAGCGATTCTACATTTTGCTCCGTCAAGAAAAAATATTCTAGTCATTTTCTGTAAATATATAAACCATTCTACAGTAGTTTTACCACACACAAAATCAATCTTCGTACAGTGGGCATTTCTATTTGGCTTAGTTCTATGGTAACACTAGAACAGTAAGTAAAATCCATGTTTTTCACAGCAGAAAAATTCTATTGTAAAAGGTCAACGCAACCATAAGGAGCTGAATGAAACTTTTTTGGGAAAATAACAGAGGTTTTAAATGGAAATTAAATGTCCGCGAACTTATAAGGTAATGCCAAACAGATCCGTATTTATTGTCAAATAGGACCAAACTACTGGTAATAAATACTTTGAAATTGGTAGTGATATTATCGATATTGTCAGCTCCTGCCTAGGTAGTTAGTTAGATATAAGTGAAATTGTGTACTACCCAGGTAGGTATTTTACGCCAAGTATGAATGAGAAATGAGTATAAGTTGATTGTGGCACGATCTTGTAGTCTTGTTACCGACTAATACTGACATGTTCTTTAGACAGGTCTGTTAATTAATAGCCTAATATTCAATGACATATCTAAGGGACATACAGTTTAACGTGGAGTCCGAGCCACTTCCTCATAGTTACGAACTGGTCTAATTATACCATAAAATAACCATAAACGCGTAACCATAGCTTATAGATCAAACACGAAATAAAAACATACAAAACAAATATTGATTCTCATTTATTTTCTTGTCATGTTTGAGACATACTCACCCAATTAGAAGAGCAGAAGCACCTTTGAAGGTTCTGCAGCATCGGCAATACCCATGAAACGGTATGTTTGCTTACTGTTTGTTGAACGAGTGTGTGGCACTTTGCTGTGCACTAAATGACAACATTCATCTAGTAATGTTGGAGCATAGCTTTTCCTAGGTAGACAACATTTAGGTATAAAATGTACTTGTGACATTTCAATAATATTATGCATCACCGTCGTATTATGGTATGTTCAGAAAGGGGGATAGGTCAAGCTAATCCTACTTCTTGGACATCTCAAAGCTTATATTTAACATATTGGGATGAGTATTTAATTTATGCTGTTTCTTTCCATGACCTGAAGTGGTTATGCAAATTCCTTTTAATATTTAATAGCTAAATTAAATCATTTAACTTAAAATCCTAATCATGACTATCAAGTAATTAGGACAAGGATTCGTCTAAGTTCTGGGGGGGAGAGGTAGAAAATTCGCACATTTTTAGACATATAAATAATTAAAAGCTTTTTTCTAAAAGGAAGTTAATACATTTTTATTTTGAATACTTAAATAGGTATTATTTTTAATTAAATTAAAAGTTTTTATACGAAAAATTTAATTTCTTTCATTTTACTTTTAAACTTCACACAAAAGTGACGTCAAAAATTATGAAAATATAAAATCTTCCTGATTAAAATTCGCGATTATCCGGCCCGGAGGACCAATCAGCGACACAGACGTCACGGGGCGGCAAAGGACGATCTTGCCCGCTAATCACATCATCCCGCCGGCCGCCCAATTACGTCGCCAGTTACCGTTGTTCTTTTACCCTCTCTAAGCCTCGGTCTCTCTTTTTGCTAATTAAATTCTCTGGGAATCCACACGTGCGGCGTCGCTGCGGGTCCGAACCTCTTTGGTCAACCCTTTTATTCTCCGGGGAGTCGAGTGTTCGATCTTGTTAAGGGGAAAAGCCTTTCTGTCGTTTAACTAACGATTGCAACTGTGAACGTGCGACAAAAATTAGGATTTAAGTTAATTATTAGGAAATATTATTAAATTCGTTAGTTAATTAGCTATTTAAACAAAATTAAGTAAAAAGTTATACGTTTAGTATTTGTATACATAGTATGTTTCAATTTTTGTAATTTTTGTGTTGTTAGACTTATATATAAAGACCTAATGTATTCCTTATTAACATGTGATTTATTTTATCATTTCAATTCCAATTAGTTTCATTGAACATAAGTAACTGTGCTACAGTCTAAATAAAAATTTATAGCAAAAAAGTTACAAAAATATGCGTAAATTGACTATTAAATTTATATTAAAAATAAGGTTATTTAAATTATTAATTTAGTTTTTGTTTGTTAAACGTAAGCTTACTAATAAAGTTAACAATCAGAGTAGTAGATGTTTGCCGTGATGGATGATGTAAAAGTGGGTGTTGCTGAAGAGTATCCTGTTCCAGAGTAATGGTTAATACGGTAAACAATTGTTTCCAATGAAGGTGTACATAATGTGTACTTAAATGTGTACATTGGAGAATTTAATTTGACTTAATTACAAGAAGGGTAGTTATTCGAACTCTTCGGCTAGTTGGCGCTCGGTTATTTTCCTAAGGCCCTTTTAAACAAATTATCCGAATCTTTTGTTATTGGGGATTATTTAGTTTAGAACAGGGGACAGCTGACAAAACGCTAATGGGAAACAAGTGCTGAACGCTGAGCAGTGTATCAGCGCGCGACAGATGACCGCTGCAGTGCTGATGCACTAGCTGATGCACTTATTAGTCTCAGCTAAACCGACTAATCCGTGCCAGCAATACTAGTATGTGCGCGCTGAAATTAACGTGTTCACTTCAAATTGTTAGCTTTCTTATTGTTTTTAATATCCATTCCCAGATATGTGCAGTAGTGTAATGTAGAGTGGGTTATTCTTGTGACGAAAGGTACCAGGTTATTATAACTTAGAAATACGGTTATTTACTTCAGTTTACACATATATCAACACACGTTGCTATTTGAAACCTATCTTTGAAATTGATTAAAGTTATATTAATTAGCACTAATTTTTGTAATTAACTATAATAATTATTTTTACCTGGGATTCGACCAAGCAAGGTCAAAGATTAATGAGTTACTTAAAAATGATAATAGGTCTAGATACACGAGTAAAATGCTGTTGAAAATGTTGGATTTTTAATGTTTGTAATTTATATTGCATATTATAGTTTTCCTAAGTATGTAACGAACCCTTTTTGTGAAACGCTAAAATTAAATTTAGTACTTTAAATGAAAACTCTAATACTATAGTTAGGCCCTAATAATTAATTAATTAATCTTATAAAACTAATAGATCAATTATTAACTATGGTTGCTACAAGCTTTATATAGTTTGCGATATATATTTACTAGTCTGTGACGTCATATATACGTAAATATATCGAGTGCTGTAAATTTTCGTTACCTTTGTAAAATGGAAAAAGAGTAGACATATGAGAAATTACG
Source organism: Nephotettix cincticeps (assembly GCA_023375725.1). Taxonomy (NCBI): domain Eukaryota; kingdom Metazoa; phylum Arthropoda; class Insecta; order Hemiptera; family Cicadellidae; genus Nephotettix; species Nephotettix cincticeps. Next base: position 20,952,657 of record CM041790.1, on the reverse strand, counting down.
AAGTCCAAACTACACAACTGACATTGTTGTAAACATCTGACATATTAAATAAATAAAAAAATTATTTATTTCTCATTGGACAATACATGAATAAAATACGCTTTACAATACCATTTAACATATTTTACAATAACTAAAAAGCAATTTACTCTGTTTAACAAAATATATAAATAAATGGATTACATATCCAATGAAAAATGTAGGGGTTCCTTAAGAAACCCTGAGATGGAACCTCCCTCACAACAAAATTTAACCGAGAGTCATGTGTAAAAAAATCCCTCCTTAATTTTGAAATGCAACTTAAAATTACAACAAAAATACAGCTAAGAACTCATTTAATGAATAAAATCTAAAGAGACAAACATTACTCATTTCATATATCTACCACTACATTCATTACTACATATTATTAATTATTTATTGTTAATAGGTTTACTATACGATTTCAAACTATAATATGAAAGAATTCCTCAACACAGTCACAGTTCATAAGAAATTGTTTTAAGTAAAATCCGAAGATTTTTAAATTCTGTTTATTAGTGATTATAAAAGCTATCATATTAAAAAGTCTCGGAGCACTGCAAGTATAGAACTGTTGATGGATTCTTAGCTTTGATCGAGAAACTGGTACCGACAACTGTTTTCTCAAATCATATCTACTAATTGATAGCGGAAATGAATTTTTACTTTTAATAAAAAAAATCTTAAAACTTTATAAATGTAAAAGTGACGTAAAGGTAAACTTTAAAAAGCTCGGAAATAAGGCCATGAATATGACATTTTTGCTACTTTTTCTTTAACTCTGAAAATAGCTTTCTGTAGCACAATAATTGGATGCAGGGATGAAAAATATGTACCACCCCAACAAATCAGGCCGTAACTAATTCTAGAACCAACTGAAGCCTGATAAATATTTACAAAAATAACTTCTGGGTTCGAGAGTGCGACATGCTCGACCACCTATGAACAGTGCAGGAGAAATGACAGTTGACCATAAACTGAATTTGTTGTTAAATAAATGATGTTACTGAAATAAAAAATGTTAATAAGGTAATTAGGGATGAAATAATTAAAAAAATACAATAAAACAGTTCAAAGCGGACATAAATAATTCAACTTAATTACAGTCATGCATACTACAGTATATTGCATGTAGTATTATTTATTGCAACTTTGAATGTTACAAGTCATCACATCCAGTTCACCTATGCTCTGTGCAGATGTGCAGCCGACGCGTCCATCTCGGCCAATGGCGTAACGCGTTATCCGTAATTACAGACCGGAAGTCTTCCCCCGAGCGGCGACCGACGAGCAATGTCCGCCGCCAAATGGAAAAACTCACACTCATAATGAATTTCACCGCGTTGTGAATCCAATTAATTTTTAATTAATTCCACATGTAGAGCGGCTACACGCTGCTGCGGGCTGTTTGACCGGACTTTCGATAAAATTAATGCGATATTTGCTTTCTTTAATTAGCGCGATTATTGGGAGCTCGCGATGTGGGAAAAATGATCGCGGTCGGTTGTGGATCGGGTGATTGATATCTTTCACCGATCGGAATTAAATTAATAACTGTGCGCTGCGAACAGGCTGCCGACCCATTATTGTCGACATATTCGTTTCGATGGGATCGCCGGACCGATTTATTTTATTTTATGATCTACTGTCGCATGCTTGTCGATAATGAGTTATTCTCGCTTATTCCAGAGTGTTTTTAAAAAAGTCGGTTATTAGTTGTTTTATCGTCGTTAACCGTTACATTAGATTAGATTAGATTAGATTAGATAATTGAAATGGCAACCATAATACAATGTAGGTATTTTAAGCCAAGTATGAATGAGGATTGAGTGTAGGATGATTGTGGCGCGATCTTGTAGTCTTTTTACTGACTAAGGCTGACATGTTCCTTAGACAGGACTGTTAACTAATAGCCCAACAGCCGATGGCAACTAATGGACCTACAGTTTAACGTGGAATCCGAACCACGGCCTCTGAATTACGAATTGGTCTAATTATGAGAATAGGCTTTGCGGATTAACGCAGTATTCAATAGTGCGGACGTTAATCCACACAAGAGAACACCACATCCACCGACCATCTCTCACAACTATATACAATTCGTGACCTCCAAGTTGGTGGATTACAGGACGTCGCCACCGTCCCAGTCAACACGGTACATGTTACATGGTAATATATAGATAGTACAATATTTTATTAGTGTTACACTCGTAAATTGATCTAATTCCTCTAAATGTGTAAAGTAAATAGCTTTTACAATATAAATAGGTAATATTGCAACATTATTGTACCTAGTCTACTTACCCCTAATTTTACTTGATAAGTCCCTTGTAAATTAACTGGAGATGCCGCTACGATGTCTTGCTGAATTTAATTCACTGCACGTACAAAAAGGTCTATTGTGGCAGTTGAGGTTACAAAAATCAGTATACAGTAGTCTGTGCTGGTAGACAACTAGGGTACTACAGTTATTCATATCCTGGCTTATTATTCTTATTTCCTGACCATTATTCTTATTCATATCGACGCTTACCATCGATGGTTTTATTTTGTACAAGGTTGATATAATAAATGTACAGTAGAAGCTCATTTTTCCGTCACTCTTTAATATTTATTTGTCACTGCTATTTTTCTACGACGTCGCTGAGAGCGGCGTAGAAAATGTAGAAATATTTTTTGAATACAACTGTCCATGGTGAAAAAATGCTGAGTTTTTGTCTAATTTGAAAAGCAAGAAAATGCCACATATACAAATACTTCTCCTCGGATGAATACGTAATAATGGTGTTATACAGCAGCTCTCGCCGGGGGATCAGGTCAGTTACAAAAGGTTGAATGAGAATCCACTGAATATCCAACAGTTGACTTCCGGTTTGGTTAGCTACTGAAGTTACAGAAAGGATTATGTTGAGTCCTGTTACCTTCCGGTGCGGAAGTTAATTGTTGAATATTAGATTAATTCCCATTTAACCTTTTGTTATTGATCGGCGCCACCGCCTAGTGCGGCTGAATAAAACCGTAGCTATCCAAAAGCTCGAACATCAAGGAGGTAGAAGAAGACGACTATTTTAATCTGTGAGGTTATATCATTGTTTTAACATGTACAAACTCGTATATCACAAATGGTCATTTTTTATCACAAATCCTTTTAAAATCGTCATGCTATAGTTATATTTCAAGACCTCTGTTGTCCGTCTGTTTATTTAATCGTCATAGTTTCAGTGTTATAAGAGTTTTCACTGTATTTGTTTTTTAAGTTTTCATGTTTTTACTCAATTTACACGTTAACAATTTATTGATATTGAGCTGAAATTTTGTAACATTTTACATAATATTTACGAATTAACATACAGTATAGGAGTAATACCTTAGAGAAAACATTTGGTTTCATCCTAACTAGAACTTTAACCTATAGGGTCTATTCAATTATATTCAGTGGAGTCAACCTGTAGGAGTCAGTTCTCTATTATTTACAGTTGTTTCATATATTCGTTGGGTTTATTTGAAATATTCTGCCGCGTAGTAGAAGATTACAACTATTGCAATACATTTAGTCATGTGGTGAATAAAAACGTGTGAAAAAGCCTTAGTAGTCGGTACAGTACTTCCTCCATCTTGCATACTTCTCTATATTTTTTAAATTAGACCGTACGTATCATATAAATATATTTGCAGTGGTCTATGTGATGTTGGTAAACCTTTTTAGATTGTATGAATGATATTTTTGTGGGGCTGGGTTTTTACTATCACGTAACCAGTGCGATAGTTTTTCACATAGTTCCCTTTAAGTTGACATCAAGTACAAGGTTTACTGATACGAAACAAGGTCACAGTGATCGTTTGAATTTGCCATTGCTGCTGTAGGAAGTGAGCAAAAGGCGAATGTAGCCTACTACCCGAAACCTCTCAATGTTATAACATAACCCCGTCGAGATTTTCAAACATAGTGGTGTCTCTTGTGTTTTTAATGTTCTATGGGCCATATTTCACTTTCGAGCACTGTTGTGTTATCTATGTTTGTTTTTATTTATTTATTTACACCGACACCCATGCACTGCACAAGCCGTATGGCATTGGGCTGTTGAGGTTAAAAAACTTAATTTCATTCAATAGAAAATTTGTTGTTATAATCTTTAGTACTGTGATTAGCTAGATAAATAAATAATTAACTCCTAATCAAAAAAGCTTACTATGATTTCCTCTTATGCGACTCAAAAATGTTAAAAATTTCCTTTCTCAATATAAATATTTATTGAATGTAAATACCCGGCAGACTAATCAACACCAGCCTCTCGGGTCCCTTAATAGACCTTTCATAATCCAGAAACCGACACCGCTTCGCAAACACCGCGGACGCGGACGTGACGGGGTTTTTGAAACTGACTCTCCGCGTGGGGGGAGGGGAGGGGAATGCAAATATGACTCCTGATCTCTCAATCCCGGGCCAGGGACAATGCTGGTCGTGTCTCGGCTAACCGGCTGTTAGAGGCACCCCAGAGCGCATTATGCGCACATCTGTCAGCCCCTCGCGCCGCGCAGAGTACCGGGTAGGCCCTCAGCGTCACGGCGTCACAAGGCTTCCATATACGACTACTATCAAGCTAAATTATTGTTTCAGCACCTGATGAGTCACGAGTTTAATTAATTGTTTATTTACATATCTGTCTCGTGATCTAAGTTACAGTTGTCAGTTAGTTGAGAGTTATCGTATCTTAAGTTACAGGCTTAAACACCCATAGTTTTATATTTCATCAAGTTTGCACATTTCTTGTTTCTATCTATTATCATACCTACAATATCAGAATCCATACAGTTTACTCTCATAAGGAGACTGCTGCAATTATTATATACTGAAATATACACTATCTCCTCACATGAGAAAAACTAATCATTAGGATAGCCATGTATATTTGTGCATGTGAGTTTTACTCCAGTAAAGAAGTCTTCAATGATAACTGCAATCGTTTAAACGTGTTGTCTCTGCAGTAGAGTCGTCTCCTTAGGCCTTCAGCTGGCGTGAAAACCGAATCACTCAATTAGGAAACAACCCTTTGGATGTTTCATCCTTATGCACATCACAAAAGAAATAGAAACGATGATAAATAAACACCGAAGGGTAAAACATATCTACTATACCGGGTGTCTTACCTAGAGTGAACATTTAGCTACATTTTATACTATGACTGCAAACTTTTATGGGGGACTCCCCTTTTTTGAGAATTTTAAAATTAATCCGTAAAATATGGCCGCCATTTGCCAATAAGGCCGACAACTGAAACATTTCTTATGGAACATCCTATATTTTGTGTTTTTGGATAGAAAATGTAGTAAATGTAACCGTTTGCTATAGCTCAAACACATTTTCCATTTCAAACCATTATCACCTAAAGTGAACCAATAGCTGACTTTTATACTATGCAAATGATTGCAAACCTTTTACAGGAGACACCCCTTTATTTTTTTAGAAGATATTAAAATTAATTTCGAATAAAAAAAATGGCCGCCATTTTCCAATATGGCCGACAAATCAAAAACTTCTTACGGAACACGCTATATTTATGGTGGTTTTAAGTATAAGAAGTAATTTTAAGACGTTTTTACCCTTGATAATTTTGGCGAAAATGTATCCGTTTGCAAGCTACTGTTGATAATCTTCATGAAAACTACTGATTATCAGATTTGCATGTAATAAACAGCTGATCAACAATGCAATATACATTTTTTTAATTAACATACCTTCCTCTCATATAAATGTGTAGTTGCTTGCATATTTGTTGTTAAATTGTATTCACTACAATTTTACTTGTTTTGTTATTTTACTTTTAAAATACTTTACTATTTTCACAGTGTTTATTTTTTGCAAGTATTATTAGATATTTTATTACATCATGGATGTAAATAAAAAGCGAAAAAATATGTTGCATTGTTGATCAGCTGTTTTTCACTATGTGTTTATTCCATGCAAATCTGATAATCAGTAGTTTTCATGAAGATTATTAATGGTAGCTCACAAATGGTTATATTTACGCCAAAATTATCAAGATTAAAAACGTCTTAAAATTACCAGTTATATCCGAAAACACCATAAAGTATAGGGGCTCTATAAGAAGTATTCAAATTGTCGGCCATATTTGAAAATGGCGGCCGTATTTTTTTATTCAAAATTAGTTTTAAAATCCTCTAACAAAAGAAAGAGGAGTCCCCCATAAGAAGTTTAATGAAATATGCATAGTATGAATGTTAGCTATTATTGGTTCTCTTCAGGTGAGACACCCTTTATACTGAGGTGTTTTAATTTACCAACTCCTCATATGAGTGAAAATATTCATGAGGATTCCAACTAAAATACAATTTTTATGTCAGTACATTAGTTTACAAGAGTGACGTATCAAACCCACTCGGGATACTCCAACAAGCAACAGTAATGAAAGTAATTATTTTAATATCGAAGGAATATTTTGGAGTGTTTCACCCTTATTGTACTTGGCTAACACCTGAAAATGCACATCACAAAAGCAGAGAGACGATGAGAGGTACACGAAGGAGGGTAAAACACCTCAAAACGCACATCGGGAAGGGGAGAGGCGATGAGAAGTGTAGGCTCTTGAGTGAAACGACCTTCATAAGTGTCGGAGTCATAATCAAAAATCCTGCGGCAATTAGAGCGGTCTTGTAAAAGAGAGTGATAAGGGGTGTAAGGCGGGGGGAGGGTGCAACAAGTGGCTTCTTGGCCCCCGGTGTTTTATTAAGTGAAGTCATGCTGACGCCCCTTTGTTGAGAAGTTGTTAGTTACTTTGTCGCCCGCCCCGGCACGAACACCTCCAATCACCCCGGTCGTGTGATGGTGACGGTGATGTGTCTCTTCCTTCCCCAACATGATAGGGGTGAGAATCTGTGAGGAAAATGTATTTTGTCTTTAAATCATGACTCACGGTGTAAGTGGTTACTATGGATATCATCTTTGTACTTCGGACTTCCTCTCTTGGTCTATTAGATTAAATTAAATTTTGACTTTCTTTACCAATTAAAATAATTTTTAGGATATAGTATAGTAATCCAAATTTATGGTTAAAAAGTAATGTAAATGATACTGTAATCATTAGTAACGTAGTGTTCAATTTTATTGGGAATGTGTGTTCTATGCAATGATTAAACAGAACAAAAATACATAAATAATTATAGCTCAATAAGTACAAAATGAAGTGCGATAGTTTTATATATAATTACTTTGTAACGTTATTTACATTATGACAATAATTATTGTCCTCTTTAAGGGAATGCAATCTCGAATAAAATTTTACCCAGCCACTAAGTTTTTTTTTCAAACGTAGGCTTTAGTGACTGGTGTCAATAATGTCAAGTTGGCTAGGCTGAGTCTCAGCTAGCCACTGAGGATGCCACTTCACAGCAAGGGTGAAACGTTTGGCAAAACAAACTCACTGACGACGCGGTTGACGCAGAAAAATTAACTTTTTTTGTTTATAATTATAGTGATAAATCCAAAGAATTCTATATATTTTCCTTGTACTGTTGAATGTCAACAATTGAATTCATAAACATTGACACCGAAATAAATTTAAAAGATAAAACTATATATCATATTTAGAAATATGTATAAATTGATGTTTATTTTAGCGATATACTATGCATTTCATAAGAGAGGAACCAACTAAAATCAATCCATCAGACGAGCCGCGTGGCGCTGTACAAAGGTAATCCGCAATTCCCTAAGACCGCCGCGCGGCGCATAATCCACCGACAATGTGAAAAATAAAACCATCCGATCTTTGATAACAAGAGCGAATCCGGGGAAATCCGAGTCCGATCCTTTGAGGGGTCGAAAAATGTTTTATTCGGCAAAGGGGATAAACAAACACAGAGCCTAAGGTTGATCAAAAGTATGCATATTCGAAGAGGCGAATAAGACCGTGCAGTAATTCACAATCTGCGTTCCCGATGCATAAAGCCGTGTAAGTACATGCATTACCGGGCCGAAACAAGGGAAGTGCGAGAAGGGTAGTGGATTTATTGTAGGCCGGCCTTTGGCCAGCGTCCACTCATTTGCCTAATTGAACGAAGCGGCGCTCCTCGCCTCTCGCCTGCCCCGCCTCGACTCGGGAATTATGGTCCGAATTCTCACTTCCGTGGACTAATGAATCCTCCGGATTAGATGATTAAGCCGGGCAAATATCCGCTCAATGGGACGCACTTCAAATTGGATGAGAGCAATTTAAAATTCTCTCTCCGAGAGCTGAGAGCTCGTCTCCTACGCTACGTTCGATGTTCGACGTTCGATCTGATCATTATCTCCTTCATATCGCGCACTCGGCATTCTTTTGCATCGAGCGTCTGCGTTCGAGTGTTTTTAATGGAGTTACCAGGTAACTGACATCGCATGGGTGGCGCAACCGAGCTGGGAGAGCTTAGTGATGCTTTAGATTTTCACGGTTCTGGGAAAAATAAAGGAAAATAGCGTGTTTTGATATTAAGATCATATCCAATTTTGATGAAGTTTTACATAAATGTACTTCGATAAGGTCAAAATAGCTTCATGCGATACAATTTTAAACTGTTTCTTAACCTGTAATAATTTTATTTCTTAGATTATAATCGAAAAATTGAATAGTAAATTTATGACGTATTAAAATTTAATTGTCCTATGCCATTTTACGGTAATACACATTTTTAATAATTACGAATAAACTATGTTTTATTTATCTCAAACATAGACAAATTGGCTTCACACACACTCGAACATACCGCGTTGGGCATCAACCACGGTACGGGTTACAGTTGTTTTTGACATGGATATGTCTTAGCTCTGGGGAGGGGGTGTTGGCAATTTGTGGGTCTAAAATTTAAATTGTTTAACTAAACTATCCATCTCCAAGGGCCTCGGGTCTGTGCGTGAATTAAATATAGCGAGGTACCGTTGCCGGGCGAGTGAAATAGACTCCAGAGGCAACCGTTCATGATCTGACAGGAGTAGCCAGACAACGATTTCGTATCTAGCAGCATTTGACTTAAGTGGGCTAGAGTGTAACTCATGAGACACAGACCCGGTATACGTATATGACATATTGAGATACATCTAATTTTTATTAGATAACCACTATGGTGTTGTGGCTGATAGGCTGTAAACATATATTATAACGGCCAGCCGATCAGCTGTAATCTATTAATAATTAATTGTTGTTGACAATTTTAGCATTCTAGATTCTTAACTTTGTAAAAAAATAATTTCATTATTTAAGGTGACTCGTCTCGTAATATAATATAATTGGAGTTTACTATCTCGAGACGCGTAAAGTGTTTTAGTGGTGGTATGAGATATACTGAAGTTAGATATTCACCATTGATTATGATTAATTAATTCATAAAATTCGTTTAAATATTTAAAATCCCCATTACTTTCAATGAGAAAAAACAACTTTCAAATGATCATTCATTGTATGTCTCAAAACTTAAAGTTTAAGTATTCTCTCTTTTAGCATTATTAGGTTTAGGAATGTAATGAGCAAAACTAAATCTATACTGAAAGTAAGTGCCTAACCCCTTTCATTAAGGATTACGAAGATCAATAAATACTTTGGTTTATCTACAAAAAAGCTCAATAAGTTGAAGAACGTATGGGGACGTAGTAGGCCATACCCGCCAACTGGCTCTGCCCCAAGCAGTAACTCTGGGCAAGTGAAGACGCTAAGGCACCAGACGGGAGATGTGGCCCGTCTCTTGGGTCTGTTTAATTCCAGATGTTAGTGGTCTTAAAGTGGGCCAAGTTCTGGCGCCCGGCCAGCGTACTTGCTTGTATCGGATCTATACTATTGTTTTATACCATGAATAATTATGTCGATAAGTAATGATATAACAGATTTGTATTTGATGCATGTGCTATAGGTATAAAATTAACTTATGCATGAAGAAAATACGTATAAACAAATTGAGAAAATATTCTCAGACAGTTTAAGTTCATTTTTCAGTGCAACGATACCGTTTAATTTCCTATATATTTATGTAGACTATAGGTTTTTAAAAGAAGTAAAGAGTACTCATACACGAATGATAAATACGATTATGAGTGATGTCTCCTAATTATGACAGTGTACAATGTATATATTTTTCAATGTCTTCTAGAAATTAAGGCTAACGAATTGAACTTACTAAGAAATAACTATGTCCATGATCATGAAACGAGAAATCATTTTAATGTACTCACCAGCAGGTATAGGCTGAGTAAATCTATAAGTTGTGTCCATGTTTCAGGTAAAAGATTTGTTAACCATTTACCCACAGCTGTGAGGGATTTGTTTTCACCAAAGGTTAAGTCAGTGATTAGAGACTGGCTCCTGAACAATCCCTTTTATGAAACTAAAGAATTTTTTATGCACGACCACCAGCATTATCTAGGTAAATGGTGTGCACAGCATGGCTTGAATTGTATGGTATTTTGCCTAATTATTTATTAGTAGACTTTGTTTATTTTTTTATTTGTGCATGATTTTACTGATTTTTAAGTAGCATTTGCATGTGCTTAGATATTGCCTGGTTGAATGTAGTGTAAATTTATTCATGTTTTGTGCGTGGGCTTTTAATTTATTTTACTAATTAATTTGATCACTTATTTTCATTTTCTTAGAAGTTGCCTGGTTTGTATGGTTATCCATTCTGTGCCTGGTGTTTCGACCTGCATTTTAGGGTAATTTAAGCACTAGGCTCTGAATCAATCTTTTCCTTGTTTATAATGTACATCATGTACAAATGTATATAGCCTGCCAAAAGCATGATTTTTAGCTTATGCACGATGGACTTTAGTTTAATTTTCACTCATGTATTTGACGAGCCAATTGTAGTACTTAAAGGCAAATAAATCATTGAATCATAATACTGTCTTAGACTTAGACTTACTTACTTACCGTTGTATTGACAACTTGACAGGCTTATGTAAGTGAGCCATAATAAACAAGTGATATTTTTAACAAAAGCTTTCTTCCATTAGCTTTATATATTTGATATACAGGTCCTCACAATCTGGTAATTACCGTAAGTATTACAAGATCAATGAGATGGTGGTAAATAAGAACGCTGAGTATTTGAGATCTCAGCGTATCGGTTTACCGCAAATATGAGGAAATTGACTTCTCTATATAAAACATTTTTAACGACTGTTGTTTTTTTATCTCTGGGCATCTCAAAATGAAAAAAGAAACATAGTCACGGGCTTAAGTCTTGCCATGAGACCTACGATAATAGCTTCTTCCTCATGGGAAATTCGCTAAAAATATTTAACCTAATCTCGTCTGTACGTCTCAAATCTTATTTTAGTTTGTGAACCAAACCAAGATTTCAGATCTACAGACGAGATTAAGGTAAACACATTTTATTTTATACAAAGGCCTCAAAATTGGATAACAAAATCAAAATCAAAATTGAGATTTTAACAAAGGTATACGTTTTAGTTGATTGCTCTACTAAACAAAAATATTTTTTAACAAACATTAAGATTATTTTACCACTAATATCAGTAAGGTTTTTAGTTAAAAGAACTGGTATCAGCATATAATAACCCTTTCTGTTCGTAAATCACTACCACTTGACTTGGTGGTAGGTATTATAATGCAATAAAATATATTCAGTTTATCCCGAACATAATACATAATGAAAGCGAAATGTTGTTGGATCTATTTAAAGAATCAGCTGGCCAGACACCAAAGTATACTTCTGGCTGATTCGGAGAAGATCTCGTCTAATCTCTTGTGATTGCGGCAGCTCTAAAAGTCAGACTCACAAACAAAACTCGCTAAATAGTCGCGTCAGCCCCGACCTGTCTAAACATTCACTAGATTTGTGGATTTAGCCTTGATTTGTGTCTATCTTTGATCGTAGCTCCGAAAAGGTTCACTCTGCGTTCCGCTGCTGCACAGTAAAATACTTCCTATAACGTCGTCATGTGATAAAACATATTTGTAATTACTTCCCTGTGGGAAATAGGTTAGATCATGGATATTTCTAACGAGAATTTGTTCAGCTCATTTAAACAGCTGTTCTCATAACCAAACTATGACGTCACTAACCATATGACGTCACTGTTTCAAATATTTTTCCCCCAGAGCTAAGACATAGGCCCCTATTCATGTGAAAAATATCTCTGGAGTACAAGTTTTGAAAAAAACGAACGAAAATAATTTAAAACCGATGGATTACTATACATTGTGACAGTATTACTGCTCTATTTCAAATAGTTTCCGCATTAAATCACTTAACCATATTATGTATCTTAATATAAACCTACTTTTGGACTGTACATATATTTACCAAGAAGATTAAACTCTCCTTATTTCTTATTGTTATTCATTCAAAAATCCCTACTTTATAATTATCTTGACATTAAAAAAAAACTTTTAAGCGAATATATAATATTATTGTATTTACTAAACCTTAAACATCCGTATATAAAAAATAAAGACGTCTGTTGTTTACATCTAGTTGAAATTCAGTTTTTCTATACGAGTGTTCTATAAGTGTACATTAAATAGAGCCTAGCACTGTTTTCGGATTGTTAATTTATTTATTTTTAAAGAATTATTGGCTAAGTATTTTCCTTACTACACCGAAGCACTAACACAATTACCACACATATAAGACATATTTTAAGCATGCGTTTTTTAACAGACCTTAAACCATTTTTAACGTCTTCTGAATACAATGGATGAAATGAGTGTATTTATGCATGATGACTGTCTTTTTCAGCTGTTCCAATGTATTCTGACGCACGCACGGAACGAGAGATGCACATGCACGCTAAGGGAATGTAACACGCCACATTACAAGTAGACGGGAATGATTGAAATGAATTCTGTAGAGAGAACTAGATTGTGATTATTCTTATCTGTGGGACACCTACTCGTCTACTTGTGTAGTCTACTGTGAGCTGGATATGAGTGAAGGGCTAGAGTGATGATTCTATGAATTTAATGATTCAGCGTTGTTACTGACAAAGATGGCTGATTAATTTCTCAGGTCATTAATTAACAGTCACACAAAAAAAGAACTGTGTACAGGCTTGAGCCATCCCACACTTTTGTAAGACATTGCTCATAACCACACCGGCACCGTTCTGCCTTGAACCAAAAAAAAGGTTTTGATGTCAACAGTGATTAGTTTAGATTAGATTACCTTTTGAAATGGCGACCTACCTTAGGTATTTTAAGCCAAGTATGAATAAGAGAGTGTAAGATGATTGTAGCACAATATTGAAGTTTTGTTATTGACTAAGGCTGATAAGTTCCTTAGACAGGACTGTTAATTAATAGCACAATAACCACCGACACTTTTGTCTATAAATTACGAACTGGTCTAATTACGAGGATAGTCTTTGCGGATGATAGCATTCAATAGCGCGGATGTTGATCTTCACCAGAGAATTTCACACCCACCGACCATCGCTCATAACTATATACAATTTACACAATTTACGACCTCCAAGTAGCTGGATTACAGGTCACGCTAAAGTCCTAGCGTCATCACCTAATCATTATTGATATTGAACTTTATAAACAACGCCAAACACAAGTATGCTCATTGTTATGTGACAGTGTTTAAACATTCCAATTAAAACTAGTGTAGATGGCCCAACAAGCATAAACATAAAACAGCCCCTTGCCCTTGTCATACCGGTGGCGGCCCATGAGACGGCCAAGGGTGAAGGGGTGAAGGGGAGGGCGGGAGTCTCATCGCGGTCGAGACCCCGCTATATTTTAACTCTTTTAAATGAACCCGTGAAAGAGTGTCAGCTAATTTCCTGGCACACATGTAAATCAGCAGCTCCTCGACGAACCCTGTTTAATACGACAGCCCGTCCGTGGTCTCTATTCTAATATCGCCAACAATACATTTTCCAAAGTCTGCCTTTTTCTAACAATTTACACAGGTTTTTCATTTCATGTGTTTAAACATTTCAAAAGATTTTAAGTTGTACTTTAATTTTCTTTTTATACTTTTCACCGAAATGGAAACTTACTCAGGTAGGTAATTTAAGTATGAATGAGAAATGAATGTAAGTTGATTCTGTAGCGATCTTGAAGTCTTGTTACTGGCTAAGGTTGGCATGTTCCTCAGACAGGACTGTTAATTAATAGCGTAGCAGTCCATGTCATATCTAAGTGTTCTACAGTTTAATGTGGAGTCCAAACCACTGCCTCTGAATTACGAACTGGTCTAGTTATGAGGATGGTCTTTGCGGATTAACGTAGTATTAAATAGAGCGGACGTAAGTCCACACAAGAGAACACTGCACCCAATGAATATCACTCACAACTATCCACAATTCTTGACTTCCAAGTAGCTGAATTACAGGACACGCCACGGCCCGTCCTAGAATATAAAGAGCTATCCACAAACCCATCATGGCTGCTTAAACTCTCTTACACGAAAGTTTCACAAATATATTCTTTAAAAAATCTTCAAATAAGGTGCACATACCCCTTTACATGCACATACCCCTCCAGAAAATTAGGTTGGTGAGGAGATCTCTTACATCAATCCTTATCCTTTCCCAATATTTTTCAGGTGGTGTATTTGTCATGTTGTAGACACTCGCGTTTTGTGATTTTGTAAACAATAAAAAATTAATTAACAATAGTTTAAATGTATCATCACAACATTTAGCCTTTTAAACCTGAAGAATACTTTGGCTAGTTGTATAATATAATTTATACTTTCACTAAGTTGACGAAAAATGTTTTTCAATGTTTATTCAATAAAAAAACTTTACTTGTGTGTCATTGTAATCAAATTTTAGTATATTTAAACATAGGCTATATTGCCTTTACTATCGAATTGGTTTTAAGCCCATCATATTATTTTGCGGAATATAGTTAAAATGACTTGTAAATAAAGAGCCTAAAAAACAAACACTTTCAAATTTGTTTTGCCGTTGAACGAATTTAAATGTCTCCTAGCTATCTACTGGTACATTTCCTAAGGGTATATACAAAAATATGATTACAATATTGATTTAATTAACCTCTGGTCAAAGATCGCATGGATCAGTAATAACCAAAAACTGCTCCCCTGCTGCTGGTAAGTGCTATGAATGAACACGAATTGACGGAGTTACTTGAACATAATCTGTGGAACTGAAACTTCTCTTGGCGGAAATAATTTAAATTATTTTATACGAACCAGTTCTTACTGGTGGTATAACAAGTGGCAAATCATTAAAAACCAAATATAATTACACTGAATGTAATTGTTAGCTGTGCCCAAGTAAATGATAGAGCAAAAAAAGTTTCGTCTGCAGATAGGTGTATCTGAAGTCTCTAGTGTTCGGCGGAATCTTTGAACGCAGTAGGTGAAGAAAGCTGGTAAACAGATCCTCTCTAAAATGCTTTGACGGCACATTCCACAACTTTCCAATCATAAAATTTTGCAAGCGAGGCAGAATTGAGTCGCATCTGACCGACGGAAAGGTCCTCAGTTTTTGGAACCGAGAGCCACATTTCACCATCTGTCACAACGCCTACCTGCTCTGTGCGAGTTTTACGTCCTCAGGAAAAACCCAAGTTTTTATCCGGAAACTCTCAGGTCAACCACCTATTTTTTAACATATTCTTTAAACACCCTTTGGTTTTTAAACCAGAAAAAAGGTCTGAGGATATAAAGGGTTGATGAAAAGAAGATGTTTTTATTTCCGCATCCTATCAGTTGACCAAGTGTAAAAAGTAGAGTGCTAGTTTGAGGTTTTTGCCTTTTTTCTTTACCCTAAGAAAACAATTAAATCAATAGCTCAAAAAATAGAGCAGAAAAAAGTAAAAAGCTATATGATTTCACAAATAAAAAATACATATAAAATATATAAATTTATTTTTAAAAGGGCAAAACATAAAATCAATGTTTATCTTTTATCTCTTATATGTTATTAAAATACTTTACTATGAGATTTATTGGGCTTAAAAATAGTTACATTTTAGAAATCCTTAAATAACAGTTGTGTTGGGCTGCCAATCTTCATAATACACTAATTCAAAATAACAATTTACAAACACATTTGATACAAAAATTCAATTTGTTGGGAGTGTCACGTAGTTTTTATAAATTCTTTGGAAAATTTATTGAAATCCAAATGTATATTACGTTCGACTTGGCAGTTTCTATGTTTGTCGAAAATATTATTTTTTATCAATTAATTTTTCTTTCATAAGCTGTACATGTTGACAGCCACGCTATTCGAGATCTAAAGGTCCCCTGTGCTGCAAACAGGCGGTGACGGTTACCCGGGAAGGGCGTTGTCCCACTTTCTAAGGGCGGCTATTTCATCCCTCACCAATAAACCGCGCCCGACCCAAACATGACTTTCAAAAACACAAAATACCCAGTTTATTGCCCTTATAAACTAACTTTGAGGTCCGCCGCCTGTCGTATTTCTTGGGTACTTTCTACCTGCTATGACCAAAATATCAAGTCGTGGGCTCCGTGTTGGGGAAAGCGTCCAAACATGCCAGACTGTATTGTCTGTGGCCTAAGGCACTATGGCTCTAATGTTACGCCTATTATATGGAATATACTACAGTGTATTGGTGAAGTTCTCTGTTAGTAATGTAGGCCTTCCCGAGGTTGCTTTGAGATCCTCTTTATGCCGAAACACATAGCCTAATTGGAGTCAAAATTACTAAGCTTATCACATTTTATTTGCTCACTTTGTCTCATTTAACCTATACATATAAAAATGAATGTATGTATGCATGTATGTCCTTTATGCGCTGCAAAACTACTCATCCGATCGCCATGAAATTTTAGAAAGTTGCTCTATATGTGTCCGGGAAGGTTTTAGTGAAAAAATGTTTCGAAAACTCCATAAGTTTCCATTTTATGGTGTTTTAAATTTCTAATGTTAAACTTATGGGGACTAAGTTTGTTTACAAATCTTCTACAATAAAACATTTGATTTCTTAAACTACAGCTGTTGGTTTACTTTCCATTAGCAATATGCTTTACTATCCAATGCCGTCTGAATCACTCGTAAATTTAAAATTATTAAGTAAATATGTGCCTACAAAATGAACTTCTTTA
The DNA here is from genome assembly GCA_023375725.1 of Nephotettix cincticeps. Taxonomy (NCBI): domain Eukaryota; kingdom Metazoa; phylum Arthropoda; class Insecta; order Hemiptera; family Cicadellidae; genus Nephotettix; species Nephotettix cincticeps. The sequence continues at coordinate 20,935,569 of CM041790.1, read as the reverse complement.
TTCACCACATTAATAGTTTACGGTTTTTGGATAATATCTATTTATATTTTTATTTTCTGTCTGATTAAAAATCACGTGTTTATATGTTGGCCAAATAAAAGATAATTACAATGTTTATACATATTACGTTTATTATAATAATCAGCTGATGTATAACTTTCCTAGAAAAGCCGTATTACAATTAGGTTTGGTTTGGGTTTAGGTTGAATTAGAAATTGTGAATAATCCACCCCATTTTTTTTGTTTTGTGGAAATTTTATTACTGCAATATGTCTTTTCGTTTCAGTATTGTTATTCACTACACCGCGACCCAGAATATCTACACAACGAAGCCGTAATGCTATTCGACATGGCCACTCTTAAAGTTAACATGTATTTACTGTTAGGCGTTACGATTTCGCCGGGTCAGCTAGTTTATAATATTTTTAACGAGTGAAGAAAACAAAATACACCATTAAAGAATAAGTTAGGAAGCGTTTTATTGATTTCAGAGGTTTGGAATTATTACAAAAGGAGTTAAAAAGTCCATAAGATTATTGTATGAATCTAATCTGCCATACATACGTAAGTAGTTGTGTTCTTAAAAATATTTATATTTACTTTCACGTGGGAAATATGTTAGATCACGTTTATTTTTAAAGGAAATGTTTCAGTGCATCTAAACAACTTTCCTTTTAACTAACCTATGACGTCAATAAAATTTCGTCACTGTTTCAAATTTTGGTCTCGCAAATTGATATCACCCCCAGAGAGCTAAGACAAAGCCATGTCAAAAATATTTATTCACTGAACTAGTAAAATTTTAGTGCTGTAAGTAAAATGTATTTAGAATGCACGTGCTCTGTTGGTAAAATATTAAAAAAACAATATTGATATCTGAAAGAAGACAGTATGGAACATGAAACAAACAAAACATAATATTTTCTATATAATCAAACATTCCAAAGTTTGTTATTAGGATAATTAATTATCGCGAGTTTGAGTATAAACTCAAATTGTATGTCTAAACATAAGACTGTACATAAGTGTTTCATTCATAGGTTATCCCCAATGTGTAAAACACAATCAATACTGTTATATATTGATGTGGAACTTGTTATTACTTTGTCAATTGATAGAACCTTTAGTTTTAATACTGAAATAGTTGCGTGTTTTTAACAAGACCGCCACCAAACATTGAGATAAAATAAGTTACAGCGTTTCTCTGATAAAAGACTGCAAGAACTAGTAATCCCGCAAAAATTGAGCGGAGGATTTAGAGGTATAGAGCTGATCCGGCGGTGAGATAGGCCCCGATCAGCCGGAGCGATGCCTTCACGCGCGATAAACCTCCAAAGCGGGAGTTCCTTTCAGGGCGGTTGCAACTTGCCAGTGATTTTTCTTTCCCGATAGTGGAGGTTACACCAGACGACTTCCTGTCTGAGTCATCGCCGGAAATTGCTCCTTCTCTCTAAAAATTATCTCCACATTGTAGACCTCCTTTGGTAGTGGGGTGTTTAAGGTTTAAACCGATCAAGTTAACGTAAGTAGTTGAAGATCAAGTAATAAATACGTTTATTTATGTATTTAACATACTTATGGAACAAATAATATTATATTAAGTCATAAAGTTGTCAAACAGGAATATTGTTGAAATGAGAGATTTTATAGTTAGGGGGAGGGGTGTTGGTGGTTTGCGCGACCTAAATTTGAATCAGTAACGTCATTTTTTTAGTAACGTCATATGGTTAGTGACGTCATAGTTTGGTTAAAAGAACACCTGTATATACATGCACAAAAAATCCGTTCAGACATATCCATGATCTAATACTTTCAGTTGAAGTAATAATACTGTAAAAATTATAATGTATGTCTCTGGGGGGATTGAAAATAAACACAAACATTCATAATTTAGATGTAATATTGTGGTTATGTTACGTTTTAATATAGAATGTTGATTAATTACTGTCTAAAACATGTAGCCTTAGTGTACATGATAAGATCGCGCCACAATATCCTTTCATTCTCATTATACTTGGTAAATACCTATGTAGGTCGATTTATTAAAAGTATAAAGTAAAGTATAACCTACAGTATTTTCCTCAGGGAAGTAAATAAAAACATGTTTTAACATGGGTATGTCTTTGCTCTGGGGGGTTTTGGAAATTTGCACGAGCAAAATTTGAAACAGTAACGTCATTTGTTTAGTGACGTCATAGTTTGGTTATAGAACAGCTGTTAATATGAACTGAAAACATTCCCTTTAGACATATGTATGATCTAACCTATTTCTCACAGGTAAGTAAATACAAACATGTTTCCTCTGTAATGTATTTTAAATCGGGAAGTAAAGAGATGAGCCCAATTTATTTTAAATTAAAAATCTCTCAATAAAAACCAGGTGAAGTCATTCTAGATAGCATGGACGGACACTCCAGCCGCATTTGGTAGTGAGGCAGGGAGCCGGGAGAGGGTTGATGTATGTACGTATTAAACACACTTATTGAACAACGAATATTATTGGAAAGTCATAAAGTTATAAAACACGAATATTGTTGAAAATGAGGGAGTTTATAGTCAATGTTTAAATTTGGTTTTAGTACTAGTTTACTATAAATTTTAATTGCAATTCTATACCAATCCCTAGGATGTATAGAACATATTATAGTATTTAAGAAAAGTTGCTGTGGTAACTACAATTCTAATAAATTATATGCAAATACATAATACTGTTAAATAATAATCACGATACATATATCGAGTTATAATAAAATACTGTATTTCAAATGTATACCGTGTAAAACACAATACACTTTTCGTGTAACAAGTTATCAGGACAATGTATAGTTCTTCCCTCCCCTCCGACAGATATTTAAAAATGACACAGATTATATGTTATATTATTATAAATTGTTATTGTCTTTATATTTTGTGTTATAGGGTGAGTGTTTTACAGATGCATTTCATGGCAGGTGACGTCACAATGCAAGTGTCGTCATCAATATGGGCACAGTTGCGGCTGACACATTAGTTGTTCTACAAGATCGGGACCTCCGCTTCCGCCAGTAACCGACCTCGTTCAGGTTGAGGTGCTGTACTGTAAACACGAATACACCACAGCCAGATGGTTATGGAAACCTGCCCAGGTAGGTATTTTAAGCCGAGTATGAATAAGAGATGAGTGTAAGATGACTGTGGTGCAATATTGAAGCCTTGTTACTGACTAAGGCTGACATGTTCTTTAGACAGGACTGTAATTAATAGCCCAACAGGCAAAGGGACCTACAGTTTAATGTTGAGTCCGAACCACTCTGAATTATGAGCTGGTAAAATATGGGGATTGTCTTTAGGGATTAACGTAGTATTCAATAGTGCTGACGTTAATCCACACAAGATAACACTACACCCACCGACCATCGCTCACATATATCCATAATTCCATCCACCTCCTGGTAGCTAGATTACAGGACACGCCACGGTCCCAGTCCATGTTAACATGAACAATCCTTCAGCGGGTTTGTATGTGGTCAGAATTTTAAGTAAGAAGTTCTTTCTGTAGCGAATTAATTCTGTTAAAATGTTTTTTGGCTTTACAATAAACATATTAGTACTTTCTCATTTTTATAGTTCCGACGCATTAAAATAAATCATGAGTCATAAGTATCAATAGTATAATATTGAATCAGTTGGTAATGGAATAAAATACAAAGAAAAATGACTAATATTATGTAAGAATCCTGAGATATAGCCCAAACCCAACTAACTACAAACCACCAAACCCGCTACTAAAACTAACAATTAATTATTCAAGATGACTTAATTGACTATTTATTTTCTTCTATATGACCTTACAAACTTGTATGAATATTAATTTATGCGACTAAATCTGGCATGAATAAACAGTATGACGATCGTGAATATAAGCCAACGTTTCTTAGCGATTAAAAACCGTTTTGGCGAGTCTCAGTGATTTTCAAATGCGATATTTGATTCGATTAATAATTTGAACCATGATTGATTTTCTAACCTTTTTGCAACAGAAGATCAATAATCATGTGTACTAACACACCTGTTACAAATTTGGTTGAAAACTAATGTTAACTGGCTGGGTGGCTGAGTCGTTATAGAGACCGCCTTTAAACCAAGGGCGGGAATTGTTGACGATAGGTAGTAACAGGATCGGGATTTGGACCATTTGCAACCAAAAACGTAAAAAATCAGAAAGGCGTCAAAAACAAAAAATGACCGGACACGTGAGTGAGGAACAATCACACGTCACAACCTTGCAGACGATACATCGTGTAAATAATCACACGACCATGCGATGGTCGAGTTGGTAACAAAGCCAAACGACGATAATTTTATTGGACCCTCACACATTTAAACAAAGCGATCGAGTTTAAAAACCTCCATCACATGATCGATGGCGCCTGCGGTGCGATGCGGGTGGCTCGTTTACCAGCTATAAATCAATTGGGCTATTTAAATATAACAAATAATCCTAACGACTCATTTAAAGCTGTGCGTTCAGCTGATTGTCCTATCCTCCCATGGGCTCGGCTGATGGACGCTGTTTCACGAGAATGACAAGCCAATGGACGATTTGGATTTGTTGTGGATTATGTTTGAGGGCATAAATTATGAAACCTAAATAAATTAGTGATATTTGCTATTTTTAAAGAATTTCCTAAACAGGTCGCTAAAACTGTCGTATTTAGGATTTTAAGCTTCAATACTCCATGAATACTTTATTTAGATAAACCATTCAATTGATGACGTGATGGTAACGTGAATATTAATCGGCTCCATGTACTGCGGATACAGAGTATAGTGTGCTGGAGTGCCGTACTCTATACTGGTCTATACAGCTGACGTGATAACGTGGATATCTCGGCTCGCCGTACTGCGGATACCGACTAAAGTATGTGGCTCCCCATGGTCTATACAGCTGATAATAACGAAGCTATCAATCAGCTCTAAGTATTGTGAATACCGAGTATAGAGTGCGGCTCTACGTGGTCTATAGCTGCCGTAATAATAACGTGGCTATCGATCAGCTCCACGTACTGCGGATACCGAGTACAGTGTGCGGCTCCCCATGGTCTGTACAGCTGACGTGATGACAACGTGGCTATCGATCAGCCCAACGCATTGCGGATCCCGAGTACAGTGTGCGGCTCCCCATGGTCTGTACAGCTGACGTGATGACAACGTGGCTATCGATCAGCCCAACGCATTGCGGATCCCGAGTACAGTGTGCGGCTCCCCATGGTCTGTACAGCTGACGTGATGACAACGTGGCTATCGATCAGCCCAACGCATTGCGGATACCGAGTACAGTGTGCGGCTCCCCATGGTCTGTACAGCTGACGTGATGACAACGTGGCTATCGATCAGCCCAACGCATTGCGGATCCCGAGTACAGTGTGCGGCTCCCCATGGTCTGTACAGCTGACGTGATGACAACGTGGCTATCGATCAGCCCAACGCATTGCGGATCCCGAGTACAGTGTGCGGCTCCCCATGGTCTGTACAGCTGACGTGATGACAACGTGGCTATCGATCAGCCCAACGCATTGCGGATCCCGAGTACAGTGTGCGGCTCCCCATGGTCTGTACAGCTGACGTGATGACAACGTGGCTATCGATCAGCCCAACGCATTGCGGATCCCGAGTACAGTGTGCGGCTCCCCATGGTCTGTACAGCTGACGTGATGACAACGTGGCTATCGATCAGCCCAACGCATTGCGGATCCCGAGTACAGTGTGCGGCTCCCCATGGTCTGTACAGCTGACGTGATGACAACGTGGCTATCGATCAGCCCAACGCATTGCGGATCCCGAGTACAGTGTGCGGCTCCCCATGGTCTGTACAGCTGACGTGATGACAACGTGGCTATCGATCAGCCCAACGCATTGCGGATCCCGAGTACAGTGTGCGGCTCCCCATGGTCTGTACAGCTGACGTGATGACAACGTGGCTATCGATCAGCCCAACGCATTGCGGATCCCGAGTACAGTGTGCGGCTCCCCATGGTCTGTACAGCTGACGTGATGACAATGTGGCTATCGATCAGCCCAACGCATTGCGGATCCCGAGTGCAGTGTGCTGCTCTTCATCGTCTGTACAGCTGACGTGATGACAACGTGGCTATCGATCAGTCCAACGCATTGCGGATCCCGAGTACAGTGTGCGTCTCTCCATCGTCTGTACAGCTGACGTGATGACAACGTGGCTATCGATCAGCCCAACGCATTGCGGATCCCGAGTACAGTGTGCGGCTCCCCATGGTCTGAAATCGTGATATCTATATCAGAATATTGCGGATCCCGAGTACAGTGTCTATGGTCTGTACATACAATGACAATTTAACGATCAAAGCATTGCGGATCCCGAGTACAGTTCTATGTAAACGTGATATGTTCGATCAAACATTATATATTTATTTAATGTATGACATATTATCGATATTCATATATTATTTTATGAATTTTTATTTAAATTATAGTAGTTTAAAACAAATAATATTGACAGAGTACTTTTGTTATTAATTATTTATAATTTAAAAAAATATTCAAACAATGACTATATATTTGTTGCCGCCCTATAATGTCTTGTTCTGGGCCCGCAGACTTCACATTTACATTTTTATTAAAAGTTCGCACCGCTTCTCCCCTGGTCTGGTCGTTTAGTTGATTTGATTTTTTGGTGATTTTGCTAAGACATGTTTAGCCTTGGGGAGTGGTGGGAGCTACCGATAGAATATTTTCTTTGCTACCCGGTTCCTTTTATATGTTTACTTATACATTGTTGTAGTTTTCCTAAAAAATTCTTCCTTGATGATAGGAAAATTTCTCATTAATCTGAACGATTCTATTGAAATATAAACATAATACAATTCACCTAATAACAAAGTTTATGGGAGAATATTATGTAAATTTTGTGTTACATAAAGTTTTCTGTAAACATAATATGGATAGCGTAATAAACATAATACGGAATGACTGAAGACGATATAGAACATTTCTAGCATTGGTAAAAAAATCTACAAAACGACATTGGTGATATTTAATTAGATGTTATTTCTAATCAAATTTTATTTTCTCTGAGAATTACATCTTAAACTCTTGGTAGTGTGCAATTCTGGATTCCATACTTTTAAAGTAGCATACATATATTTTTCTTTGTAGATAAATATTAATATTATTTATTAAACGCGTTTTATGAGGCTCCTGTAGAATCTTACTCTTAATATTTTCCTTTATATGTATCATTTAGCTAAGTTTAAATAAACTAAATGTACAATAGTGATATATTACGAGCTACAAGACTATTACTCATTTCCCCTTCTGTTAATTTTTTTTCACACAAAGGCGGTGCCATCTTATCATTTTGTTCTATAGTCTATTTATTTTCCGACAACTTGAGTCATTGATTTCGCTCGATCCCTTTCTCATTCCATGCTTTTAGGGACATTTCCACAGTGTTGTGCATTTATGAATGTTTTTTGTAAACAATAGTTTTAATTTATGAATTACGAAATACTAGTCTTGAGGTATCATGAAATTGATTCAGATATCGATTTCTGATATTTTGCAATTCATATTCAGTCTTAAGAGCTAATTAGGCTATTTAATTAAAAAGGCATAAACACATTTTTGTGATTCCAAAACAAATAAGTCAAGTTTTTAAAAATCTTTTCTGTTATTTTATTATATTTTCAATTATTCTTTTCCAGATTTCGAGCAATAAAAAACATTGCAAAGTGCTATTTTGATTTACAATGTATTTAATTTTTAACTTTTTTCGTTTTTAAAGTATACTTGCGAGGTCAAACGTAACATTTTGTCATCATAGCAACAGAATGGAATACAAAGCAGAGTTACCACGAAATGTTACAAAGTAAAATGCTCATTTTGATCATCATAACCCTACTATTATCAAAGTTAGTGATGTATACTATAACACACGGTTCTCTACGTAATTTGGTTTGTTTATCCCATAGTGAGAAACACAGTTTTAAAAAAGCTTTTTAAAATCGTTCAATTTTCGCTGGTAAAAAGGCTGAATCCAAAACCTTTATCTAACAAAACATTTTTAATGAAACCTTAAGCCAATAATGCTAGTTTTTGGTCATTCATACATGTACATTTGACAAGGATATTAGCTCTGGGGAAGGGCGTGTTGGTGATTTTTTTAAGATGGAAAATATGTAACAGGTTTCCATAGAAACTACCAGAGATATTGTATTGAATTTTTAATATAAAAGAATAAGAACAGCTGTTTAGATGAACTGAGGCCATTCCATTTAGACATATCCATGATCTAACTTATTTCCCCCAGGGAAGTAATTACAAACATTTTTGACATGGATATGTCATAGCTCTAAGGAAGTATTTGCAATTTGAACGACCAAAATTTGAAACATAAGAACAGCTGTTTAGATGAACTGAAACAATTGCCTTTAGACATATTCATGATCTAACCTATTTCCCACAGGGAAGTAAATAAACATTATTTCTTATAAAAGCCTTAATAAATAGTTTAAATACATTTTAGGTGCAATATCTTTTAGGATCGAATTTTTTGTATTTCAGATTTTATTGAAATAATCTTAAACCCCCAAACGGTTTAGCAGTATATTCTCACATTTAACATGAGTTGACATGTGAAAAAGTCGCCCCACAAGTCGGCGATATCGCGTCTCTTATTAAAACGTCACATGTGGCAGTTATATTGTGGCACAATGCCGCAAGTCCCCCCAGCGTGACGTCATTCTCCACGGGGAGGGCGGCGTGACAGGCGTGAGATGAGCGTGAACAGTGGCAATAGAGGTACGAAAAAAGCAGGTGCGACGACTGGTTCCGGCACTAGTCATCTAGCTGAGGATGACGAAGTCAGATCTTAACTTTTCCTATCCCATAGTCTGTACCCTCAGAGGCCAATGGAAGTAACAACATAAGAAAAAGTACATAATTTAAAAGATATGTTTTCAACCGCCTACATAGCCAAGTAATAAAATATTTAAATTTTTAGTAGTTAAGATTGTTCAAGAAAATTAAATCTAATTTTATATTTCTTTATATCCTGTAGACGTTGTTGCAGAAACTGAGTTAGTTTCAAATTAAATGGGAAATTAAACTCCAGACTTTTCACTGTTTAAGATTACGTTACAAGGTTAAATATAAATTGTTTTACAAATCCAAAACTCTAGTTAAAAGTTATTTCTTCAATATTTACCCATAAATACTAAAATTTGGCAGGCCTAAGTTTCACCGTTTGTATCTCATAGTTAATTTCCAATTAAACTTATTTTATTTTGAATCATTAGGTTCAATTTTTGGTTTAATACTTCACAAAATATCTGAATATATGTCTGAATATATATCTAATCATATATTACTTATATCTGAATATATAAGTAATATATGTTTAGATAATAGTTTTGCATGACGTTTAGGCGTATTAAAATAATAAAATATTTGTGAGCAGAACAAGTAGAAGGACCACCACCGCCGCCTTTCCGCAGAGAACTCACTTAAACTTGTTTGTGGGAGAGGACGAAACCACTCGAGACACAATTCCAACTTGTGCCCACGTCCCGCCAATATTACCTTAATATTTCACAAAAGGTACAAAAAGCAGTCTGAATAGAAGCTGCTGATTTGCTTTCCCTCCGGCTCCCGTCCACTCGGTGCATTTTATAATTGGTTTATTTGATTTTAACCACTCTGAGAAAAAATGCATTAAACATTTTGCTGCGTTCAGTAATTTGATTTTTTGTTTTCTGCTTTTCAATCTCATACAAATAATAATTATTTAAACATACGTGGTTACGATGGCTTGTTTATTTCTAAGAGTATTTGAAAATGTAGAACTACTTGTGAAGTTTTGTGCGATTAGTTTTCCATTGGTTTCGTATTCACAAACTATACTGTATTTATTTTGGTAAAATAACATTTATATGGTTAACAAGTAATTTACAGTAAACTATTCCACGGTTAAAGTTCATTATGCGTACCATTTTACTGTTAACACATTAATATGCCATTTTACGCTTGAAGTACTTTATTTTAGTATTTCCAAAGGTATTTGTTATGCGTTAAAATATAAGAAAATTTATATGCTAAAGCCTTAATAGATTAGTTTGGTTACGGCTAATTCACAAACATAAGGTGTAATTTTATATCCCTACATATTTTCTGCAATCCTCAGTCGAAAAATTCGACAAAAAATTGTAGGGTCACGATATTTTCTTCCCAAGCACAGTTATGAAACCAGAAGCAAACCTAGAAATTTTCTTTTTGTACCTCTCACTCCACCTTAATTTTTTAGAACCACTTAAAATACTCTGCTATAAAATTGTTTAACAGTCTGCCACTGTGTCTAAAAAAGGACTACGATTATGACATGTTTAGAAAGAAACTAAGAAATGCACTTACTGGTATGTCGTGCTACAGTGTTGAGGATTTTATTTTTAGATAGATGTGAGACGGATATAATTGTTATGTATGTAAACTGTCTTTAAGAAATAATTTTTTATTTACTATTTTGTATGACGTAGCGTATACATTGTACCATATCAACATGCTCAATAGAAGAACTTGAACTTGAACTAGAATTAATATCTGCAGGAATTGATTTATTTCTTAACTTTTATGTGGAAATCAGTTATCATTGCTTTTTAAAGTATTTATAAATATTTTAAAATCCTACAGGTATTTGGTCACACAACCCTTTAGTGTATTTTAAACTATAAATGGAAATATCAGAAGTTAAAATATTACAATTATAACATATTATTTTACTCATTTATTTTCATCGTTTAAATTTAACACCCAATGGATGCGAAGGATTTAGATATGTATAAACATAGATGTTATAAAGCTTCCGATAGTTTCATTCGCAAACTATATCGATTGCAAATTGACTCTGTAGCAGTAAAACTAGCCGAAGTAAACTCTCGTGAGTCACCGTTGTATGTTTACGTCTTCTCTTGATGATCCCGTTACATCGGAGTGTTGAGGTTCCACGAAGGGCGAGGTGTTGAGGTCGGTTGCGTCAGTAAGGTTTACAACGGGATCGTCAAGAGTACAAACACAGCTCGTGTCCGTTACGTCGATCAAAGGGAGGAGAACCGTAATTTAACGGGACGGAAGGGTAATGGGACCGCCCTCACGGCTCCGTCCGACTTCCAACAAGAGTGGTCGTCATTGCTTTAATTACATCACCGATGCGACTCAATAATTGTCGATTACAAAACTGCAAATGGAGAGCCGTCACTCGTCGGAGAGCGAGCGACATCGATTTTTATGTGGTCTACCGATTGAATCGGTCCAATATAACTATTATTCGATCACCGGTGTTTTTCGCGCCGCCAATTAGCGCGGACCAATCGTCGGCGTCCGCTCTTTGTCGGGGCTGCCCCAATTTCACCGGCGGCCGCAGAAAAAGAGGAAATCGGTGAATTGTCAACAGGTTTAATCAGTGGAGCTCGCCAAAAACTAAATGAACGAGTCCCGTCGCCATGATTGGTCGGCCACACCTCTATATTCATTTACCTTCATTTGCAGCAGGCGTTATTGCCCTCGCTACCGTAGTGCCAATTATTTCTTTATTTTGCACGAGACTCGAGTGTTCATTCGTTTCATGATCAAATAGCCTAGCTTGAAAAATCAAAAATTGAAAACAAGGTCTGTCGGAGACCGAGTGGCTTACACATCTCACCTGGGCTGTTGAAATTATTAGTTACCTGGAGGATTTTTGTTTCATAAAATTTTCCTCTTGCTTCCTAAAATTCTATAGTCTATATTACGAATAGTTTAAGAATTCATATACGAAATAACCAAAAAGTTTGAGAAGATAAACTGTTACCTGTTGAGTGGGTAAACTCATTTTGTTTGAACATTTGAAAGTAAGTTAAAGAGTGTGATAACTGAGAGATGAAGACGTATAAGCTATTGAAAGGACAACGCAAACATAGCACAACACCGTGGGAAATGTGAGCGGAGAGCGTGAAAATCGCTCAGGTTTGCACAAAACTCATTCACACCTGCCAGGTCTCAGTGGGAACTGTAGATGTAGTAGAATAGATGAGACACCACAATCTCGAGAAAAAACCACAGCTTTGTGAATGAGGCTGGAGCCCGGGGGCGTGGAGCTGAGGGTGAATGGATGAAATATAGGCTTACATTCCGGCCTGCGGGGCTGCAAAATAAATAAACACTGTATAGAAACTGGCGGGATTAAGACGTCGTGCCAAATGTAGCGTAGGTAACGCGCAGGTACGAGGCGGGACATGGGATTGTGGCCGATACAATTAGATGGGCCGTTTAAACAGACCTTGGCTACATCTATCAACGGATTAGGCGATGCGCTCGTCGAACCGTGCTCCTAGTCAAACAGAACTGAACTTACAAAGGAACTTACATTCTAGGGTTTTACGGTATTTGAAAATATCTCAATCTGATGCATTGTAGAATAGAGCACAAAATGTGACGGTTTCAAATATTCACGTCTAAACCTTTATAGAAGTGTTCAATAGTTTAAAAACCTCTAAAATGTAGACCTAAACCTAAATTTCATAACCTATTTTTGGATTTTTTTGAAAACAAAATAAGTGGACATTGATACCAAATTGTGTGTATATTTTGTTCAATACAATATCATTTACAATCTATAAGTCATTTTAAAATTATGAAATAAGTGTTGACTTTCTTGAAACTTATTTGACAAGAAAATTTTAAAAATTATTATTTCATTGAATTTATTATAGTTTAATTAAATATTACAAAGTTGTAGTTAGTAGTTAGTTACTGAAATGGCAACCTATCCAGGACCAGGTATTTTAAGCCAAGTATGAATGAGAAATGAGTGTAACATGATTGTGGCGCGATCCTGTAGTCTTGTTACTGACTAAGGCTGACATGTTCCTTAGACAGAACTCTTAAATAATGGCCCAACAGTCAATGGCTTATATAAGGGACCTACAGTTTAACGTGGAGTCCGAACCACTGCCTCTGAATCACGAACTGGTCTAATTATGAGGATGGTGTTTGCGGATTAACGTAGTACAGTATTTAATAATACGGACGTTAATCTTCCCAAGAGAACACCTACACTCACAGACCATGGCTCACAACTATCCACAATTCGTGACCTCCAAGTAGCTGGATTACAGGACGTACAGACGTATTCTCAGAGTACAATAACATTTTTTCATATCGATAAGATTTTCCTTACCACGAAAATAATTTTTTACTTCTTTCCCATTATATAAAAGATTCCCGTAGCATCAGGCCTGCGTACTCAGCAAATTTTCATAACCTATTATCTATTTACATTACGGAAACCAAGATTTATTATAGGTTAATTATTTTAAATTACATACAATTAGAAAATGTGTATAGTTAGTCAAATTTACTCGAAGAAAACACTTTAATATAGTATAGGCCTAGTTAATTTTAAAATTGACTACAATATTGGCTTTAATGAGACAGCTTGTTATTCCTTTTTGTTTCCCTTTTTTCACTTATAGATAATATAATCACTTTATAGATCTTATGTTCAGTAAAATTTAGAAAACTTGTTGCTTATATCGCTCAAAACTGGGTTTTGATGGCTCATTACATTATTTAAACTTCCTCCAAGAGCTAAAGAATAATGAAAACATTTCACGAAAAAGCGTTTCAAAAATATCATAATTTCAAGCGATTTACAGGCAAAATTTAATTTTTATAAATAGATGAAGTTGATTAACGTTTGCCTCATAAGAATAAGATGGGAAATAAGTAAGTAGATTAGCGTGTTTGCTGCCATAGTAACAAAAAAACTGGGACCTCAAAGTGTGCAAAACTTGGTCTGGATCTTATCATGACGACCACGGTAACAGCTTTATATCTTATAGGAAATTTTGCTAAAAAAGGTTAATATTCTTTACCATAAACTCATTATAAAATTCTTGTTAGTATGTTTATTAATACAAACATAATTAGGAGCTATACCAAAAAAGCTGTTGATACAATGAAGAATGTTGAAATGAATGAATGTTAAATTTGTTGCTGTAAAAATGTACTACACCTACAGAATACAAACGCTGATAGGGTAGAAAAGTTATTCTTTAAAATGTCAATGCTTTAAGGATTCATTCGTACGAGGACCTTACAAAAATCGTCTTCCTAAAAGTTTGAATACACTTTTAAAAGTGGAAAAATAACTTACATGACATTTAAAACATATTTGAGTGTAAAGTATTTCTCTACCGAATTTCGATAGGGCCAAGACGGTTTATTGCGAATCGAGAGGAAATAGAGTCTCGGTGGTTAGCCCAGATAACTGCGCCGGCCGGCCGGTCAGTGGGTTTTATAGACCATCAGCCGCGTAGAGGAGGCGGGGGTGGGGGCAGTTTTATATGTCTGGCCGTGGACAACTCGATTGACACTAAACGTGGAACCGTGCAAATGTGATACTGTAAACTGCAGTTTGGTTGATGCACTGACGTTTTGAGATGTTTATTGATAATTTAGGGACCTGTTTAGAAGCATGTATTTGTGTTTCAATAATACACTCCCATCTAAACTGGGTGCCAAATGAGGTGTATTAATTTTGTCACATTAAAATTTATTTTATTATTTAATCAGTTATATTGTCCAATTCCGCGACCTTATGCGTACCATCAACACTTGAATACTTCAATCACAGGAGACAACTATTTATTGGGTCCATACTTTATTGAAATGTGAAACTTATGGAATTACTTTAAACATAAACGTTAAACGTATTTTAATAATATAATTCACAATCATTAAAATAATATAAGATGTTGAATTGTCAGATTTCTTAAAAAGGAACTCGACAACTTCCTCTTTCCCAAGATTCAGCACATGGGCAACCTGGATTATCTGCGAAACTTGGTACTTGTATCCGTTTGGACAACACCAATAGCAATATATCTTAGAATAATTAACGATAAAATGTATTACCAACGTTTATGGCCTATTTTTAAGCACAAGTTAATAATACTGTATTATTAAAGTAAGGCATAAAATACACAGACACAATGGAAGATGAGTTGAAAGAAACAGTATAACCTTTTTAAGGGTAACTCTAAACCTAGAACAGATTTTTACATAATATATAGGATCGAATTAATTAATTTACTGTAGTACATATAGTACCTAAAAATAGAAGTCAAAACAATAAATTTGGTTACAATCATATCTGGTCATAACTTTAATGTCTAGAAAGTTTTGAAATTGTTTATCACACGAACATTTAGTATTATTTTACACTGGTAGTTACCTCAACTCGATTGAGTTGGCGTTGCGAGTTGTACACAGTAATGAGCCAGCATTAACGTAGGCTGGTCAGTGAGCCAGTGAGCCCGTTTAACGAATGACACCGGCCCTCTGAGACCCAGCTGATGGAACCTCTCCCTCAGGACCGCCGCATCAGCCAGACAGCGAGCTGCCTCATTTGTGGATTATAATCTATCGGACACTCTCCAATGGTTCCAGACTCACATAAATGTTTTATTCAATCCAAAATTTGTATAAAAGCTGACAGTCCGTTGTATTCTTTTAGTACATGTTTGATTAAGTTGAATAGCTTGATAAAATCAAATCAAAAATGGTTGGTTCAGTGAATACACTCGAAAAAAATCAAAATAATATTTTGTGACAGTTTTATAGTTGATCTAGGGGTCTTTGTTTATCGCCCTATCAATTAATGTCCCTAGCACCAAGACTAGTCAAAATGTTCAGTGAGAAAGTTCCATTAGTCATAAAATCCATTAAATTAGACTAATCAAATTCACTCTTCACTCATATTCTTCTTAAAATACCCTGTCAAGTGAGTTGATGTTTTATCTATGAATTTTCCAGTTGACGTGAACGATGATGGTATGTGGTCTGAAATTAAATTAGAAACACCATAATCACTTACAAATTTTATATACAGTACTACAAACACACCTAGCGCACACTACAAGTCACCTATGGCTTACAGTAATTATCCAGTGTGCAATGAGCCTTTTTAAAATAGGAAGTTAAACTTATCCTTCTTACTAGTTCTTCTTACATAAGATATAACAAATCATTCATAAGCTATTATTCTGGTAAAGAGCTAATTTGTACATGTTATGACTCCAGTGTATTTCCTCAGCCTAGCTGCATACAAATATAAATCATTAACCTACTATGTCGTTTTGCATATAAATTTATCCTAAGCTCAAATTCATTAATATTAGATATACAGACTTTTAGTAGTTATATTTTGTATTTTATATAAAAATATGATACTTTTAGCTTTAACCTGCGATCAACCTAATGACAATTTCTTGTACAATGAAAACGTCAACTCTACCAAAAAAAAAACCAAAAAAAAAAAAAAAAAAAAAAATAAAAAAAAAAATAAAAAAAAAAAAAAAATAAAAAAAAAAAATAATAAAAAAAAAAAAAACTAAAAAAAAAAAAAAAAAAAAAAAACTAATATAAAAAAAAAAAAAAAAATATAAAAATAAAAAAATTATAATAAAATAAAAACAATAACATTGTTTATCTCTACAAATATGAAAGAAAGCTTAATGAAGCTCTACGTAAGACGGTGTTTGTAACAGTTTTCAAACACAATTTTAAACCAGAAAAAAAAAAGGGGGGGGGGGGGGGGGGGGGGGGGGGGGGGGGGGGGGGGGGGGGGGGGGGGGGGAAGCGCAATATACAATACCCCAATGATGGACTGATGGAACGTTAATGTTTTACACCAGACAATTCACATGCCCTCTATTTAGACTGTTTGATAAAAACAGCCTAGTTCCCAATTCTTCTGGTAATCCGCTCTAATATTGGTCAGAATCGTAAGATAAGTCAGCAGCTGTGGTTGAAGCACAATGAACAGGAAATTGGACAGGGTCGGAGAGATTTGAGCCTTGAGGTCAGCCTTTCAGGGCCCGCTCACAGCTTATACGACCCTTTCTCTTACAGCCGGACCTTTGATGCTGGCACTCCGTTCAATGGAATCGGATTATTTTAACACAAAAGTGTGATAGAAAAATATTCTTTTCATCCAGGGTTTAAGGTTTGAATACTTTACGACGGGAATTATTTTGAAGCACTATTTCATTTAATGAAAAGGTAACAAAATGTAATTTATATAGAACAAGTAGTGTAATTAATTAAAACCACATTTGTTATAAATGAAGTTTTTACCAACGGATACATATATTTTTAGCTCATCTTGTTATGGACTGTGTAACAGAATCATATTCAAAAGTTGAGCATAAGAACCCTTTTAGCTGCTCTAGTTGAACTTTGACGAATAGAAATGTCATATATATGGACACATAAATTAGTTTTAGTTACACTTTGGTCAATAAATGAATATTTAGCACTGTTAATCAGTCAGAATTGACTTGATATGTTTATTCGTATCAACTACCATGGCTGACATACCTGTCTCACTTATACATTACAATTCTCCCAACAATTTTGAATGTGAATACATAACCACGTGAAAAATATAGCAGTTACAAGATTTTCTTTAAAAATTTGCAATTTGTGTGCTTAATTCTGCTAATGACTGTCTGAACAAGAATGCAAACATACAGATATAAAGAAAAATAGGTTTTAGTTATAAGTACTGTACTAACATTAAATATACGGTCCTATAACGGCTTCATTGTTTTTAAAGATCCTGAAAAGGTTTTATTTTATACTTGCACATTAATTTGAATGTAGATGACCGTATCAATTAAAATAATCTATCTCGACGCATATAACTGACTGGAAAATTAGAATATCATGAAGAGGACATCATGAAGGCTCCAGTATACGATGTTTTGTTTAGTGTTTTTTCTACGCTTCTCGGCATGTTTTAACGTTTTGATGGGGAACGGTCCAAACCCTGGTCTTCTTACTACCTAACGTCAACCTGCTCTTAGGAAGCATCATTAATTAATAGCCCAATGACGTAATGCCAATAGGCTCCATATTCGACCCTTGCGGTATTCGGTCCAATGGCATGGTTAGGGAATTTTAGTCTGGCACACTCAGGAGTAAAAGGAAACCAACTACAGGAAGCTTCATCAGCTACAGTTCTTCTGGTAACAATCTCTCCATGAGTGAAGCTCAGACTGGGAGACTCCTTTGAAGTGTATAAACCCCAGTAGCAGCACGAATGAGTGGTAGTCCAGGGAAGCTGTTCTCAATATATAGCTAAATTGTGTTCAGGAACTGCGCTATTTTGTTACCACCAAAATTTTCCTAGTTAAAACCAAAAGGTCCTGGAGGTTAGAGTAGTAAATCCTTAATTTTTACTTGATAAAATGTGTATGAAATTTTGAGGAATGTCTACAAGTAAGATCTACAGTTAGACCACCAACCATCCTGTGAATGTACAAGTAGGCCTACATAGCCTATTGACGTGTAACCACTGCGTCGGTCAAGCTTCGAGCCTCCGCGACCGGCTGCGGGCCGCATGAGTGAAATACACCACTGACATATGTCACACTTATTTACAGCGCTCCACTTGGCTTTATAACCGGGACAATACGCCACGCGACAGGGCAAAAACAAACCTTTGTCTTTCCACTGTCAAATCAACGATAATGGTGTGGGTGCCGCGGCGGGGACCTGGCCCAGGCATGTGGCGGGACTGCGTGTAGAACTGGGACAATGCAGGGTACGAGTGTTGGCTACGTTGATACGATAATTAGTGTTGGTGCCGCGGTGAGAAACTGGTAAAGAACTGTGGCACGTTGATACGATAATGGTGTTGGTGCTGCGGTGAGAAACTGGTAAAGAACTGTGGCACGTTGATACGATAATGGTGTTGGTGCTGCGGTGAGAAACTGGTAAAGAACTGTGGCACGTTGATACGATAATGGTGTTGGTGCTGCGGTGAGAAACTGGTAAAGTACTGTGGCACGTTGATACGATAATGGTGTTGGTGCTGCGGTGAGAAACTGGTAAAGAACTGTGGCACGTTGATACGATAATGATGTTGGTGCTGCGGTGAGAAACTGGTAAAGAACTGTGGCACGTTGATACGATAATTAGTGTTGGTGCCGCGGTGAGAAACTGGTAAAGAACTGTGGCACGTTGATACGATAATTAGTGTTGGTGCCGCGGTGAGAAACTGGTAAAGAACTGTGGCACGTTGATACGATAATGATGTTGGTGCTGCGGTGAGAAACTGGTAAAGTACTGTGGCACGTTGATACGATAATGGTGTTGGTGCTGCGGTGAGAAACTGGCAAAGAACTGTGGCACGTTGATACGATAATAGCGTTGGTGCTTCGGTGAGAAACTGGCAAAGAACTGTGGCACGTTGATACGATAATGGCGTTGGTGCTGCGGTGAGAAACTGGTAAAGAACTGTGGCACGTTGATACGATAATGGTGTTGGTGCTGCGGTGAGAAACTGGTAAAGTACTGTGGCACGTTGATACGATAATGGTGTTGGTGCTGCGGTGAGAAACTGGTAAAGAACTGTGGCACGTTGATACGATAATGGTGTTGGTGCTGCGGTGAGAAACTGGTAAAGTACTGTGGCACGTTGATACGATAATAGCGTTGGTGCTTCGGTGAGAAACTGGCAAAGAACTGTGGCACGTTGATACGATAATGGTGTTGGTGCTGCGGTGAGAAACTGGCAAAGAACTGTGGCACGTTGATACGATAATAGCGTTGGTGCTGCGGTGAGAAACTGGCAAAGAACTGTGGCACGTTGATACGATAATGGCGTTGGTGCTGCGGTGAGAAACTGGCAAAGAACTGTGGCACTGTGGAACTGTGGATAATTGTGTGGTGCCGCAGCGATGAACGGGCACAGGCCTGTAATAGGGAGACTACTTGAGTAGACTAAGACAATACCCAGTTTTGGGTACGTTGATACGATAATAGCGTCCCTCTATAAATATCTAATAAAAGCGGGATATGTTTCAAAATTAAAGAAATTCTTTTTCGAATCGCTATGGTTTTTATAATGTAGCAAAATTGGTCTTGTTCTACGATTCCTTTGTCCAATTTTAATTAAAGTATTTGTTTCATATATCCCCATTTTTCTTCACAGTAGAGATGCTCACGACCCGGTTTAAAAATAACAATAAGACAGGTCGTAATAATTATGAAAATCATTAAATACACTATTGTATAAGTGTTGTTCATTAGCTAAACAAATTAGTTAAAACTCATACGATACCACATCCAATTTTAAGAGTAAATAAAATACTACATTTCATCACCTAAGTCAAGTGAAATAATAGGTCTTTCTAGTGTTCAACAAGTTCATTATTTGAAAAAATACTTAGTTGAAGCAGTATATACTTTAAAAGTTTACATTTAACTTCTGATACATTAAAATTCCCAGAATTTCTAGAATAAGACGTAAGGAATAAGAATATTTTAAGTATCTTTGTATAGTTAGGACCTACACAACCCAATACCTAGCTCAAATAAGCTTAGAATATCGCTCGGATAATATTGAGTTGATCTTGAGATGGTCACGATTTCTTTCATATTGATGATTATAAACTGCTTCATTTGTAGGTTTTATACTTAAATTAAATGTTTTAAACAAAGTACATTCCAAAATGCAAAATGAAGTAATGGTAAGGGCATTAAATTCTATAAATAATAGTATACAATGATGTCCAAACAAACCCGGTCAATAACTCTCATGGCTCTTTTTTATGTAATCAGTAAATTCATTGCATTACCATCGTTGCACTAAAATGGTATAATATAAATAATTAATTTAATTATATAATTGCATGATAAACTGATTAAAAAGAAATACCAAGAAATGTTACACGTGCAAAATATTTTTTTTAACATTATAGTTAAATATTGTGATTTATAAGGTAATTTTAAACTATTCCATAATAATTAGGATGAACTAGTCTGATGAAAGTCGGGCGGAGAGAA
Source organism: Nephotettix cincticeps (assembly GCA_023375725.1). Taxonomy (NCBI): domain Eukaryota; kingdom Metazoa; phylum Arthropoda; class Insecta; order Hemiptera; family Cicadellidae; genus Nephotettix; species Nephotettix cincticeps. The sequence goes on along the minus strand of CM041790.1, from coordinate 20,914,668 downwards.
GTTACACCAATTTGATCAACTACACCCCAGGACAGAGAATACCTTTTAACCGTTCTCCGCTCTGTCCGCTCTTATTAGCCCAACTTTAAATACAACAATCCTTTGTTGGAGTTTGTTCTGCGCTATAAATACCTTTAATTATACACCTTAATCGAGAGCTTTTTGTTCTTTTTACATATTTTATCACAATTAAGAGTCTGCAATATGTCCGCCATCTAGGATTATAGTCTCTTAAGAAAAGTTTTAATTTTGGTGACCACTGATCAGTCGATAGAAAAATCATATTTGTATTTTTCTAGAAAACAAATTAAAGATTTCACTAAATAATCATTTACTTTTAATTTGACACCACACTCACCTTTTTACGACTGTTGTATAACCAGTAATGCTGTTATAAAAGTAACATAATTCTTATACGATACGAAATAGGCTTGTTTCCCCGGTCATAGAGTCATGGAGGAAGGATTTCATATAACCCGCGAGAAGTATTGTGTATTTGGAAACTACTTATACTCCTGGGCAAAGTGAGCCTTCTTATACTTAAGAAGGCTAAAGAATATAAAGGAAAGTATATTTAATATAAGTTAAAAGCTCAGACATACAGTTATATACTTTACCCAAGCGTGTGGAAGGTGCACTAATACATCTCATCAAATTAAAGAATACAAAAATACAAGAGTTTGTGAATTCTATTGTAGCAATCAATTTTCAAATAGGAAGAGAAGATCGTTAAAGGAAACAATAGAACTCACTTCCCCCCTCACTTCCCGCGATTGTCCTTTCGCTAAGGACAACTTTCCCAAACAGGAAGAAAGTCCTTTACGGAAATAGGGCTACTTTTACCATTGTGTGAGCCAAATGGGGTCAGTGGGGCTGTAAATCGCCGCAAACAGGGGTCTGGTGAACAGGAATTAGTTATGGAAATAAGAGTGAAACCATGAAAGTATTAGAGAAAGCCGAGTAGTAGCGAAGGTCTCGGCGGGGGATCGAACCTCGCACCTCACGGCGAGACGCTGACATTCAGGTGTTCGAGGAACCACAGACGATCAACAGGTCGACTAATGGATGTCCTCATGTCTCTCTCGGGTTCCTTCTGAAAACCTTGCCACCTCGTTGGGACAGCTGTTTTAAAAGGTGTTCTACTCTTGTCTAAACAAACACTACGGCATTGTTTAGGCTTTTGAAGTTTACAAAAAATTGTGTGAAACTTCTTTATTTCCGTAGTATTTCCGCCATCTTAAAGTTTGACGTGGATATGTCTAATCTCTGGCGGTGGGGTTCCAATTTGTTGGACGCAAAAGTGACGTCATGTGGTATTATGCACAGCTGATAGAGAAACTGAAATAATTCCAAGTATATATATCACCGATCTGTATAATTAAAATCTAAATAATTTTTTTAGGAATAGGCCTATGTTGATTGAGTTGAAGGGGTTGGACTCCAGGTCCGGACACGTCAACCTTGTGGCTTATTGTATTCCTAGGAATACGTTAATAATATTTTTGAGAAGCCGATATTTGAGTAATAGTTTACCATGTAGGTATCCAATGAGGAATTCTAACTCTTCTTTAAAATAGTATTTAGAAATGGATTTTTAAAAATATTAATTTTTAGGATTGTTTGATTTTATAACTATTGATAAAATTAGATTCCGAATCACTAAATATTATTAAATATAAGAATGTTTTAAATGACACAAAACACATCTGGTACAAAACACATTCACAACGTCTCTCAAGCATTATTATTATCTGAAGTGGGTAAAAAATAACGCAGATAGGTAGGTAAAAGTCTTCATTAGTTCTGCCATATTGAGTTTAGCCCTATAAAAACTATGAAAAAATGTTTCATCATAATTATTCACTCGATATTTATAATTGATCGTATTCAATAAACTTAATCGTAAAGTACTTACCTTAGTACATAAAATATAACATTTTCTAATGATGTTTAAGGACAATATAATTAGCATAATATTTCGTTTCGTTTTTATATTTTTTTTATGAGCTAATTATCTAGTTATTATGTTCCATAACAGCTATACAATAAATTAAATTTTTTTGATTCTCTAGATACCAACTGAAACGCCTATAATTTCACTCCTCATATAAATCAAACTGTTGGTTGACCAGTATTGCTGTGACCAAGTTAACTTTGTTCTTATAGGGTTAACACCAAATAAGAACACAGAAAAATACTGATAAAGACTCTCAATTGCTTTCTATTGGTAAAAACCAAATACTGTATACCTGTTAGAGACAGTAGAGAAATGGTTTATCATGCATTTCTAGATCATGTTGTGAAAATGAGACATGAAATTAGCTATATCATATGCGAATTAAATCTTAAAAGGTTTAGTCATATATTTAGTATATCAAGGTTAGGCCATAAGCAACCTAATAGTTTTATATCATTAATATGAAGGGAAAATAATTATTTAAATAAACTCTCGTACATCGTGTAGCAGTAACTATAATACTCTGTAACATGTGCAACTCAGTTAAACAAGACAAAATCTGAATTAGCTGTTTTGTATTAGTCCATTCAAATAAATTTAAGTTATAAAAAGTGGCTTACTATTAAATAAACTAGGAACGAAAATTGGATAGTTCCTGTAAGATATTACATAGCTGGTGTTTTACTTGTATTTATCTCTCCGCAGTGTAAGGTAAGGAAGAGTTTGCAAGTTAAGGACCGCTACAGCAGCATCTTGGTTATCCATAAAAGCGCAACTCCATTCGATCCGCTATTTTATTGTTATCTCTTGGGGCTTTGGTTTTCCATTCGCCTGCTCTATAAAGAGTGTCGCATATCTCCTGGTAAGCCAGGGCATCCCCTTCCCCTCCCTCCTTGATCCCATCTGATAGTAACACTTATTTTACACCGATAGTTCCGGGTTAAGCATTTTACGGAAATACGCCCTCACTTCTAACCCCTAACCCTCCCCATTGTTGCTTTATGTCCCATCCTTTTATACCCAACCATTGTGATTTCCGGAGATGTGTTTTGCCCCTGCTTTGGCTTTTTATAGTGCTTAAGAACACAGTATTTTTCTTTTAATTAAATTTAACAGTGCTTTATTTAGAATTATTGTATTTAAGCAACAACGTTGGTGCAAACTTAAATAAGATGAAGGAATATAATAATATCATCATGTATGATGATATTAAGTACATGGTTATTTGTTATAAAATGTTCAAAAAGAAGATTAAAATTAATAGTAGGCCTATACAGGGTGTCCCGGATCTAGTTTTACGTCAGTCAATCTGCATGTGTGTTTAACAATTTATTTTATAACTCAAGACTTATTTAAGAGAGAAACTTCAAATTTTCTATACATGTGTATCTTACTAGGTATAATACATTTTTAAAATTTCGTTTCTGTCAATAAATCTGTTTCAATATGGCGGTCGTTTAAAAAATTTAACGCACAAGTCGTCAGAGCTAGAAAAAACTTAGAATGTAAGACCAAAAATGCAGGTTTAAAACGCGCAACAAATGGCATCTTATTTTCTAAATTGCAATAAAACTTAACAATCTGTGAAACGTTTTGTAAATTAAATTTAATTTATACATCATTACAATAATGCTGCACATACTCGTATGAGACTACGCACTATTAATCAGCTGTTTTCTGTTCCATCCATGACAACACAATGGATCAGTCGTTTATTAGAAAACGAATTTTATTGTAACTAATGTAATATTATGATGGTAGTTTTCTTATTTGAAACCAAATGAGTATCTTTAAACATTTTTAAATTGTGCTATATCTTATACAGTATATAATATTGTAAATTAAATTGAACTCCTATTTAATAACGTTAAATAACTTAACACCAGTCCGCTATAATAAGTCAACAGTAATCAAGCACTGTCTGCAACTGTCCGGTAATGAGTAGCAGCATTGCCAACATTAGAGAGATAGATAAGATCAGCTGGCCGCCGCCGCCGCCGCGACGCGGACCCAGCGACGCCCCGACGCCTGTCCCTCATCTGATAACACGTCCGACCTCGCCTGGACAATAGCTTTATTACTTTATCTTTCATATTTCGCTCAATTTTTTGAAGGGACGTTTCTGATATCATGTTTTTTGGCCATTCTCGTATATCTGAAACTGAGGTTGTAATAGAGGCCTATATTTTTCGTATGACCCAAGAGCATATTATACATTTGATACCGTTTCCTGCAATGGAAAGGGACTCAACATGTTTGCTACAGAGGAGTACTGTGATTGAGAGTAAGTAAGTAAAACGTGTTTTCATATTCAATATTGACGTTAATTATATAGACATCTTGTTAAGTTTCTCTGAAGCCTCTTGAAGCTACTTAATTCTAGCCACTGATAAATTGCTTAACACCAAAGTAAGGTAAGGTAATGAAGCACACATTTGGATACATATAAATTCCATATGGCAGTTATACCTAACAAATATAACATTTGACCGTAAAAATATACTTCCTTCTTTACGTTCTTTTTGTTCTAGCTAAAACTTCCTTTCACAAAAACGCTAGTTTTTTCAACTGGTGTTTGGACAAGAACCTCTCGCGCCCAGAAAGTTTTTGTTTCATGGTTACTTCATTAGAAGAAGTCGCTGTAAATCCATCCTTATTGTTCCGCCTCCTGGTGGAGGTGGCACCCTTGCTGCTGCGGGGGGTCGTTCCTGGTAGCACCACGGAAGCCCTCCGTCAAACATCCGGAATACTCGCTGCAGCTACAAGCAGAGCTGCCTTTGTCTGGACCAGGCTTCATTACTTTAGGGTGGCCGGGACAGGTTTATTATCAACTGTGAGCAGTTCTTTGTTTCCATTATACTCATTTGTGTTACAAATGGTTTGGTCTGGTTTTGTGATTAGCTGATGACTCATTGTAGTTGGATACTACTTTTAAACTATTCTAATCTAAGTACCAATTAATTCATTCCTTAACAAATTTGAATAATTTTTATAACAATTTTCTGAAAATAAGTTACAGGAGCGGTAGTGAAGGCTGTGCGTTCTGTCCTTGTCTGGGTCCTCAATTCTGCTGTCTTCGTATGCACTTCTTACTACGTCTTCCTCAATTTTTCATCTTTCCTCTTTTCATTGGTACTATAGCATATTTAGCGCTGCTGTACAACAAAATGTTAGCTGAGCTCTAGTTATGTTAAAAAAGGAAACAAAATATAGTTCTTATTATTGCGCATCAAACTAAAAATGTTCATCGAGCTAAAAGATTCTTGTGTTTGAGAAGGTACTTGCCCGGTAACTAAAATCAAATACACCTTTCCTTAACAGTCTGTTACAAAATAAGTAAATTTTAAACAACAATTGGCAAGATAAATATAATTATAAATAATAATAAAAACTATCATTTTTCAACGAGTTTAAAATCTAATATAATAAACTTTTTGTTTTTATCAAACTTATTTAGTTTTTTTACTTGACGAAAATATTATTTTAAGGTTACTTCTACAAAATTCAGTTTTAGCAGTCACTATTATTGTATTAAATTAATTTTAAATCAACAGAAAACTTGTTCTTTCTTTACATCCTTTAAATTTTTATAATAAAACCAAATACTTGAAATTATTATTTTTTACTTGAAGGTATTTCACCAGGATGAGGAAAAAATAAATTAACTAAACTTACTACTAAAGCCTATGTTTTAGTGCACCAGCCTACCCCGGTGCACTTAATTGGAGAAAACATATCAAACAGGCACAACACCGCTTAGGAAAGAAAATGAGGGATTGCTCCTGCATATACTCGTATAGTTGGCTGAGACTGGTTCTAGACGATTCTGATAACTAATTACCCGCTTGTTCTTTGTCTACCCCCTTTAATAGTATCTTTCTGAGTTAGCCCAACAGCCACTAAGCATGTACCTTTGTACTTTAACGCATTAATCAGACTTTTATTTTATATCATAATAATTTCGTTTATTCAATGACAAATTTCAATTAGAAACATAATATAGGCTATACCACGTTACAGTGGAGCTTCCAATCACCACTAAAGGTAGTCTACTTTGAAACTCTCATGTCAAAAAGATTTTTTCATATTGTTTTTCATCCAAAATATCAGAGAGGAACGAACGAAGTTGGAGATTAGCACAGACCACATCAACTTGGATCGGGCGACCGCAGAGCTTTTAAATACTTGGAACCGACTCGCGGAGCCACAATAAAGTCGGTCCGAACAAGCAAAGCTTGGCCAGTTTACTTTTTAATTAATTGTTAAATCCGGAAAGCAAAGAGTAAAGTTTGAGACGAAAATAAAACCGGGACAATGGGAGGCACGATAATGAGTCGGCCGGATAGGTTTATGAATTGAGCGTGCTCCAGGAGAGCGCGCGCGGATCGCGGTGAGACTAAGTGCCATCATTTCGGTTAACCGGCCGCAATAAAATGCGCGCCTTGCATCGTCTCTTAGGTATAAAACGTGGCCCAAGTCAAAATATCCATTATGTAGGAGCTTAATGGAACGACACTATTTCTGTGCGGCCGCCGCTCGCAGCTGCCTCTCTCTGTCGCGGTCCTTCCTCGCACCATTTACAAAAATGATTCTACAGGTCGGCTTGTCTCTCATAAATCCACAATTTATTTGCTTCTGGATTCAGAGTTCACGTTAGCATACCAATATTCTCTTTGTACATAACCAATAAAACCATTGTGTGTACAATCATTATCTTGTTTGGATCATGGATGTGTCTAACAGGAATGTTTTATGTTCTTCTAAACAGCTGTTCTTATAACCTTATGACGTCACTAAGCAAGAAGGATTGATAATACCCCCCAGCCCCCAGAGCTAAGACTTATCTACGTCATAGCTTAACCTAGTATATGTACTTCAATGCATTTTGAGATAAGCTTTTGATAAATTTATTTTTGCTGCCTCGTTATAAACGAAATATAATTAATTGATTAACTATCTAATAATAAAGAGTGAAATGAGACACGTTCTTCATTGGAGGTTATTAAGACTCTTCAACGTTTCACAGCATCATATCGGAGAAATCCTGTCTATCTTTATCTAGTTTTGGCATACTGCGTATAAGGCAGTGTAAGGAAGTAAAATAAACGGTATCAGTGTACTGACTAATATATTATCCCTTAAGTAAATTTAAAAACGACAATCTTTAATAAAATGTTTGTATATACTTCCCTGTGGAAAATATGTTAGATCATGGACATATCTAAAGAAGATTTTCAGCTCATTTAAACAGCTATTCTTATTCTTTTATATTAAAATTACAATAAAATCACTCTGATAGTTTCTATGGAAACCTGTTACATATTTTCCATATTAAAAATCACCAACAACCCCCCCCAGAGCTAAGACATATCCATGTCAAAATGACCATGTTCTTTAATTTTATCTAAATGCCATTTAATTTAATTTTTCAAAAATAATCATCCAATTTCTGAAAATATCAATAAGAGAAACATAGTTAAATTAATTGTTTGAATTTTATGGGGGTACCCCCTCCCCGGTAATACCAAGCTTTTTTAGAGGAATAACATTGGGCGCTCTTAGACAACGTACTGCATTTATCATGGACAGTAAATTAAACTTTTCTGTGTAAACGTTAGTCGCAGACAAATAATTCAAAATACAATTTTTTTTGTTTTTCAAGCTGGTTTCAGTGTTGATAGTCAAATTATATTTTACCTTTATTGTTTTTGCTGTAAATAAAAAAATAGATTTTTTGTCATTTAAAAGCCCATAACTTTTGAACTGTCCTGTTTACAGACTTGCGGGTGGTGTCATATTATTTAGTATTCTGTGTACTATAAATTTTCAAATTGTAATCAAAATTGTTAAAGCAACCTTTGAGAAATTTGGATTTGTCATGTTTTTAGGGGTTTTAGGGGTGAACTGCCCAAAAATAAAAATTCAAAAAAAATTATAAATATGCCTGGATATACGGTGAATATATACATATACTCCAAATTTCATCTAAATTACCAACAGGGTAGGCTGTGGCTCTATATACATCCAGACACATGCACACACGGCCGGACAGACATCACGTCGAAACCTACTTTTTGGATGCAGGGACCCCAAAAAACCAGATGTATCCACTCTCAACTCAAATTCGAAAATTTGACGAAAACAATACTTTCACCATATTATACTAGGTATAAGGGGAAAAAGTAAGCATTGTCCATATTCAATATAGTATAACCAAAGATTGTATTTAAATTATTTGGCATAACCAACCGTGGCATCAGTTGAACATTTAAAAACCCAACAAACGTAAATGTGTTATAAATTCATGTTGTTTAAATCATATGTTAATTAGGATATCTTTATTTGAATTATTTGCCGAATATTTTTTAAATGATAAAAAATACAGGAGTAACAATGATTATTTTCGTCGTGTAGGGAATGAGGCACGCGAGTGATCATGACGGGTGGTGATCACTGATCAGTGATCCCACGCGGTGAATGGTGGCGGGCCACTCCGCACGCAGTGATTTACTGCATTGATTACACAGTAGAGCTTCTGACAAAGACCGGTCACAGCACAGGAGGACCGACGCCGGTGCTGCTATCTCGCGATCGCTCAGATAACTGTGACTGAGAGGGACGGCTTCCGGCCAGCTACATTCACCTATTCAGCCTCAGCCTCCCGGCGATATCAATATCTGCAGGTCATCAGATCCATCCACGTCCGTAGTAACCGAGGAGGGCCAAGGATTCCATTCAAAAATCCTCTACAGATCCCTGAATTTACTAGGCGTAATCCTCTAGTGAATTTATGAATAATATAAAAAAAGACTTGTACCTGTCACTTTACTTGATTAATTGAGACCCGTGGAACCCTTGGAAATGGTCATTTACAAATCGCACGATGGTGTGTTAGTGTCTAACGTGCTAATTGTTATATGATTTAATAAAATTGTAGGTTAGGTAGATTTTGTACATCCGAGAAACCTGACTACCAGATTATTACGGATGTACAAAATCCCTATTATAAAAAATTGCCCCTCTACATTAAGGGTACATTTGGATGTGGACAAGGGCATATTAGATGTGTGCTTATGAGTAAAGTATATATGTATCAAATTCCTTTTCCGGTTAACATGGAACGTTATAAGGAATGTCTTGGAAGTTGTAATAAAAAATGAAGGCTACGTAATGTTTTTATTTATTTGCCTATTTTACATAAAACCCAAACGTTGAGCCTAATGCGCTGAATTAAAAGTAGCTACTGTAAGAGGTGATAATCAAATACAGTAGAGGTATTAGAAAAAAACCCCGTCGCAGCAGACCTGCGTACTCAGCGAATTTCCAAATCAATAACATAATAATAATAATATATGACTAGTTTGATCATTATCTGTCAATAAATATGAGAATTACAGTATTTGCCTACTCTCCATAGATTAACATGGGAAAGAGTATGCAGGTTTTCTGCTTTGAGGAACGCTGAAAGTAGGTGTTTCTAGTGTAAAAAATTAATTTTTTGAGCATTCATATCATATCATCAACATCTGTCCATAATAAAGGAGTTTGCCTATTTCCTATTTGATTAATATGGGAAAAGAGTATGCAGGTTTGCTGCCATGATAAACACATAAACTAGGATTTTTAAGCATAAATGGATAGACCTCAACCACATGAAGCTAAATATCAAGTTTTATCCAAAAAAATTGATTAATATGGGAAATATTAATTTTTCCCTATCCTCCATAAAATTAACATTGGAGCCCCACAATACAACGTACTGTGTTTAGATTTTTTAATATCTCGGTAACCGTTGGAGATAGAGAAAAACTTTAAGGAACTTAATTGTGTAGTTTTTAAGCTGATTCCAATGGTGAAATATAAAATTAGAAATATTTAAAAATTACATGTGAAAAACGCAAAAAACCCCATTTTGGGGTACAAAACCCCCCCAAACTACCCATTACCATTGACCGATATGTCTGGTTTACGAACTCGTCCGAGCATTTGTAGGAATACACGTCTCTACCAAATTTGGTCTTCTGTGAGTAAGTTATGTTTTGTTGTAAACACTAATGTCCCCTAGTAGTTCGTACGATACATCCGCAAACGAACTCCCACAAAAAACCAAAGATCTGAGAGAGCGGCGGGCGAGTTTATATACATACTTACATACTTTCTTTTTATATAATAAGATTATTAAGGGGAGTTACTCAATGAGAACTAACCAGTATATTCCATATCATTGCTAAGATAAGATCCTGTCAAACAGAGCTCAAATGACTCAAATCTAAAGTAAATCATACAAAATGATATTGGTGGCCGCATCTCGTGGCGTTTCCCAGAACCTGGTCGCGGCTTTGTCGCGGTAGGCGTGAACCTATAATTTATCCGCGAGAGTTCAGCCCCCTCCCCCTCCCCCCCTCCACAGACCTCGCGACAAAGGGTCGTCAACACCTACGGGATTAATGTAGCCCTATGTTTGACAGACCCATTGTATCCGGCCCAGCTGTACGTTTTCATACAAACCATTGCTTCTGACACGGGAATTCGGCACAATGCGCTTTATTGATTTCCAAAAATATCGCGAACCGAAGCCCTCCTCAAGAAGGATCAACGGAACCCCAGGAACCCTTACTCAGCTTTCGGGGGTTTTATTTGGCCTGAGGTGTCATTTATTCCGGTTTAATATGAGATGCGTTCGCTTCTTCATAAAAGCTCTCCAGTTTCTCGCCATTTGGTTTTATTGACGTGTAAGCCTATCTGAAAATCATAATCCTTAAAAGTAGTTTTACTATAGTCAAAATAGAAACGACACTTTTCATCTAAGTATATTGTTACAAGGAAAGTTTAATTTTTAAACAAACCTTTGAAAGTTAATTAAAAAGGTATACTCCTGTAGAAATATTAGGACTGTTACATATTATTTTAATCGTTGATAAACCAAATTCAATGTAGTCGTTAATTTTTGACTCATAAAAAATCGGTTTAAAAATAATTTTAATAGTCGATCTTCGTGAACTGAAGATGAAGTTCATAAAATGTCTATTACAGAATAGTTTTCTGAAGAATCATCGATTTCATAAGGTGAATAACAATTAGTAAACATAACATCAAATCACATTTTATCCCACAAACAATTTTAATAATATACAAGTTTTTAATGAAAAGGTAGTGAAATGTATATTTCAAACTCAAACACCACGAATACTAAAACTACAAGTGCGGCGCTCACAGCTGCGAAACTGCCCAAACCGAGGCAGACAGAAACAAATCATGAACACAGACAGCAGGCGATTTGATTTCACACAGTTGGTTTTTAAATTGCTCCACAACAATGGCGTCTCTTAAAATGGTTTTGATATTAATCCATAGAGGAACCGCAGTTGTTGCACTGCGGATTTGTGGTCCAAGCGATGTTATATTTGATCTCTGACACGCGTCCTTATCTTCCACATCAAACCTTGTTAATACCATTATATTTAATTTGTCGTTTGAAATCCTTGCGAAAATTAAGAATTCAAACATAACTGAGGCCTGAAACTGAAGTTATTGTACGCACAGTAATAATGTTCTGTACATCTTCCTCATTGACCATGTTGATTCGCACCCCACACTTGCGAATCACGTGTTACATATTTTATCATTGCCATATGGCATAAAAAATCACTCATTCCACCCACATTTAATAGCATATTGTATTTTATAATATGTAGGTGATGCTGAATTCCATGAAAAACCAAATCAATGTGTTGTTTGTATCCATATTAAATCTCATGAAAATAACAAACTGTATATCTGTATCCCTTTTTATATGTGATCATATTGAATTAATTTAAACAATTGCTGTACACTGAATTTCACAGTTTTTACGTGCAAAAAGATATCGCCGTTGATTTGCAGATAAACAAATACCTAACGAAAAAAATTGTAGCTAGAGGCGAAAAATAGATCAGTACATTTCTAAGTGGTTAGTACTAAATTGGTAGAGCCTTGAAGGAGCCCGAGCCACTTTTTTATTTATTTTTGGAAATGCTAATCTGGATTTATTTAAGTTACATCCTATAATCTAATATAGAATATTTTTATTGACTGTTTGGGAGATTCAGCGGCTATAGCACCAGCTTCATAAGCTGTAGGTCGGCTTGACTTCAAGCAAAATACTATGAAACTTTTGGATGGAAGGTTCGATCCAGCTGATTTTGATCTTGGAGCTATTAATTAATGACCCTGTCAAATGAAGCAGATATTTTATAAAAATGCTAACTATACAGTATTACCAGATCCATTACACTCATGACACTAAGGGTAACAATAACCAAGATAGGTAACACGTAAACGATGTTTATAATTTACTTTATTTAGTTTTTAATGTAGTGAAATACATACGTAACTGGTGTCAAATTATTCTATGTCTTTGGTGGGGTTTGTCTCTCTTTATTATTTTAGATACCTTTATCACACTCATACCCACCAGAGAGGGACGTTGTCTTATACAAAAATATTAACAAAACGATGAGATGCAACACATAGCTTAAAATCATGCAACATAATGTGATTGTTCTACGTAAGTGGAATTTTTCTATGTCATTTGGAAGATATTTTGCGTTTTTTATTGCTAGTATCTTTTGGAAATTCAAACCAACATTTTTAAACCATGTAAGAACAAAATCCTCAATTTTAGCTCATTCCCATCCGAATATAGTTTTTAGAAAGTTTTATGTATTAATGATAATGTATTGTTTGATTATAGAATAATTGAATAGCATAAAAATTTTCGAAATGTATGATACTAGTGTTTGAAATACATTGTTGGTGATGGTGTGTTTATGGTATTTAGAATTTTACTGCTGACATTTTCCATCAACAATAGAAAAATTAAATTTCACGAGTTCGAGATCTGGAATCTGTGCCTTCCTCAGGTGAGCTGAACCCTAGAGCATAAAAATATTTGTACATAATCCGGACTAGGTCGGTATAAAAATGAATACCAAAATGTTTACAGCAGTTAACAAACTTGCAAAAAAATTATATTTACTTTCCTGTGGAAAATAGGTTAGATCATTAATATGTTTAATGGTATGTTCTCACTTCATCTAAACAGCAGTTCTTATTCTTTTATAATAAAATTCTATGGAAACCTGTTACATACTTTCCATCTTACAAATCGCCAACACCCCCCTACAGAGCTTAGACATATCCTCAACAAGGAGCTTCCTCCACTTCCAGGACTAATGGTCGCAACTAGCAGCCTGATGTCTCACTCCAGGGTCGTCCAAGCCGCCCTTGTAGCCCTTCGCCACCCTGCCGCCCTTCCGCTGATACCATCAGGCACCCGGATTTCATCCACGATCCTATCTAGACCCAAACTTTCATTGATGGCGCACTCCAGACCTGCAATTTGTATCCATCAGATCAAAACACAATATCGCCCAGATCGCTATCTGTCGGCGCCCATGGGCAACAGAGGGGAATGCTAAACTGTCCCATTCAAAAGGCTGTTTTTCAAAGGTCGCAGATCGTAATTATGAGGTTTTTGCGGGCTTGGGTTACAGGGCACTGAAAATTATACACGTAATGTGGTTGAATATTTATTATAAACAGTTTTTATTTTATTGTATCATAAATAACAAAGGCATGTCCGTTAAGAACGTTAAAGTGATAAAACTAGAAGCATTTGAATTATTTCAATTTAGTTACACCATTAGGAGGACTCATCATTCATTTATTAATTATTGTTCTTTTCGGTTATGTTGGTATAATCTTGTTACCAATATCTACTAAATGACGTTATAACCATGATGACTGGATGTTTGAAAATACTAACGATACTTGATAACTTTAGTTTTAGTAATTGAGATAGACAGGATAAAACCTCTCCTAATAGGCATCAGGAGAGGTGTTTAACTTAAAACACTACAGGTTTAACCCAATTTCAGAAATGGGGGGTGTCTGACCTATATTTTAGAATGACAGTATGTCAGATATGCCACTAAATACGACAATAATTGTGAATACTCCCTTCAAGTGCAAACAAAAACTTTTACTAAACAAAGGAAAAGTTAACATTTAATTTTGTACAAAAAATCGATACATTTTAAAATACATCATAGTTCAGGATAGGACAAGTAAAGAAGTGTTCTATTAAATAACCACTAGAATGTTTTTGCGAAAATCACATTTTTAAGAGACTGTTAATACAGAACAGTGGCTTCGAAGAATTCCAGAAGGAATGCCAATAATTGAAGTGTGAATTATTTCAGGAATTCTTTTGGTTGTTGGGAATTTTACGATTACATTATCCACGCTCCATTAGAGTTTGGCAAAAGATTAAATATCATTTGTAAAAATTATAATTTCAAGAAAACTATAATGTTATCCAGATGATTTAGAGTTTATAAATATAGTATCAAATATAAGGTCAATCGTATCTGAGTTCCCAATAACTTAGTAATTATGTTTAGGTCTTAACCTGAACGAATAATTCAGATGAACATTTTGTTCATTTCCATGGAAGGGTTGAATGAAATAAATCTTATTTTGAGGGTTTCCTCGTTTTTAACTTGTTTCTGCTCGTAGTTTTTCAGCCTTACCTTACTATAATTTTAGACTGAAATTTGTGTCTTGACGAGAACAAACATTCATTTTATCTGGAATCAATGTAGTCAAATTAGTAACAGAAGACTTACAAGACTTACGGTTCTGGTTCATCTTTCTAGGTAATAGCATATCTTTCTTGACTAGGAGTATATAAAATAACACAATTCATGGCTTCTTAATTGTACTAAAAATACTTCCGTACACTGTAACAGGAATACAATTATCTGTTGAAAATATTTAAGAAAATGTTTCATTTTAAATCAATATTGGTTGGCTGATTGAAGCGATTCTTTTATAATTTGGGGATCACCATACAGTAGAACCTCCCTTATCCGACCTTCCGATAACCGACTCCTCCCGTTAACCGACCGTTTCCGTCCGTCCGTTTATCTATATTTCCCACACTCCCGTCGTTTCAAAGCGTGACAAAACATTAAAGACTTATTCTTCGATTACATATAAATATTATTATTTTTCAGTTACTATACATGTCTTGATGTTTTAATTGATGTTATATAGGTGATTAAAAGTTTATTACAATGAGGCATATAGCTATTTTTCTTCCTAGGGAATGTGTTTAATTTGCTTTTCCCGACATCCGACTTTTTGGCCGTTCCGACCATGGCCTGGTCTCGTCATGGTCGGATATAGGAGGTTCTACTGTACATTGTGTGTGTGAATGTATGTGTGTTTGATCAGCCATGTTTTGGTCAGGAGTTCCTCAAAGGCATCTCCGAGAAAACCTTAAGTGTGCATCTTGTGTTGTGTATAGCTTTGTAGCACGCCTTGGTGACTTAACGAGTATACCGTTATGTGAGATTCAAGGTTAAAATTGGTTAGTAAATTTACTTATTTCTACTGAAAATATTGATTTTATTACTGACTAGCAGTAAGCCCGTTCATTGTACGGGTTGTAGGATTTATTTTAAGGAAGAAAGATTATCATACCAAAATGTAAACCTGAAATCCTAAACATATCAGTACAAAGAAAATAAATCAATACCCAGCTTTATTATTTACTATAGTATGATTTCGAAATGGGTTTAGTGACCAATATAAACGAACTAATATTGATTTGACAGCTGTTTGTTTTTCTTTAAAAAAAATCTTTAAACTACAAATACAGCTGATTATGATTATTACCAGTAGGTTATTCATTGAAAACTGAATAAAAATGCGAGTAATATCGCGTAAAAGTGGGTTTTAAAATGCTTGTTATTTACTTTTCAAGGGGCGGCGGGCGATTTCAAGCATTTACAAACCTTCTCTGAAATGTAGAAAATACATGAAATAAGTTTCATTGTAATCAGTTCTCCCGAGTTTTCGAAGAAGACGGCGTAAAATGCCTCCTGGAGCGTCACAGACAAACAGACAAAAATTGAGATAAGACGGGTAAAAGTAAAAATAACTAAAAAATGAATAATTCTGAGCAATGTACCGACAAAACTCTAATTTTATTTATATAGATCTTAATGTAAAAGTGTATATGGAAATTGTATGTTTTAAACTTCAGTATTGTAGAAATGATTTTTAGGATTTCGCAGTACAGCCCATAAGTGTAATTCGTGTAATATTTATATTTTATACATAATATTTATTAAATCTAATATTTGTTTCCGGTATAATATATAATATTTCGCTACATACCTTTATGCTTCTGTATGAGTCAAAATGAATGAAAATCGTTTTATTCCATTTAGCAAACGCTTGTTACTTGGGGCATGTCAATCCTGCAGGTAGTTAAAAGTACTAACAAATTAAATTTGTTAAATATCCATTAACTTACTAATAGGAATAAAATGCTACTATAAAACACATTAAATTTTAACCTGTTTCGTCATTTAAAAAATAAAATTACAAACAACAAAACTATCAGAGCAAATAAATAAATAAAACTTTGCAGTTTAAACATTCTGACGGGCACCCAACCACTGAGTAAGTGCACTTCTCAACCGGAAAACATATCACTAGGAAACAGTTGTCACAGGGCAGCGCATTATGAAGCCGTAGAACACAAAAAGAAAACATTTTTCTCGAAAAGCGTTAATACACCCTATAGATTGTATAGGCCATGCTAGATAAACTGTATAACCAGTATTTTAAGAATGATACAAAACATTAGATTCTAAATTCCTTTTTTTGTGTAGTAAAGTTACCACCAAATTGATTGAACACATGGTATTTTGTTTATTAATTTATTCAATAAAATTTATACATTCAGCAAGTAATTTGTCTTGCATAAAGGTTTTTCGTTACAGAAAATTACGTTTTCAATTTGCATTTATAATCTCATTGATGATAATGATAGTTTATAATTAAAAATCAAAACAAAAACCTGAAGAACAAATTAATTTCTTTGCCTTGGAAATTGTTGCAGGACATTTATCAAACAGTTATTTTTTATCAAACAGTTGTTGTTCAACCCTATTCAAATTGACGCACCTTAAATAGCGCACATATCACTTTGCCCCTTCAGTGTCTGCATGCAAGTCATGTTACTTTGCTGTATTAAAGCTGCCACTTCCTTTTTGAAGGCTAGCGTGAAATTATAGTTGCAGACCATTTGATAAAAATGATCATTCAAAATATAGTGCATATTAAACAGTAATATTCAAAAGATTACCATTTATCAAATATAATTTTTATTGATAAGTATTGTATTATAACATATGCATACAAAATTCCTGAAAACGATTTTTCAGGAAACTCTTTGTGAAAATCTTCATCTAAAACACGTTTATAAATGTTATAATAAGTTACAAAATTGCCTAAAATGTTTAAAAAGATATATAATTCAAATATTTTGTAACAAATTTTATTATGTTTCCTAATAATTCCTTAGAAGTATTAAATTTTTTATTGGATGTACTTGATACTTGCGAAGGCGTATCAAAGGCGTAGAAAAGAGCGTATAACTTCTGTAAAGCTGTCCTGTTGTAAAAAAATTAATTGTGAAATACAAAAATAATTCATTTTATTTATTAAAAAAATGATAAACAATGCCTATACTTTTGTTAGGGTTTTGTATTAAAGTTTTTTTATACCTAAATTCAATTCCGTATATACTGTCAAGTAATATTATTCTGCGTTAAGTTGGAGAATCTTGTATGAAAGTGTAGTGACCCTGTACAATTTTGATTCAAAGCTGCATAGGATGGAAATACATGAATATTTTTTTCATTTGCTGTTTTTTTCAGACTGCTCCACTAATGTTTGAGCGTAATGAATTAAACTTCTAAATTTCTACTTTTTACGGAATGATTCACGCATTACTATATTTTTAGAATTGATATCAAAGAATATTTTTAGTGAAGTTCAATACTTAAATTTTTAATTGAAATAATTAAGAAAATTATCCATTAAATAATTTGGTTCTACAGTGCCCCCAGTGCGACCTATTGGATTTTTACTGAACTAATGCTCACCAAACACTCGACGCCCTCCAACGAGTGATCGCCAAACTAACAGCGTTGAGACTGTTTGTGCTGCTCCTAGTAGCAAATGTTTAAACTATGTTCAGTCATAAAAAGAGAAGTACGGGAACTCGACTAGCGGGAGATTTTACTTTCTGTTAAATATTCGATAAGTTTTAAAAGTTAATTTAAAGTTCAAAATTATTTCTAGAGAATTATTTGTTGAGCGATTAATTAGTTAAATTTAATTAATTAGTGAAAGTTTAACTAAGTTTAAGAAATTGTTTTGTTGAATTATTATTTCTTTAGGTTTTGGTTTCATAAACAACAAAAGAATTCAGCTAGTCTATAATTAATTAATAGTGATTGATATTGTGTGCTTCTACAAAATAAGAATAGCTTCTTTTAACAATTCTTTTGGTTTATCGAATACTTAGTATAAATTAAATTGTTTCTCATATTAATTTTTCTTCGGCTGTGAAAGATTGATTAGATTGATTAAGATTGATTTTTATTAACTATGAAATTACAAATTTTAAACCAAATATTGTATATCTGTTACATTTTTATTCATCTTCTATTTCATGTAAAAATATATTAAACTTATCATATGAAAATGAAAAACAGGACCCCAATTCCTAGAGTAACTATTATATGTGTACGATTACTCATTGCTTTTTTAGAAAGTGACTCAAATGTAATATGGGAACTATTTTTCGAGTAGGGAAATAATTATTATTAATTAATAAGTAATTGCATCTCAAATGAAAAAGCTAGAAACCATATTTAAGTATATGAATTTCAAATTTACAAAGTGCTAGGAAGTACGTTCACCCTTGAACATCAGACTTTCAATATTAGATTTAGATTGGGATTTTTGTCTGATCCAAAAGAGAAGTATTATCTTGTTCTAGATAAAATTGATTTATCATGTGAAGAAGGTTAGTACATTATATTATTAATTTTCCTGGGATATTGAAAATATAACAATTGAAACAAACATAAAACTCTTAGATGATCTAATCATACATACAAACTTTGCTGTTGGTTTTAGTGTACAAATCATAAAAAATAGAATTTACAGTCAATTTAAAATCCTTGAGAAAGGAAACCAAAATAAATAAATAGTGCAATCTAAAAGTAAACAAATAAATAAAGATTTGTTTTAGACAGAAAGACAATTCTCTACTATCTGCATACCTGTTCCATTCATTTAAATCTGATCAAAGCTGAATATTTTTAAAGGGATCAAAACTCCATACTAACTTCGTTCATTAGTAACCACAAAACGAACCTCTTTTTAATTGGTTTGAATGTGTCTCCTAGAAAATCTATTTTTTTATTTTAATGAAATCTTTCTGAAACTTATTACTTATTTCTGAACATTACAGTCAGCCCCTACAATCAATAGATTATTAATGTAAAATACAACCATGCTTTTTAATCTTTTTAGCTAAACCTAAACCATTTAACATTGTAAATGAAAAACTATTGATTTATTTAGCATGATTTTTATACAAACACTGTTTACAATAAAGGTTTTTCAATACAGTTATTTATTTGTGTCCATCAGCGTTATATTTTTATCAAGGCTGCTGTATTGGCCTGTAGGCTATTTGAGCACAGGTTGACGTATATTTTATTCAAACCAATTGACCACACTTTTGTTTCTCTGTAACGTACATAGTTTGTTTTTAGGTCACTGTATTTTGATATAAAGGGAGCGTGAAGCATAAATTCACAGTTCACAGTATATACAGTTTTTTATAGTTATTCAAACACTGTTGTTTTTTATATAATGCCTAAGAGCGGTGTTTTTTCTTATCTAAAATGACATTGGGGTGTCATGATACGATCTCTAAATAGTAATAAATTGTAGAAAATGTGATATATTTGAGATGACACCATTTAGGGGCCTACTAGCTTCGTAAAAAACTGGAGTTAAGATGTTATTATATTAGATTAGATTATTGAAATGGCAACCATACTACAAGGTAGGTGTTTTAAGCCAAGTACGAATGAGGATTGAGTGTAAGATGATTGTGACGCGATCTTGTAGTCTTGTTACTGACTAAGGCTGATATGTTCCATAGACAGGACTGTTAATTAATAGCCCAACAGCCGATGGCAACTAAGGGACCTACAGTTTAACGTGGAATCCGAACCACGGCCTCTGAATTACGATTGGTATAATTATGAGGATGGTCTTTGCGGATTAACGTAGTATTCAATAGTGCGGACGTTAATCCACACAACAGAACACTACACCCACCGACCATCTCTCACAACTATCCATAATTCGTGACCTCCAAGTAGCGTGATTACAGGATGACGTCACCATCCCAGTCATGTAATAAAAAAAATTATTCACTATTCCGAAGTACGTAACAAATCTTATGTTTATAAAACTGATATTTGAGAAATTCCTCTCTTTGAATCGACAGTCATCGTACTCTGTATGCCAATGCTTCAACACACGCAGTTTTCAATCATCAACGACTTCTGGACTTCAAATTAAACACGACGACAGCCACGAAGCCGCAGAGGAGAACGCCGAGCTTTGATAGAGAGAAAGCCACAAGTGTATCGAGGATATCAGCCGTCAGCCGTGCTGACCGACCCGCCGGTGCTGATTGATTCTTGGCGCTGATACCATCAAAGAACGGCTGCTGATGAATGGCGTCCTTCAGCTCTGCTCGAGATGGTCGGAACGATTACTTTGGCGCTGCGTTACTGAACACTGAAACTGATAAACGTCCACGACGAATGCTGGGAACCGATGCTGATATTTTAATTTAAATTAGTACCAAATACTGGAAAGTGGGTTAAAAAATACTAAATGGTCAAAATACAGGGTGTCCATGAAAAACGTTTCAGGACTTCGTTGAGTGATTAGGTATATTAAAAGGAAGAAAAAAGTTCCAAAAGAGGTATGGCCTATAACGTTTATTTTCTCAGATATCCGCCAATTTGTATTTTCACAAAATATTTTTTATTTCAAACATTTTCTAACGGATTATCATAAAATTTTGTATGTGTTTTACACTAGCAGACTACTATTGTTAAAAAAATAACTAGCATGATCCAAGCTCAAAATCTAAAACGGCGGCTATTGTATTTTTTAACGTTTTCAAAGTATTTTAGTTTTAGTATTTTAAATGGCTGCCATTTTGAACTTTAAGCTTGGATCATGCTGGTTATTTTTTAATGGTAGTAGTCTACTAGTGTATATACATACACAATTTGAAAATAATCTGTTGAAAATGTTTAAAATAAAAAATATTTTGTGAAAATACAAATTGGCGTATATCTGAGAAAATAAGCGTTTTAGGCCATACCTCAATTGGAACTTTTTTCTTCCTTTTAATGTACCTAATCACTCACCGAAGTCCTGAAACGTTTGTCATGGACACCCTGTATAAAATCTATGCGTAGAGAGGAAAAGTTTTTAAAGTAGCCACGTTTGATTTTTCTCTATCAGCCTATTTTAATATTTTCTGAATTGTTTGTATTTGATCAAAATTGTTTGTATTTGAAAATGGTAAAGGTATCATTATTGTAAAAATATCTCAAAACTGAATTGTAAATAGTTTTCAAAAAATTCTTTTAGTACTTTAAAATTATAAAATACATTTTTAACATACAGTACGAAAATATAATGACAATTATGTATACCGGGTGTCCCACGAAGATGTCCCTATTTTTGAGTTGATGTGACGGACGTGTGGATCACGCTACGGACCTGGGACTCAACAGTCCTAACATACACATGTGCAAAAGAAATACCCCCGAACATTAGTTGATTCTGTCTCATTAGGACAAAATGGCGGGATATTAAAGAAATAGTAGCTTTTCGTTAAAATAATCTTATTTGCTTAAGTTGGGCTGCTGTTACCAAGGATGGTGTTTTGTCGTATGATATATCCCGACAATCAATGTCTGGAGAAATGTGAGCATCAGTTTTAAGCAATCACATTGTGCCTCATCATTCTCAACCTGAGATGAAAGACGTTTTTTCCAACAGGATGGAGCTCCGCCACATTATACTAATGTGGCCAAAGTAGTTTTGGACCAAAATCTTCCTAACCGTTGGTCGTGGTAGCAACTTCATGGACTGGCCCCAAGGTCTCCAGACCTGACAGTTTATGACTTTTTGTGAGGATTTTTGAAGAAGAAGGTCTATTGTCATAACATTTCGACAGACGAAGAATTAATGAGTTTGATTGAGGAAGAGGAACTGTTGTTGATACTTCGAGAGTTGTTCCGCAAAGCGTGTGTTTGTTTTCTATTTCGTTGCTATCAATGAATTGCGATCTATGGACATCAGTTTGAATAAGGTTTATGGATAAAATAGATTTAATTTATTTGTGAGTTACTTATATATTTAATTCCATTACGTTGTTTAGTGCTTATGTTGTAACACTTAAGCAAATAAAACTATTTTAACGAAAAGTTAATATTTTTTAATATCCCGCCATTTTGTCCTAATGTGTCAGAATTACCTGGGTATTTCTTTTTCGCATGTGTATGTTAGGACTGTTGAGTCTCAGGTCCTTAGCGCGAGCCGCACGACCCGGTATAATACAAAACCAAACTATGACGCCACTAACCAAATGACGTCACTGTTTCAAATTTTGGTCTCACAAATTGCCAACTCCCTCCCCAGAGCTAAAACATGTAAGTGTCAAAATATAAACATAAAACATAATTTCAGTTAATTGTGTAATAGCGAAGCTAGCTGAGCTAGTTCATATTTCTATTTGGCCTACGAGGCCTACTTGTAGAGTGTCATAAATACGTTTCATTGTAACAAAATCGAAGGTTTTATAGTTTCCTACCAAATTGTACTTAAAATTTCCGCTCTAAGTAACCAAGAAAACATTAAATAGGCTTAGTATAGTCCGTTATTATTATCATCCGCCCAAGTAACCATTACCGCTAAAAATGGTTGTTGAAGCCGTTCTCGAAAAGCGAGGATTATCCTTATCTTTACCAAAAAACCCTTTCGCATTTATCGGTTTTCCCACGAGATATAGGAGCTGCCGCTTATCACCCGCTTATCAGTGGCAAGCGCGGCCAGTATCGTTAATAGCTTCAGAACTTCCTCCAGAAAACCTCCGAGACCGGACACGCGTCTCTGACATAGCGGAGGAAACTCCGACCTTATCAGGCTCGGTACATTGCGGATTGATACAGCTCAACATTTCTGGAAAGTTATCGGTTTTCCCACAAAATCCTATTGTGTGATTAAAACATAGTTACGATATATTATAGGTTTAAAGCGAGATTATAGTCCTTATTAAAATACCAAGATTTTCGAAAACGCGAGAGCCTATCAGATTTAAAATAAAGAGTGAAAGTTTGCTGTTCGGAACATTGGGGCATTTATACATCAAAGTAAACATTTACACTTATCAAATCTGTCCATAATTGATTGTTATTAAATGATTACTATGTGCATTTGCTGCCATGATAACACATAATATGATTTTTTACAAAATGTATGGATCTAACCACTGAGAAATATGTTTAAAAAACATTGATAATAAGTGAAATAATTTTTTTAAACCTTTTACATCCTCAAAATACAGTATGTGTTTAGATTTTTTTATATTCGTCCGTTGAAGATAGAGCTTAAGGAATTTAATTGTGTTTTTTAATGATCAATGGTGAAATATTCATTAGAAATTTTTAAAATATTGTGAAAAACGCAAAAAAAACTTTTGGGTACAAAATGTTATTGACTAGGTGTTTACGAACTCGTCCGGCATGTAGGAATAATTACATTTGGTCTCGTCATTTTTTGAACTTTCACAGACATATATAAATACTTTTTATAACTATATATTTATATTACTTTTAAATTATTAAAAATTTGGCGATCATGTTTTTGGTCTTCATCAGAAGATGAATGTTTTAATGATAAGACTGTAATACCGAGGGAAACCTTAAAGGAAATATGTTAAAACCAATTATAATACTACAAATTACATTTTCAAATTAATTTTCATTGTTAATTCATGTGCGTATTATATAATTGCATTAACGTGTAAATAAATTCACACAGAAAACTAATAACTCTCACAACTTATAGTGACCCTCAAAGTGGATTACAGGACGTCGCCACCATCCCAGTCGTTAGGTTAGTACTACCAGAGGTAGGTAGTAACAAGATCGGGGTTTGGACCGTCCCCCATCAAAACGTTAAACAATTCCGAGAGGGGTGGAAAAACACGAAATACAAAAAAACTAAATATTAATAAAACCATGGGGTGGTAACGTATAGTGTTTATATAATTATTATTCTACAAAAATGTTTGCTGGCTCATATAGAATACGTTTCCAAAGTTTCATGACGATCGAGTCCATGGCTTGGTATGCATAAAGGGAAGAATAAAAATGTCTTTCATATATAGTGAGGAGAAACATGTTATTCTGTCATTTAAAATCGAGAAGATCAGGCAGGAGTAAAGACTCAGGAGAGCAAGATGAAGAACGAGAGACCTAGAAAAGTCAGTTTAATTATCATCATAGGGTTCAGGCTAGACTCTCTCCTCTTGGTGACAAAGCCAACGTCTTTAATATGTTTTTGCATTATACACTTATTTGTGACCGTTGGTTTTTTAATTTCAATTCCAATATATTTCTAATAAAAACCCAATATAATTACACAACAGTACACGTCATTGTCCGTCTAGCTAGAACATCAAGACAGACAATGAGATACCCATAATAATCAAATACACAATATAAACTATAGTAGACAATATCAAGTTTAATATAAATAACAAACTTGATATATACATTACATACTATAAAGGAAAATCCATTATATAACCTCTCTTTTATATAACCTCTCCTTGGAGACAAGCAAAGAAGAAAATAGCGACCATAGACGAGTTAAACAAATGAGTTGGTCATTCTAAAACTGAACTAAATAGCTAAACTACATATACGTTCTTCTTATCAACCATCTGCCACTCAAATTCAACCTCCAGATTTCAATTCCTACTTGATAGCTCTGTTTGGTTCTTCTCGGAAACAGTCCCAAAACGAGGTTTAAAAAATTCGAAATTGAATTAAATTCCTGATCACCACACCTGAACAGCTTGTAGTGGAGCACAATACAAATTGTTTTGGGAAAGAGTAAAACAAATTTTGACTGAGCGAGCTCCCTATAACTTAAACAATTTGAGCCCACGAATTATTCTCATGGCCGTTGTTTTAGATATGACTTATGTTATGTGTGTGTTTGATTGAGTACAAATATTTTGTGCGTAAATAAAGTTCAGTTGTTTTATTTGATTTGGTTTACATACGAGATCTCGAAGTGTCACAAAACATATTGCTTAGTATTCTTTCTCATCGTGTGTTTACTAATTTGATTTGGAAAAATAACTTCTAAAACTAGCTTAACCCTATTACTATTGCCGACATAAATGGAAAAGACTACTAAATAAAGGTAACAAACTTGTTCAACTAATAAAAACCTAATAAGAACAATTAAAAAATATTTCCACCCATGTCAAACAATTGTTCAGTTTTCTATGTACACCATGCTTAAAGGCTGATTAAGTCGTTATGTCTAAGCTCGAAAAATCTTTACGTATAAAATGTTAACACTCAATTTATTGACATTGTACAAAACATTATTCAATTGTCATTCTGAAACGACAAACTAAATTGATTGCATTGTTGTCCGTTCAACAACAGCTGACTAGGTCGATCAGCTGTGCACAGCAATACATAGCGGCAATAATCTCTCCCATGGAGTTATGGAGTCCCCCATTCTTTTTGCAGCGACCATTTACGCCCTGCGGTCACGTCCGATCCGGTTTATAAAAATGTCAATAATCTGTCGGAGCAAACAAACTGCAGATCTACTTGTTCAATTATCCTGCGTAATCCCCGCTTTGTCTGATGTTTCCTCCGTTTTTTACGTAAATGTTTGTTCCACCACCATCACAGATTTATTTTAGTTTTTTACTTCAAAGCGGAAGCGCCGCGTGACCCGGGATGGCTCCGAGTATTGGTAAATGTCTCTCTTCACAATTTTGTGTTATTTTTGTTTGTTTTTCGTGAATTACCAAATAATTGCGTGACTTATAAAACGTGTAAAATTAGGTTATAATTTATTATAAAACCTATGGTTGACTATTGGTGGCAAACACGTTTTTTGGTCGATTAGGCACACAAAAGATCTCTCTGCCGTGCAATATGGGTTGCAAATCATAAATAATGACACGATTATTGTCTATAAATTAAATATATAAAAATACATAGTTTACTTTTTAATAGGCATAACCTGTTACGACACCTCTAATGAGATTAACTGAATAATGAAAACGGCTTCTATGGCTATTATATGTATTCATCAGTATTCAATATGTAATAATGTTTGATATTGTCAAAATGTTGTTTTGATATGTATAAAATAATTGTTAATGCTTTTATTAACTTATTTTATTTTAACCGTTAAAGAATACACAATAATACAAAACATGACTATGATGGATAAACTATGTTGATGTAGGCCTATTGAAAATCAGAAATAATTACTTCAAAGATCATAATGTAGAAAGAAATATAATTAATAAAGTCCAAAAATAACTTAAGGTCCAAAAACGTCATTTTCAGATTATTATTTAGGATAATTTTCTTCTTTACTCAGGCAGTACAAAAATTATTGATATATCTTAAAAATCAAGTACGACTTAGTTTATTTTCGTTCTGAAATGAGGAACATTGTCCGCGAAGAGCGGAGTTCACCGTCTGACAACAACTTGTTTTGCTGCAAAGCAAACTGCAATATAATAAGCACACATTTCTTCTGTTGTGCCCTTGAACATTTTCGCCCCCCAAAATTTGGTGCCCTAGACTTGGGCCTAGTGGGAAATTCTGTACTACCAACAGATCCTTATATCCGTTATATGTATACCATTTTTTAAATAGCTGTTCAGTGGTTTTCTGATGTAAACGAATGTCAGCAATATATTTCCAAACTAGCTGAACCATTTAAACTTACGTAACTTAAGACAAAATTGTTTTGGTGTCGTTGGATAATGCAAAGAAGTGTAACAGAAACCCAGTGGTTTAGTGGTTTTATGTTACAGTATAAACATATTATTAACGATATAAAATATTAATAACTCTGCAGAGCGCTGAATGTCGGCAATATCGCGTGTATTATGATGTTATGCAACGTGTATTGGTCGTCGACATACGCTCTAACGCTTCTAGCGCTCTGTGGGGTTAAGTTATACGGCCAATTATCATCAGAAAGCCACTTAACCATTAATTTTCTGTAAATAGCTCCAAACGGTGGAACTGGGAAAATATCCCTGCTAACAAATAGGCTGGACATTACATGGGCAAGTTCTCATCTGTTACATATAAGTACAAGACTACCATAACGTGTTCATTGAATGTATACTGTATGCATTCAATATGACGATTTACCCCGTAAATAGGTAAAACCAAATAACATGAGACAGAGAATACACCGCCAGTGCAGGGAAGTTAATCGACAGAAATGTCCAAGTCATCCTAGGACAGACGGATTTAATTCCGTCAAAGTCCCGCTGCCAAATCTGTGCTTAATTACAGCGTTCAAAAGGTCTTACTTGTGAGCCGAACAGATTTAAATCGTTGTTTAAAGCTTTGTGACAAAATTCTGTTCATTATTGTTGCCCTCGTTTGACGGCGGTGTCCCTCAAATGTAGGACGGTACAAAAAGTTAAAATACATTATTTTTTATTTAAAAATTTTCTAAAGCAATAATACTGTTACATTACATATGCCTATAAACATGAGCAAATAATATATTAACTTAACTAAGTTATAAGTATATATACTGAGAAAAAAATTTTAAAGAGCAAGTCTAGTGTCATAATAAATTATTTCGAAGAGCATTAAGTGATATAAAATTCCAGGAAAAGTAGTTTATTGGTAGCCGTGTTACAATCTGAGACTGTAAACAATAAAATGTACTCTAATTAAACATGAAAATATTGTAAAATGTGACTTATACTTAATTTTACCTAAAAACTATAAAGGGAGAACTGTAACTTAAATTGGCCTACTTACAATAATTCCGTTAAATTCCCATGGAAATCAATCAACTATTAAAAACTTTGTATTTACTTCCCTGTGGGAAATAGATTGGATCATGGATATGTTTTCAGTTCCTCTAAAGAGCTGTAGTTATAACCATATGCCGTTTCAAAATTTCATCTTACAAGTTGCCAACGCCCCCCCTCTCCAGAGCTAAGTCATATTCATATCAAAAAGGTCCCACTGTAACGTGGACACTTTGAAGGATTGTAGGACGAAACCCCGCTTTTTCTCAGCATTGAAACCTGCTCAAATCGATTTCTCGTGGCCAAATTACACTACTCTTCTACTTTTCTTCTCGTCGTAACACGTCTTAATATACAACAGATATATTGTAGCTATTGAATATATCATTATTGTTTAATGTGTAAAATAAATTCAAGTTTTCCTTTTCTCGCGTTTCTACTAGATACGCTCAATTGTTTTTATACTCGTATTTTCGTCAAGCCATCTATTTACACATGTATCTACTGTTTTGAATAATATTTTGAATTATAAGTTTTGCTTTTACCTCCCCCAAAATCTAATTTCATTTTTATGTAATTGTTTGGTCGTGAACGTGTTACCAGAGTAATAAATTGTATTGTAAGACTGTAGAAGTTTAAAATAATTCTTATAATGCTCATTAAGATTAAAATTATGTTTATTTTTTATTTCAATGTTTGAATTTTAATTATAATTTGTTAAAGTAATAATTAACTTAACTGTAACAATGCGTGTAATGGACGTGCAAACTTAATGACTCAGATCCTTTTAATCAACAGTAATATATTGATTTTAACTTACGTCGAGTGAGAAAACGGTGGTTATTGCACTCGAAACTTGATGCATACATGTTACTTCCGTATTCATTTTACTTTTCTTTTAATTTTATTTTAACTCTTTTATGATGTGAACCTTTGGGCATATTTTGCCTCACACAAAATCCTTTACTTCTTCATGGGTTTTTTATTCCCTACTCTCTTTAACATCTAACAGACTTTAGAATTCAAGCAGTGTTAATTGATAGTTATTATAATCTAAAACAAATTAGACGAAATTTCTTTTGTAATCCAAGTACTGATTTAGACTTAGATGACGTTTACAATAATTACAGAAAAATTAAACACACATTTAGCTCAACGTAACAAATTCCAATTTAGTGGTAAAACTAGGTTGTAAAAGGTACTTACTTTTTTGACAGTACACATTACTAGACTGTAAATTGCAAGATATCTGTTGACCTACCTACTGAAATTGAGGGCAGAATCCTCTCTGGCTGAAGTAGTTGATATAACTATGAGTGGGTCAGTGTTCTCCCTCATGCAGTGGTGCTATGGAAAGGGTGAAGAGAAGCTCACAGGAGACATCCCCAGAGAGGAGAGTGATCTTAGAGAGAAGGCTTCTAGTTTGAAGTCCTCTCGTATTTGAAGTCGATGAGTCCAAACGGAGTGTGAGCTGTGTGAGTCGCCTCGTTTGACACCTATAAGGGTTCGGTCCACCCACGAGGAGTGAACATACTATACTTGGACTTATGAGGTGTAGGGATCAAATGTGACTGTGCACGTCTCCCATTATATGTAGAGTGTCGCGGTGACAAGTGTCACAGGGATGATGCAGGGCCAGGGGGACAAGGTGGCCAGGAACTGGGGGTCGGGAGAACAGGAAAAAAGTAGTATAAGGATAAAACAATACTTTACTGAACCAATTTAAAGATGGGCGATAGGATTATTAATTGACTTGAAAAATACCTGTCAGTTTAAGTAATTTTAAGTAAGGACGAGGATAGGTAACTAAACGAACCCAAAGAGTTCAAGTAAAGCCACCTGTTGGACCACCTTGGTGATGGGGTTAAAGTGTGAAGTTTAAATGATAGCATGGAGGTCATCTGGAACAAAAGAAAAGTCAATCCTTGTTAGTTTTAAAAAAAAGAATATTGTCTGGACTAATTCATACTTTCTTTAATATTTATACAAAAAATATAATCAGCAAATGTGATTAATCGTATAGAATATTTTTCTTTGTGCTCAAAACATTTCAAGTTTTTTTTCATAGGGAAAGAAGTTTATTATATCTCATGGCAAGAGTTAAGAGATAATGTTTTACTTCAAATTTTTTAGACCAAAAACAAATTCGTTTTAAAATTTATATTTATATGGTAAAATTTTTCATTATATGTATATATGTAATTTTTATATGTGTCTGTTAGCCACGATAACTCTCGTAAAAAATGGTACAATGTTTGAGACACTAAATTTAACTCTCTGGAACCGTTAGTCGTAGACAAATAATTCAAAATACTAATTTGTTTAGTTTTTTAAGCTGGTTTCAATGGTACCAGTCAAGTTATACTTTACTTTTATTGTTTTCGCTGAAAATTTAAAAAATTGATTTTTTTGACATTTAAAAGCCCATAACTTTTGAACCGTCATTTTTACAGTCCAAACGGAGTGTGTGTGTGTGGTCCAAGTTGACACTATAAGGGTTCGGAAAAACATATATACTTGGACTTATGAGGTGTAGGGATCAAATGTGACTGTGCACGTCTATTTATGTAGAGTGTCGCGGTTGACAAGTGTCACAGGGATGATGCAGGGTTTATGGGGACAAGGTGGCAGGAACTGGGGTCATACTCTTTTCCCAAAAAAAATTAGTATAACGATAAAACAATACTTTACTTAACCAATTTAAAGATGGGCGATAGGATTATTAATTGACTTGAAAAATACCTGTCAGTTTAAGTAATTTTAAGTAAGGACAAGGATAGGTAACTAAACGAACCCAAAGAGTTCAAGTAAAGCCACCTGTTGGACCACCTTGGTGATGGGGTTAAAGTGTGAAGTTTAAGTGATAGCATGGAGGTCATCTGGAACAAAAGAAAAGTCAATCCTTGTTAGTTTTTAAAAAAAGAATATTGTCATACTAATTCATATAGCATAAATTTTATACAAAAAATATAATCAGCAAATGTGATAAATCGTATAGAATATTTTTCTTTGTGCTCAAGACATTTCAAGTTTTTTTTATAAAAAAGTTATCATTATGTCTTTATAAAATATTATTTCATAATATTTTTAAAGAAGTCATAAGTTTTTAAATTCAAACCGTAACATATTTTTAGTGAATTCAATAATTTTTCATTATGTTTGACCAATTATGTGTAGTTTTTCCTACTCTTGCTTCAAATGCCCCGTGAACTCAAAAATGCTGTTTGCATGTGGGCAAACTATGGGTTGTAGGTAGCCACTCTCTTAAATGGTTACTGGCATTCAAGGATTGTGAGTGATTAAACTCTATTTTATGTAAACTAGTTTCTTTTTGTACTCACCTCTATGATTAGAACGTTGGACTTCCGCTATGGCCTAGGACTACATTTTTGGGATTTGTTACGTTGAGACAATGTGTCGTTCCTTTATGTGGTACAAGATTCAAAAATATGAAAATATAATTTAAGATATAAATTATATAGAAAAGAATGTCATCTAAATCCTGTAGTGTTGGAAACAAAGAATAGTTATGCGGTATTTAACATAGTTTTAAATTATTGTAAAATAACTGTTGACCTAAAATTACTATAATCAGCAATTATATATAAAAGACTGACATTAATCATATTCTCTTCCAGGAATTACGTTAGTTTGACAATATCTTTCAGATGTAATGTTAGCAGAAAACTTTTTATTTGGTCTAGATAGTTTTTCTGAACTTAAGTAAAAAATCAATTCTTAACTCTAAAAGTGACAAGCGTTTTACCTTTAACTGTAATATAACAAATAAATAAATAAAAAATAAAAATGTTATAAACTAATACATAAAATTATTAATTTTTCGATATAATTAAAAATAAATTAATAATTATTTATGTATTCTTAAAATAATAAGTATAAACAAAAAACACAAAACATGTCTCTCATAAAATCGTAAAAGAAGCAAAAAAGGTGTCCACTGCAATTCCAATTAAGCTTACAAATGCTGTCAACCTCTCACCCAAGCCGGTCTACATTCATGGTGGACCTTTCCTCCACTAGATTGCTCATGGTCGGGATTCTAACCGTAACACTTCCGAATGGCTTCCAACGTTTCCTCATAAAATATTATATAATCATTAAACTTATGATGATGATGTAAATGACCCATGACTGTATTTAATGAACATAGTGGTATAATGACATAAAAAGGGAGATTTATGGTAATGAAATAAAATCTTACTAAAACTATTACATGTTGCTATTACTATATTTGACTCTATAATAAGTAGTATTTCTAATGAGAATACTTATTCTATAACTCACTGAAAGCTGCTTATTTCTGAAAATGATCATAACTAAATTTGATAAACAAATTGATACGTTACTAAGAAACCAATTCAATATTGTTACAAGAACCCAAGTAAACTTATTCTTTTATATTTAAATTAAATACAATGGCTCTGGTAGTTTCTATGGAAACCTGTAACATGTTTTCCAAATCACCAACACCCCCTCCCCTAGAGCTAAGACATATCCATGTCAAAAGCTAATAAACTATTTATTTTATATAGCTAAGTTGTCATGCTGTATTTTAATCCTGCATTTTTATGAATTAATTACCGTACCTTATTTCACTTGAGTCTTATTCACATTTTTTTGTAAAAAAGGCTCGTAGTGCAGTAGCCTCCCGTCAGCCGGGCGGCTTTTGAGACAAAACATGTTATTTTTGTCCCCCGCTTCGGAAGGCGTTTTTCATCAGATTTTTTGAAACCTGGTAACAATTTAGTATAATAGCTATACTATAGCCATCATACCTTTAAAAATTTAAAACGAGAAAACATTAGTTTGGCGATGTTTAAAAGTAACTAAATTTTCGTTACTTTTAAAATTTGTTTGTACTTAGACAATTTTCGGATATATCCGGAATGAGAACCTAAAAACTAACATTTATGTGTAAAAAAGGTTTTAACATTACACATTTACTCATTTCATCCGGAGCAAGGGAATACCGAGGCATGTTTTTTGTGTTTCTGCAGGGGTGAGGAAGACTCTTAAATTAAATACTTTATAGAAAATATCCAATAATCACAAAGAATAAGATAATTTTGTATCACCATGAAATACCAAAATACACTCCTATTTCTCCATAAAATTCAAAGTGTATAAATAACATTTAAACATAAATAAACTTGGTTGATAAAGTTTATCGACAGTAGGAACAATACATTAAATGATGTATTATAAGATTTACTTTTAACTCTCCCATGAGAAGACTGAATTTATTTTGACGAGTGATCATGTAATGTGACGAGTGGCCTACACACAAAATTTATAATGTAATTTTTACCAAACTTCAGTACATACTAAAACCACAACAAACTGGCTGTGGTTCAAAATAAATTCATGTGCAGTTTTTATATCATTTTGTCAATAGTGTTGAGTTGGAGCCAACCCTCGTTCTGAGCGTACGCTATCTTGCGTCGCCTCGCTAGCTCGGAGGCGGAGTGTTGTGTTTATTTGTTGTGTTATCAATACAGTTTTGTATAGGGCATGTTGGATAGGAATAGTGTTTTCACAAAATGATATAAATAGTATCTGTAACTTAAACTTACAGTTTTTAATATAAATTATCTGGTAATCACTTGAAAACAGGAGGAGTTTCTCCACTTTCAGAAATGTTGTGTGGTTAAAAATACTGAAGCGTTGGAAAAGTCCAACAAAAGATATCGAATAGTGAGTAAAAAATGTTCCACATTTTTGTGGAAAATGTTCAATTTTTCTGTTTGAATAAGATTAGAATTATTTATCCATAAAACGCTTTACACTTTTCGTTTCATACACTAGGAGAGAATAAAAAATGCTCATTTTCTGAGTGCACCTATCTGCAAGGATGGTGTAGGCATTTGTGTTTCTCTGCCAAATCTTCTCTCTAAAATCACGAATTATGATAAAAGGTGTTTCTCACAATATTGTAGGGGTTTTAGTATTTTAAACAGCTTTACACCCTTCAATATAAAGAAACGAAATCTCAAAATCCTGTGTGGTAATAGTCTTATTTTTCCAGGATTTACTGGTAATGTGATCTGGTAAAGTGATGTAACCAAATGCGATACCATTACGATTTCTCTGGTCATTAAATTTAAACTTACGATATTTAAGAATTATAATACTTTTAAAATTCATAATGGCGTTGGATATTTAGCGATGTTTAAAAGCAACTCAATTTTCTATCATGCACAATACAAAAACTATATTGATAAAGCAACAAATAACCACAACTCTCCACCTTCCAGTGTACTCAGAACGAGCAGTAGGTCTAGGCTCCAACTCTCGTTCTGAGTTTTTGCATTGTGCATGATAGATAAGTATGGTATTATTGACAACATGATATAATTAATATCTGTAGCTTGAACTTTCACTTTTTAATGTAAATTATTAGGTAATCACTTGAAAACGGGAGGAGTTTCTCCACCTCCAGAAACGTTGTGTTTAAAAACACAGACGCGTTGGAAAAGTCCAATAAGAGATATTGAATAATTGAAATGCATTTTAATGTTTTTCTACTTTGACGGATTTTCCAATCTAATCTTAAAATTATATATTTATTTATTCTCCTTTTGTATAAGTTTTCGATTTTACATTAATATGTTGTCATGATAAGAAGCATATTGCTTTTAAAGCATTAGTATTAGTATGTACTATATAACCCGTATACGGGGCGAGTACACATGTCTCCTGTCTTACAAAATCTGCTGAAATCTGTGGTCCGTGATGGTCGATTAGGAGATCAAACGGAACTGCATTGGTCGCCGGATCGCCGGTGCAGGGCTGCCAACTGAGAACTTCATTAGGGGACTTTGAGGCGATAAGCGGTCATTAAAGATGACAGTGGTTGGAGTGTCCCGGCTTGTGGGACATCAATCGTGTGTTTCTGTACAGTATGTCTTGAAAACTACAATGGTAAACCCCTCTAGGCACTTAATAGGGAGAAAGACATCAATAATTAAGTGGTAGAAAGGTTTAAACTATGATAAGTTTTTATCACATTTACATTCTTAACTCAAGATTGTAGTAATAAGTTCAGTTGCACTAGATATAATGTTAGTTTATTATACTGAACTTTTAATTTAAATCCCGGTGATAATATCAGTCAAATTAAATGTAAATTTGAGTAGTTGATGGCAAGCGAAAACGCTTTTAAACAGATTTTTACAGTTAAATATAGAAAGTCTCTGTGTAAAATATGAACTGACGCGGGTTCACCGTGAGTCAAATGTGCCTGAATCATGAACGGTAACCTCAGCTTCGCCTCTGTGAGGAATCGATACTGTAATCGATACATCGCTCTCTTCATTTGCCTCTGTGAGAAATCGATACATCACTCTCTTAATTCGTTTCTGTGAGGAATCGATACTATAATCGATACATCGCTCTCTTCAACCATGGTGATGGGCATATTTAGAATCTTCTGGATACAAGAATTAGCGGATTTTTTTTATTTCCATGTTGATATTGATAGTTACAAGTTAGTTCATTGTTTTAGTAAAATGTTTATCAAGTTAGTGTTAATATCAAATGCTAAATTTACAATTGAAATATGAACGCACCTTTGATACAAATAGTGAACATACGGAGGTGTTAGGAAACTATGATGATTATAAAATTGTGAATTAGTTAAACTAAATTCGTTATAAATACGCTACTACCATATAGAAATATTGAGTATGTGGAAGACCAGTATTAGTGCTTAAAAATGAAAGTTATAAAAGTAAATAAACCATACAAATATCGCACAACACTTGTGAGGGGGCAGTAACCACAAATCAACCGAAGGTGGCTGAGACCGCAGGCAGGGCGGCGGTAGCGGTAGTAGCGGGCAGCAACAGGGAGTCTTATCATCACTAATGGCCGCTTATCACTCGGACGACGCGACGTCAGATCACAGCTGATCCCATCAAAGAACTGCTAATGAACCGGCTCTCCGCAGGAACGTCTGCCTTGCCTCCGCTGACGAAAGCAACGTTAATTGGGATTCGATCTTTAGACAAATCCTAAAAAAATAAATTTCTAGAATAAATTGATTGTTTCTGTATCTCGTTGCCATGTCATGTCTTAAGTAGCACTAACTTGCTACTTGAGACCTTATAAAGCCCATGTAATAACAATATTAAAGTTAATAAATAAGTGTAGGAAAACATCAATCCATATACGTCAAACCATATTTACTCGTAAATTTATAATACAAATTTTACCAATTTATACTTATTTATATACAGGATGAGACAGTGAAACGAAAAATTAAAAAAAATTCTTATCTTATTAATTTTATGGCTATTTATATCAAGTACAAAGGTAGCCATTTACTACACGATGTAGCACGGAGAGTAGTGTATATCGGGTTATGTAAAACTGGCGTATTAAATAAAGATATTCGAACCTTGCAAATCCTATTGGACTATCCAGTTCCGTTACTGTAATTTAGCTTACAACTTTTTACGTATAAGAACCAGGCGCGATCTTTCACGACTCTGAGGAACAAGCCGCTAAATAACCAAGCTTTCTGAACAAAGTTAATATATCCCAATGAACGCTACAGGATGCTCAGATAGCTAGTTTTGAATTTCACAAGTAGAATTTCTGAAGGACAATGCTATAGAAGACTAGAGTGAAACTCCGGAAATAGTGAAAAAACCTTTCCAGTTACACATCTCTGTCCAATGTGCGTCAGAGGAACATTGAATTTACCAAATTTTATTTCAGTGATTAAAGACTGGCTCCTGAACAATCCCTTTTATGAAACTAACGAATTTTTTTATTCACAACCACATGCACAACCATGGCTTGAACTACATGGTATTTTGCTTAATTATTTATTAGTAGACTTATGTATTGTTCTGTTTGTGCATGGTTTTTCTAATTTTAAGTAGCACTTGCATGTGTTTAGATATTGCCGGTTTGTATAGTGTGGGGTTTATCCATGTTTTGTGACTGGACTGCTAATTTATTTTACCAATTTAAACACTTATTTGCATTTTCTTATAAGTTGCCTAGTTTGTATGGTTATAGTTTCTGTCCCTGGTGCTTCATCCTGCATGTTAGGCTAATTTAAGCATTAGGCCCTGAATCAATTTTTTTTCTTGTATATAGTGTATGATGTAAAAATGTATTTAGCCTGTCTGTAGCATGATTTTTTTAGCTTAAGCAAGATGGGCTTTCGTTTAATTTTCACGAATTTGACGAGCCAATTGTAGTACTGAAAGGCAAATAAATCATTGAATCATTTGATTAGGTGTAATCGACGAAATTTGTTCATTCCAAGGTAACAGATGCTTCTGCAAAAGGAAGTTAAACCTACTATCCAATCCACACAATTATATAATTAAAATACAGTATGTACACAATTTAAAAAATAAGCGTTGAACTCTCAAAACCCCAGAATTCAAGCTTTATGCAAAAAGGTTTTATAGTTAATAACGTATTACTAAAAATAGTTTGACATTTCAAATATTCTTAAATAACAAGTTGTGTTTTAAAATGTTTTAGTATCTGACAGTACAGTATTTTATATAATGTAATTAATGACAGGTGAATAGTTAGTTTTAAACAGGCAGTAATAAATAAATTATTAGTTTATTAGCAGAAAAATATATTACTATAGGCCTAAGTACACAATACATGAAGGGACTCAAGATCTACTAGGACTTCAAGGTACGGCACGGGGTCAAGATAATTCCCATCCTCCCTTTAATTAAAGCACACAAACTGATTGCTTCTACTAGACCTGGTGACTGACAATTTCCACTTCTGGGGCCCTCCAGGTTGAACCTTAATTGTCAATAATGACCGTGCCAATTTCCACCCTTCTACAGAATCCCAAAAAGTGTACACAATCCACCTCGGTCCTTTGGGAGGGAGGGAGAGTCAGTTGCGCAGTTGGCAACGTGACGGGCCTCCGAATCGGTAGCGATGTCACTGGTACAGTGATGCCAATAGTTTTAGTGGTTTACAAAGATTATAAGTTATTTTACAAAAGTTGTCAAGTAAGTCAATATTTTTATTGTGATGATTGATCGAAAAATAAAGATAGTGTGATTAATAATTATCATTGTTTAGTCCCCATTATCATTGCTTCATTTGTCTACCACACATATCTACAGACTATGTAGACATTCATAATATACTTAAAATATATGCTAAAATCCGTGAAATATGTCTCTCAGTAATGGGAAAAAATAAATATATTTTTACTAGGACTAATAATTTTAACATATATATTTTATATGACTTTCTTACATGACCTCTTTGGTTAGTTTACCATTTCACACAATCGTAAAATTAAAGGTAGCTTTACATTTTATTTTTAAACTAACATTATGCTGGTCGGATCTAATTATAGGAACATTTTTGATGATAATTTCTAACCATTGAATTTTAATATCCCAAGTTTGTAAGTTGCCAACATTATTTCGTTATCTGAAAACAAAAAAAATTGAATTATTATTATGCAGTTACATTTATCCTCAATCTCGGTAAAACAAAAAAAGTTTCAGTGTTAGCCCATAAAATTCCAAAATTTTGCTAACTTATTTATAGCCCTCTCCCTCATAAAAATTTAAAAATTTCATTTTACTGAAATTATCAAATAAGGAAACTATTTTAGTTCAAATAATAAGATGCTCAAAAACGAGGAAAAGTCCCTCAAAAAAACTTCTTCATCTCCTCTCGATCTTCACTATTTCAAAAGAATATTACCTGAACAAAAAAGTAATGATACGTCCGTGTGCGCGCGTGCGTATGCGATATCGGCGGACCAATGGAAAGACGTGAGATCGAGTCAATGAAGCAGGACAAGGAAAGAGAGAGGAGTGAAGGGGGGCGGGGGGAGATCGCCCATGAAATTATGACAGGAGGCGGTGGCGGCGGCGTCGGGGGCAGAGGGGGGGAGACCGCGGCGGTTAGCAGAGACCAGTCCGTACCACACTGGCGTCGAGAGAGGCTGTGAGCGCGCGTACGAGAGTATCAGGTCGAACACGCGGCTTCAACAAGTGGTATCAGCTGATCACCGCGGCGCGGCGTCACCTCGTGCTTCCGGTTCCTGTCGAAGCAACCGCTCCCGAGTTGGTTGTTACAGTTTTTAACGTAACTCAAAAAGTTGTTTAGTCTGTTTTTCTGAAAATGTTCACCAATAAGTTAATCGGAGTGTTGAAGAGGACTGAGAAGTGTTAGGGGTGGAAGGACCGCAAGTGGATGTCGAGGGTGGTTGGGCGTGTGGGGGCTCCATGCATCTGCCGGGGATCATGACTTCAGACCCATCTGGAGGCCACGGGTACCAAGGGGGCAAGAAGCCTCGGGTGGGTCGACGGGGCGAAGGCCAAGGAGAGGCGTGTGCCGGGGAACACGAGCTGTGGTGGACAGAGAGAGTGCTGTGTGAGATACAAGCAGAACATCCTGGAGAGCTGGTGAGGACAGGGAGTCCGTACTTCATGTGTTCCGCGCTACCTTCCCACTGGCGGTCCAACAAGACCCTGCCTGTGGCGTTCAAGGTGGTGGCCCTGGGGGATGTGATGGACGGTACACTGGTGACGGTCAGGGCGGGCAATGACGAGAACTACTGCGCCGAACTGAGGAACTGCACCGCCGTCATGAAGGGACAAGTAGCCAAGTTTAACGACCTGAGGTTCGTCGGCAGAAGTGGCAGAGGTAAGGACATTTACTCTCTTATATTTGGTGAAAGTTGCTCAAAGATTGATTTCTCTATACCATTATTAGAAGTAGTTTAGTGAGGGAGTTGTTTTATAGTTTACAATCACACTGCAAAACAACTCCTCTACGAGTACCGATTGAATGAATCTTCAAGCGGATCCACTACACATTCATCGTCGTGCAACGGTCTCCTTTTGAGATTTTTTAAATTTGACTATACCCAGCTGCTTTTACTCATTGCATCCAACAATGAAGGGTAGTTACAGTTGTTCAGTTTGAGGAAGAAATACAGCTCTGGCTTCATGGGTTGCATCATTAGCAAGTGTTTTGACCTACTCACAAACACGTTAGCATATAGATAGTTTCACAACGGTTTTGAAATCTTTTTAAGCAATTGGACTTATGAATCGGTTTATGTTTACCGAGGTACAAGCTAATTATAAGATGTATTCCATTTCTTTGAACTCCTAGCAAACCAACGATGAAAATAAGCGAAGGGATGTTCGAAATTTGTTTCTCTGTCCTGATCTTTCTTTGGGACAGTTTTCTAAAACCACTACTTTATTAATTTTGTTATAATATATATTTTTACAGTCATTTAGCTCAAGATGGAGTGGAAAGCTAAACACTTTACTCTATTCCGAACACTGTTGAATGTTACGTAGAGTAACATTCAATTTACAGACTTATCCACGATTCTCGATGATTGTGTATTTTCTCATATAAAAAATACGAATGCTTAGTTTTATTGTGTCGGCGTGTCGTCTCAAAACAGCTAACTTTAACCAGAATGATTATTAATGACGAATTACAAAAATAAATGAGTTATAGGTAGTTTAATGAGTATCGTAATGAAAATGCATTACTCATTAAATTACTATTTTTTCAGCTTTATTTTTATCCATCCATCGGTTAGCATAATTACTCCATAGTTGCAACAAATTCAAAGCAAAGTAATTTGCAAAGTTTGCAAATTTAACTTATAAAACAATGATATATGCCACTGACGTGTCCTAAATGTTTTAATCACAAATATTTAGCCTATGCCAACACAGCCCCGTTGACAGCCTAGGATATAAAATTAAAACTCAGAAGACATTTCCTTATTTCGGCCATGTAAA
Organism: Nephotettix cincticeps; assembly: GCA_023375725.1. Lineage (NCBI taxonomy): Eukaryota > Metazoa > Arthropoda > Insecta > Hemiptera > Cicadellidae > Nephotettix > Nephotettix cincticeps. The sequence goes on along the minus strand of CM041790.1, from coordinate 20,873,834 downwards.
ACCATTGGCAAGAAGTTAATAAGGGCAAAACACATAAATAAAAGCTAATATCTTGAGTCAATTGTTATAAATATTTATTACTTGTAGTATGATTTATTTTCTGCTTGAAAAGATCCGACCATATAACCCCTACCGCGAAGAGGTCAAGCTGTTGCATATGGATATTGTTGGCAGGATTTTGACTTGGTACATGAGTCACAGAGTTCTGATATCTCGTGAGCCCGACTACCTTTGCCAGAGACTCTCCTCCCGCGATGAGGTATCCGAGCGTAGGACTCACCGTGGTGGGAAGCTTCACTTTCCTAGAGTACAGCATGAGTTTGGATGAAGGAGTTCCTCATAGTTTGGTCCCCAGCTGTACAATGAACTCCCCAATAGCTTAAAAGAGCTGAGTTCTGCCTCGTTCAAAAAAAGAATAAAAGAAATGTGTTTTACATAAATTGTATATATTTAGTATGTGTTTTTTGTATCCTTTATTTTATGTATTATTGTATTTTTATTTTATTTTTGTATTGTTGACTATAGTTCTTCTGAAAACCTGGATATGTATCAGAGAAACGTTATAAATAAAGGCATTTTTATTTATTATATTATAGGTTTAAGTCATATCAAGAGATGAAATGGTGAGTATATACAGTACAAGAATGTATACTTAAAGGAGCGAAAACACTGAAACAAGAATATATACTAACCATTTTACTAATAAAAAAAGAACATTTCATTCGTGATATTTTCACATGTACAACGGAAGTTTTATAAAGCATGTAAAGTGCAAATGCTTATTGGGAAATGTTATAGACTAGGGATACGTAAATATCTTTAGTTTGAACATCTCTTATGATACATAATTTAATGGAAAGATAAAATAAAATATAAAAAGGTGTTACTGCAAATTACAGGTGTATATTTCAACTCTGTAAATGTGACAAATGAGTTCTGTCGGTTAATTTAAAATTACTTATTCACTGACAATGTTCTAGTCAAAGAATTGTATAAATTTCAATGTTGTAAAATTAAATGTATAGTTAATAAACTTCAGTTTATAGGTTCGTATTTATTAAACTCCCTCTGTTAATAAAAGGCTTAATAGAAATTATTAATTAAGAAATCTTTAAACCGTCTCCATAAACACATTGTTAGTCGTGATCACTTAATGGTTAAATAAAATAACGCGCGATATAATTAAAACACTTTAACTAATTCAACTTTTCCATGCATCCGATTTTGATATTGACACAAAGAACGGTGCATGTATTTATAAACATTAGTTTTAACAAAAAGATTAATAACCGTTTCATGTAAAGGCTAAAATATTAAAGATTGTTTATTATATATTTTTCATTTTATTAATTTTTATTTAAAAAAATTATCCACAGTCCAACTCTTAACTACAAGGGTGTTAAAATAATGAGGAACTTATTTTTTATGGCGACATATTTGCCACCTATAAATGCATATAATCAAAACGAAAACAATGATACAATCAAATCACTTATTGCCGGGCTACAAAAACATAGTTAAGAGTTAATAAATCATGTTCGGCAATGAATACTTAGGGAGGTACCATCGAAATCATTCGAATAAAAATCAACTAAACTCTTGCAACCAATTCAGTACTTTCGCACAACACCGAACACACATCGTTGTAAATGCACAATCTAACATTCTTTTCAGTTAAGAGTCTGCCTAACTGACTAAATATTTTGTTTCATGACATTAATATTTGACGTGTATATATCTGCTTTGAGGGGAGGAAGTATTGGCAATCCGTCAGAAAAAATTTTGAAACGATTTGAAAGTGACGTCATATAGTTATAAGGACAGCTTTTTAGAGGAACTAAAAACATCCCCTTTAGACATATCCATGATCAAAACTATTTCCCTAAAAGAAGTAAATATATATTTATTATGTTTTCCTGGAAAAATATAGTTACCATACAATTAATTATGTCCGATGATTAATAAGTAATTACCTTATTTTTTTATTGAAAAAATAAGATAAATACTATAACATTTTATAGAAAAACCAAATGAAATATACTGTCATTAACTAAGGAAAACGCAAAAAATGTATATTCTAAGGAAAATAATATGTAGTATGATAAATAATAAAACAGTCGCTTGAAAAGAAATTAGGTCCTCCAAAGGCCGAGCCTGGGTTGGGGTGGCCATCATTTAATTAAGAAAGAGATGCATCATTAATATCCGGTACATTAATATACGCTAAGGTAATTAATAATTAGTTGGTAGTAGTATAAAATTAATTGATAATTAGGTGTTTACATAAAATATTCATAATTCTAATAGTAAATAAGCCAAAAGTTATTCGTATGCGATGCAAGAAAATTTCAAATATGTTTTTATAAATATATAATTAAATATATAATAAAACTATATAATAAAATAATTAATTATAAAATAATAAATAATTACATAATAAAATATATAATATACACCTGCTTGCTCAACCGAGCTCTAATTTGATCCGCCAAGGCTTAATTTTATATTTAAATGACATGATCGGTAAAACTAGAAACTTTCAAGTGTGATGTAAAGAAGAACACAATTTAAATTTGTTATCAAAGGACTAAAATCCAATATAACCCAGGTGCAGACTATGACGTAGATGCCTAGATGACTATGACTAAATGTATAAATTATAACATCCTAGATAATTATTTAGCTTTAATTTTACACCTCAAGTATATTTTTAAAACTATTGAGTGGTCAGTAATGCTGTCATAAATTAATATTATTTTACGAAACCAAAACTAAAGTTGGTGGAGATACCGAATACTCTTAAGTTAGGTAGGCTATTTACAGTATCACATATTAATAAAATAATTTATTGATAAATAACCAAACTTAATTCCGCAGGAAGTAAGTCAAGATAAATTGTCAACATACAAATGAGGTGGGTTTAGTACGAAATTACCACCAACATACAAAAGTTTGTTGTAAAATAATTTGAAATTGTAAAGTTTCGACGAATGGATTATGGTGTCCCTGAAGAGTGGGTGTGAATGCTCCCCTTCCTGACAGCTCAAGAGTTGCCTTCCGCAGCGCAGGAGTGTCGGCCAAATCCCATCAAGTCAGTCAGCCCAAGTTTCAAAAGCAAGTACGGCGAGTAGCTATCACGTCTATAAAATAATGATGTGTAAAATAACAGTTCTCATGGAGTTGTTGGACAACATGATGAAACTGGAGGCTGTATGAAGCCGCAAGTACAAAGATGAACCAGATCTAATTTTTGCAGGTGTCAAAATTAAAATATTTTTGTATTAAAATGCGGATATTTCTAATTTGAAAATGACATACACATGTCTATTTTTGAAATGTCAACAAAACATGTCAATTGATAGGCGGCAATTGATTCATCTTTTGATATAAAGACGGTCACTGACTGGAAGGACCCTTAAGGGGTGTCGCTCACTACCATGCGACTGGACTAGTGTAGTGGACAACCAATAATGGTTGAGTAGGCCTATACATTAAATAGCTTATCAAAATACTATCACAATTCTTGATGAAATGTCACAAACTGCCCTTTTGTCGATCTTACAGCAAACATTGGATGCACCAGTATAGTCTTTCTTCCACTTTAAGTACCTACGATTCAATGCACAATAACAGCTAACTCTTAAACTCCCATATTGAGAATATAAGATATATACTCCCGTGATCATGGCCGTGTTGCTGGTCTGGCCGCTAGGGTGCGACAGCGACTAGTCGCATTCGTGGTAGTGTGCCATCTATACGAGTCAACTTGAGTCAGTATACTTGGGGTTTGTCAAATAGGTGCAATTAGTTTAAATAATAAACGTCATTGATTTCTAGTTTAATGAATGGAAGGTTAATGGTTAAGTATGGATTGTTACATGATTACAGCAGATGTAGGTTATATCGTGGTATTTATTGCATAATGATACCGTAGGTAATTCTCACTTAACTTCCAAGGAGTAACAATGGAATCTACAACGTAACAATAAGCATGGCGGCCGGAGCTTTGGTCGTATCAGCTGATAACGTAATACGCGATAACAAAGTTCTCTTGGGAATATTTAGCGCCCATGGCCGAGATAAGAAACTGGCCAGATTAGGCCTACCTTTCTGGATTAGTCAAACTGTGCAAACGTTAACCATCAAGTAAATCAGCTGTTACTTATTTAGAGCTATCAATTCTTAAATTCATAGCCTACCTATTGAACTCGGTATATGTTAAGATTAAATAAATATTTATTCATAACTGGTTCAAAAAATAATTTTACTTTAAATTTGATTAATTATGTGCACAATAATATTCTTTGTTTCCTTATTGTTAGTCATACAAAAAATGAATGCGAATTATGATATTATTTACTTAATGACCGTGATTTATAAATTGAATACTTTTTCATATAGATCTAATCAAGTAAAATGAAATAGTGGGTAACACCAGGAAAATCGTCTAGCATATATAAAGAATATAGATTTTACCACTTAAAATTTTTAATTCTGAAGATTTGTAATTTTTATTATTAATATATCATCCTTTTATTACATTTACTTGCGTTTTTAAAAACACTAAAATGACGTTAATAATAATTTGAAAGTAACACATAAATACATTTTATCATTAAAATATACAAAAGTAACATAGTACTCATACTTAACTTAGTTAAAAATATAAATAATTTATGATATTGATTTTTTTATTATAAATTGATTTTTTTATTCATGGAATTATTACAAATCATGAACAATACAGCAAGTATTTTCAATGGCTGTTATATGAAATAACAAAAAGGATTACAAACCAATAAGTATGATATCAATAAGCTATCAAAAGGTATTTATTGAAAAGAAACACGTGGGGAATATTTCATTACTGCTGGTAAGTATCTCTTGTCGTTCTTTTCTGGAAATAAACTATATTCTTTTATCCAGTGAGAGCCATAAGCTGTTTGTAAAATATTATCTACAATTATTCTTTGGAATTGAAAACTTCCTGAATGATTATGCATCATTATGATGTAACCATTCCAAGTAAAATTACCGAAGAAATGTACAATTTAAAACTTTCTCTATCCCTAGAACGAATTATATTTACAGAATAAATTTTGGAAATATATTTTTTCTCAAACTGTTACTGATCATTAAAAAGTAACATCAAATTATAAAAAATATGTTTTTGAGTTTCACGCCCTGTTTTTATGAGTAAAATGACCATTTTCTAGTAAAGTTAAGTTTTTAAAAATAGAAATATTCAACGTCAAACTGCAAACATGTTTTGTTTAGCTTAAGTCATAAGACATAATATTCAATCACATCGAAAAGACAGTAAGATTCCTACAATGACTACTGCAGGTCTGGATCAGTAGATCAGTTGATCAGTTGATGTACATCGCCACCAGAGCGCAGTGTTCTGCAACGGTTCCGGTAGGCCGGGTTCTGGTCACCCGAAAATCACCGATATCTGCCATCAAGGTCTTCTATTGTTCTCGGTCAACGTTTTTAAATCGAAATGCGAAGATTCTGGGACTTAATTATAATGCTAATTATTGATATTAGATTTGTAGATTTTTGAGATTTTATTGGTAGACCTTTACTCTTTATTTAAACATCAGGAGTAGTGACATTATTAGGTTTTAACCCCAGAATCGGCTCGTTTCCTCCATAAGCATAACATTTTTGCACATCTGGTTTTTGCTCAGTTGAAAATTTAAACCCGGCTATATAAAACCATACCAAGAGAGTAGTATATTTTTGGGAGGAAGCTGGAGTCGGATGCTCAATTTGGTCCATACCAAAAAACTATAGTAGCTTAAAATTTTTAAGCTCAAAAAATTATAAATAGAACATTTTCAAATTCCAAATTAAAACTCTTTAAATTTAAATAATTTTTTTAAGGATAAACTATTGCTAAAATTATTATACTAACATGATACAAAAAATATTATGTCACATGGTAAAACAGTTTATTTATAGTAATTTTTATTTGAAAATTCATGTTACATATGTTTAGGCAGAGTTATAGTTTGCGTTTAAAAATCTAAAATGATATGTGATAATATTTTAATGATGGTACTTGTTGTTGAAAAGTCTTAAAAGTAGCAGGACATATATTACTATAAATTTAACATTACCTTTGAAATTTAGTCTTCTATAAATCTAACAGAATGAAAGTGGTATAATGAATGCATGAATGTTTATTGTAACTGATTGTGTTACGCCGTTTTCTCACTATCCAAAATTAAGACACATGATTCATTGTGACAAAAAAATAGAAAAAAACAAAGATAAAATTTAAGACGTTTTAAAAGTTACACTTTGGCAAATAAAACCTGTTCCACAAGAACTTGTCTCGGTGTCATTTTGCCTTCGATTGCAAGGATTTCACGTCCACTTTACACTCATTATTCGAGCTAGTTTCTTCATTTTAAGGTCATTATTTTGTTTTTGTTGCACTGATATTTCCTATCACGTGTTTACCATAAGAGAAACCTGAATGGGAGAACCTGACACCGGTGAAGGGTATCAGGCGTCAGTGGGCTGGACAACAAGGGAGGTCCGGAGGTCGCCTCGCTAATACAGATCAAGTTATCATTCAATATCTCTTATCTTATCACTTAAAATTATCTTACTGAGTTAAGGTAACACAGTGCCGACAAATTTATTTTTTGATTCAATTTTTGTTAGGCATATTAATATACTACAACTCTTGACAAACAACTAGATACCAAACTTTTATTGTAAATAAATATTTATATTTTTCTTAACGATTACATGGTCTTTATGGCGCGAAAGCGTAGGAAGATGTGCAGGAAAGGTTGGGTTTTTGCGATTTACCGAAAACTTTATTTTCCCCCTTCCGGTACACTTTTTAGGCTATATTATGATTTTGTGTACCTAATTATGACTTATTTAACATGGGTGGGATTCAGGGTACTGTGTTGCCTTCATGAAGATATCGCCCCCTGCTGCACGTCTGAGCTGTCTAAAAACCTTAAGCCTTATGTTACTAGAATTCTAAACCAATTAGGCCGAACCGTTACTTCAACTTATAACGTGGTGGTGGCGGTGAGTGAGTCTATTACTTAATTTTTAACTCACATAAAATATCTAATCCTGTTTTTTTAGATGAACGGATAATTTTCCCATTTTTTGAGGTTCAAACATTTTTAACATATTCAATTTACATCGTATTTCCACAAAATAAGCTTTTCACTGGAGTTCAAAAATTTCGAGAAACAATAAAGTTATTCCATTACCTTTTTTAAGAAAAAACCTTTTAACTGGCCATCGCCACAGGTTGTGTGAACTTGTGTAACAAGACTATAATGTCGAACCACAATCATCTTACACTTATTTTTCATACATACTTAAACCTACCTCGGTAGGTCAACATTTAAAAAAATAACGTAACCTAATCTGATCTATAACGTTGCATTTAATAATATTTTGTTTACTTCTAGGTTCAAACCACCTCTCCTAATAAGGGGCATTTTTGGGATCGATCAGTCCAATGTGTAGTAGAGTGAACTAAGCAAATTTATCAAAATAGTTAAATGTCACGTTATATTACAGGAGTTTTCTTCTCCGCCACAAATAATTATAGCAGGGATAGTTTAAAAAAAATAAAGCATAATTTATTTTTTATCAATTAAGGTAATTAGGTTTGTGACATAAGTCGTGAAGGATGTGTGTGGGAGATAGTGTTCCCTTGTTCCCTGTCTCGGTCCGTGTTACTCATCCCGCCTCCGCCCGGGGCTGATGTGTCACGGCACGTGGCCGAGGTTAGGCCATCCATGAGTCCAGACCAGTTTGTCGATCATATGGTCCGGAAGCGTGTCACCTCCTGTACGGCGTGTAGGTCGTGGTTTTTGCCGTGAGTCACCGCGGAAGTTCTCGGCCATGTGCGGAACACCCGGGAGCTGTAGCTGTGATAGTACGGTGATTACACTGGCGCCAGTGCTGCTCTCTACCGTTACTTGGACTGGAACTGGCCTCTAACCCTGCGTTCCTGTCACAGAATGCAGGTTGCGCTGTCGCTCAACAGACAGTAGTGCTGCAATTGAAATGTCACTAATATTAGACTTAACGTTCATCGTACACATCGGTACATGTCTCTTGAATAAAAACATTACGTATAAAAAGTTACAGAGTTCAGATATCGTTCCTATTTTGAATTTAAACGTCATAATCATGTCAGAATCCAATTTCGTTCCTAATCATGATGCATTAGGCTGCAACTAATTGAATCTTTAAGAGCACAATCGTTAATTTATTTTTGTCCTTTTCAGTTAAATTTTTCGTGTTTTACAACAATAATGTATAACGTTATTTTTTCAATATATTCTAAAAATCTAATTTATAAAACAGAACATTTTTATTTAAGAAGAAACGTTGCGTAAATGTTGAAATTCACCGTAAAATTCACGCGGGATATATTTGTATGCCCAGTAAATATTTTTGCATTACCTTGTTTATATTTGTTTGGGAAGTATTTTTTACTGTAACATTTTGTTTTTAATTTTTTGTACACGAGAACCAGCAATTGTCACTTATAAATACTTTTCACCTTCAATTTACTCAAACAGCAAAGACTCCAGTTATAATTCAATGATATTCAGGCAAAGTCCAGTACATGTGTTCCATTTAGAGTTAAAAAAGTAAAAATTCATTTATAGCTCCATCATTTTTCCCTTTCTAAAACAATATTCAAGGTTTTTTTACGTTTTTTAAGGGGATTTACTCTTGCAGAATCGTCGTAGATTGTCCCAAATTATACCAAATATATGATTCCCCTCAAATTCTAACCAATTTCTATGCAACTAATATGTAATATTTTGTTTCAAAAAGAGATAATTTTTAAGTTTAAAGATTTTTTACCATACTGCTGGTAGGCAACCTAATAATTAGTCACCGGTGTTAGACCGTCGGTGATTATTCTCTCAGAACCCAGTCAGATCCTACTGACCTTGGCAGGTCCAGTGACTCACGCCCAGACACTATCGAGGTGCCGAGGTGTGATCACTGATCAACGGATCGCCCCATTCAGTAGACGATGACTTGGCGTTTCACTGTATAAACTATGAAACTGACGTTTTATCAAGTCTATTTTGATACATTTTGCCTAGAAAACATATTTAGAAATGTTGGATAATCTATCCAAAAATATTGTGTGGTTACTGATACTCAAAATTATACTTAAACCCCTAATAAATGTTGAACAAAGAAACAGTTTTTGAATATTATGGTTTTAATATTTAATTGTGACCATATGCTGTTATATGACAAGCTTTTAATATAAAATTTAAAATTACTTGATTATGTGTGGCAACCTCATAATGAGGCCATTCTAATTTCTATGACTAAGAACACTAAAAGTATTTCGATTCACTTTTTAAGTATTTTTATGTTTTCCGGTAGATGAGATTATACATTTTTAAAGATATGTTCAACACATTTATTTCGGAAGGATAACAAGGGTCAAGATACTCGTATATTTAATCCAAAACAATTTCTACTGGGAATGACTTATGGGAAAAACCAATATTCCACGAGAACTTTCTTTCTTGTTAATATTCGTTCCTTCATTTCGGTTGCAAGTCCGCCGACAAAGACACGTGATCGACATGGAAAGGCTGTGAGAACGTCCAGGCAGGACTACTTCTCCCTTCTGAGATTAGCCAACAATGAATACCATTTTTATATTCCATAAGCTGAAACAGTGTTGAACATGTATTACTAACCCTTTGAGGCTATTTTCCTTTAGAACCCCGTTGTTGTTTTTCCTACCTAAATCACATATTTTGAGCAATTTCAATTCAACTTGCGTGTAATATTTTACACCAATCATACAGAACCGAATCATTCAGACGATCTCAGGCTAACTGAAGTTTTTTATACCCTCAAAAATGTGAAAAATAGACATCGATATTGGTTGGAAACGGAGGTTAATTTTTCATACAAACCTAAACATCTAATTTCCTGAAGGGTGCCTAACACTGCTCCTGAACTTCAGGATAATTTGCATTCGCTCTAACCTCGGTTGAAGTTGAAACAGGGGAGTACAACAGACGGCAAGATACTATTTTACACTAAGTATCAGGTTTTAGGTATCATAATGTTTTCATGTTAATCTTAAAAATGTTAAAATATAAAATAATGTTAAAATGTTATTCATAGAACTTTTTTGTGGCAATGAAATAAAAAATTTAAAGTTGAACAATTTAAAAAGTGCCTTTTGAACTAAATGTTGGTATGGATGGTAGATGTAAGATAAAGTTACTACGATCGCCTGGTAATTCCTTTACGTATTGTTTGAAGTTTAAAGTATCTTTTGTATCATTATAGTTTCTTTCTAAACAGTAGTAAAGGAAACTAATTAATTGTGTCACTCTAAAGTAGACCAGTAATAGTATTAAAATTCACCCTTATCCACTTTACCTTCAATAATACTTGGGTGGTTTCTTATTTTCACCAAAAACACAAAACCACACCAAACACCAGCCAAAGACCGAGCTAGTTTAATGGGTAAATAGGTAATCGGGAAGCAATTTCGTCACGGTGGTCGCGCGCCGGCCGCTCGTCTATATTCAGGGTGTTCCATAATACAGGCGGCGCTGCGTGATTCGATGGCGATCTAACCTGATAAATAGGACAAATGCAATCTGCTCGACCGGCGCGTATAAATATTTCGTGGTCGCGAACGATTGCAAAATATACCGAAACTACGGCGGGCTGCGGTGGCGCCGTGAAATATGCATGGATGCATCTCCCGTGCAGCAACCCCCCCGCCCTCCCCCCCTACACGGCCGCGGATGCACCCCGCCGGGACTGGGGAGCGATTTGGAAAAATGGTTTCGTTTGTACATGTTTTGTTTTCGGAAAGGGTTAAATCATTTTCACTGATCATTTTCTAAAATTTTATACCCGCATATATTTTTTTGAGGTTTACTTAACTATTTATTATTGACATGGATGTGTCTTAGCTTTGGGGAAGGGGGTGATGGTAATCCGTCAGGTAAAAATTAAACGGTAGTGATTTCATATGGTTATAAGGACAGATGTTAAGAGAAACCTAAAACATTACCTTTAGACCCCTTTATCACGTCTACGCTATTTCCCAATAGGATGTAAATACATTTTTTAAATTTAGGTTAATACCCATTAAAAGTCTAATATGTATTGTCAAAATAGTCATTAATTTAAGTAGTTTAAAATGTTCAAAAACATTCCTCAATATGCGTACAAAACTTAGAGAAGATCCATTTAAACTCATTATTTCAACTCAATGTAGAAAATAAAATATTTTTAGAAGAATGGTTTTCATTCTATTTTGCTGAGTCTAAATTATTAATGTGAGTGTGTTATAATTTTGTTTCAATGGATAAGTATTACTGTGAATTAAATGAAATGAAAACATTCTTTCTTTCAATAAAAGTTGACATTACATTGTTACATAGCTTTTAACATAGTATGAAACGACCCCTACATGGGCTAAACACTATGGGTAGGGAGACAGCTCCTCAGTTCGAGATGTATAAAAAATGATAGTAATAAACTGAAATGATACTACAAATTAACAAAGGAAGAGAAATAAACAAGAGTCATTGCATCTACGAGTAATACTAATACCTAATAAATGATAACAATAAATTTAATACTTGTAATGCATACAGTGGTAAGAGGGAATCATTCAATCGGTGATCATTCTGTGATCATTCAATTAATGTCAATATATAAGTAAATTAATTAATCACAAAAGTAACCTAAAAACTACATAAACAAAATATAAAATAAATCCTGTAGCATTCAGGAATTTTGCCTGGTAACTATCTCTGAATTTGTTTTTCCTTTTTAAGTACAATGAACGGTGGCAATGGGGTCAATATAGTGGTAGGTCTTTCTAGACAAAATTATACGATCTGAAATTTATTAATTACAATTTATATTTAAAATGGTCTAGAAATTGTAAAATTGACATACAGATAGTCCTACACGTGAATACTGAAGAGTTTTACGTCTCCCTCGGACACAAAAATTACGAATATATTTCAAAATTCTCTTAAGTACCAAAACATTTTTCCACCGAACCGACCTGGGACCTCCCGAGGACTGTTGAACATTTCGCACTATGTCACACTGTCATACTCGCACCAAATTGCGCATTACTGGTGTCGATGCGTTCAGTAATTGGTCCAGTTAGCCAGTCGGAGAGGTTTCTGTTTTAATACGCGCCGTGCAGATCCGGGTCACGGCGGCGCTTGGCGGAAATTGCCCAAATCACTGTAGTCACTGTAGTGATTGCTGGCCCTACAGTGCTACAGTGGACAGCCCGGGTCGCACGCACTCGTCTCCCCATGACTGCGATAGCGGTAGCTGCGGTAGCCAGTGGAGGAAAATTCTAACATTTCTGTGTCAAAGCGTCAGGAGCAAAGTCGTGAAAATTATTGTATACAAATTTGTTTCATTGGGTTTAGTACAAAAAATAACTTTTCATTTGGAACAGTTTTTGACATGGATATGTTTTAGCGCTGGTGGAAGGGTGTGGGAGGGTTTACCGAGATTTGAAACAGATTTGTGACGTCGTATGGTTAGTGAAGTCATAGTTTGGTTATAAGAACAGCTGTTTCGATGTACAGAAAACATTCTCTTTAGACATATCCATAATCTAACAGCCTATTTTCCACAGGGAAGTAAATACAAATATTTTTTGCTTTTAATTTGAAACTGGCTTGACTAAAAACATGTAAAATTAAATCAACTAATAACATCTCAGCCAGAAACGTTTAATTTTGTCTGCTAACCAAAGAAAAACATTTAGGGTTAACATTTATTTTTGAAATTTAATTTTTTCAAGTTCGCGTTTAAAAAAAAAGTTGATGTCTATACTGTTCTGCGAAGTTCTTTTGTTAGTGTAGTATTAGTTCTGAAAAGAATATTGGAAGGAATTATTATGATACGATAATCCATCTCGTAGCCGTAGACGGGCCGTATCGGCGTTGTCAGTGTCGCCTGTCGCCCTTCTACAGTTTCACCCTCGCCTCCTCGCCCCCTCGACACGTCCCTAAACCTGTCTGCTTCCTGAGAAAAACTGGAGGAACAAGTTGAAAAACAAACAAGTGTTACGAGCATGCCCACCACTTTGTCCATTCTCATGATGTAACGCCAGTAAAGATACTACCTGTTGTCAACAGGTCCGGCCATAACTGTTGGTGGTCGTTGAAAATATATATTTGTGATAAGGAATTCACTAGTTTACTATTGGGTCTTCTTGGCATGTGCCATTCCTTAGCAATAAGTAAACTACTGGGTATAGGTATTCTCATTTTTTTCAAGAAACTCAATCATTTAGAAAAATATGACTCGATCAGTATTGAATTTCGAAATGTTATAAGTAAAGTTCTTTAATCAATATATTTCATTATTGTATAATCTCAATATCAAGGCGAACACGAAATGATTCTAACGTGATTTAAGTCTCTAAATCAAATTATGAAAGTTTCAACTAATTTGTCACTCTGTAAATTTTTTTACGTTTCCACCCTTTTCCGTAATTTGACATGATAGTATAGTAGTCTTTAATATTAAAGTACAATAATGTATAAAGTGTGGACCTAAAGTCTTGGAAACATTTTTTGTTATTAATTTACACATACTTATGTATTATTCTTATCCCCATTAAAAGACAATAATATATCATGGAAACCTGCGACGTATAACAGTTATGTCTATAAATTTATGTCTAAATGGCTGTTAATTCTGGCTAGGTTTTATAGTTCCATTTTGTTTCCAGGCAAGAGCTTCAGCATCACCATCACGATATCCTCCAACCCGCCCCAAGTCACGACCTACAACAAGGCCATCAAGGTGACGGTGGACGGTCCCCGGGAGCCTAGGTCCAAGACCAGTGAGTCACCTCATATAATCTATGTAGAACGTTCTGGCTCAGCCAGCCCAAGCCTTCGGCGACTTGTATAAACTGTGCCGAGTCGTATGGGCGATAAGAAATCGAGAAGTCCTATTTAATTGCTTAAAGCTTTCATATAATACCAGAATAAAATATAACTTCTAAAACGGGATATCAGTGACATGGTGCGAATCTCTTATAGATTCTGACAACGTAACAACACTAGTTTTACCAAAATTTGTTGGGACGGTGGCGACGTCCAGCTACTTGGAGGTCACGAATTGTGGATAGTTGTGAGAGATGGTCGGTGGATGTAGTGTTCTCTTGTGTGGATTAACGTCCGCACTATTAAATATTACGTTAATCCATAAAACGCCATCATCATAATTAGATCAATTCGAAATTCGTGGTTCGGATTCCACGTTAAACTGTAGGTCCATTAGTTGCCATCGGCTGTTGGGCTATTAATTAACAGTCCTGTCTAAGGAACATTAGTCAGTAACAAAGACTACAAGATCGCGCAACAATTATCTTACACTCAATCCTCATTCATACTTGGCTTAAAATACCTACATTGTAGTATGGTTGCCATTTCAATTATCTAATCACCTTTTCTTTCATGAGTTTAATAAGTATTTTATAATTATTATTCAAATCTACATCTTAAGTTTTGTGAACCATCACTAAGTCTTTTGTTTTAAGCCCATTCGCTCTTCTAGGTGATTTTTGGGCTTGTAACATAAAATACACTATTTTTGGGATTATGGTGTATTTAGCATTACGATGATATAGTTTACTACTTTACAAACACCAGCTTGATTCATTATTATTTTGTAAGGGATTAAAGTAAAGATAAAATAAAATGATGGACTTTTAACTTAACCCTCTCCTGTAGAATATATCTGTGGGTAGGACGTTTGAGGCGTAAATAGGAGTGAGCCAACATGATACAAAATAGGTCCCGGAAAATAAAATAGGTAGGCATACTGTCAAACATCAATATCCCCCAGAAACATCGAATATACATGGACTCAGCTCTTCACTCTACCAACTACGCCACAGACTCATCATAAAAAATATCACGACTAAACAAATTTAAATTCATAACGGAAAAAGCTATAAAATTGAATAATTAACTAAATAACAGTTGTAATTTTAAGAAATAGATATTTTAATGAACCGCCAAAATAGTTGGGAACTATTTAAGGAATAATTTATTCGCAAATTGGTAAGCCGATTTGAATTTAATTCAAGAGTAAATAGAATGCAGCGACGCGGGTCAACGTTGCAGAAGTGGCTCGTGTGAACGTACATCTTATCTTGTCTTCTCTCCGGCGGCGGCGCCAAATTGCGTCTCAATTTAGTGAAAGGTGTTCACTGAGCTACTGAGGGACGCTTATTGAGACCAAATTGTCCCATTGGCGACAACAGCTTTCTTTCCTCCACTCTTATGTAAATCCATCCAACATAGCAATCCTTGAGATTTCAGTATCTAGTTTCAACCTGGGATGGTGGCGACATCCTGTAATCCAGCTTCTTGGAGGTCACGAATTGTGGATAGTTGTGAGTGATGGTCGGTGGATGTAGTGTTCTCTTGTGTGGATGAACGTCCGCACTATTGAATACTGCGTTTATCCGCAAATACCATCCACATAATTATACCAATAATTCGTAATTCGTAATTCAGAGGCCGTGGTTCGGATTCCACGTTAAACTGTAGGCCCCTTAGTTGCCATCGGCTGTTGGGCTGTTAATTAACAGTCCTGTCTAAGGAACATGTCAGCCTTAGTCAGTAACAAGACTACAAGATCACGCCACAATCATCTTACACTCAGTTCTCATTCACACTTGGCTTAAAATACCTACCTTGTAGTATGGTCGCCATTTCAATAATCTAATCTAATCTAACCTCTGTTTTGCAATTCGTGTTTCTTCATAGCTTTATCATTTTGTGTAGTCTATTGTGCTTACTTAGCTTTTACAATCGGTATTTTAATATTTTTTTAAAATTGAACTAAGGCATGAAATTGTCAACATTTGGAGGGAATATAGTAGAAAATATGTTATAATTTAAGTTATACGTAAAATAATAATTAAATTCATAATTAAATTTAGTTATTAACAATTTTGCCTTGTTTAGGAAAACTTTATCTTACCAAGTTTTTCTAATTAGTAATCTAAAATTTATTCAAGACGTAAAAGTATTCATTCGAGAGTACAACTATATATACTATAAGACGTATTTGGTATATTTTATGTTACTAGAAATGTTTTAGAAGTAGAAATGTATGTTAATAGAAATGTTATTTGCTTAGACCTTTTATACAATAAAAACCCTATAATACTTCACATGAACAATTTCTGTTTGTAATAGCTGGTTGGTTTTGTTAAAAACGTGAGTAAATGATCTGAAACGTTACGGGTTTAAAATAGAAGTGACATTAAGATTTGTTTGTCGGTACGAAAAAACTCCCTTAGATTTAATGCTATTGAAAAAAGAATTTTTGAGGTGAAATTTATTTAAAGATTTACAAATCACATTGTTTATATTAATTTTTGTCGTCAACTAAGCAAATGTCAAATATAATAATTCCGACAGTAAGGAACCACTACCCGAGTAGAAACATACGAGACCCACTCAACACGGTTATATTTTAACCGTAAAATTTCCGGCATACCTATCAATTTTATAAATTAATAACCGAACCCAAAAGAAAACCGAGTGTCGGTGTGACAGGAAGGCGGGCCGCGCTACCTATCGGCTAAACACGCACTTACCCTCGCCATGGCCGAGGTGCGTGTCAGTACAATAGCGCCGGTTGTACAAATTGGTATTCTAATTTAATAATGAGCCAAAAGAGGGCGCATTAGGCGTAACATGCGAGCGTCAAACATATGCGGTCCACCTTGCTTCCGCCGTACAATACATCGCGATCATCTGGCACGTTCGACGGTCGCCACCGCCACCGGGCTTGATAATTATGTAAGCGAGATTAATCACTTCACTATTCTAGTAATTAATCATGCTTTGGTTGTGGTAAGAGCAGTTTTAACATCGTGGAGAAAATTCCGAGACAGTTTCATCTGATGCTACCAAAGTAGACCTAATTTATAGAATCTTTGAAAATTCATACTGGTGTTCATTATTAATTACTAAGATTATTAATTTATTGGACTTTTCCATCGCGTCATATTTTAACCATAGTGTAGTTAAAAAAACGAACGCATCGGAAAAGTCAAAAAAAGTTTGTATTTACTTCTCTGTGTGAAATAGGTTGTCTAAAGGGAATGTTTTCAGTTCTTCTAAACAGCTGATCTTGTAAACACTTCCGCTGCACTTTTTGCGTTATAAACGCAACACATAAACGCGTTTTTCTGCTAACCCCCCCCCACCCAAAAAACATAACCATGTAAATAATCTCAGTAACTTATAGGACTTGGTGGAACCACAAGCCTAATCAGATACATAGCATTGCACTCTCATATTCTAATCCTTTAATAAATACCACAACTTTGTAAAGCAGACCTAGCAACCTTTTGCTGATGATGGGTTTCTTAAATCACTTGTCATGGTGTTAGTCTAAAACACGTGCTAGGCAAACATGTCCGAGCGTGTTCTAGGACTAAAGATAACGCATCGATTTTGTAAGTTTAGGGGTACCAATCAGTTTAAAGCTGTACAATTTTATATTCATTTTTCATGTTGGATAGAAATAAGAAAATTGTATATCATAAGTTATTCATTGACTATAATACAAATCACTCTACATTATATTTGAACACAGTTCGTGGCTTTCAACACTTAAATAACAACTTACTCTGTCTTTAGATATACCAAAAAAACCTGAAAATTGTCTCGCTGTTTAATAATTGAATATGCAATTAAAACGAGATTAAAATATATTTTCAAGTTTCTTTTACAATAACAGATATGTGCTTAAAAATAGCATGGTTTGCATTGGATTTAGATAGTGGTAATGCAATATTTAGCGACAAGCCTACAAGGATAAAGTTTTTTCCCCAATATAGGAATATTGAATATAATATTACATGAATAAGTATATAAGTATAATATAAGTTCATGAATTTCCTAAAGCAAATGTATGAGAAATATAATTTACTCTATTAGTGAATTAACAGACTTGACAAGGAACTTATTTTTTCGTTTATGAGGCCATCAAATGCCAAAAACAACTTTAGTTCAATACTGTATGTAAGCGTTTTCTTTTAACAGGAAAACTCGCGAAAAACTGGAATCTCGATGAAATTTGGTACAGCCAGGTAAATGTGCAATTATTCAATCAAGTTTGAAACCCAGACAAAATCGGTATAATAGGAGAAAGGGAGTTAGGAAGGGCTTAGTATAAAAAAGTGGGGGTTTTGGTATTTTTACAGATAATCGATTAAAAACTAAATTTTATTTGTATCATTGGAATCAGCTCAAAGAAACAAAAAACTTTGTATTGTAGCTTTTGGATACCTATATCTTTTAGTAACTAAACAATTATTATAAGAAATTGTATACATTGTATAACATTGCAACATGAAGTTAAGGTCTAAAAAATGTTATTCTTATTCAGTATACACAAATTGATATAACTTCTTTATTTATGAAACATTTTGTGTATAGCTTAATATAATTAAACTTAGTTTCTGTCCTGTAAAAACTCATAAATGAATGGACATTTTCTAGGTGTGCAAGTCTGCTGCTGTTGGGGTATTTTTATTTGATTAAATTGCATGAACCCACGTTAGTTTCTAGTAATGGTTAAATAAAAGAAAATTTAGAGAACCAATGATCTTAGGCTCATACTTATCAAGTTTATAAACTAACCATGTCATTAGTAGCCTTACCGTCCTCTCATATTTACATCAAATGAGTTCGGCCAAATTAACAAGGGGCAGGTCTGTTAGGGTCGTTCGTTTTCAAATCGGATTGTTGCCGTCGCCGTTAAGCCCCCCAGATTAATGGCCACCCTTTGGGCTCAACTAAACAGATTTTTGGACAAGTCATTAATACAGAAGGGAGTGAATTAAATGTCCACAGCGTCGTTCGTCGGGTACTGTAATAGCTTTTTGGAACTTGTTAGGTTTAATTGGCAGAATTTACGGGTTGGCTTGATTAGGGTTATGAACAACTGTCAATATGTTAATGTTTTGAGAGAGCTATGTTTACTATTTTAATAATCTAAATAATTTCACAGTTTAAATAGCTAAATCCATAATAACGCTTAATAGTATATCTCATCACTAGGACCAAAAAACGGGCGTTTTTGATAACGTAACAGCCAAGGTGTATGTGCGAGTATAAATCAAAAAACAATTTTGGGCCGTGTGATAGACTATATTTTTCGTCATACTGCAAATAAAATGAAACAAACTCGTAAAACATAAATTATTACCTCATTTAGTATGAATAGTTGTCAACCATTTTTGTCATTTCAGACTAAGCAGCTGTTATGGTACTTACGTTATAGCAGATCTTTCTTGATTCCTGATTGGTTGTTTAGAATATGTCAGTGTTAGTTATGCTGACATCGAATCAAAAGTATCATCAACAATGATCTTTTGCGGCTTAGGACTCAAAAAGCCACCATAATAATAGGTTGAGTCCTAGGGAGAAAAAGTACATCTTTTGCTCTTCAACACATGCATCTGAAACAGCTGTTTTTGAAGAAGTATGACGAAAAATATTTTTTTCACTACGTTTAAAATACGTTGTGGACGAAGTATTTTTGCGGTTGGTAATTTAAAATTAGCAAAGAAGGATTATAACGTAAGCTTTGAGTTTTTTTGTAAAATCTTTTTGTTTTTATACTAAATTGTGTGGTTTAACTACTGCAAACGAACCTTTAATGGATCATGTCAGTTAATTTGTGGACACAAAACTGTAAATTTATATTACATTTAATTATTTGCTAGCTAAACTGAAAAGTGATTTTGGTTTGGTCGGCTTTGATTTGACCAACTAAAAACGGTTTCTTCTTGTAATAAATTATAAAAACGTACTAATTGTAATAACTATTACTAGCCAAAGTACCTGTCCATCGCACGAGTAAAAATGGTTTGAGAGAGGTTACCTTTTCACTTTGGCATAAAATAGATATTCTAGAACATGAATATTTGATTAAGAAAAAATACTTTATTTGAGGTAAAATACTATTCACATTAAAAGAGGTATTTACAATAGTATGTTATACTAAACACGATATCAAAAACTTATAGTCAGTCACCTGTTAAGTAATTTTGGGAAAGATAAGGAACAAGTTATAGAGACAGGCATCGCGAGAGAACTTAAAATCTACAATTTTCGGCAATATTAATTCGATCCAGTGGTGTTCATCTGTAAAAATTAACGTTATTTCTTCTTTTCCCCGAACTGTCAACCTGTAGTATAAACGGATGTTTACATTAAAATGTAAAATGTGAAACCCAGAATGTTCACGGTAGTTCTGTCTTCTGCTTCCAGAACTGTCAAATTTTAGTGTTCACAGCAATTGATAGTCAAGTAATTTTATGTTTTCATTCTTTGAAAATGTAAACATTGAAACTTAGGACAGTCACGGCAGCTCTTTCTTCTTCTTCCCGAACTGTCACATTTTAGTGTTCACAGCTGTAGACAGTCAAGTAATTTTATGTTTTCATTCTTTGAAAATGTAAACATTGAAACTTAGGACGTTCACAGGACGTAGCCCGAGGGGATTTTAAAGAAACGAATATGACTATGTGTTGCATGAGTTTATAATCTCCGTTTGTGTAAAATTTCAAACCGGTCGGTTCAGTATTTTTCGTGTTTACTTTTCACAACAAACCCACAAACATACAGAAATCACTTCTTCTCTGTAATATTAATAGATTAAATCTCCTTTTCATATTCATAAATGCATAAAGATATTCTGGGAATATAACTTGTTCAAGCCATGTCTTTAATCCTTAAAAATTCTAAAACTGAAAAATAGCTGCCATAGTATAAATTTAAAGTTTATTTCGTGAACTCTCTTTCACCTCATATTACAGTTAAGATAGCCACAATAGTATGATGGCGGCCGGCGAGCGCCTGTCTTCTGTCGGCTAAGGTTTCTTCTAATGAGAGGCGAAACGACTCACGACTTTCATTAAAATCAGCGATCCAGACTAAGTGGACATTACTGAGAAAAATACATTTGCGGAGAAAGCTCGCAAAACAATCCGGCTTGGCGGAACAGGAAGTTACGAAATTATGGTTATATTATCGTATTCACCATTTCAGTGATATTATAGAGTACTTGGTATTTTAGATTTTTTTATTTAGTCGTTCTCTGAGATAACTTTTTTATCACTGGTGATATAAAAGCTAACTCTAATAATCACGTTTTTGATTGGAACAACACCAAGTTTAACTCAACCTTACTTTACCTACATCGATATTTTTTTAAATTTCTAACTTAAAATACCATTCTCTTGTTTTTTCGCTAGACAAAATTTCTGCTGATTCAGATCAGCAGGAGTCGCAAAATTAGAGTTATCGCTTCCATTGCCGTTTATTGATTCCGTGGTCCAAAGTTGGGCTAAGGTTTCTTTGTACTCCTCCAAGGTTATCTGCATTTTTGGACCGGAGTTTTCACTGTTAATTCCCGCATTTATTCACAAAAATGTCTTATGCAGTTGCTGTCTGAGGGTACGAAAACGCTCAAATAAAACAGAATTACATTTGATACAAACAAAAGAAGTTATCAGAATGATAGCTAATATGAAACCAAGGGAGTCCAAGTTTTTTTCTGCACGCCTTCTTACTTTCTCTTGTATTTATATTTTCATAACCTTAGTTAGTAGACGACATCACAGTAGTTGTCAGAGTCTAGTCTCTGATTTAAATTTTGAAATCAAAATTTCCTCACCACAATTCAACTTCAAAAAAATCAAATGCGTTATATAATTTCTTGGTTTTATTTTACTCTCTACCTAAATACCTAAGAACTGAGCAAAATTATTTTAAATTTAAAAAGTTCTTAGGAAGTATCTAATTCATAAATGTTTTATAGTGTTACAGATTTTGTTTCATTTTATTGACGAGTACCAACGCAGTAAGTGGTTGATGTACGACAATAAAGGATTATTTTATTCGTTATATCGTTTTATATTATACTTTACTCTCGGTTCATCGTGGATATTTTGGTGCTAAACAATGCTGTATCCCAACCAACAACTAAAAATACAGTTCTTGTGGTTTGGCGTTTTCCGGCCACTCGTAACACAATACTCGTAACATCGTCCCGATGAACTAGATATTTATTCAGCAATCGAATGGATAATGTATCGAAAAAATTATCTTGATATTCAAGACTGATCTCGTGTCAAATTATGGATTTGGAAATTATGAAAACCCCTAAAATTCAACAAAATTAGGTATTAAATTTCACTCACTTAAATATTTTGGATTAAAACACTAAAAATCAGAAAAATTTGATTTATCAATGAGTATAGATAATGTATAAAACGGCAAACGATCAGAGTTCGCTAATCTGGCGTGTTCTTTACAAAACAGTGACAATTGCTGATGTTAAATGCGGGAAACATCCACTCTCCGACATGACGAAGGACGACCCATGCACGACGAAGGAGCGAAAATTGTTTCCGTGACACTCAAGTCCCTGCTACACGATGCGTTGGCCTCTGGAAATGATGACTGCACGCCGTAACCAGTAGCATGATCTGCAGTCAGAAAGCGGAACGATTGTTCAATCATTTTGACGTTTGTTTACAAATATCTGATTACAAGGTTTACGAGTAATAACTACCTATATACGATGTGTGTATGTAATGATGAGAGTTTTGTAAATTAAATATATGTCTGTATAACCAATCAAATGTAAACAATATTTTAATTGACTGGGACTGTGGCGAAGTCCTGTAATCCAGCTACTTGGAGGTCAAGAATCGTGGATAGTTGTGAGGGATGGTCGGTGGATGTAGATTGTGTGGATTAACGTCCGCACTATTGAATACTACGTTAATCCGCAAAGACCATCCTCATAATTAGACCAATTCGTAATTCAGAGGTCGTGGTTCGGATTCCACGTTAAACTGTTGGTCCATTAGTTGCCATCAGCTGTTGGGCTATTAATTAACAGTCCTGTCTAAGGAACATGTCAGCCTTAGTCAGAAACAAGACTACAAGATCGCGCCACAATCATCTTACATTCATTCCTCATTTATACTTGGCTTAAAATACCTACCTGGGTAGGTTGCCATTTCAGTTAAAAGTATAAAGTATAAAAGTATATGTTTCCTTTTATATTATTGAAATTTATTACATTTTTTGTATCACTAATTATAATCAATTGTATGTTCCAAACACAATTCTCTGATGTCATTTAAAACTTTAAATTTGCTTTGTATTAAAGCTTTGTATTATGTTAATTGTTGAAATGTTATTTTAAAGAGTTTATTTCATTCATATAGTCCAGTCAGATTAATTATTTTTAGCTATTTAGCTAGATAATTTAGTTTTTATATACTGTAATAACAAACAACCCCCTTAATTGACTTTAAAATAAAAATTCAATCACGACTAGAATATCCTGTACAATGAAAAGCTATTTTAGAACAATACCTGTATATTGCAAATTGTAAATTTAATATGACTATTATCAGGCATGAGGTGAGTCGAAACGATATTGTTGTGCCAATTAGACATCCAGACACGTGGCTGGGCGGCTGGCTAGCAGAGCTACAAAGGCAATGAATTGCTTATGCCCACTGTATGCTGCTAACTAATGGACACAGAGATGGGCACCACTAATATCTGGAGGAGCCTGCCTTATCATGGCCAATTATTGATGCCGTTTGAGCCTTGTCTCTGCACCTGAGAACGGTCATTAGAGCAAGTGTTTAATAAAACCTCTCCCCGTCAACAATCATATGGTTTTCCTAAATGTGCTGTAGTAAATTAATTAAGAATTGGTGAAACTGCAACGTAGAGTTACGATTATCCTTTGAAGGATGTTATTTAGATTTTTATTGCGGACTTTTCCCATCACGATTTTATGTAAAACAAAGTTTCACGACGTTTCGGATCTGTAATCTGATTCCGTCCTCAGGTGAACTAATATCTAAAGCATAGCACAATTAACATATAATCCGGACCAAACCGGTATAAAGCTGAAAACATAAAGGTTTAAAGCAGTCAAAAAACTTCGAAACAAACCATACACTAAACATTACACACATAAGAAACCAAACACGTCACAAGAAACGTCATAAGAAAAGTCCACTCGTCACGGAGACTAAAAGAGAACTCAATGAGTTGTCTTTGAGTCTTTTTGACTGCTTTAAACTTTTATATTTTCAGCTTTATACCGGTTTGGTCCGGATTATGTGTTAATTGTGCTATGTTTTAGATATTAGTTTACCTGAGGACGGGATCAGATTCTAGATCCCGAAACGTCGTGAAACTTTGTTTTACATAAAATCGTGATGGAAAATGTCCGCAATAAAAATCTAAATAACATAAATCCACCATCACCAATAATGAATTTCAAACAAAGCTTTGAAGGATGTTCAAATTAAAATAACAAAGTATGAAGTTGGGTGGTTTTTAAGTTAAACGAATATAGGTTTAATATGTTATTTAGACTTTTATAGCATCCCCTCCTCAAGTGCGCTGGACCTAAAACGTAACAAGATTAGTACACGAGAAACGAAACACGTCCACACTTCACAAGGGCTCATCAAGAACTGTAACAAAGAATTTCAAACAAATACATTTAGGATCATTAATTAAATTAACTAATAAGGACTAATTAATGAATTAGGTGGCTATTATTTCTGCAGTGTTCACATTCTTCTTTATAACACTCTTAGATAATTACGAACTTTTTTGTATCTCAGGCCTTAATGATTTTTAAATTTCTTTTAAACCTCTTTGTATAATTTATTGCGTGTATAGGCCTACACAGTATTGATGTAATTTACAAAAGGTAGTTTATATTACTTTAAAGATATTTGAAATGTACTGATGTACTGTTGGTTATTCCTAGTAATTTGAGCTTAAACGTACAATAAAATGTTCTACTTCTACTGATATATAATTCCCTACGTCCTAGGCCTAGGTCAGCGGCCGTACCTGGAGGCGTCCCCCTTCGGCAGCCACCTGCGGGAGTTGACCGAGTACAGGCAGAGGGTCAAGAACGAGGTGGCCGTCAACAACAACAACAACAACAACAATAACAATAACAACAACTCCGGTTACAAGGTGGAGCCTGGACACACGACGGCGCTACCTGGTGAGTAATCAAAACACTATTTCTATAAATAGTTAATGACGATTACGCTGTCGTCTACTCTAAAATAATAAATCTACGATTGTTTTGAGTTTATTTCTAGTATGTATGATTATTCTGATAAACGAGAGTTTCAACATGAAAAGTATTCGGAATTTTTACAAAAAAATATTTCCTGGGCCAATTTTTTATATTCATAATGTAACTGTGATATAATTAATAGTTGTCAAATATATCTCTTGAAAACAAATATGTAAAAGTAAAATACTGATTAGAATTTATATAATTAAAATTACTTTAATTACTTCAAGTTAACTTAATTTAATTTGTATCACCAGCTTAAACAAACAAAAATTAATTTAGAACACATATTGTTTATAAAATTTCATAAGAAATTACAGTTAAAAATGCTAAACGTTCATTTTGGATTCAAATGATTTTGGATGGAGAAATAAATATTTGGTATATTTTAATGGGATAGAAGTTCAACAAAAGTGGGTACTGTGGCAGATTTAACTTAAAATATATTATGTTGAACTTCTCTGTCTTTACCTCAGGAGTTATGATGTGTATAGTGTGAAACTTGCACACACACACGCACGCACACACACACACACACACACACACACACCGCAGCAACCCTTCACCAGCAACCGAGTCTGTTTACAGTCCAACGGTCAACTACGCCGAAGGTGTTTATCGTTCAGAGATTAACAACTGAAGTCTGCTAGTGACATTGTTATTAATTAATTGAAACACCAGTTGTGTACGCAATCAGCTGACGTCACCGATCTGTCTTGGACACTCTCCCCTCCCCCATCTCAGTATGACGTCATTCCAATCTTCTCCCTTAACTCGTTCGAAAAAGTTTGTGACCGTACTCATACTTCGCAGTAATTATTCATTCACTTACCGCTTTATCAACGGACTTTCCGGTCTGATTAGCTGACCCTCTAAATTTGTAACGATTCTATTTTATAATCTTGTTATTTAAAAAAAACAATTAGTTTCAATTAACTATGTAGAAAATTTGTTGATTGACCCTTTTCAGTCAATTGTTTAACTAGATTAATCCAGAAGGTTTATCGATCACTCAATTTATTCACAGTACCTGCATGGAAAATACAACAAATCATGTATAATTTAACATTCGTGAGTCTATAGGCCTTCGCTTCCTGTTGAAGATAATTAAAAATAAGTAATCTAATTTAATTGAAAAATGACTTCTAGTTTAAAATAATGTTAAAATTTTTCCAATTGAACCGAATAAGAATTCACATAAAATTACGATTACCTATTTTAATGAAATGCAACACACAATACTAAAGAATTTATAACCATATTTTAATTGATCTAGTTTGTACTATGTGAATTTTAAAGTTTAATATGTATGGTCATCACTAATAAGCATTTTTGGACGTACGCTCATCAATTACAGGTCCCCAGTACCACCCGTCTCGAGATCCTCTCTGTTGTAGATAAACATTATATTCCAATTGTTAAAACATTTTTGGATGATACAATTTTTTTCTCAAAACCTATTTTATATTTTATAATATTAGTCAAAAAATATGTATATTTTTAGATACATTGCGTAGTTTTTAGCAAAACTTAACATCTGTATTTGTAATTAGATTTCCCTAAATTTAAAAATAAAATTAGATTACCTTTTAATTTTGAGAGTACGACTACAACTGACTTTTATTTTCTAGTTTTATACTTAGAAAATTTTACGATGATTTTTTCCTTCCAAGACTTAAGCATTTTTCAGCCCTCATAAAATCTCTTACTCGTATAAAACTGTTGAATGTTTTTTATAACAACTGATATATTCAACAACAGCTGACGTGTTCTTCCCCCACAGTGCAACACGAGCGTGGATATGGACGCAGTAGAGGCCAGTATCGAGTGGCCAGTGGCCAGTGGCCGTTCTTGTTACAACGGCATAATTAGTGGTGGCCGTGTATATTGGCCGCCGCCGCCGCCATGCTGCCAGTTTTCTCACTACCGCGCCCGTAATGATGGCATGCGGTACTCTGATTGCGCTCCTCACTATATAATTACACTATCGGCGAGTGTTAGCCCTAATTGGGATCGGAGAGGGTTGCAACTCTGCAACTCGCCCCCACTCGCAATTAATATCCCGCCGAAACCGAATAAGTTTCCCGCCGAAGTTGGTCTGTCAACGCCGCCAGCGCCCCTGGCGACCGAGTTCTTGCTTACCTTTCGACCTCATTTTCAATTAACGCTTTGTCACTCGCGATTTATGAAATTAGTTGTGCAAACTCGGAGTATCGGCCTGTTTGTTTAGGACCGGGAAAGAGAGGGTTGGGACTGTTTGGCGAGATGAATGAGGATAATTTAGCCAAAAGTGCGGCAATACTTTTATTACCCTTTTGACGTGGATTGTTTTACTAATTTATGAAGGTAAATGAATTTACTTGCACTTCATTGGAGTTTGAATCATTTCAGAAAAAAACATGGTTTTCTAAAAGCAAAAACAAATCTGAAATATTCCCTAACTTTTTTCTATTTAGTTTTCGTTTAGCCAATACCTGACTTTTTTTAAATCTCTATATATAAAATTGAATGTATGTCTGTCTGTATGTATGTATGTCCTTTATGCGTTGCCAAACTACTCATCCGATCGCCATGAAATTTTAGGAAGTTGCTCTATATGTGTCCGGGAAGGTTTTAGTGAAAAAATATTTTCGAAAACCCTATAAGTTTCCATTTTATGGCGTTTTAAATTTCTAATGTTAACCTTATGGAGAGTAAGTTTGTTTACAAAATGTCTACAATGAAAACATTTGATTTCTTAGCTACAGCTGATTGGTTTACTTTCCATTAGCAGTATGCTTTACTATCCAATGCCATCTGAATCATTCATTAATGTGAAACTATGAAGTAAATGTGTACTGTAAAAAATGAACAGCTTTATTCACCACGTTAATAGTTTACGGTTTTGGGGGATTATGTATTTATATTTTTATTTTCTGTCCGATTAAAGTCACGTGTTTATATGATAATTACAATGTTTGTATTATTACGTTTATTATAATAATCAGCAGAATATTGCCATAACTACATAAGTTAGTATTGCCGCACTAATATGGCAATACTAACAACCTGACGACGCGGTTGACGCCGAAAAACCAACTTGACAAATTCTATCAATGATTAAAAACTTTATTGCTATCTTTACATTTGTCATAAGTATCCGAATTACGTTTAACGAGTGGAAGTACAACTTAAGGCATCACAATGTAAATATTTACAATGAGATTATTTTATAATTTTTTTAAATACAAAACATCATGACAGTGATTAGCTGGTTTATCTGAGACACCGTTTATTTTTCGAATGGTAATCACTCTTAATAAAGATATTGTGGAACGATGATGAACTAGTGCATGGTACTAAACAGAAGGCTCTTCCTTGACTAATATCGCCTTTAGACATGCATCCGTGTAATTTATATTAAATTAAATTTAAATACTAATTTTGGAAAAAAATTCCGCTGATAAAGGGTAAAATACTTATTCAAGGTAATAATAAAGAACTAACAAATCATCTAAATTTCTCATCCAAATTTGGCTCGGTATCACTTTAGACTAATAGGAGAGGTTACATTTACCTTGCGACTCGTCAAGGTAATCCACATTGTGGTATTTAAGTTAGGATATCTTATCGAAGCCTTAGGATGAATTTAACATTTAGTAACACCCCTTTCGCACGAGTGGTATTTAACCACGTTGGGTTTTATTCTCACATTTTTCCGCGGGGACAGATTTTGTGTTCATATTACACAAAATCTGTCCCCATCGAAAAAATATCTCGAATAACGGACGGAATTAAAACACGATAACCGTAGTTCTATGTATATTTCTGTACTTAAGGCAACAGTTGTGATGAACTACTGAATTGTTTATTGGGACACTCGGTATAGCACAGCCTACGGCGCCGCGCCGCGGCGACGTGCGCATTTTATCCGCCCGTCTGAACATGTCGTTTTGAAACCATGTTTTCGCGCGGACAAAAATTAGACCACAGAAAAAAACTTCTGTTCTGACAGCTGCTCAGCGAATATTATTCGCACGTTTTTCTCCCGTCCTGTATGAAAGCGCACACTTAATTTTATGCGAATAAAACCCGCCGCGGTTGAATACTACTCGTGTAAAAGGGGTCTTGAAGGTGAAACGGTCTAAGCATACTGCAGCTTGAACCAGTCCGTTGGTCGAGAGATGCGCCACGACGCTATGCTTTGTACGCCGCCGACGCCGCCGCCACGCCGCGGTGCCCAGTAGCGGTCTGTCGCAGGCATCATTTAACACTGGCTGCCATCCGCGTCTCAGCACTATTGTAGTACCCGTCACCGTCATTGTCCGAACTGTTCATGGTGCTAGCGATACATACAGCAGGGCAGAGGATATTAACCTCACGGAAACTAATTGTTAAAAGCTCTCGTCGTGGGATCATACACTGACGTTACTTTCGACGCAATTAAAAACAAAATGCGTAACAGAAATCGCGCGCTGTTAACATATCATTGAACGCTTGAGTCCATGGCCAAAAACTATTGGATTTACTTCTTAGTAGGAATTAGGTTAGATCGTATATAAAAAAATAGTGTTTTCAGTTCCTATAGCCAACTGTCCTTATGACGTCACCGTTTTAAATTTTGTTGTGACGGAAATTTCGCAGATACCCCCCTCCCCAGAGCTAAGACACGTTCATGTCAAAAATTCGCTTTGACTTCCTCTTAAATGTTAACTCTGTCTTCACTGAAACAATAGCAGTAGATACCTGGTATATTTTGAAAACGTGAAAGAAAGTCTAGAAACTAGTTTCTGCTACTACTGTTTTATAGGCACTACAAAAAATTGTATCGGTTACAGAATGTATTTTAAGTTTACTAGTTGTGCCTGTAATATTATTTAAATTAAATTATATGCTTATGGTTATCAGTTGTAATTTCTTAAGAAGAGCAAATACTAAATTTCTGCAAAAGAATGTGGGCCTAGAAGGAACCGCGTTAAGAGGTTTGTATAGCAGGGTTAGGATAACAGAGAAGGGGAAGTTTAGGAGGAATACAATGTTCATGCCAACAGTGGTCCCAGCTGCCTTTGATCACTTGACTATTAATTGATGATCCTGACAAATTAGTCAGTTGATATTTATCAATAACAAAGTTAGATGTCGTAGAATTCAATAAATTCATCACAATCACCCTTCACTCATATTCACAATAATGGTTGTTGTCTCAAGGATAAGAATAATAATTAAACACTGTGCAAGATTTCCTGACATTTTGTTCATCGTAGTTTATTTTATAAATTCCAACCGTGAACTTTATAATTTATAGTTTTGTAAAATCTAGAAATAATAAAACACTACATTTTTCGGGTAATCAAGATTTCTCAAAACATATGCCGAGGCTTATTTAAACAGTAAGTTTTGGCAAACCTTTGACGTGGGTAAGCTCTCGAGGGTGTCAGCGGTTTAGGGGACGCAAACGTGCTACGGAAGTGACGTCATATGGTTATGGGAACATCATTTTAGAGGAACTTAAAACATTCCCTTCAGACATATACATGATCTAAGTTATTTCCCTCAGGGAAGTAAATACTGCACATGTTTATACATGGACGATTTCTAAGGGTTTCGGTCTACCTCAGGAGCTTTTGCTAAAATATTTCTTGATAAATATTTTTATTTATAAATTTTGCTAAAATAAGATTTTGAATAAACCTTTTTATGCAATGTGTTAGTTGTATTAGCAATACAAAGTAAGTAAGATTTGAATGAACATAAAGAATTTCACTCGTGCTAGTGCTTTACGTCCCAAAATAATAAATAAAATAATTTATAGTACTCGGTTTGTTTTGACAAATATGGTTATTTATTTTAACTTGATGGTTATTTATGCCTAACTCAGATGTTCTACTGAGACGGTTACGCCAGCATTAGTACCAACAAATCTCTATCCCCTCTCAAGCCTAGTTTTCTGTGCATTGCTACTTTAGTGAGTACGTTGTTAAACAGGATTATTCAAAACCTCTGTAACGCTGATTTTCCGTTGCAGTTTTTATGTCTACTTTTTATGGATACCAATGACGTAATGTTCTCTGAGATAACAGAAACTGTGTTTTACAGCAGATATTTGCATATTTTATAAATTGTTGGTTTTCCTTCTATAAGACTATTGTTGATAAATGTTTATTTTTCTACAAACCATTCGTAAGCGTTATTTCCTCATTCTACCAGCTGATGTCCAAGTATAGTGTCTGGTATCAGCTGTTAGACGGCATGCGCTCAGTGTCAGTGCTCAGCTTGTCAGTGCAAGGCAGTGCAGTTTGATCCGAGTTGCATCAATTGCCACCACTTACGAGCCACTGCACCTTCTGAGGGTGAAAGTCAAAAGTCATTTGGCTAATGCAACCACATGCTACTTGCTTGCGACACAATACCGTCTGGTTCGACGATCAAGCAGTCTGTCTTCTACTGGGCAAAGTGTGTTACTACTTTTGAGAAGTATAATTCTTCAAATCACAAAAGTTGGCTTGAACTTTTGTAATCTATTTCTAGTACAATAAATGACACATCACTATTTTATTAGCTCTATTTGGTCTTTTTCTATCATTGTACGTATGAAAAGGAATAAACAGACTATAATTTCAATGTAACTCTTTTCATAAAGGACTACCATGAAACGTAGTTCCTGATTTCATATCCATTATAATTATAAGTTTAGTTAGCGTTGAGCAAAATCAGAACGAACAATATACATATACGATAACACATACGAGAACAATATACGAGAGATGCAGGAAAACGGGTGGACAATGCAAGTTACTTTTCTCAAACGTTGCGGAGGAATTAATTGTAAAATTTTAACACTCTGACGAAAGATGTATGATCTCAAACCTGTGTTGTGAACTACATATCCGACAAAGTAGGTAAATGACAAAGGAAATGAGTTTTCGTATTAAAATTTTATTCTGAGTATATTGCATTCTACGTACTCAGGTAAAATAACGAAAAAAGGTTTGTTTTAATAAACTCGTTAGAGTTTTCCCGCGTGTACTCATTACTGCCAGTCGATATACAGTAGGCCTATCGCCAAATGACATTGTCCGCGGAGATATTTTTCATCACACCCGAGATCGCCGGAAGCCGACCAATCACACCTGTGATTACAAAGGCGTATCACGCCTAAGTGGCGGCCAGTGTCCAACTAGCGGGCGGCGCGGGCTCTGCCGGGCTCCATGCAATTACACCGAGCCTGCCCCGCCGACAAACACGGCCGCGCCAATTACCACGTTTGTTTTACGTACAGCCGCTGGGAATCCAGGTTGATTTCCGCCTGGGAATCGCTCCATTGATGGAATCCATTCATCTCGCACCTCCACCGGATGTTGGGAACTGGTTGGAGTTGTGGTCAGTTTCTCAGCTAGGGAAATTAGTTTTTTATAAGTAAATTAGTAAATAGTTTCTAGCCGTGATCACTGTTGTGAAATGATTGTTATGGAAGCGTGTTTGTGGTTGTTGAAATGCCTGCTGCAAGACATGGGTTGTTTTTCCATCTTGTTTAGTATTTACAATTTTAAACAGTTAATGTGAATAAAATATGAACTCTCACTTATTACTCCATGACAAATTAGTAACACAATAAATCTATAGATTTCTTTAAATTATTTATGTTATCATTTACTTGTTAAAAATAGTGTTACTGAACATGTTTTTCAATTATAAAACTACTTATTAAACAAACCTATCGTTTTTGTATTTATTCATCAGTAATCTATTGCTAGCTGTAGCAATCTAAAAATCTAACTGGATCTAAAATTAAAAAAAATCAGAGAGTTTTCAAAGGTTGAATTCAAGGTTTGCTTCCACTCTGGTTTAACAGACCCGGTAGCTCAAGGCCATCACGCACCCCAACATTTATAATCATTTGAACTGTTATTGATACAACAAATCAAATCTTTAAACCCAATGAATCTCTTTTAAACTTTTATATATCGAATACTCCACAATGTAATGCCAGGGGACGGTCACAGTTTCATGGTGGCGTGTGCTATATTAGAAAATATGTCCATAACAAAATGTAACACCACATTGAAGTAAGTTAAAAAAATACAAATCACCATCTTAATTTTAATAAAACCCATTCTGAATGACGGGAGTGAATTACCCTTTCGTAAAAATCCTCTATATTTTAGTGTACTGTCGGGATTGATAAGCCTAGACCGGGAGAAATATCCACTGACCCCGGAGCGCTGAAGAGTGTAAGTGAGGTCTCGGTCTCTAGTTGGCCACGGGGACTGTACCGTGTACCAGACGGAGCGGAGGGTCGTGGCGGGGCCGCCGGTAGCCGGGGTATCATCATCGCACGCTCACGTTCCGATGGCAATTTGGAAACGAGAAGTGAAACAAAAGAAGCAGCCGGAGCAGTGCCGGCAACGAGGGACGGCGTCTTCACACCTTCCACCTCGCAATTACAGGAGGTTCCCACGACCGTGCCTTACCGTCTCCCTCCATGCTAATTACCCCCACCGTTGTGCATTACGAGAATCAACAAATTATGGCAATTCCACCTAAACGCTTCTGGCTGTCTCATCCGGTTTGTTTCCTTTTGTCGGTTGTTTCCTGGGTTTGTTTAGTTGCGGTTGTCATTTTTAATTTGGTTACTTCGTACAGAGATGCATATTACTGTTCCGCTGATTAATATAGTTAATTTAATTATTAATTCATATTTAATACCTGTAGGTTTCACGTAAAGGTTTTCCAATAGACTTTATCAAGTTCTCAAAATAATAGTACATTTTAAAAGAGGTTTTTTCAAACTGTCGGGCAAGCTATACATTTTAGTTGAGCCTCTCACAAATAACAATTCACTATTAGTAGGTTTTTTTTTGTGTCACCTGAAATCGAACCAGGGTCTTATGAATGGCGGGCCAGACTCTTCCCATTCAGCTTGACTGCACAGTATAATCCACTATGAAGATAACAATCTATTTATTTTTTTGAACAATTTATTCATTTCTAAAAATACACTTCGATAATTCATTAATAGTATCGAATGTTTTTATAGTTATAATAATTATTTTGGCAGTTATAAAATAATGTCCAATTATTTTTGTTAAAAAATTATTAATTTTAAAAATATTACATTGATAAATGATACCAACCAAGCCACAGCAGGCGTGGTGTCAATGGTGGTCGCTAAGTGATACCAACCAAGCCACGGCAGGCGAGGTGTCAATGGTGGTCGCTAAGTGATACCAACCAAGCCACAGCAGGCGAGGTGTCAATGGTGGTCGCTAAGTGATACCAACCAAGCCACGGCAGGCGAGGTGTCAATGGTGGTCGCTAAGTGATACCAACCAAGCCACAGCAGGCAAGGTGTCAATGGTGGTCGCCAAGTAATACCAACCAAGCCACAGCAGGCAAGGTGTCAATGGTGGTCGCTAAGTGATTGCAACCAAGCCACGGGAGCCGAGACGGACCGCGACCATAACCCGGTCGACAGTAATGATACCTTCCTATAACAGGAGCAGCAGAGCGCTACTTGCCGGCCTACCAGCTGATTGAAGCCAAATGGAAACTAAATTGCTCCCTTCAAACCTTTCTCACGTCCAGACAAATCACTTTCCAAAAGGCAACTCCAAAATTACATTCCTGCAGACTCCAGAGCGCCGCGGTCATTACTTACGTTCTGGACTAGAAGTGACTTGGTATTGATCTATGATTCGCTCTCTCGCCGTGTAAGGCTACCTTACGTGGGCGTTCTTCAATGTCTCTGAGGTGGACCTTAGTTATAATCAACAAGCTCTTGTAAAACTCTCAAAATGTTTTATGAAGGATTTTAAAGTTGGTTGTGAGGGAGAAAAAATGGCAAATTTTTTACCTTGATATGAAAACCAATTTTTACCATGAATGAAATTTGACTTTAAACCATTGAAAATCTATAATAAAGGTGCAGTTTATAGGTTTTGAAATGAATATCCGCATTTTTATGTTTACTTTCAACTGGTTAGGACCTCTCCCCACGATTTTGAGTACAGTAGTTCTACCTTTTACCAAATACCTTACAGCCAATTTAATAAATAGAACGTTTTAAGTGGTTTTTCCGTGTAATTTCATCGCACTTCTATTTATCTGTGAACAAATCACTCTCCGCATGCTAAATGAGATGCTCTCACCTACAAATATCGTCAACCGGTTCAGCTGTTTTCTAAATTGGAACCTTCATCTTCGACTGTTCAACCGCATCGCCACGGGAGTCAACTATTATAAGACACTCGTTTGCCAACTATAATCACCAGAGCGGAGACCACCATTGTCGAATATCATTCCATATTGAATGAGCGACCAAGCGAGTCTCACAGTGAAAAAAACAGGTCGAGTATCTGATGAACGTTCTGCACGGGCGGCGAGGGTGATGAGACTCCAGGACGGAGCGGACGTGCTCGGCCTAGGTCCTCGTTAGGTCAACGAGCTCCACCTCTAGGAGGCTAGCATATTGGTGGGCGATGTTCTTGCAAGAGAATTGAAATGTGAAATTCAATACCTGCCTTGTGAGTCTACAGTACACATATGGCAGGAAGAGCTACACAATTTCGTTTGTGTAAGTTCAAGGACTAGCAGGATTCTTCAACTATATGGATCATCCATATTATCTCTTGTATTGTAACTATGACTGGAACTCGTCAAAATAACATAAACGTTTTATGTTTTGCGCACGTTTCACGTTTCAACATACAAGTTTTTCCAAAAATATAAAAACTTCCTTCGTCTTCTAGATTTATTTGACTTTTCCTTTCCCACACGCATATTGACCTTGCCTGATGGATCTTTGACTTCGTAAAAACATATATGTATGACATTGAGAGAACGATTTTTAAGAACTTTTGACGCTCAACCTAGCAGAGATTCGTATTTTAAGACATATACTAGCTATATCTCGTAGATGTTCAAATAAGGGGGTTTGCGATCTTCCAAGGGAGACAATAAATATATTTAAGGAAGTAGAGGGCGATAAGAAAAGGAATAGAGGAAGATTACGCAACACAACGCTGTTATTTAAGATATTTGTCAAAGTGGTGAGAGGTATTTTTTTAATTTACGAGGGTAAAGTTTTTTTTTATTTACGTAGTTAAACCTAATGACATTATGATGATGAATACTGTTTATAGCTGTGTAAATAATTTAATCGTTTTATTGTTTTTAAGACGAGGTTTGAAGAGGAATTTACAACTCTCCTATTTGACACTCATTCCATTCAATGGAGATTTCCCCAATTCCATATCTACAAAGTAACTATTGAATAAATTAAAATAATTTTTTATCTTAACAACATAAAAATGAAAATAAAGCAAAAACAATCGTAACTGTTTTATGTTCTCCTTTATTCACATAATCGCATAGACTATATGATGTTTGCTTAATTTTTAATGATACAGTATATAGTTTGGTTTTCTCAAAAATTAATCAACAAAAGTCGTAACGTAATATGGTACTATGATTGAATTTTAAAATTAAATGTGATTGTAAGTTAATTGCATAAGAAAATGGAATAAAATTATTTGTTGTCGTTGAAAAAAGTGAATAAACTATAGACGAAACAAACCATGACCGATCCGATCGCAATCGCACCTGTTCTGTTTAGCCTGTCATTTCTACTAAATTACGTCCCAACCTCATGTAATTTACATCCATAACGCTAAACACAGAGTCTAAACGGTAGCCAAAAGTAATCAAGAGGTAAAAACCGAGGGCAGTATCAAAGCAATCTTGCCGGGCGTAAATTTCCTTGACAATCGGGTCCGGACGCAAGGGGTGCCGCCGCTTATTAGATTATAGAGAGGCAGAGTGGCAGAGGCGCATGGCCATAATGAGAGGCTGTTCGCCTAATGAGGGACGACCTGGAGGTGGCGTGATCCGTCGCGACTACGAGAGGTCCTAGGGACACCCGGGGCTAGGCGTTGTGTCCGGAAAAGGAAATTACCCTAGTTACCATTCTCCGGCAATGAATGGACAGCTCTAGTTTCGCCGGGGGCAGAAACGTTTTGGGATCTCTAAAATAGAATTGGTTGAGTTAGGGGTTTGTCTCTTTGACTGAAGATGAAAAAACGTTGAGCTGTATCATTTGTTGTATTTTTTTCTGTTTGGTTCAAAACATACCTACAGGGATACCATGACAGCTGAAGATGAACGAATAATAACGATACCTTGACTTTATAAATAACAAGTGGACAATTTTTGCTACTTATAGGTTTCACTGCAGTTTTGATATTGAGAAAAGCCTATTTAGAAATTTTTTTATGAAAATTGGTGAACACCTTATATATATCTTGTCAATAGCAATTTGAAATATTAATAAAGAGTCGTTTATGTTCAAAAAATGTCGTTAAACCCCACAGGAGTATAAGGTTTATGGTTGAAGGAGTACGTGGTTCTACTACTGTTTTGGTCATTAACGTTTCAGCAATTATAATTTTTAAGTATGAGAAATGATATTTGATGATATAATAAAGGCTTTCCTTTATATAACCTTTGTATATTTCATCAAGAATAACTTCTTGCTGTGGTTCCAAAGTCCGAGCCATTATTCGTGTAAACGTATGGTTGTATCGTTCTAGACATTCATCAGGTGTATATGTTTTTTTGTGTTCTATTGTGTTCCATCCGACGCAGTTCATGGAATTATACAACTAAGTGACAATACTTTGAACTTGTGTGACGAGAAGCTAAGGACAACCTTCATCACAACCAACACTTCCCTCACACGAAACATTTGGATTAAAACCCCTGTTGAATAAATTATATTTATTAGTCAGTTCAATCCGCTACGTAAGATTCGTAATAACAATTTCTGGAGTTGGTGTTGGGTAACCTGGAGCCGACGGTTGATCCAGATTTCTCCAGGCCGAGCCCGTGCCGAGTGTCCTGTGGCTGATGGATGGAGACATATCTGAGCCGTGAGCCTTAGGCCATTGTCTCGGCTGTGATCACCTCTTAGCACGGCCATTCGTCAAGTCCTCGCGGTCCGCTGCGCTCCCACGCTCTTCTATGCTCGGTGTTCCATGCTCAATGCTCAATGTTCAATGCTCAATGCTCAGTGTCACGTGCCGCGCAGTTATGTCGGACACAGAACGAGCTCTGTTACTTGTACCCATGTAGAAACATGCAATAAATTATTCCTAGTTTTGTAGGGTTAATGTAATTAGAAAACCTTGAATCAAAGATCAGTAATTCAATAAAATTGTAAGATATTGCCAATTATTACAGCAATGAAGAAATATTTTTAGTATGGAACGTTGGTTGTGAAAAAACAGTTAATGGTGAACAATCTTATTGAAACATGAACCTTATTAGTTGTATTAGAAAACGTGAAACTAGTTCAACATGGTTTTAGGCAGACAAGTAGGTAGCACAGTTGATAGCGTCACTAACTCCGAACATTGATGGGCCTGGACGGAATCTTTGTGTTGCCATTCAGTTGTTTTCAGTATTGCGAAACTAGTTCCTAAACGGCTCGATACATCTCGGCTCACATCGTTGTTTTATAACTAGGCTATGTGGATAGGGAAAGCATAGATAAGAAATAATACTACCATCTTACTAAAAATAAACTAAGTAAACATTATGAAAACTAAAAACGACAAACGGTTGATTAATGCAGGTACATGTTGACCACCTGGGAGTCCTCGCTTCCTTGTTATAGTTCGAATCTCAGTTTCACGTTTCAAATCTTACAACCAAACGGTACAGTAACTATTAGAGTAAGACCTGAAGCTATATTTTAAAATTTAAGTTTGTAACATACATGATCGCCATAAAAACCAAAACCATATTCACATACATACATGGTATTATGACATAGATGTCTTATTAATATGCATGAAGCACAATATCATTAAAATGGGGTTTAAATTAGGTGGTACACGCAGGAAATACGATTTTAAATTCAAAACCAGTAAAAAGGACTTACTTTTTAATTTTAGACGAATTAGAAACGTAATAACAAATGGCCTGTATTACACAGGACTCATTGACTAAATAGCTTAAGGATTCTTTTCTGAAACATAAAACTTAAGTATCAAAATATTGATATGAAGTATCTTCTATTCATGGAAATAGAACGAACAAATTATTTTAACTTAAACATTTTTGTTATTGCCTTTGAGCTCTGAGAGTAAATTAATGGTTTTAATTTAACTTTCTTCAGCAGCACAAATGGTCACTTTTTGACACGACCGGTTTCGTCACATCATTATTGTGACATAATCACGTTTAATCAGGTTGTATTTGCTTACATGTCGGTCGGAACGACGTCGTCAAAGATTTTGAATATTAAACACATAAAATACAACACTTAACACAATAAAACTCTGATTTGACATTTAGGTTGGACGTTAAAATTCTATTAAATACGTACGTTCGTACGGGCCCGTCGCAGTTGATGGCAGAACACTCACTCTGAGTGAGTGTTCAAGTGAGTTCAAGTACCAACAACTGCAAAGGGGCCGTACAAGTCCAGGGGGCCGAATTTTAACGTCCAACCTAAATGTCAATCAGATCTGAAGAAACACTCAGATTATATAATTAGAAAATAAAAATAAAGCGGACTGTAAAATGGCAATGATTTTTTTATAAATGGGTATAAGACAGGGAGAGATTAGCCCTTTCACTAGTTTTTTGCAACCAAAAAATAAGCATCGAAAGTATTTTCTTCATGATTCGCTTAGTTTTAATGGTATGGACTTTAAAAATATTAAAGCTAAAGTCATTTTCAAGCACTTAAAAAAGGTTCGAGAGTTTGCTATGAAAAAGCGTTTGTTTTTGGTTATTTTACGTATAAATTGTCCATTTTCGTGTTTGAAAATACCAATCAACTTTCAACCAGCAACAATTCAGTTTGTATTGGGTGTTTTGAAATATACAATTTTGGTTAAAAATATCCAGGCCAACTTAATCTTTCGATTAAGTACATAGTTTTAACTTATTTGTGGAAAAACTATCTAAAAACGTGGCTTTTGCCTAAAAACTGACAAATCAACTCACAAATAACTTTACTTTAAAAAAAGTAGCTTATAATGAGTAAATTTATCGATTTCTTTAGTTATTTTCAATTAAAACACTTTCTCCTCCATTGCGAAATATAAAATAAACAAATAAAACTAAAACGGAAGGAGTCGTAGCTCATAGTGAAGGTGAAGGCTCCACCTCCTGGGGAAAACCAACATCCGGCATCAGGTGGATTTTGATATAGAGGGTAAGAACCTAAATAAATTTGTTAATGACAATCAATGCTGTATGGGATGAATATACTGTTTATTCAGTTTAAATATTTAACCGTCATTGACTGGACTGTAAGAACAACTAGATAAATAGTTCCAGGATAGTTATGAGTGTTGAGGTACCAGAGACGTTTTTTAGATGAAAATCAGTGCTGAATGGGATAAATACATGGGAAAATGGTGATAGACTGGACTATTAGGCCGCAGCCCAAGTAGAGAGCGGAGGCAACATCGTGTCTAGTGTCTAGTATCTAGTATCTAGTACGTAGTTGTTTACCCCACCTGCATCGAGGGTTGATTCGTCGGTGCAGCAGCTTACAATGCAACCACCCTTTGTTGTGGAAACCATCAGCCCAGATCAAACTCGACTGCCTTTGTTGGCAGCATACATCCACCCCGGTGGCTCTCTTTACATCTCAGATTAAACGCCCCCACACTTTGTTAAGGTACGCCTTTTGTCACTACTGCATTAAAAAGTTGTTTAGTTCGTTTTCCAAAACTGAGTGAGTTTTATAAAACCTTTCATTGATTTATAAATCTTACCGTGCACAATTGTCTGAAAGGTTATTAAGTTAAGGCAATGAGTTCAAAAAGGTAGCCGCCACGCACAAGGACCAAACGGTGTTGTTTCTAAAGGTGTTGTAACGTGAAATACTTGCATATATAAAAAAAAATTTATTAAAAAGAGGTTTGAGTTATTTTCCATCAATATTGTAAAACCTATTTAGAAAATAATTTATTTCCAACTGTATAAAAGACTTATGTAATCTATACGTTTGCATTGCAATTAACAATTTTTTAAAGTTTTAGTTAAAGAATACATTAATTATTAGTAACATTTAATCTCCTTTGAAGTAACTTTAAACTTAATTTATTACTATGGAATTTACATAAAGAATTCAATACACCCTCATCACCATCAAGTAGCTTATTGTTACATAATTTAGAAAAAAACATTTGAATGTTATTAATACTAGACTTAAGACAGTAGAATATGGCTTACGTGCTGTGGTGGTAATGGTGACTCAGTTGTTAACGTGACTGACTCTAAATCCTTCTCTTTGGTAAGTGATGTTCCTGGTTCTGATTACGGTGTTACCAAATAGATTTGACATGGATATCTCTTATCTCTGGGGGGGAGTGTTTGCAATTTGTAAGATGAAAATTTGAAACAGGTTTTCATAGAAACTACTAGAGCTGTTGTATTAAATTTTTAATAAGAATCAGAACAGCTGTTTAGAAGAACTGAAAACATTCCATTTACACATATACATGATCTAACCTATTTTCCACAGGGAAGTATATAAACATTTTTTTATAAGAAGGCCCACCCGTCACCTTGTACAGTGTCACACATATATTTGCTTGCACGGAACATCTACACACAGATCTGCAGTCCGTTGAACGACAAGTGCAGGTAAAAGTGGCTGCAGGTCGTCATAATACGAGGTTTAGCTCACCTTGAGAGTTAAACCCATACATAACATGCAGCTGTGACGCACAAAGGTGGAATATCCTCATCACTAATACTGACTATTTTTATCATAATACTACACTCGTGCTGAAACAAACGAATCTGATGCAATCACAAGGAATTTTAAAATTAAAACTATTTTTAAACATTACAAGATGCAGCATTACGTCTGTCGTCCTGGTTATTAGCTACATAAGTACAATGAGTTCAATTACAAAAACTCTCAAAGATGGATTTTCAAACTACTGTTTACAGTTAACTATTTGCAGCACAATTTATTATCAGTGATCTACATGACAAGTGTGTTATTGATATGCGAATGAACCTTTTCTGTAAGTTTTAAATAATATTTCCTGAATACTAATTTTTAAAGAAATTATGAATTTATTTGCCACTTAACAAACGTGTTAATACACTACAAAAACTTCCCTCATATATAGAAACATATGAATTAAAATATAACTTTTATACTTTACACAAGATGCTAAGCTTAGAAATATTTCGTTACTGTTTCGTTCTCAGGCTTTGTGTTTTTAAAGTATTTTTACCAATTTTGAATTTAATTAATACAAATAACAGCATACGAAGTAAAAAAATTACATTCGTTTATTTTTCATCCGCTAGTAACTTACCATAGAGCAACTCTGACCAGTGGCAAAAGCGTTATATAACTAACGACATGGAATGGGGCGTTATATACTAACAAGGGATTTCTATTGAATATTCTTATTTCAAGAATTGTTCACTATAACCACAAACCCACACGAATCAAATTATAAATCATTAAGTTTAATATTCAGCAATAATAAAAATCTTTTAGAATTCCAGCTTACTTATCTCCGAAAATTAAATGTCATTTTTTGGAGCATTAATCATTAAATATTAAATTATTTACGAGTTAAAAAAATATATTACTTCCTTGACAATCCTTTAATCTTCTGGGTTTTCTTACATTAATTAATACTACAAAACCCTTAGCTAATATAACATATAATTATGATTAATTAATTATAATAGTTAGTAGAACAATTACTTATACGTATAAAATATTTAACTAAAATTTAAATCACAATACATTACATGAACATTTCTAATTTGTAAGTCAATAATAAGTCATTCCGTTCGCGAATTAATTAAACACGAGTAACTGCTACTTGTTGAATTAATCCAAATAAACATGTACTCATAATTCTTGAAGTTTCAATAATTCTTCATAGAGAACTTTATAGAGGCTACAGTTGACTATTTTCAGTAGAGATAACTAACACTACAAACAATGTCGACAGAGATCGCACCGCACAAGTTGACGACGACGGTGGCGCGGCGCGCGGCACACAACGAGAACACTGACCGATTGTTTCCACTCTTCAACACTTCCTCTTCTCTTCCTTCACAATCAGAACCAGTGTCGCACCGGTAGACCCTGCAACTGTTCTGTAGCGAGAACCACTTGTTGAAGGTTCAAGGGCAGCGCACTGGTTAACCAGTGCGCTGAGATCAGGGACCCTCTATACGGCCTTCGGAACGATTTTCCCGAGTGAAATCAACATTTAAAGGCATCAAAATTCTTAATAAAAAATAAATATATAATATAATAAATATATTTTAACTTTCCTAGTTAAGTAATACACTTATTTTATAAATATTTTTGAAAGTTATTTAACGCCACTCGAGTTTTTTTTGTCACTGTTAAAGAAGCATGTGCTTCAGGTAGCTTAAAAACACGTTTTTATGCTATTATTAAAAATATCCGGGGAGGATCCCTCTACTTCCCCTGATTACTGACCACCCCCGTATATTTTTGTAAAAGCGATCACGGGCAACTACTGCTTGCGGCCTGAGGAAAATTTCATGCAAATCAATTGGGACTATGGAAAATCCTATTGAGGACCCCTTGCATAGATCTTCACAAAGTCACTATATCATTGTAATAGAATTGTGTAGGCCTATATTGTATAAGGAAGAATCCCCTTTAAAAATTGTATAATGTGATGGTTCATGGATAAATAAATTAATAATGGATATAGGCTCAGTATCACCGAATATGAGTTTTTCTACTTTAGGTTTGGTTTCACTTAGTTATTTATTTTAAGAGGCTGGCACCGTTTTAGTTTGTCCATCAACGTAGGGTTCAGATCGAAGCGATTGACGTATCAAGCAGGTAGGTTTGAGAAGATGTGATTAGCCATTTTGGGATCCGAACCGGAGTCTTGACTGTTGCGCTACCAACTGAGGCATAGTTCTTTCTCTTATATTGGATCGTAAGAATATTCGTGAAAAAGCATAGCAACTCCCACGATGCCTGCATAATTTTGTTGTAATTTTGTTTAACTTTTAAACGTAATTTAGTATCGTTTATTCTGTTATTACTTGTTGACTTGGGGTTTTAAAAATAACTACTAAAATGTTGAAAAACGCTCATGAGGGATGGGTATGAAGGGTTCAACGAAATATATATCTTATAATTTACATTCACAATCTATATCCATATTGTTAACACCAGAAAAACAATAAACAATACATTTGTAGACCTCAGCATACTGTTTCTTTTCTGTGATCCTGTGGAACGAAACTTAAAAAAAATTACTTAAGTGGCTACCTAAGCTACGAGTAAAAGACTTAACAAGCAAAAGTGTGTGTTTGTCTTAGATGGCAAATACTCCGTAGGTTG
This sequence comes from Nephotettix cincticeps, assembly GCA_023375725.1. Classification (NCBI taxonomy): domain Eukaryota; kingdom Metazoa; phylum Arthropoda; class Insecta; order Hemiptera; family Cicadellidae; genus Nephotettix; species Nephotettix cincticeps. Next base: position 20,829,223 of record CM041790.1, on the reverse strand, counting down.
TTTGCAAAATCACTACCGAATTGGGCAGAAAATTCAAGTTTCAACAGGACGTGTTGGGGAAACTACGCCAGTTTTCGAGGTGTAACATTCTTTGTCTCAAGACATTCCTTGCGTAATACAGGCCTACTGTCACTTACTTAGATTACAGCCAAATCAACTGTAAATTTGTTAATCAAGCCAAAACTGTAATTTTGTGGCGAACCACATTGTAATACCATTCTCTCTGCAACGTTTCCTCTCTCGCTACTTTTTTATTCCATTGTTTTGAGGAATTTCGAGTTTAAAATGGTTTTCTCACATAGAACAATTTTACGTTTACTAAATTTAAGTGGCTATTTTTATTAGTAATTTAACATATGCAATTTTGAAATACAAAAATTTAATTTCTGATTTTTGTTTTTGAATACGACTCCTTTACGCTGAACACACACGCCGCTATCGTTTACCTTTTTTTAAATATTGTAGTTATTCCAGGTTTTGTAAAAATAAATTTATTTCATACTTAAACTAACCATGGTATCCTATCACATAAATTTAAAATTATTTTAACATTTTTAAGCTGTATTTTCAACTTTTTCAAGCTGTGTAAACAGAAGTTTTACTATTTGAGAAGCTTAGATTCAGTTACCCTACGTCACTAATTCTTTTTAGGTTTGGAAATGAAAATGTATTTTTCACCATACTACGATGTAATCACGTGTTTTCGATACGTCTTTCCAATGCCGAAAGTAGTGATTTGCCGGCGTTATTTTCGGCCCGGGAAAGACAGCTGTACATTTGACATTTACATTAACAAACATAATGACAGCTAATTTCGTTTATAAGCTTGATGTTTATTTTTTGTCGTTTCTTAGTAACAAGAAACATCAAAACAAATATTTAAATCATATTGCTCAGGCTCAAAACATAACCTCCAAAACTAACCAAACTCAAGAAAATGCAGGATTTGTTTTTTATAAAACCAGCTGTACATTCAATATTTATATTAATAAATAGAATGACAGATGATGGGTAATTTCGTTTGGTTTGGTTTTACTTATTTTGACATGGATATGTCTTAGCTCTGGGGTGGGGGGTTGGCGATTTTAAGATGGAAAACATGTAACAGGTTTCCATAGAAACTACCAGAACTATTGTGTTGAATTTTTTAATATAAAATAATAAGAACAGCTGATCAGATGAACTACCATACCCTTTAGACATATGCATGATCTAACCTATTTCCCACAGGGAAGTAAATACAAACATTTTTTCGAATAAACTCTTAAAATGTAATAATGATTATAAGCTAGAGTAGTATATGGTAAAAAGTATCATTCGCACCTTTTCAAGTTCTCGACTTCGTGTTGAACTTAAAAATATCTCGGGTCTGCAAAACATCTTTTACGGCCCTAGTTGCGAAATATACTATTACATTTTAATTACATTAGTGAGTGCTTTGAAATTTAAAACAAATATTTAAGGACACTTTTAAAATTAAAAATAAAATTTAACACCATACTTTACAAACCGGTACAAGTTATAGACTCGCCACGCGGACAGTGATACCCGACACGCGTGGTTCTACTAGCGTGCACGCTGTTCGGCGTTAATACGCGATTTGCAATTCCACAGGTAATTGTCGCAGATAATCCCCCACTTTGGCTGATCCTACGCTCATTAAAGATGTGTGGACAGTGAGCGTGGCTGCCGGCCGCCGCACATCATGTATACATCACTCGCGACCTGCGTCATGCGTCATGCGTCAATGTCAGTGTCAGCGATCTACAGCTACACTCGTCCGCATCGCACAATCGCTAATGTCCCATCGAATATGTAACGGGGATCGGGTGCGGTTTAGAAAACAGAACGACGGTTGAAGATTGCGTCGACCAGCAGCCAGTAGGCTTACGGTGACAAGTTGCAGCATTGTAAACATAACTTTGGATTAATCCTATTTGACAAAACTATATAAACGGAATCAGTGGACTGACACATACTTTCTCCCTTATGTAAATTTAAAAACGACAATCTGTAATAAAACTATAATGTTCTTCAAAGTTTATCTGAAGAATCTTATGGGGGAACTACCCCACCCCCCACGGTAATTGGGTGATTTTACCTTAAGCTTGATACCAAGTTTCATGGAAACGATTGGGAAATAAGGAAGAAATAGATGTTTTTAATATTCTCCATAAGAATAACATTGGGCGCTTTCAGACAACGTACTGCGTTTATCATGGACAGTAAATTTAACTCTTATCTAGAACCGTTAGTCGTAGACAAATAATTAATAATACTAATTTGTTTAGTATTTTAAGCTGGTTTCAATAGTGCCAGTCAAGGTATACTTTACTTTTATTGTTTTTGCTGAAAATTTAAAAATTTGATTTCTTTGACATTTAAAAGCCCAAAACTTTTGAACCGTAATTTTTACAGACATGCGGGTGGTGTCAAATAATTTAGTACTCTGTGCACTATAAACTATCAAATTGTAATCAAAATCGTTAGAGCCGTTTTTGAGAAATTTGGATTTTCACGTTTTAAGGGTTTTTAGGGGTGAACTACCCTTAAAAATCAAACATTCAGAAAAATGAAAAACACCTGGAGATACAGTGAATATATACATACATGCTAAATTTCATCTAAATCGGACCAACGGTGTAGGCTGTGGCTCTTTACACATCCAGACACACACACATACACACGCACACACACGCACACACACAGACAGACACACGGACGGACAGACATAACGTCGAAACCCACTTTTTTGGATTCAGGGGACCTCAAAACGCATATATCCACTCTCAACTCAAATTCGAAAATATTGACGAAAACAATATTTTCTCCATATACTATGTTAAAGGGGAGAAAGTAATATAAGAAGGAGTTTATGTTTAATGGAATCAAAACAATACGATATTGTTGCTAGTTTTGATAACCTGCGTAGTTCTAAAACTAACATTCATCTACTTAATTGAATATGAATAAAACGAACGCTTTGGGAGTTATGCCCTACATATTCAGAGTGACACGGATAGGACGGGACTAGTTGAGAGTTTCAATGTTTTTACACATTAATTAAGTGCCTTTTATGTTCTTCGGAGAAAACTTATGTTACAATAACGATATCCTCAGCCCTAAATATGGAACTAATTCGTCTTCTTTTACTCACTCTCTATAAGAACAATGTTACATTCAAACAATTTCTGTGACTGTATTTTTAAGGAAAACCTTATATAGGCCTACTTTGTGTCATTTCAATGGAGTTATAATGTATAACATCTATCTGATGAGAATTTAAATTTTCCACTCACTCAGTGGGTATGCCAATTTACAGCTAAAATATCAGCTAAGCATAAAAGATTATTGACAGATATAAAGTAAATTATACAAATTTCAATCACTTAGATAGTTGATAAATATCTTTAATATGAACATACTTAATTCAAACTTAATTCAAGCAGAAGTGGGCTGACCTTCGTGTCGTGCGGTCCTACTTGTTTTTACGTCCGCTAGCTCGGAGGCGGAGTGTTAGTGTCGTTGGATTGCAATTTTCCGAATGTGGAAAAATAGGTTAAGTAGAGTGTTTTGTTTAGTATTTAATTCTATGGTTATATTTTTTGTTGTGCTTTTTGACCGGTTTTTTTATATATAGTAATAAACCCTTTGTTTGTATAAATGTGAATTTCGTAAGGCACTTGAAAACGGGAGTAGTTTAACCAACTCTTGAAACGTTGTGTATATTTTAAACTCAAGACGCGTTGGAAAAGTCCAACTAATTGTTAATTTAATAATTCAAACTGTTCCTTTAGTTTAATTTGAAAATTTGAATTCAAAGAGTCGCACGTTCTTCAACATTGCTCTTTTAAGACTTAGAAATACAAGATAGTTAAACTAATGGATACTACTGAAGTAACTATTTCATTGGTTATTGAGGGTGGACCGTTGTGCACAATTTTCGACTAATGGGCATTATATATCATCTCGAAGATGCTATGATATAATAATGTTTCTTTTGATGTCAACTAGAAGTCGTTTTGTAAGGAGGTCCTTACCCTTGCGTGGTTGTGACACTGCCCGCAACACGCAACTCGCATCTCTCCATGAGTCCGCGATCAGCTTTCTATCCTTGTTAGAGGAGCGCGTCATGCATGAAATGACGTTTCCGAATGGAGTCGAAATAGAGAAAAATTGTTTAATTTGCCGCTTCAACTCTTCGTATTTACCTTCACCAGTCGAACAATTGAAATAGTTGTTCTCGGCACGTAATAAGCGATCGGCCGACTGCGGTCAGTCGATGGCGGATTGGAGCGCTGCGGTCGGCCGCCATTTTGTTGCGAACGGCTCCTTCCTTTCTTTATATGTATGAGATTAATTAACTCCCGTGCATTACCTGCGGCTTCCGGTCTTCATTCATCCCAGGGGTGTGACCGCAAGCAGCTCCATTCAGATTTCTTATTCCTCCGTGAGCGTTTTTGGAAATTGAATTAGAGGGCCTGAGAACATTTTGGGTGTAATTTTATGGTTTTTCGGAGAATGTTCTAGGAGTGTGAATAATTACCGTTATGTAATCAGCTTTGTTTGTTTTGAGGTTAACTTGAAAACATTTTGTTTCTGAGAGGTTCCTTAACCAAAGGTAAAAGTTATATGGGACGTCAAAACCGGACGACGACAAAACATGTCACGGTCGAACTGAGTCTAATTTTGACATGAATATGTCTGCACGGGGGGCGTTAGCGTTGGCGCAATAATAAGTGCAGCGGGAATGTTTGTTTAATCCCGTTTCCATAGAAACTACCGGAGATATTGTATAAATTTGTTTATATTTTGGTTATAAACAGCTGTTTAGATGAACTGAAAACATTCCCTTTAAACATATATTACCTACCAAGGAAGTAAATACAAACATTTTTATCCTTGGTTGTCGTCCGATCTTGACGTAACTATGCCAAATTAAAAGTGTCGAAATTTTGCTACTAACAGCACAATCACCATGCCATTCAATCCAATGCCCATTACATTACAATATTTAAAAATTCAGACATGAGAGTTTAAAATAAAAACGTTATTATTTAAATGGAATGTAATATTTTACGTATTCTGCTATTACGTAGGGCCTACTTATCATGTCCTCAAAAAACTAATTTTGAGTTTAAACCCTTGGACTAAACTATAAACAATCAATAACACTTTTTTATCTAACAAATACTGCAACTACTATATCAGCTTAAACTCAACAGTGTAGGTACATATACGAGCTGTTTCTTAATTCATATTATGTAGATCATGTTCTAGCTTCAGTAATCTTGTTTAATTATAGTGCTAATTGGTATTTAATGTGTCAAGTCGTTATTAAAATAACACATCAGTACATCTTATTTATTAAAGATTATATACTGACCCATAATGGGGGTACGTTAGGCTCACGATTGTCAATGGTTCATATAATCTTAAATAAAAGAAACTATTTATACTCATGCCTATCATATACAACAAGTAAATTAATATAGTGTGATAGTAAATGGTTAGTAAATTAATTATAAGTTCCTTCTTAAAACCCCATGTATTATTCGTTGCTATTTTTTAAGAAAAATAATTTATTGGGTTATATCACTGTATAAAGTACCTGATTGAATAGTCAGTAAATGACAATTTTTGTACTCTAAGACAATATTTTTTGAATATAAAGTGAGTGTCATTCACGTCAACTTGTTTTTAGATTTATGGAATCCTATAATAAATTTACGATTTTCCCTAGTTTTTGGAATTAACTAAGGCTGATGTTATTGGCAATGTTAAGAGAGTTTATGTTCCTCTCTAGAAACATTTTATATCCATATCAGCGATTTAAATAGATTTCTCCATTTAATAGAAATAAATCTAGAACTAATTTAGAATTTTAACTTTAGAAAGTTGAATTAACAGACATGTTTTATGAAATTTGGATGAACTTGAAGGTATTATATTGACAAATTTTATTATCTATATTATATCACCGTTTATTATGCAGGTTAACTACTGGATGTGTTAATAATGTATAACTTTTTATAAATTTGATTGTGCGATGTACTAATTTTAGAGTTAACCTAGGTTGAGATTTAGTTTAAAAACTGTTTTGTATTTAATTTACTTCCCTGTGGGAAACTGATTAGATCATAAATATGTCAAAAGTGAATGTTTTCAATTCATCTAAACAGCTGTTCTTATAACAAAATGACGTCACCTACCACATACCGTCACTGTTTAAAATTTTGGTTGCACAATTGCCAACACCCCTATCCCTCAAGAGAGAAGACATGAATGTCATCATAGTTAACAGTCTATTTTAGCTTTTGTTCCCTTATAGAGAGAGATTATTATTGGTACGTAAAAAACATCTGTATAACCACAACTGGAGATTGGTCGTGAAATGGAAGAGTTTAAAATGTACATTTAATCAGTACGACGAAATACTGAACTCATGATATTTCTATACAATTTTCTAAATATTAATTTATCGCTAATATTTCTTTGTAGGCCCTCTATCGCTTATACAACCGTTTGAAACCAACAAGTCCAATGCTATAGACCTATTTAAAATGTTTACAGTAATACTGTGTTTTTAGAAAACCTTTAGGATGTATTCTAACGGTGTTGTTTAATTTATTTACTATCTCAATGGTATAAATATTTGTACTAATTTTTTCGAATAATTTATCTTTTGATTCTTTACTTTTAGATACCATTCAACCAAAGGAACAACCAAAGGAAACATTTTATTATGTCATTGAAGATGGAAACAATTAATTTATGTGTACAATTTGAAAAACGTTTTCCAAAACCGTTTTGCAAGTAAGTGCCCTAACCTCTCTCATAGGTATATTGTTGTGTAGGTATATACATGTACGTTTATCACATTTTTTTGTAAACGCATTCAGTGATACAGTTGAATCGCTGCGCGTGATGTCCAACTGACAAGTTATATATTTATTGGTGATTTGTATTTAAGAGCCAATTCAAATTAAATTATTCGAGAAAACGGTAAAAATAGCGTGACACATTATCAAGCGGAAGGACATTATCTCACTGACATAAATTCGAGTGGATTGCGTCATTTGTTAGTTGTAACGAACTGTTTTGTAATGAGTCTCTGGGAACTTCGGCAAGCGCTTTATTGTCGGAGCGCGCCTGATGTAAACACAGGAATCCCCAGACACTGCGAGTGCGAACATGAATCATGTGGTTCCCGGTAAGGCCCCTTTTATGCACGGCGTCGGGCGTCGAGCGTCGAAAGACGGTCGTAATGAAAATGCATTGGCGTAAATGTGTCTATTTATGCACGACGCCCGACGGTCGTCGGGCGACCGTCGTCAAAAACACGACGTCGATAGTTAGAGTACGACCGTCGGGCGCTCGTCGAAAATTTGCCTTAATAACATTGTGGTATATGGAGCTATTTATGCACGGCGTCTTTCGACGCTTCCGCTCCCCTCCTCACCGCCCCGAGAGTTATTTATGTTGATGCTGTTGATGTTTACTGGAAAAGTTAAAGTTGGTTCGTGCCTGGGAAAATGGTTGATATAGACACAGAACCTTTAATTGATGCAGTTAAGTCGAAACCTGAACTGTGGGATTGCAGTAAGGAAGAGTATAAAGATATAATGAAAAAAGAGATGCGTGGAATTTTGCAGAACACAAATGGTTCCTCGCAAATAGTCCAAAATGATACCAATTTAAATGGTGCATTATCACCTGCAACATCTGATTCATTGCTGTCATTAAATTACAGCTACAAAAATCATGTAATATAAAAAAAATTTTTGTTAATGGAAGTAGTTGTACAGGTATTATTTTTATTAATTCATAATATTTTTAATATTTTATTATATTTCATTTTTTATTACATGGTGGCGGACTGGTGTTTACGTCCGGTCCCACGCTCGCGCGACGGTCGCCCGACGACCGTCATTTCGACGCCGTGCATAAAAGGGTGACATTTTCTCAGCGTCTCACGACGGTCGCCCGACGACCGTCGCACGACGCCGTGCATAAAAGGGGCCTATCCTGGACCTTGGCGTGGGCTGCATGACAACTCCTGTCTGCCTGCCTCTATCGGTAGGCGCTGTTTCATTGTTGTCGCTGTAGCTAATAGTCCATTACTAAAACAACCAAACCTCAACGATAACAAACTATGTTAAAAAAATATTGGTATTGATTAAACCACCACACAATAAGCGGCTCTTAATAAGAAATACCTTCTGCAACCAATTTTGATTTTGGTTATGATTAAAACACATATCAGAATGGAACTACGGCGGGCACACAAACAGTATCGAACTAATGGTTTTTGACATATGGGGACCTCAAAACGAATAAAAATTGGTTCGTGTCTAAGTATTATCTCGATGTCCAAGGTAAAAGCTCTGTTTCCTGTTGCTAAATTTAAAGACAAATAACCCACAATAGCGTATAAGGAACCCGCATCTATTGAAATTTATAAAATAAAAACAAGATTGCAAAAATATAAGTGGACTGTAACTAGTAATTCAGTATTAACCTAAGGAGTTTGTAGAAAAACGAAAATCTTGCATCCTGCCTCAAATTAATTCGGTCCATTAGAGTGAACTGATGGCTGGACCTGATGGCTATTTTAAGGTGGGTGTTATAGATGACGCTGCATTCGTCATCGCACCTCTGGGCACGCGCATAATGTGCCTTCATCGACGCCATACGTCTCACTCACACCTACTGTCAAACCCTCACTCACTCACTCACTGGACGCATTAACTCGTCTAGGCCGATATCTATATTATCCTGAAGAAATCTGAAGTCAAGTTGAATTACATTTTTTTGTATGAATTCGCTGTACCTAATAGAGTGGGTGTGAAATAACAATAATTACATTCAACTGAACATTATATTATCTACACTGATAAGTCATTTAGAAATCTATAAATGACTCTGCGGTCTATGAGTAGTATCTGTGTGGTCTTACAACCGGATCACTGTTTGGGGCTGACTGTTGGCAGAAAGTGCTTCCTGCGACCAGCTCTTGGGCGGTTATTGTTTTGCACAATAAACAGAACGATTGGAGCCAGCAAACTTGCCATCTGAAAAATACATTTTTTCAAATAATTAAGCTTAACTTAATTATTTTTTATGAATTACCATTAATTGACATAGTTTTTCTCGATTATTTAATGAAAGGTACATGCACTACATGTGTTCTACTTTATTATTTTTATTACAATAGATAAGGATAGTTGTTTTAACTATAGCTATAGTCTTAAACACTCTGGATCTGCAGGATATCACTAATCTACTAGATATCATTATCAATACTGTCATACTTTGGATACAAGCTTGAGATCAAAGTCGAAGAACCCTGCAGCAGAGAAGTTAGCCTTCCGATGGAGTAGCGATAATGAAAACTGTTCCAACTGAAAGCATAAAACGTGTATATATCAGATTAAAATGGTACAATATTACATATTTTTCTAGATAAAAGATCATTTTTGTGGTATAATGAAATATGGAACATTAAATGTATATGTAAAGTCCATGTCAACTAATGATAACGTTAAGGATTAAGGATCTCTTCGAAGTATTTTGAATCTTAGAAAAAAATTGTTGGTTGGAGTAATAGTCAATTATAAGCACCCCTTTCTATAAATGTTTACTCTGACAAATTATGAATTTAATCATAATCTATTTAATAAAATTAGAGTTTTGTCTGTAAATTGCTCAGAATTATTCATTTTTTAGTTATTTTTACTTTTCGTGCGTTAGAGAAGCCGAAACCGGTCTTATCTCAATTTTTGTCTGTTTGTCTGTGACGCTACAGGAGGCATTTTACGCCGTCTTCTCCGAAAAAACGGGAGAACTGATTACAATGAAACTTATTTCATGTATTCTCTACATTCCAGGAGAAGGTTTGTAAATGCTTGAAACCGCCCGCCGCCCCTTCAAAAGTGTTAATATCTCAAGTATATAAAAATAGATTAATTTAATCAAAACAGAATTTAATAATCATAACAAACTATGTATAACTAAAAACCAAAATATATAAACATAAACACGATCATATGGTTTAACTTAGTAATTAACATATTGCCAACAAAAAGTAAATAACGAGCATTTAAAAACCTACTTTTTCGCGATATTACTCGCATTTTGACTCAGTTTTCAATGAATAAGCTACTGGTAATAATCAGCTGTCTTTGTAGTTGATTTAATATAAATAAAAACAAACAGCTGTCAAATCAATATTAGTTAGTTTATAGTGGTCATTGATCTTAAACACATTTCGAAATCATACTATATTAAAAAGTTATTTTAACGTATAACTAATTACAATATTGGTATTAATGTTCTAATCTATTTGATTGTAAAGTAATTCCAAATAATAAAGCAGGGTATTGATTTATTTTATTTGTACTGATTTGTTTTGGATTTCAGGTTTACATTTTTTTACATTTCATCTTTCTTCTTTAAAATGAATCCTACGAACCGTACAAAGGACGAGCATACTGTTTGAAGTAAAATCAAGAACTAATATGTTTATTAGTTGATTTTTACAACAGATTCAGTTACTGTATTTACAAATTATTATTCGTAGCGCTTCAATAGATTATACTAATACATATTTGATTGTATTCCCACATATCATTCACCTCCTCTAATAACAGCTGTTATTTATTGATATAGGTAGCTTTGTTGTGACGTATGACTAAAGTAGGTCCTTAATTGTGCAATTTAATATTCCCTACTGAACATTACCTCCTCGACGACGTCAGCCGCGTGGCGGTCCTCATCAAGGAGGTCATGCACCAAGATGGCGACCTTCTCTGACTGGAAAATATCACTTTTTGCATTCACAGTTGAAGAAATAATATGAAATTTAATTATTAAAAACTGATACAATGTTGTTGAATCATAACTATTTCTGTTTTAAAATCGATTTTAACCTTTTTCTGACCCTTCATTAGGTAACTCTAAGTTCATGAGAAACTCACAAACCATTTCTGTACACGTCCCGACAGTAGAGAAAATCTAACTCACCATTTGCTCTGTCAAACCCCTTGAGCTTAAAACGGGGTAGAGGACTGTCACTGGCTCTGAGGGTGAAGCTTACAGTCGAGAGTGCATTCTAGTAGTCAATTCTATCGTTAGACAAAAGGAGCGTTGATTCTCCTGAGCAAAGCTTCAATGTAATGCACTTCCTCTAATGACTCTCATCTAAGAGCGTCCGGATTTGTTTAGACTTGCCCAGAAAACGTTTTTTTTTTAGAATTATACACCATGAAGATTTTTATTAAGTCAATTCCGATCTCATTATTTTTCTTGTTCAGGAGATACCAACCCAACTACGAGTTTGGTATTTTAATGTGAACATTTTTGAGGGACGAGAGTGATGAGTGCAATACGTCTTATGACATCCAGCTCGTGTATTCGCCAGGATCACTAGTTACAGAGGATCTATGTAACATACGAGTACAAGCATAAACAAATTTCCAATCGCATAGGGTTTAAAAATCCTAAATGTTCACAAAATTATTTTTTAACATTATATTAAACATAAAAAATACCTTTTCTTTGATCTTCGTCGTCAGAGTCAGATTTACGACGAGGATCCACACCGCGTGGAACAGGAGACAGATGTTGACCGCAACGGCCAGGCGGTCCTGACTCTGGCTGACGAGGTAGAAGTACGCGATGAACTGCAGGGCGGTCGAAATGGACACGACGAACCACTCGAAGGAGAAGATTCTTTGGAGAGTCTTGCAGGCGTAGATCAGCTTCAGGTGGGTTTTGTTGAACTCGTTGATCTTCTCTGCCGTGACGACCCGATCATCACGACTCGGGAGAACGAACTTGGTCCTGCGGAGGTTGGCGACACAGGAGAACTCCCTGAAGCTGACGTCAGCTGGTCTCGTCAGGAACAGGGGCCATCGATCGTTCAGGTCGTCCAAGTGCCAAATGAGCAAAGCAAACTTTTCGTGGATGAGATCCAGCAACACTCTGGTCTTCACGAAGGACCCGGACATGACCAGAGCGTGTGGTACGACTTGTAAGAAGAATCTGAGCCCATAGCGGAAAATAAATACGAAGGGAAAAATAGCTGTGATGAAGGTGATGGCGACCCACACAAGCTGAGACCGCTTGCTCGGATGTGGAGGTTGGCGGATGTTCAGGTTGAACAGCGACTTCTGGACGGACTCCACAACGACGAAGAAACGGACAAGCTCCTCGCTGAACACGAACGGCGTCACAAGTGACGTCAGTATTCTGGCGCAGTCGGCGATCCAATGGCATACGAAGATGAACGCAGTGATGTCGTTGAGCTGTTCGTAGTATGCTGACAAACTCAACGGCATGACCACGATGGTCATGAGCGCCAGCACGGCAGCGTACACTTTGTTGCTCAATGGGATCCTGACCTTCCTCAGAGCCGAGGGACAAACTCCACAAACCCTGGAAGCTAGGATCGTGGGTTGCAGGAGGCGAACGTTGTCTGCGTACATTGTCCAAGATCCGAGGTGAAGAGCCGGTACCTGTGAATAGGGTAGAAATGAAGAAGACTTTCAAAACACAACTGTACGTGACACATTCTGAAAACATCGATCACAATCAATTATAAAAATGGAAACTACTTGAGATTGACACAGAATGACGTGAAGAATGTTATATTCACGAAAATACGAACAGAAAAATGTCAATTCTACGTTATATTTGAGAGTATTTGCATATTTCATGGAAGTGAGGCTACTCTGTACTCGCATAGCCTAAAATCAATTGATGAAAATTATTCCTTAAATTAACTAAATTAGTAATTTAAGAAGTGGAAGGGGCAATACATTTTTTGTTCCACCCTTATAGATTAACCCGTATTAAATAAATTCTCAATACAGCATGATTTTTGTTTGCATTACTTTTTACATAGATAAATTTTCACTTTATTCTTCTTTTTTTATATTACGTTTAATATGTTTTATATAATCATGTTCATATAATTTCTACCTTGCATTTATGTATTACTCGGTTGTGCTTAAAATAATATAAAATGAATATATAATCATAATATGCGTGTTGGCAGCTGTATTTTATCCGTTTCACAACGCCATTGAAACTATCGTAATTGCCTAACTTACGAATTATAGACTTGTTACACAATCAAATATAATAATGTTAAGTTGATCCAAACAAGTATTCTTGAATGTGTAAACAAACAGTTACCGAATACCTCTCTAAACATAGTGATGTTTACAAACTTAGCAATAGTCATCATGAAACATATGGACTTTTAAAAAATATATAAAACTAAACTAATTATTATTTTGAATCATTAGCCTACGTCCAACGGTTCAAGTGAATGTTTGAATTTTTCTCCGATGTGAACGCAATAGCCTACGTTTTCTGGGATACCTATTGAACGTTCTAAAAATCAGTTTTTCCCTTATTTCTCAACCTTTTTCCATGAAACTTTGTATGCAGTGTAGAATCACATAACTGAACAAATCGCACTCAAGTAGTCTTGTTACTAACTAAGGCTGACATGGTCCTTAGACAGAAATGTAATTAATAGCCAAACAGTCAATGGCATATCCAAGGGACCCACAGATTAATGTGGAGGCCAAACCACTGCCTCTGAACTACGAATTGGTGTAATTATGAGGATGGTGTTTGTGGATTAACGTAGTATTCAATAGTGTGGACGTTAGTCAACACAAGAGAACACTACACCCACCGACCATCGCTCACAACTATCCACAATTCGTGACCTCCAACTAGCTGGATTACAGGACACACCACGGTCCCGGTCAAATCACTATTACTTGATTGTAAATAGGCTTTACGCCGTTTACAACTAGTTAGACAATAAACCACGATGTTGACTTACAAGTGCTATGTGCTGTGGTGTTGGTCCAAGTAGCAGGATCGCAGAGGCTATAGGAAGCGCGGAGGGAGCGAACCCCGGACCCCCGGACCCCCGGACCACCCGCCTCACAGGATGCTGTTGTCCACCTGGTGTCTGCCTTGTCCGGCTTCGCTCTTAAGTTACTCCTGAAAGTGATCTTGACCCGGTCTTGGTCTCCGGGCAGCATTCCTACCGACCGGGCTGCGCTGCGCACTATTGATACCCTTATCTTCCCTTTGTCAAGTTTGCAGACTCTTCATACAGTACCTGGAGCCCGTTTTTTCTGTCACGTTTTTGAAAAAAATTCTTGTTGTTTTATTATTAAATTCAAATAACATATTTATATAACTTTAAAAAAATTGAGTTTTGTCTGTATGTTACTTAGAATTATGATATTTTGTTTATTTTTACACTTCATAACCCAAAAAAGCCAAAATAGGTCTTATCTCAACTGACTGCTTGTACTGCTTGTAATGTCTGACTGACTGTTTTTCTGTTACGCTGAACAAGGTTTATTGTAACGTTTCTCACTGTTATGAAACTTACTTTATTCAAATTCCCCAAACCAGCGAGGTGAAGTGTTTAAGAATTATGCTAGATGGCAAATTAACATGGATATTTGGAGCAAAAGACTCTCCTTAAATTTAAAGTTCAGAAATCTGTCTTAGCTTTTATAAAGAAAATGATGTTATACAAAATGATTCTAAAACTAGTGTGGTCCTACGGTATCCAGATTTGTGGCACATCTATCTAGTAATTAAATTTAGAAATAATTCAGACATTTTAATTCAACTTTTTAGGTATATCCACCTAGCTCTATGGTTTTTCAAGAATCAAGTACTTCACCGAGACAACAAAATTCCCACAGTGAAAGAATGAGTTTCAACGCGATTTTCGACAGGGGTATGGAACCCTCCCACACCATAGCGTACAGCGCCACAGTGCTACAGTGCTACAGTGCTACAGATGCCCGGTACAGTTGGAACGCACTTGTTACTCAACCAGTAATTCGAGGACCATTACCGACTGACTGATTTCCTCCGAATCTGATGAACGTGGGCGTGTTCACTGCTCGGCGGCAGTCTCAGTTTCTCACAGCGACCAGGAATGTGCTCTGGTCCATTGATACCCGTCCATTACAGGCATTACAGGTAGCGCTGGTCCGGCTCCACTCTTGCCTCTGACTCCACTCCGCGCTCATTCCCTCCAATTATCCATGATAACATTCACGGCCGTGTAATTATCCGGTTCAAAGTCATCACTGATGGCCAACTGTTTGTTTTCCTTGACGCGGGAATGGTTATGTGTGATTTACGTCTACGTAACCAACTTGTTGGAGTTTGCCTGGAACTCTTCAACATTTATGACGTTTTGAATATTTAAAATTATTACGTTTTTATTTGTTTTATTAACTTATTACGTTCCGTAATATGACTAATTTCTAAAGGTCACCGGTAAATTTTGATGGATTTGGACTACTTTCCGATGGATTGTTTGTGAACTCTCGTGACACACAATCACCTTGAAAAGAAAAAAGTGGGCTACTGCAGGCCAAAAGGTCAGTAGAGAAATTACCAATTCACGGATTTATCTCAAAACGAATGTTTTACCTGAAACGCTGGCACATTCTGGTACACTGAGTTGTAAGTAAAATAGGTTAGCAAGCAGCTCAGGTGTTCACTCTGATGTTGACATCTCGTCCGCGATCGTGGAGTGGCCAAAGTTTAAGAAAAACTGAAATTAGATCTAACTTACAAACGCTATGGAAACAGTTCTATTGCTATTCATCAATGAACAAACCTTAGCTATTAACCTAAATATTTTGTAAATAATAAAGGTTGAAGGATAATTTTTCAACGTAATTCTATATTCCGCACTGTGGGTCAGGACTGGGACGGTGGCGTGGTTTGTAATCCAGTAACTTGGAGGTCACGAACTATGGATTGTTAGTTATGAGCGATGGTCGGTAGATGTGATATTCTCTCTAGTGGATTAACGTCCGATTAAACTGGTTCGTAATCCAAAGGAAATATATTGGTTCGGATCCCACATTAAACTGTAGGTCCTTTAGATGGCACTGGCTGTTGGGCTATTATTTAGTAAGTTCCTGTTACTAAGCTAAGTTCCTGTCTTATCAGCCTTAGTCAGTAACAACTCTACAAGATCGCGCCACAATCTTCTTACAGCCATTTCTCAATCGTACTCGATTTAAAATACCTAACCAATTTTTAATTTGGTATTCAAAGTACTGATGAGAACGAGGGAGATAGGCACAATGCGCTGGCCCAGCTAGTCAAACGTGACACACTACCCGGATGGCTCTCTGCCTGGTCTACTGACAGACGCTACTGTGGTACTGTTTCGCACACTACCTATATTTTTCTATATTGATGGGTGGTTGGTGGATTTTTTATAAACCCATTTCAGACTTTTTTACTCTAATTTTTAAAGGAAAAATTAGGTAAGAGTGGTAGGGTTTATATAAATCCATAAATTAGAAATCACATAAATTATTCTTCATGATAATGAAAAATTATAAAATAACATGACTGATTTCAAAATTTAAGCTAAGAAAAAAATGTGAAACTATCAGCGGCAATAATGTGTCATGCGGTGACGGATATTAAAGGTCCGGTGTAATACACAACGATCCCCAAAACTCATCTAGCCCTATTATTTAACACCAGACAAAAAATATGAGCTGATTAAAGCAGTGATTATCGTGTGGTGTGATTAGCGATTTATTGGAATCGCGCTCGACGTGCCGCGTCAATTATAATAATGATGTATTAAAACAATCACTCTGCGACGACTCGCCTCGCGTGTCGACCAGTGTTGAACGATTTAAACTAATTATTTATCAAATTTGTTGCTGTTTTTTAATTAAAAAATTTTTAAGTAATAATTTGTAAAAATGTTGTTGAGCTCCTTTTTCCGTGATTTTTGTAAGAAGTGACTATTTGCACGTCAAAATATAGATACTGATATTGGGTTAGGTTCTTTGTATAGTTATAAAAGATACCAACAACCATTTCGGCAAACGATGAGTGTCCCTGGACACTAGTTCTTCTGAGAAAAAACTTTAACTGGAACGTTCTTTTATGTCATGTTGAACGGACGTGTGTGGTGACAGAAAGTTTGACGTGTGAATAGCTGCTGTCATTTTGTAGGTGTACACAAAAATATTT
Organism: Nephotettix cincticeps; assembly: GCA_023375725.1. NCBI lineage: Eukaryota > Metazoa > Arthropoda > Insecta > Hemiptera > Cicadellidae > Nephotettix > Nephotettix cincticeps. Next base: position 20,812,153 of record CM041790.1, on the reverse strand, counting down.
TAATAATTTCAGATTGTACGAGTATTTATTTATTTACACATGAAAATAGAGAGTAACCTCCATCAAATTTTGGAGTTACTGCTGCTTGGGAAGTTTTAGTGTTTTTGAGGAGTTATAATATAGGACGTTGTCTTAAAGCAATGAAAGCATTGGATTTTACACGTGTTTTTTGGTGCCCTTAAAGGCCAACGTACACAGCATCAGACGCACACAGACGTTCGTCTGTCTGCCGACGTCTGCATTCAGATTTTTACATCTCAATGACATGGGGAGTGATTTTTTTCTCCGTCCGTCTGCATACGTTCGTCTGTTGCTGTGTGCATTCCGGGAAAATTTTTAATAAACTGATATTTTCGCAATCGAGAACAATTTGTGTCTGTCTTTATTGTATTGTAAAACAATTTACAAACATTATTATATGAAATTTACATTATGATATGTTTGGTTATTTTTACGTTTTATATCACAGGAACCAAAATGGTTCTTATTTTAACGTCTGTCTGTCTTTCTGCAACGCTAAACAAGACCTCTTTGAAACGCTCCTTCGTGAAAACGAGAGAACACACAGTTATAAAACTGATGTTCACTATTCTATACCTCTGGTCAAGGCTACGTTTACTTGAAACTGACCCACGCACAAGAAAATGAAGTAGTGAGCTCTCAAAATCCAAGTTGTGAGCAATATTAGCCATATTTTCCCCAAACATTCGAGCTATAAAAGCGATTTAACATAAATGACCACTAGCTTTCAAATTAATATCAATGAGAGTTTGTTTACATTAAAAATTGAATTTAAACTTGTTTGACAACTATATTAAAATGTTATCACAACGTAAACATTTTAACAAAGATACAAATATTATAATTAAGTTTAGTAATATAATCTAAATAATAGAGCTGACAATTTATTTTTATTTGCATTTATTTGGTTAAGGTTCAGGTTTATATTTTGCTATGGTAATGAATATATTGATTCTTAATACTGAACAATACAACTCGTATGTACAATCCTGATTAGATCATTTAAATGGCAACCATACTACCACTTAGGTATTTTAAGCCAAGTATGAATGAGAAATGAGTGTAAGATGATTGTGGCGCGATCTTGTAGTCTTGTTACTGACTAAGGCCGACTTGTTCCTTAGACAGGACTATTAATTAATAGCCCAACATAGGATGACAACTAAGAGACCTACAGCTTAACGTGGAATCCGAACCACGGCCTCTGAATTACGAATTGGTTTAATTATGAGGATGGTCTTTGCGGATTAACGTAGTATTCAATAGTGCGGACGTTAATCACTAGAGAGGACACTACATCCACCGACCATAGCTCAGAACCATCCACAATTCGTGACCTCCAAGTAGCTGGAATACAGAACGACGCCACCGTTCCAATCGTCTTATTTTTATTTAATGCATAATAACCAGTCATTATGCATTAGATAAGAAAAGAAAAAAATTTAGTTTGCTTGAAGTAATGGTAATAATGTGAAACACGTATAAACAAAATGTAGTAGGCCTAATGTAAGATGTTATATAGAATTATTCTAAAGGAGCATTTCTACTGTTATTCAACAAAAACCACGTGAAGAATTTCGTTCAATTGAAAATAGTTTGAGTTGACATTGTTGATACTCTATGCTGTTACTACATGTGGGCTTGGCATGCTCGGCAACACGCGGTAGGTTGCGTCCGTACACTCAGCTCCACCATCCTGTCCCGTCCAAGGTAGAGACGAGGCAAGGACATGTGTTTTCCCCAAGGTCGAGGATGATTGTTGCCGTCTCAGTAACCTGTCAAGGATCCACGACCTAATTGAACTCCGATAGTCATAGTTAGACATTTTATGGAAAGTATCTCCGCAGAACAAAATATTTTTCATTCAAGAAAAAAAACAATTAGTGTAGCCTAATTCATTTCGCTAAATTGAGTTGTTTCCTGATCCGCTAAAGAATCTTATTTCACCAAAGAAGACGGCAGCTTTATTCGTTTAAGAATAACTACTCCGAGGTTTAAGTGGGGCCTTGATTACAGTAATTGGTGGAATTGGGCAGAAGTACACCGTTACTGGGCGGGTAGCGGGTGTGCAATTATAATGGCGGCACTGCTGCGTCTGCGACGGCAGCGGCATCTATCGACCATTTCTTACAGTTACCTTCACTTTAAGTCGATTTAATTACCTCTCAAAAGTAAAAAAGCTAAGTTTTTTTCTTATTTAGCACTGGAGAACTGCTTAAATTGTTACCAGATAATTTTTACAAAAGGTAAAATGACTCTACCTGGAGTCTATTAACTTTTATTGAAGGTTTTAAATCAAAAAGAAATCAATAGTCCGTTAATAAATCATTTATATTTAGCATTTAAACATATTTTATGGGTATTATTTGAATAATTTAAGTGGACAGTTTTCGAATGAATAAATTTGATCAAAACACTTTAAACAATAATATACTATGTTCCTAATTTCTGCCTCTTTATCTGCTTGTGAATGTAGTTAAGTTGCTAATGAGTAACGATTGATAATCCAGACAAATCACATATATTCAGCCAGACCTACAGAAAACCTACTTTCAATTTTGTTCTCCTGATCCAAGATATAGTTTTCATAGTTTTCTTAGGACCTCTGGTAACTTTCAAAAGTTACTCTGAGAGTAAACTGAGTACTTTTGGAGTTTAGGTACCTATAAAAATTTTGTAAATTATTATAAAACCTAGTTAGGTATTTTTATCTAATAATACCTTACCTTCAACCTTACCTTACCTAACAAACCTTAATTTGTAATACGTTTCCTTCAACTATCATCAGATATTATGGAATTAAAATGTGCATAACATATTATCTAATGATTTATGACTACAGTATAAATTTTTGACACAGACGTAAAACTTCTTTTGTATAAGAGCCAATACTGTCACTTTGATGTTTGCCTAGGAATAACTGAATTTGCACAAATTCCTAAATCATTATAGTACAAATACTACCATTCGAAATCGATATTTCATTTATAGAAACTCCTTCGACTTAAAACTAATACTGCATTTCCGCACTAAAAATATACTAATACATCACTAAAATATATTATCATTGTTCCTTTTATGAAAGTAATAATAGCACTAAAAACAAACTTAAAATCAAAAGAAAATAACGTAGTGCAGCGGACGGCGTGGCGCTACAACGGAATGTGACTTCACATAGTCCTGCTGCGGCGCCGGGTAATACAGTGGCAGAGCCGGGATAATTGTGTTTGGAGGAAATGCAGTTGGCGAAACTGCAATTATAGTAAATTATACTAGGTGAGGGTGTCGCCCACACTAACGGACCCACGACCGCTCTATCGGAATCACTATAGGTTATAGGGTATGATTCATATTGCCCACACAGATATTTCCCATGAGGAAAACTCAAAGATGTACTGTTACCCTCTTGATTAAATATTACACTAAATATTTTCCCTGGATGGAGTAATGTTCAAACTGATATAAAATAGATTCTGACACACTCGTATACTCATTTTCTTTTTTATATACAAAAATTTAGTTTTTGAAAATATGTACATGTCAAATAGCATACCATTTTAAAGCTTTTGCAAATCTAAGTAGATTTCAAGTTCAAACGTTATCCATATCTATTTTAGTTTTTGAATGATCAACAAATAACTTGTTTCTCCCGCCTTGCCTTGCTTTCACTCTTTCCTGTTCTCTGAAACGTATTTTAATTAAATTTTAAAACGTATACTAATTGGTTAACAAGAAGTTAATTTTCCGTATTGATTAAATTTGATTTAATGTTAAACAATTAACAACAATTTTTTTTGAAAATTGGTTTTCGAGATATTATTTTAGTGTTGCATATCAGAATAAAGTTTAGCTCATTAGCAATTGCAATTATTTAATCAGAGTAGAGTAATCTGCATTTATAAGAAAAATGTGGTTTTCAAAAAAAAATTCGCTAAAAGGGCCGCCATTTTGAAACGAATCAAATATTCAAAATCTGATTGCGTCAAAATGTGTGTATTAGTAAGAGCTTTAATATGAGCATGCCTTGAAATATGATTGTATTTGATATTTCCAAGATTCGAACTAGTGACTCTCAGTTTGTGAAACACCCTGTGTTTAAAAATATAATTGAAATATTTTTACGTTGTCCCTTGGGGCTGGTTTAGTGGAAAATAATTTTATTTCATCATTGTAGGACCAACGGTTTGTCTGGAATCAATATTGGACACCTTACGTGATTCACCCTGTATACTTCACCAATATACATACGTCATATAGGATCACCTGTAATAATTCCTGACCGAATAATTTTGTAATATTATTAGGAAACCTTGAGAACGCGAACATGGTTACGTTTTCGCATTTCTTTCAATAGTGCTATGCACACTATCTACTTATATCTGGATATCCATTTATGGATATTTTTCTTAATTTATACTACTGTATTTCTATCATAACTGATTATTTAAAAAAGAAGCACATTTAACATTGATAGGTTTTTATTATATTACTTTTGACTGATTTCATATATGATTTATATTTGCAAACAAAACTATGAGTGATAGTATATGTTGGATCTCTTAAAAATGCTTAAAAACATTAAAACTCTTGAGTATGCCAAAAAGTAATAACACACAAGTTTGGTTATTGCCGTTTAGTGAAAACGTTCTATTATTTAGACTAAAAATTCCACTGAACAGATTTTAGATGGGAAAAACAGTTAGCTTGTAACACGTTACCCGTCTAAATGTACAGATCACGTACAGTAATGTAATGTATTAATATGTCAAGTACTACTTGATAGAATACTAGTCTATACACGGCTATCTGTTCGACTTGGTCTACAACTTGGCGTTTTCAAAAATACATTTAGTATTAATTATACATGGAACCAATTATTTTATACAAGTATTTCAGTGAAGTATTCCACAATTAATTAATTTTAACACCGATTTGACCAATAGAGAGATTCAGAGCTCCATCCGAGACGAGAATGAACCGACGAAGCGCTAATCTGTGCAATAGTGAGGCTTACTACAAACGCCATGAATACATAGGCCTACTGTAGTACGCACCGTGTCTGTGTTCAAAAGGCGAACAGCGACATGGTAAGCCGTAGCGTACGATAACGATGACGTCACGTCACGCCGCGCCGCGGTGACGTGCTCACTATGACGTCACTGATGCACTGTCCACGCTGCCTTTGATCCCTCTAATTTATTCACACCGGTCTATTACGGTGGTTATCGTTCACTAATTAGTTGTCATTGTGCGCCCAAAAACTGGCCGCTGCGGCGCCGCACTGATTGCACTTTATTCGGCTACGGTTTTGCGCGGATTTGCCCAAAATTATACCAGGCCACTAATACCTGCGCGGATTACCGGACGCTTTCCGTGATTTTATCTCTCATCTTTGCGCTTAATGAGGTGGTGATTGTGAGTATTCTGTGTGTGAATATTTGAGAGCATTATGTTCGGGTCGGGTTATAAACCGAATTACGAGAATATCAAATGTTCTCTGACAGATGGATTATTTACTTTCTAATTTTATCCATATCATAATCTCATCTCATGTCTAAAGGTATTTTTTTCAGTTCATCTCAACAGCTGTTCTTAAGTAAGTTCTTTAAAACAAACTATGACGTCACTAACCAAATGACGTCACTGTTTCAAATTTTGGTGGCGCAAATTGCTAATACTCCCCCAGAACTGAGACATATCAATGTCAAAAATGTATTTACGTCCCTTTGGAAAATAGCTTATATCATTAATATGTCTAAAGGGAATTTGTTTCAGATTCTCTAAACAGTTGTCCTAAGACATATACTTGTTAAAATAGGTATAAAAGGTAATCTGAACGTAACGATGGTGTTGCAGAGAGTACCGGCGGCATGGAGTGGTCGGGTTACGGCACCGGGTACTCGCCCGGCTCGGGCTACCCGTCCACGGGCTACAGCTCCGACCTGACGCCCATCGAGCCTTCCATGTCCTCACACCTGCCCACCGGTGAGTAAATGTGTCCATGATTAGGCATAACTGAATACGCACGGTGTCTTATCGAAATTATACCTTCGATTGGTTATCCATACTGGGATGCTAAAGACCTCAGATGGTGTATTAGAGAAACCACCACACGTTTGCCTAGCTTAGCTTTTAATTGAATCAAAATCAAACTTTAATTTGTAACTAAACAGGGGTGTTGACAAGTCTGGAAACGGCTTAATGTATTCATTATTACTCTTAACCTGCTGGCTAGAAGACTAAACATTTATAACATACCTGAGCTCCAATTTGGGACGGTCCTCATGGAGTCTGTAAATGTAAGCATAAATACCGGCACGGTAGCAGCATTAACTCTCTAGCCCAGTGAGTTAAAGGTTGCTGGATAGAAACCAGCGGCCAGCAACTTCTGTCAGATCAGGATCAGTCACCTCTAGCATTACCACTACGGGACCTCGCTACAGGCCACAGGCCTGTGGTGATGGCCATATGAGGCTTTTTAAGCAAAAAAGGTTTAATTGGCGTTTAAGGTAAAAAATTTGTACACCTTATCTCAAAGTTGTTATGTGCAAAACATGGTTGCTGCCAAAAACATCTTAAATAATCTACTGAAAATACTTAATTTTTCAATCATCTTTCAATCAAACCAACATAAAATAGACACTCCAGCAGCACTTTATTCTGTTACTAAAAATCCTAATATTTTACTTAATCCCTTGGGGACATTGAAACCTTTACGCTCTGAGAGACCTAGCAACAATTTTGGGTGTGAAACTGCACTTTCCTTCCCATAGTATGAGATAATAGCTGTAGTAGGTCCTCCTCTGTAACGTCCTCAACCCCTCGGTGTTGCAGTGCTGCCAGAGTCGACGGTCAGCTCGCACACAGACTACACCATGTTCAGCCTCAAGAGCTCCAGCCCCGAGATGGAATGTGGGGGCGGGGGCGGCGTGACGGCGCTACAGCCCGCCCCCCACCACCCCCACTCGCACTCCCACCCTCACCGATACGACACCGGCTACACCGGGGGCGGCAGCTACTGGCCAGGTCTGCTTAAAGTTAAAAAAAATACTATTTTAAGTTTTAATTACCCATTAATTATATCTTGGGAGTTGATTTAAAAATATATGTAAATGTTATGAGGGTAATAAACCTATATTTACATTATACCCCTTTCTCAGTAAATTTATTATCAAGAAGGTATATTTCCCTTCTAGTCAGAGTGGACTGAACATTCTTTCAACTGACTACATGCACGCCTCGCCTCACTAAATCTAATTTATTTCCAGTTTCCGCTAATAGAATTCCAAGAAAAATAAATAACAACAATACTATAACCTATGCGCTAACGCAACGGCAATATATTATTTGATGTTTTCAATAAACTCGTCAAACGAGTATTTTATAGAAATTTGACAATCTTTTAAAAATTTCTGATGAAATAATTTTTATAATAATAAATCTTTTACTCAGATATTTAGTTATGCACAGTTATGTTTTATTGATTAAACTGGTTATTTTTGTGGGGAAAATGAGAAGTATTTGACTTAAATAATCTTGTTAAACTATAACATGTCTGTAAATAAAGTTTGCAGGTATGATAATATTTTTATAAACTTCCCTGTGTGTAATAGGTTAGATCATAGACTTTTCTGAAGGGAATGTTTTGAGTCCCTGAATACAGCTGTCCTTATAACCGAATGACGTTATTTCCGTTACAATTTTCGCGTGATTTCCTTAGGCATATACAAGTCAAAACGTTTTTACCTAAATATATAAACTGAGTTATTTGATCCAGGTTCGTGTTCAGCGCCCCCGCCACACCACAACTACAACAACTACTACAGCAGCACCTCCCCTACGACGGCGACCCAGGGTTACCCTCCCCCTCCGCCGCCCCCCATGGTACTCTACCCCTCGCTCTACTCCACCGTCAACCAGAACCAGATCCACCTGCACCTGCACCACAACGAACGGCCCGCGGAGTACAACGAGGACCTGACGGCGCTGGTGGGCAACAACCTGACCATCAGCAGCAACACGGGGTCGAGGTCCATAGAGATAGGTATCCTGCAGCACAACCAGCTGCCCAGCGAGGACGTCAACCGACAGCATGGCGACGCTTCCGTCTGGAGACCCTACTAGGCTACTAGGCCACTAGACTCACTCATATGAGGTGGGAAAGAACTGACATGTGTGAAAGTGTTCAATACGCAAGGCGATCACGACTTAAAAACGCCCTACGATGGCAGTGGGTTGCATTAATGTAGTAAATAATACAAAGGTACCAGGTCAATCGGGGGCTACTTGCTCCATAATTTTGAACAAAGGTTTATCATTCTGCTTTAAAAACCTCATATTTCTCCCCTACAGGAGTAAAGTAACCTCAGATGCCGATACCTAAATATTAACAAAAATTATTACAAAATGTGTTTTTTTTATTTATCCTCTCTCAAGATGAGGAATTCGAAATGAGATGCGGGTTTTTAAAATTCTCATAAAGGTTTATTGGGACTTAAGAAAATTCTGATGACCTCAGTAAAAATAATCAAAAGCCACGAATTTATACTTTGATTTAAGTTTACTTTCCTAAATATTTTATCTGGTTAAATAGGCGTTATAAAACACTTGTATAAAATCTCTAACTATCATTATTATTACAAGTACTAGAGATAAATCTTGTAAGGATTGTTAACATTTAACTAATTATGTAATAAACAACTTTACAGAAAGCTATTAAATAAATTTGCCAGATGAAAACGCATACAAACACATCGACACAAACACAGTCGAATCTGTAAATAGTGTAATTTATAGAAAATATCTTCAATGTTATGTATTTACATTAAATCATGAAGAACTGAGCTTGTGATATTGTTCTGTCATTACTATCAGTAATTGGGAACAATAGCTGTTTTGTAAATATTGTTCATAATGTAAATTTACTTTAAATAAATTAAGGTTTAAATTTGTGATATTAAGTGTTTAATAGCTATGTCTACGACATAATATGTGTATTTGTAATTTTATTGATGTTAACTCTTTACGCTTTTAGCTTTTATAAAATGAGCGCTTTGAAAATGTACAAAGTATATACTAGGTACTATATCTCAATGAGAATTGCTAAGAGAATTTATAAACGTTTAATCCTGATTGAAATGATGCAAATATATTTTTAATTTTGTTTTATTTCACTGAACCCCTTTTATGTAATTTAAAATGGGTTAAAATATTTAAAGAGGTATACATTTTATTTATACCATCCACTTACAATATCAGTGTAATTTATAAATAACCGTGTAAAAATAGATATATGTGAAATCATTAAAACAGTGCAATCTAATATTAAGGTAGATTGACTTAGAATAAACCCTGTCTAAATTCGTCCAAGGTTTTTTAAATGACTGCACGAGTACTCGGTCCCCATTTGTCACCTGATATAACATATTTAATGGTTTGTTAATGAAAACTTGGTAATTAAATGGTGGTTTTGCCGTGTCACTTTCGCATATCAAGACTGTCTAATTGAAGTCATAACAAGATGTGCATTGATCCGGAGGACAATTACCAAATGAGGGCACATATGACAGGGCAGAGGACAGGACTGGGCCCTAGGGACAAGCCTGAAGTCCTCTGGGATTCCGCCCTCTGTCTCCTACATGCACATAATTGATGGCTAATTATTGATGGGTCAATAGTGCTTGGCTCGTGCCTGTATTATGCACGGAAGGCTATATCTACACTGCTAGTCTCCACTGTTCAATATTTCAATGCTAATTAGTGCATGAACACTTTTTCAAATCTTTGATCAACCCGATTTTGAAGTTTCCTCGCCGAAGTGAACTCATTTTTCCTTATTTTAAAAATAATATGTAAACACTGTTAAGTATGGTACAAATATTTCGAACAAAAATTTACAAACTGAAACAGTCAGAGAAAATTTTTAATTAATTTTTCTACCCATATTGATTTATGTGTACTGCCTTTTAAACCTTTTTTAATACGTTAATCTTAGAAATGTATTTATTTATTTATGTTAAGTTTTTTGGTACAAAATATTTTTATTCTTTATACAACTTACAGCTAAGATGTTTGTGTTCAATAAATAATTCTAGAAACTATTTTAAGAACTATTATATCTTTTAATGTTTCTTGAAAAGTCCCTTAAATTTCTCCAATGTATTTTATAAAATTAGTGCTAATAAAATGTCTCAGTCTGTGTTGTAATCCAACAAAGAACTGTTGTGTAATTTTATTTTGTAAATATCAAACGAATGTATATTTTACTGTAGAAATGTGTGATTCTGTTCTATAAAAATGATTTATGTATTCCAAAAAAATATACGACAAAAATTGTTACTTTTTATTGTTTTCCTTTATACATGTGGACGCTTTCAAATATAAGAGTCCTACACCCCTCACTTCCCGAGTATTGGGAATACTACTCATAAAGTAGTTAAAGAAGCTTTGGTTTTTATTTTAGATGAGAAAAATAATAAGCAAATAACTTAGAAAATAGGTTAGTCTGCGATTGTATTCGTCAATATATGATGTTTGAACTCTGGAGTCCTTCAAGTTACAACCATTCAACGGTAGTCCACCGAACAAGAATACTATAGAGAAGTAATTAAATTGAAGGATAAAGATGAGTCTAACAATTTTTATATTTACTTCCCTGTGGGAAATAAGTTAAATTATGGATAGGTCTAAAGGGAATGCTTTCAGTTCATCTAAACAACTGTTCTTATAACCGAACTATGACGTCACTAACAAAATGGCGTCACAGTTTCAAATTTTGGTTTCGCAAATTGTCAACACCCCTCCTTCCCCCAGAGCTAAGACATATCCATGTTAAAAGATAATATATATATATATACCTCAGTCTGCAGTTCAATGTTTTATTTTTCGTAACATGTTTTGGTTTACGCCATTTTCAAACGATTCCAATTAATTGGAATATAAAATGTTGGTGTTGCTTCTTTATAAATAAAACCTACATAACCTATACAAAATATTACTTAACAAATATAATTTTAGAGACAGCTGTCACTAACACTATTCTGCCAAGAACAGACTGTCCGGAAAGTTGAAAACAAGTCCTATTATCTGTATTATCAGCGGTCAGGCGATCAGCTGATGTAGACAGAATTTCAGGCAGCGTTGAAAATATAATTTGATTTGAACTGGATTTTGTGTTAAAATTAATCTGTTAGAATATTGGTTCTTGTGGAATTTACATATTTCAAACTCTTCTAATACATTAATTAAATGTCCCCACCTGTTTTGTCTACGTAAGAACTTAGTCTCAACAATCTGGTCATTATTTTTATGGATTATAATGTTGCAGATACCATTACTGGGCCTAAAATCAAATGTTATGCATACTTTGTATATTAGTTATTTATTTATTTATACTATATTCAAAGATGAGTTTTAAAGACTATCCTTCCTTTTTTTGAAATGATTTTTTCAAGGGAAATGTCAAACCAATTATCTCTCGTCGTAGTTTTTCAATTCAATTTTCAAAACTGCTCTTCTGCTGGACGTAAGTTAAAATAAAAACACAATTTTCTACACTGAGAAAGACTTTGAATAGTAAGAAACAACGGATCTGGAATAAATGGAGTCAGCAAAAACATTGAATTTATTGTATTGCTACTGGGATTGTGATCGATAGATAGCACTTCAACTTTCATTGCAAAACATTTTTTATTTTGTATATCATTCTACAGCTATTTATTTTATTGGTATACTATTAGATTAATGGAAACTTTAATCGTTGGTAAGAAAAAAAACTATGGATTAGCTTTCGGTGGGTTATAAATATTTAAAATAAAGATTCCAGAACTATTACAAAGTAAATTTTCCTTCCAAAGTATAAAGAAGATCGAGACAGACAGAGAAACGGAGGGAGTCAGTGAAGAAGGCAGAGGATTTTTAACTGATTTCCCGAGACCCCGATGGAGGAGAGGCAACTAGACAGGAATATTGCATCATTAGACCATTTGTTCAATGAGTCAGATATTTAAAAAAATTACCCTCTCTTTTGGTATATATAACAATTTGGCATTGTAAGTGAAGTGATTGTAGAAAACCAGGCCCTAAGTTAAACAACCAAAATAAATCATTAAACTTAATATTATGCATACATTTTCAGGGAAAATTCAAAATTTAATTAATTCATACCTGGGGCACCATAATACATCACAAAAATGATTTAATCCCAGTTACCTTTTCCACGAGGACAAGAAAAAGTACATGCCTGTATATTTTTGTTCCTTTCCTTTTTAGGTAAAGCTATTGTCCTACCCAGAGCATCATTTCAACTTAATTTTATTTAAACTTAGTTCACTTGAGGCTGTACCACTTTTACTTCATTTTAACCTTATAATATCCACTTTGTTGGGTTAGTGCCTCAGGAATATGAGGGTAAATAGATTACAAACAAATTGAGATTGTGAACTTGGTAAAATTGTTTGAATTCGTGTAATTTTACGTACATCATACAGTAGGCCTATTGTAAGATAAAAAAATCTATTCAATGGATGTAACATAGTCATCAAATTATCAAACATTTGCTGTAAAAAAGATTAGTCTATCAATTCTAGCACAGGGTCAGTATGCTAGATATAGAGAAGAGAAAACATGCGTTTCAATAAACACTATTGTTGAGTGGTGAGTGCGAGAGTGAATAGATCATTACCATTTTCAGATTAAAGAGTCATTATGTATTTATTGCTTTTTAAATTATCAGAGATTTTGATTATATTAAGATTATATTACCTTTTAAAATGGCGGCTTACACAGGTAGGGTATTAAAGCTAAGTATGAATGAGAAATGAGTGTATTGATTGTGAGGCGATCTTGTCGTCTTGTTACTGACTAAGGCCGACTTGTTATTTAGACAGGACTGTTAATTAAAAGCCCAACAGCCAAGTGACATCCAAGGGACCTACAGAGTAACATGAAATCTTTTGCCTCTAAATTACGAACTGGTCTAATTATGCAGATGAATGTAGCAATCAATTGTGCGGACGTTAATCCACACCAGAGAATATCACATCCACCAACCATCCACCGTTCGTGACCTTCCTAATTTTTGTACACGTAATAGGGTGGCGTAGATTGCTACAAAATCATTGCAAATTTATTTGTTACAAATTTATTTATAACCAATTTTACACATTGTTGCATGCGAAACACTTTGGTAAAAGATTTGAGTTACTCGAATAAAACACATAAACAGATTTTCAGTAGAGGATGCAATGTAAAATACTGAATAAACATGATCTTAGTAACATTAGCAGTTACAGTAGCTAGTTTCGGTTACATCACTCCCACCACTTCCATTCATGAATAACAAATAAAATAAATAGAAAATAAATGATTACAGTATTTTTTAACCCTCCGAGTGGCGATAGACACGCCCGTGTTGACGGCAGTGAAAAGCTTCTTCGCAATAAAAATCCGTCGTTGCGCCGTCGCGGTGCTGCCATCTGCGAGCCAATGCATGAACTAATGCCTCGCGAAGTTCGCTGTTGTGCCGCTAGAGTATGCTTTTTATAGCAAAGTAAGCGCTCTCCCAGACGGTGGTCCTTTGGTGCGGTGGTCTAAATCTTTGTACTGACGAGTGCAATGGTAGAAGCCAGCCAGAAGGACGAGAGTTCGAATCCCGACCATGAGCAATCCCAATTTAGCTTGCAAACGTGTGGTACAGTTGTGGGAGGGCCCACCTTAAATAAACTGTGACCGGGTTTGTTCAAAATAGATACATCAATGCCGATCACACAAGATGGTAAAGAGTGGTAACTTATTTCTGTATATGTATTTTATTTATCGGATAAGCTACGTTTCACCTTGTAATATTTATTAAAGAAATAATTAATAATATTATTTACTCGTATATCACAGTCTAAAAAATGAAAGTCATGAAACGAAGACCTCTGCCTGCTGATGTTTGTTTTTTCAAAATTTAACACAATTACATGTCATATTTTATAGTATTAAATTTAAATTTTTAAGTATGCTTAATATATGAGAATGAAAATACTTGTTTGGTTAACCTTATTATTTTGTTATCTTGTAATAAAAAGTGTTAAATACCTTAACATTGTCAATCCTCAATTAATCTTAAACAAGTTATAGTTAAGATTACGTCGAAAACATATCCGTGCTCAACAATTAAAACTCACGGATATAAACAATGTTAAAAAAGTGTGTGTCTCTTATAACATCGGTCAACACTACAAGAGAAGATGGCGGAACTGAAACGAAAGGACCATACAATGTATACAATTCAAAAGAAAGAACTTTTCGCCAATTAGTGTTTAAGTAGCTCACTACTCAAACACTAATGTGTCCATAAAAACCTCCCTTTTTCCCCATTTTTTCTAAGGCTGTGACTTATATAATACGACATGGTTGTTTTGGACACGATGACAGCATGAGAGAGTTCCCCCTAGTACCAAAATAGTTTAGAAATCAAACACTGAATCTGTCCCTCCGGAAGGACAGTAATTCCAGGTGTTGGCCGGCGTTTCTATCAAATCCCGTTTTGCCTCCCATGATAACATGGGAAATCCGTTAATAACCTATTCCCTATATTGGGCTGTAGTGTGATGGCGCACGCAATCCAATATGCTTCGGCGCTAACCCGAGATAAGCCTCGAAAACGCAGCCGTGCTATAGTAAATTGTGTTCGGTGCAATCAGGAAAGTATGGACCGGCACGTGGTTGAAGCTATCCGAGGAGCTTTAATTTTTATGAAATTACCTAACTTAAAATATTGTGTAATCGTTTAAAAGTACGACCAATTCACAAATAAATTATGTTAAAACGTATAACCAATTTCTTTGTATGTAGAAAATGATTCTAAATTTAAGTAATTTTTTGTAAAACTACAAACTAGGTGAAATTAAATGAACCTTAAACTTTTTGACAGTTTTAAATAATGTAATAAAACGTATTTTTGATATGGAAACCTGAAGGAAAATAGTTGATTCAAGAGAATATATTATCTGTTTAGAATATGTTTTCAGTTTTAATGCCTATTTGTCCCTGATGATGATGTTATGTTGAAGTAAATAGATAAATATAAAATAAATACTATAAAGTCTATATGAATAAGTGTGACAATAAGCTACACGATCTGTTCTTCGTAAATCTTTACAAGAAAGTGTATTTAGATATTTACGTGTCTGACAACAGGTCAACCTTATGTAAGACAAGGGTGCCGTTGAATAGGTTTGAAATTAAAAAAGATAATTTTATAAATCAAATTTTAATTTATGGTATCATTTTCATTACAATCTAAAATCAAAACAACAATTAAGTTAACAAGGGAGTTATTATTACAATTAATAGTAATCTCAATCAGCTGATGATGAATGACTAAATCCTTGCCTTTGCGACACAGGGTCCCTATGAAAACGTTAAAAAGTCACTGGCGGTGACAAAAAAATGCGGTGAAAGAGATTTAAATTATTAAAACAGTGAAGTAAGATTATTCCATTAGGAGTGGCGCATAAATCTGCCGCAGAGACAGGAGACAAGAGGCATGAGGCAGGGCCAGGGCACGCGCCCGGCTAGTGAAGCGCATGTAGATTGTGGAGGCCTGCCGCTATTTGCCTAATAATTGTAATCGCTACTCATCAGCGTCTGGCTGCAGCGGCGCCGCCTACCGTCGCCGGGCTGAACCAGAACCTGAACCTCCACAAGCGAACATGCTCAAGGAATATCAATGCATGTTTTGTTGTACGCTTTACTATTTTAGTATTAAGTCACTTTTAATAATCTACTTCGCTACCATTATCAAATCTAAACTCTTCTCATACAGATAAGTACCATTTTTACTTTCTTATGAAGGCATTGTTTACGTCAACATTTTAGAATTTAAGATTACAGTGAAAATATTCGTGTTCTAGGCTCCCTGAATCCAGAAAAAAACTTTTTTGACTGAAGTCTATCTAACTACGTAACGAATTCAAGACCACGCCGATTGTTGTGAAATTTGGTACATTTGTGCACTTCGGCAATAGGTCGAGATGGTTTATTGTTATTTGATTTTAAAAAATGACACTACCCGTCTATATGTAAAATGAATTTTTAATAGCGATGGACCTTTAAATGCCCAAATTATGTTTGTTTCTTAGCAAAAATGAAAAATAATATTAAAATAAATTTATCAAATATTTTAACTACCACCCTTAAAAAAGTTAAAAAATCTAAACAAAAAATTGCATTGTATTATTATTTTTCGTGTAACGGTTACAAAGATAAGTTAAATCCACTCTACGTATTGGTCAGATCTTATTTCTTGTTATTACAGTATATTTTTCCTTAGCACAGCTTCCTGTGCATACTGGATTATGACGGAATTCTAGCGCGCATAACTCATTCAAGTAGTTTATACAATCTAAACGACATAAACACTTTTTACTCTGTACCGATGTCATTCAACAACTAAACTAAACATAAATCCTATTCTAGAGTCTTCGAGATCCCTTTGTCCGGTAATCCAACCACGTCACCAAGGGCAATTACTCCAGCCCTGACCGAGGACTGTGGCGGGTGAGAGACGCAGAAGTGGTTAATTAGGGTTGGAAATATTAATAGACTACTACGTCGGGTCAGAGTTACGTACATCTAGAGACAAGGAAATATTATCATTTGTACTTAATTAAATATTCAGTGTTCACCTAAATCAGCAAAAAACGGATTCTGAACGGTTTTACGAAAAGTCATAACTGGAATGCGACGCTTGGTTTGTTTTAGTATCCATTAACGACCTTGATAAACAATTAAAATCATATATTTTTGTAGGTCTGAGGATCTCACGCCGGCCATTCCGGGATGACTTTTTAGGGTTTCTTATCTCATTTACCGGAATGGTTCCCAAAATGGTCAAAACCACGATGATAGGACATGGCTATAGTAAATGAGTTTTGAGCCAAGGTAATATTTACCCTGGTAAATACTAATCCCTCTATTTTGAATTGTAAATTCTTATACAACTGAAAAAATAAAAATTAAACTCGTACTAACATTCGTAAATAAAATTCAATGTCAACGAAAAATAAATAATTATAACTATAAACAAACCTTCCTATTTTATAGAAGATATAGTGTAATAAACTTGCCCACAAGTTTTTTGATTGCGCAACTGAATACTGAATTACAGACTTTGAGCCCTGGATAAAAATATAACAAGTGATTTTTCTACTATAAAAATGTCATTGAGGTTATGTTTGATTTTCCCGCTGGAATATGTAAAAATAACTTTTAGGTTTCGGTAAACTAAGTTTCATTGTGCAAAACCGGAAGTTAGTTTGGTAAAAACGACTACCGTCTATCAGATGACTGAGCGCTTAGCACATGCTATTGGTTAGGTTCATATAGATTTGGAGCGTTCAGTGCATGTGATTGGCCGGTGACTTATCCGCACTAGGGTGGATATGATCTCATATCCACCCTAGTGCGAGAATATACTGCTTATTTGTTCTTCCAACAGTGCGAAATGTGCATGTTATTACACTGATCGTAGGAAAAAAATATTATCACCGTAGAAAACACACAAAATAAACTAAAGATATCATAATACCCACAGGTTATACATGCGTACATTTCAGCACCAATTTTATTTTCAACATTTTAAAAACTGCGGTGCACGATCGAGACAACGATTTCCCAAACGACCGTGAAAGTTTTTCAGGTCCCAGGTGGCGGAGTTAGTAGCAATATTTTTGACACGGGTGATGTTTACGAGACTGAAGCCTGTAATGCAACTGACTCCTCAATGTTATTGTGACGACCGTAAACGGTGTTAGTGTCGTTGTAAAGCATCTGCTATTGGATAGTTTAACGACGCCACCGCAGCCGCACATTACCGCTTGATGTGACTCTTCCTTCGACTTTGAGTTGCTTTGTAGCTCGTAGCTCTCAGTGTGCACGTAAAACAACGTTTTTGTCAACTTGTTTTTACTTATGAACTTTGAGGTTCGAGGATTGACAGAAACTAGGAACAAATTTTGGGGAAGCCCTGCTCTTAAGCGAGCTTCTTTACTTTTTTGGCAGGTAGTATCTCTTTAAGAGTGTCCCCGCTCCTGCGAGGGTTATGTGGTGACTACACCGTTAATCAGAGTATACCCAAATTAAACCACCTTCCCCCATTCGTCCAGACGTGTATGAACAGCTTACATTCGCCCAATATAATAACTTCATTTTGGCGAATCACAACATTAGCGTTTACCGTTGTAGCTGCTGGATTATCTCTTGGAGTGGCTAAAACAATCAAATCAGAACAGGGCCGGAGGAAGTGAAATAACAGATGATAATCAAAGTATATTAAACGTAAGCATAAATAAATTAAGAAGGGTCGACGCATTGCTATAACGCTTTAGCTAGGTAGGACCCGCTGTTCCCCTACGGTGGATCATCTAGGATGGCGAAGAGGCCTTGGCCACCAGCTCTCTGCGACTTACTGACTACCGAGCTCCCTGTGTTCTTGGGTGGACTCGGCTGCTTTCTGAAAAAGTTCATGGGCTTTTGTTCTGTTAAATAGATCAAGAGCTTGGACTCTCAACGTCCCCATGATTACAGAGTTCTTGACGAACCACGGTTGTCGCATGATTCGTTTAAGTGACTTCGTCTAGATTATCTCTAGCCGTTTCCGGTTGGTCTTGATGGCCAGAATCCACCAAGTTTCTGAAACATACATGATACAAGAGCGTACAATTAGCGGGAACATGGTGACCTTTGTCTTGACCAGGATTAGGCTCATCGCCACAAGAAGTGGCGATAGTTTTCAAGAAACAATTGTTTTTGCCTGGTTTCGGGATCAGGATTATCTTCACGGACTTCCACTTGATCGAGAAATAATGGAACCTGAGGGCAGCATTGAAAATTAGTAACAAATGTGCAAATATGGGGGAAGGGTGGTCTGCTGGGCTGACGTGCCTGTCCGGCCGAGGCCAGGGGCTTTCCGTGGCTTGAGCCTTCGAATCGCTGCTTCCAGCTCCGTCATCGGGAAGGGGTCTAAGCTGTCTTCTGGAGGTTCTAGAAAGAATTTCTCCATGAAATGCTCGTTCACGCACCATATTAACATTAATATTGCTTAATAATTAATGATTAATAATTAATTTATTAATATTCTTGGTAATTCAAATTTCTCGAATTTCCACGTTTATCTAAATATAAATAACCTTCTGTACGTGTGTTTGTAATTAAACTCCTTCTACACGGCTGGACCGATTCTGAAGATTTTTTGTGTGTATTCAAGGGCGTTTGAGAATGGTTTAGATTCATTTTTGGTGAAAATACGTCCAAAGGGCTCTCTCTGATCCAGAGGGCTTAAAAGGACGCAGTGTCAGGTTTTATAAATTTAGTGTTTACAAAATTAACAGCTATGATTAAATAATTTGAAGGTCATTTAAACTGTCAAATGTAAACAGCACAATGTAAGTAAACAAATTTATTGTAGTGTAATGTTATTTTAGTTGATTTAGGCTACTAGATTTGAATTTAAAATTAAATTAATATACCAAAAGGACTCCGACCCAGAGGGCATAAAAGGGTGTGGTGTCCGGTTTTATAAATTAAGTTTTTAAAGTTTAACAGCTGTGAATAAATAATTTGAAAGATTCTTCAAACTGTGTACTGTAGGCGATACAAAGTTCACTCGGTAACGCTAGTCTAATATATTAAAACAATACGAATGTTCATAGTTTATTTTTATCGGATTTGATCTCAGATACACTATCACGTATTATTATTATTTATGCTTCATTTTCCCGGTTTTCGGTGACCTGATATGCCACCACCTCAACTTCCGCTCAAGAGACCTCAGTTTCCTCCCGGATGTAGTGATGGGTTTAATACCAATAGATCCTGTAAAATATATATACTTCAACCCTGATAACGAAAGTGTTTCCTGTCTACAGTCTACCTTTCGTCGCGTATTAACCACACGAAAGTGAATGAGCCTTTTATTTTCAAATAATGTTTTAATATTTTTGGAATTGTAACAATTAGAGTAATGAATCTAGATGTTAAGTATAAAACATGTTATTGAGATTAAGGTTAATAAAACTGTTAAGAACAATAGTTAGGTCCCAGCAGGTATGGCAAGCATATTGCTGGTGGAAACACTTCGGTGGGTTTTGGAAAATTATTCTAAACATTTTTAGAGCACTAAATAAAAATGTATTTACTTCGCTCTTTAAATATAATCCATTAGTCTACGACTAAAGGTTTCAGGGATGGTAGACGGAGTACGTTGTCTAATGTTATTCTTATGGTGAATATTAAAAAAATTAATCTCTTTTTTATTTCTCAACCGGTTTCCGTGAATTTTAGTATGCATTGTGGACTCACATCCCCCACTGAAAAAGATTTGTATCCCTTGGGGTAAAAGGGTTTAGTCTCAAAAAATTCTAACAATCATTTTAACGTGTTTTCTCTTGTTGTCAATGTAAAAAAATGGATGTGATTATCTTCAAGACAATGAATCTACAAATGATACTTCAATAAACAACAAAGCATATTTCGTTTTAATAAATGTCGTATTTTTACATTTTCACTTAAGGGGAAAAGTATGTGTAAGTCCACTGATACAGTTTATTGCGTTTAGTGCATAAAATAATGAAAAATGTCATTGTTTGTTAAACTGTATGAATTAAATGGTGCATAGAGCTGCGTGGAAAAACTAGTTTAAACGTTAAGGTTAGGTTTTAAATGGTAGATGTTATGCAAAAACTCTCTCAATATAACTTAATACAAAACATCTTAGATACACCTATCAGTACGCCCGTACTTTGTACGGGTTGTAGGATTCTGTGTTAGAAAAAGGATTACTTATTAACATGACAAAATTAATTAGATTAGATCAGAAAATATGTATAATTATTAAAATTCGTTAAACGTCAAGACAACATTTTAATATGCTGTACAATGATTTCGACTTGGGTTAAAATTAATAATCAATGTAAACAAACTAATATTGATTTTAATTTGAAAGTTGTTTGTTTTTCCTTCTATTAAATCACTTATAACATCATATATTCTCAAAATCAATGATCAATGCTTAAAAATTTAGTGTTAAAAACTACAAAGACAGCTGATAATTACCAGTAGGTGATTCATTGAAAACTGAAAGCATTTAAATGCTCAATTACGTTTCAAGTATCGGCGGACAATTTAAAGCATTGAAAACCCTTCTCTAAAATGTAGAGAATGCATGAAATAAGTTTCATTTTGATCAGTTCTTCCGTTTTTCGGAAGACTTGTTTCGGCTTCTCTAACGCACGAAACGTAAAATAACACAAAAATTAATAACTCTAAGCAATGTACAGACAAAACTCCTATTTTATTTAAATAGATGAGCGTAATGGATCCGACTTGATGCAGTTTTGATGTTTCAAAGATAATCTAATCAATTATGACTGGGACGGTGGTGACATCCTGTAATCCAGCTACTTGGAGGTCACGAATTGTGGATAGTTGTGAGCGATGGTCGGTGATGGTTGTGTTCTCTTGTGTGGATTAACGTCCGCACTCTTGAATACCACGTTAATCCGCAAAGACTCTCCTCATAATTAGACCAATTCGTAATTTAGAGGCCGTGGTTCGGATTTTACGTTAAACTGTGTAGGTCCATTAGTTGCCATCGGCTGTTGGGCTATTAATTAACAGTCCTGTCTAAGGAACATGTCAGCCTTAGTCAGTAACAAGACTACAAGATCGCGCCACAATCATCCTACACTCAATCTTCATTCATACTTGGCTTAAAATACCTAAATTGTAGTATGGTTGCCATTTCAATGATCTAATCTAATCTAATTTGCCAGGACCATTAATTAATAGCCAAATTATCAAAGCAAAACAACATTCAGATATCAAATCAAATAATCTTTATATAAATAAATACACGGAAGTCAAAAGAAGATGCTACAGGAGAGACGAAGCAATTTACCGAGGATTGATGTACAGTGAAAGCTTTTTTATATTACGATATTTTTTACGCATCGATGTATAATCCAGTTTCTTATCTTCAGGAGTATGATTCTGTAGTTTGTTGAAGTCGGATTGCTGGCCTAATGACAATGACCACTAGGCGGAGGCAGCAAGCAGCAAGCAGCTGACCCTGTGTTGCTGTCTGCTGACCACGGGCCTGAGCTCCTAGCCGTAGCCGACACGTTAATTACCTTATCTCACCTCAACACCGTCTCGACTCTGTTTTATTTATTCATGCAACATTAGCTGATTACCTGTGGGTTAATAACTAATGTGCAATTGCGTAAGAGGCTCGCCTGGCTCACCATGTAAACAAGTAACGTACAGTAGGCCTCGAGGGAGAGTGGGGCTTCTGTCTTCGAGGTCCCGCGTTCGAATCCCGGCTACCTGGTAAATCTTGCAGTCAGAAAGTCTGGTCTATGGGATAGATAGTTCATGGTGGAGGTGACTCCACTCCGGTTTTTGTCATTAGAAGAAGTTTCACCATCTGACAATAATAAATTGTAAGAAGAAAATTTTAAATTTGCTGGGTTGAAATAGAGACCGCTAGTTTTCGCTGTTATTATTCTTTTTTTGCAAAACCTTTATAATTATGTACCACTCATTGATTTTGTAATCAACCCTTTGAGTTACGAGCGACTCGGTTTGAAATTACCAGAAAATCACTATCTATAGTATGTAGCAGTGTTTTTAACTGGTGTAAATTACACCAAAAACTTAAGAAAGAAATGGGCTTTTATGAATTTTATTCTATGGCGGAATGCATTCTGAGATTATGAGCTTATCAGTAACAATCCCTCGACAGCTGCGACGACCAACAAGAGCAGAAGACAGCTCATTTGTATAACAACAGTTCAACATTTATCATTAATTGATCGTAATTTCTAACACTAATGCACTTATATATGTTGTTTGATTCAAAACTTTGTCATATGTAAAGCTAAAAAATAGAACAAAGAAATGTTAATAAATAATTTTTTTAAATTATTTTACTAAACACTTGCGTTTTTGGGAAAAAGAGCTGGCATTTCTAGCAGATCCACCATATATATGGCTGGCAATTCTAGTGTATATCCCCCCTCCAGTGGCAGTAAAAGGGTTAAAATTGTTTAGCTGCCCTAAAAAATACCCCGGTTTGGAATCATGGTCAAAATTGTGATACTGATCAAAAAGTGCATTTTTATTACTGTAAATGTATGCTGAGTTTATCTTTCTTGGTGTAACCGGTTTAAAAGTTAAGAGGGGATATCCACACATTTGTCCCACCCTGTATGTCATATGTTGAGTGACAGTAATAATACCTATCACACATAATCTCTTGTAAAATAATGTAAATACTTCTTACTGTGCAGGTCTTATTGATATAAAAATTAAACATACCAATTCTCAATTTCAAAACTTCAGATTCCTCAAGAAGACGATCACAGTTGGTGTGATGGCTACAATCACACGTTCAGGTCTCTCGAAGAGAACTATGAAAGTAGCACGGATAACATGACAGTGGCCACAAGCACAAGGAAGTGAAGGAATCCACACCGTGAAACCACCAACCACCGATGGTCGAATCCGACCATTCAATTATAACTGACTGGACCCATTTATTGAATATTTTATGTTGCTATTTTTATCCCTCATGGCTATTTTTTGTCTCAGGACTGACATTATCTCTATCATTATTCCAGTGCCATTTGAAAGCCAATATGTGTCGAAAACAAGTTGGAAAACCAGTTGAATTGGCTTGTGAAGTAAATATATGAAGCTTGGGCTTAAAAGTAATTTTAATAATTTTTTTAAATAAATGAATATTTGTGTCATCAGACTACAGTAACATTAGACTAATACTAAAATACCCCTGTCACAGCAGACCTGCGTACTCAGGGAACCATGTGCCCGACTTTCCTCTGCTAGCGATGCCGCGGCGTATAATAACAATGTAAAGTAACAAAAATAATTTGTTATTGAATGATCACGATTATGCAGCAGTATATTACTGTATATGGTGTGTGTATTTGGTATATAATTTAAAAGTTTTGACCTGAAAAAATGTGTTTTTATTGCTCTTTGGAATATCCAACCTTTTGGCCATTCTAATCATGGTAGTCCCCGTGGTGATCGGATAACGGGGATTGGAAATAAAATGACAAAAATGGAATTGGAAATTAAAGTAAGATATACTGATATTGGCTGAGCTATTAACTTCTAGAAATAAATATATATATTTCAAATAAGACAGTCAATAGGAAAACAGATTAGATATTAAAATATTCTAAATAATAATAATAAGAATTTGAAACTGTTAAGAGGGATGTGGAAATTCTTAAATGTGTCATACAGCTCCACATAGGAGTACTAAAGTTCAACCTCAAGTCAAATCATCATGGGAAACATAGAACATTTTAAGACATTAAATTATTCTGTTTTCAAAATTTGAATGGTGTTGGTAATATCTGTTTAAGGTCAAAAGCTTTTCTGTGAAAAAATTGTGGTTTTAACAAATATTTTCATTAGATTTCCATGCCATTTTGATACCCTTAATTTGTGGGGTCTAAAATTAGGGTTAAAAATAAGAATTATGCCACTTCATCAATAATAATTTACAAGCAAGTGTACTTACACTTGCTAGTCACCTACTTAGGTGACTAGACAAATACAACGTTACAGTCTGGTGAGGTACAGTACAAGCACATGTACAGGGCCATTGGAGGACAATTGCAAGTTCTTTACTTTAAACAAGTACTTTAAATAGAGGCTTGCTTCAAGTCTGATAAAATAGACATTGCACAGTTGTGAGTGTTTTGAATTTAAGATATCATATTAATTATTAAACACAAGCTAATAAAATACAAACACCTATAGTCATAATTATTAAATTCCAAAAACTATCTCAAAACAAGTTGGCTTTCCAAAATTTAACATATAAGAGTATTGCTATTATACATACTTTGAAATCAGTAATTTCTTTGACAACATACTTTTTTTTGCAAGTGTGAATGTTGGTATTTTTTTTCTTTTGTGGTTTAAAAATTGAAAAGGGGTTCCAGACTTATTGTCACCTTGTGTTAAAGGTGCAACAAACTTCTGGGGTTCATTTTGTCTGGTTTTAAAATGGCCAGTAATTGTGAAAAAATAAAATAGATCTTTATGTGGATCCTAATAATAATCTGCCACAGATGATGACTAATCACTCTATATAGCAACAGCAACAGCAATGCAATGCTGTTAAAAACTGACAACGGTATAACAAATGGCACAGACGGTCTTTGATCCCCTATGGCACTAGGACCTCTAGTTGGATAATAATCTCCAATTTGTGTCTAATGGAAGGAGATTAAAGTGATAAAGATGTTGGGTGTGCGCCTTTGTTCATCAGAGACATTACTCATCCACACCTGCCCCTGGCAGATCCGGATCATAACAGGCTCCGTGACTTCTATGTGTGGTCGGAGGAAACCGTACGGGTAGGATTAACTAGTGGACAGTACAAAAACGGGAGTAAACGTAAAAAAAGGAGAAAGCAATATTAGAATTCCTAAAAAATGAAAAATGAAATGGTCAGTGAGTTGGTTGACAGTCTCATCCTATTGTACCAGAACACATTTTGGAAAACAGAAGGCACAATAATTTATAAGGTACGATAGATTTTTAAAATTTTAATATTTAAGAATTAAGTAACTATAGTGAATGCATTGTTTTCATTAACTCTTCAGCAACTCAAGTCAGAACAAAAAGGCTTCATAAAAACCCATTTCCAACACCGCCCAGATTGTCAATAAATAATTTCACAAGAAACAAACCTGTTGTGCCAGCCACTTCAGCCGCACAAATTCTTGAGGATTCACGGGCAGCCACTTTAAAATGGGCTCCATCCCCATAGAAACTACTTTTACAACTTAGAAACTTATTTTACAAAATGGAAACTAATTAAGTAACAGGCAGATTGGGAATTGAGACTTTGGACACACTCGAATTCCTAGTTGTTAAAAAACCACAATGAATAATGTGGATTTTCATTAGAGGAATAGAGAAACCATACAAGCTTTGAAGGCTTAATCAAGGCCCTATTTGGTAGGAGATCCATAGATGGTGAAAAGTCGAGTTGTTAATGAAGTGAGAGGGAGGCGAGGGGTGGGGCAGGTAGTTGCTCCTGGACCAGGCCAGAAAGTGATACCCGGCCGGGCAGAGTCCTCGTCTAATGACATGAGACAGCTGTCGGTTCACGTTAACCATCCCGAGGTGTCCTCTTTCAACAACTACTGCCCCTGAAATCAGCTGATCCCGGAAACCAGATCACATTTTATAGCAATTTAATTTATATATTTTTGTTTTAAAAACTGTTATACTTTTATACAGTGGCAGATATGTTTTGAATAATGATAAAGTATCAAATGCGATTAAATTAAAAATTTGGTTTAATTACAAGATAATCATTAATATTTAAGTTTATTAACATATGAGATGTAATAATTGACAATCATCATCAGATATACCATTAGATATGGTTAACAAAAAGTGTGTGGTTTGTTGTTTTTATTTTTTGTAATATTTTGTCAATCATTACTTATGCAACAACGAACAACGATTTATTATTTATGCGACAGGTAACTAGTGTTACCCGTCGCGCTTTGCAGTGATGTACAAAACAGTATTAGGTTTAGATTAAATATAAGATTCTATTCGGGCAGCCACTTTAAAATGGGCTCCATCCCCATAGAAACTACTTTTACAACTTAGAAACTTATTTTACAAAATGGAAACTAATTAAGTAACAGGCAGATTGGGAATTGAGACTTTGGACACACTCGAATTCCTAGTTGTTAAAAAACCACAATGAATAATGTGGATTTTCATTAGAGGAATAGAGAAACCGTACAAGCTTTGAAGGCTTAATCAAGGCCCTATTTGGTAGGAGATCCATAGATGGTGAAAAGTCGAGTTGTTAATGAAGTGAGAGGGAGGCGAGGGGTGGGGCAGGTAGTTGCTCCTGGACCAGGCCAGAAAGTGATACCCGGCCGGGCAGAGTCCTCGTCTAATGACATGAGACAGCTGTCGGTTCACGTTAACCATCCCGAGGTGTCCTCTTTCAACAACTACTGCCCCTGAAATCAGCTGATCCCGGAAACCAGATCACATTTTATAGCAATTTAATTTATATATTTTTGTTTTAAAAACTGTTATACTTTTATACAGTGGCAGATATGTTTTGAATAATGATAAAGTATCAAATGCGATTAAATTAAAAATTTGGTTTAATTACAAGATAATCATTAATATTTAAGTTTATTAACATATGAGATGTACTAATTGACAAACATCATCAGATATACCATCAGATATGGTTAACAAAAAGTGTGTGGTTTGTTGTTTTTATTTTTTGTAATATTTTGTCAATCATTACTTATGCAACAACGAACAACGATTTATTATTTATGCGACAGGTAACTAGTGTTACCCGTCGCGCTTTGCAGTGATGTACAAAACAGTATTAGGTTTAGATTAAATATAAAATAGCAAATATAAAATATAGTATAATTATTATTACTTTTTTGAATTTACAGCCTATCCGGGTATTTTAAGCCAAAATATTTGTAAAATATTGTAAAAGATTAACATCAGAACTTTGAAGACATATAGGCTAGAGATTCATGGGAAAATCATTACAAAAACTATTAACTTTCCTATTTTTAGGCTTAAAGAACCAATATACCGAATTTCAGCCTCCTAAGTAATTTGGAGGTGGGAGAATCATTAGTGATGAGTGAGTCAGTCAGTGAGGGCTTTGACGTTTATATACATACAGTTACAGTTTTATATAACATGTGATCCCATTAAGTTTGAAAAACCTTTTGGTGGGGATCAATAACATCTTAATAACAATAATTACAGTTATACTCATTAAGAATAATAAAGATAATAATATGAAAATATAGTTTTTTTATTACAATAATAATTAAAATACACCCGTTGAAGCAGACCTGCATACTCAGAAAATTTCCAAATCAATAATATGACAATAATAGTACAAGTATGTGACAAGATTGATCAATCAATACCTGTTGATAAATTGGAGTATTTGCCTATTTTCTGTAACATTAACATGGGAAATAGTATGCAGGTTAGCTGCTTTGAGGAACAGTAAAAGTAGGAACTTCTAGCATAAAAAATTTTTATTTTGACCATTTAAACAAGTTTCATCAACATCTGTCCATAAATAAAGGTTTTTGCCTATTCCCTGTATGATTAACATGGAAAAGAGCATACAGGTTAGCTGCCATGATAAATACATAAACTATGGTTTTCAAGCATAAATGGATGGACCCCAACCACATGAAGCTAAATATCAAGTTTCATCCAAAAATATTGATTGATAAGTGAAATATTGATTTTTCCTTATCCTCGATAAGATTACCATTGGAGTCCCAAAATACAATGTACTGTGTATAGATTTTTTAAATCTCGGTAACCGTTGGAGATAGAGAAAACTTTTAAAGAACTAAATTGTGTAGTCATTTAATCTGATTTTAATGGTTGAAGATAAAATTACATATGAAAAACTCAAAAAACCTAACTTTTTAGTACAAAACCCCCCAAACTACCCGTTCCGATTGACCAATATGACTGGTTTATAAACTCATCTTAGCAAATGTAAGTATACACGTCTCTACCAAATTTGGTCTCGATCGGACTATTTTTATGAGAGTTATTGTATTCACAGACACACACACTCTCACATATATATATAAATTTTACGACTATTGTTTTTGGTCTCTGGGCACCTGAAGAAGAAAAAATAACATGGTCCCGGGCTTAAGTCTTGCCATGAGACCTATGGTAATAGCTTCTTCCCTATGGGACATTCGCTAAAACAAATTATACAAAACAGACATTTTTTCGTAAGTAAACAAAGACTGAACATTAATTTTAACACTCACAATCCAAGCAAGGTAATAGCTTTACAATTTGCCGCACCAGGCACTCTTCAGGAGTCGTAGTGCCACTCTCATGATTTCGTCGTAAGCTGAATATACATGGCTCACGCAAGCAAGTGGCCAGTTTGGTGGAATGTAGAGAATAAGTCTGAGATTGCCAATCTTAGTCTATTTTGTGTGATCGAATGTGAATGAGATTGAACATGTGTCAAAATGTTCCGGTTGAGGTGTGCAAAAGACTTTGGAAGCTCCTCTTGAATCATGCACAGATGAATCTTTATTGTACATTGTTCATACAATACTTCACTATTGTCAAAGTTATGCTGATAAAGAAGTTCTCATAATCAGAATTGATGATTTTAAAACTTACAAATGCTTCTGTTCTTATTGGACAAATTATTAAAATTGGATCTTATTGGATTAAAATTATTAATATTGATGATGTAAAAACACACACTTAAAAACATAAAATTGTCATCTTGGAATAGAAAACATTTAACAGATAAATTCTTAACACACACATTTAATGTGAAAAAAGCGTTTTGGTTCTAATTGCTAAGAAAGTTAATTTTAACCCTAGCAAAAAAACTCATTTACTTTTTTTGTCAAACAAGAGGAGTTAGGGTTTAAAATTACATGGATTTTTTGTTTTAAGTAAGTAAACTAAGTAGTTTATTAAGTTAAAACAATTTTCCTAAATGTAATGAATTTACAGAATCTTTTAAATTTATGATAGCATTAGTTATTCATTATTTTAATATTATCTTATCAAACTTTTCCAACGCATCTGTGTATTCAACTATACAAAATTTCTGAAGGTGGAGAAAACTGGAGGAGTTTCTCCACTTCCAAAACACGTTGTTTAGTTAAAAACACAGACACATTGTATAAGTCCAATAGCATATAATTTTAGAATAATGTAATGAATCGTTCTAATTCCCTCGCCCCAAGACACATTTCAGCCATGTATAGCTACTGAGCCATACTGTGTTTAATTATATTAAGTAGCCGCAACACTGGTCTTAGGGAGCTTAGCAGATGTCCTTCTGCTGCAACATTAACAGGCTGACTGCAAGTTGGATTATATTGGTTACACACACCCATGCTGAGTCTGGATATTGCAGGGTAAATATTTGATTAGATACGACTCGTGGTCTAGACCAATAGGAGACAAGTGTGAAATTGGTAGTGGAAGAGATGTTGGTTGTACAAATAGGGAAAGCAAATGATCGACAAATGTCTCTCCAAAACAAGTCCCTACAAACTTTGCAAAAAATTGAGGTATAGAAATAAAGATGTCTACTAAAAAGGGCAGAGAAATGTTTCTTTGATTAAAATGCATTGAAAATTTGATTTTAATAATTGAATCAGTTATTGAGTCATAGTATTCTAGTCACAAAGGAAATCTTACCAAAAACTCACTCTGGATTAGTTCATTTGAAAAATGTTTTGTATTCTATTTATTAAACTGCTGCTAGAAAATGGATGGTAAAAAATATGTAAATTTATTCTTTATTCCTTTCCTTGAAAATCACCACCCATCAAGACTACAATAATCTATCTTCTTTGTTTTGATAAAAAATTGATTGAAATTCATATCTCAATATCATTAACTTCAACATATTTATTGGTTTGATCATCCACACTAATATTAAAGTATATTTGGGAAAGTTTTATACGTAAAACAAAAATTTAATCCAAAATGTATAACAATGTGAGCGTGTGTACAATGTGTTTTCTATATGAAAGTACCAAAGTGTGTGTGTGTTTGTGCTTGTGTGTGTGTTCAGTGTGTTTGTGGTACTGTATGCCATTGTCCAACTTCTCTAAGTACTCTCAAACCAAAAATTGTTCTTGTAAACCTTATATCAAATCTAGAGTCTTCTTTTCAGGTACTAATAGCCAATATATATGTCCCATTATCAGTTCAATAACTAATCTAGTTAAATTCATGGTAACATAGCACACATGGCAACAGAGAAGCGTAAACGATATCCTTTATGTGTTACACAAGAAATGATTTCTCGGGTGTCCGTCTATCAATGCTACGAGTATAATGCAGACATTGTTTTGTTGTGATCAGATGACAGTAAGTGACACCTATCTTGCAGTCTTTGCTCACTTTCTTGCTTGACCAGTATATCAACTTGTGCCAGCATTTCATGCATATTTTATCTTCCCAGCTTGTATTTCATACTGGCTCCAAAAATAAAACAAGACTGGAAATGTATATGACCAAAAAAATTCAATAAAATTGAAAATTTAGGTCTGAAATCTGATAGGTTTGATTAATGTCAATTTGAATTTACCTACCATATATTAAACATCTAATACAACCCTTTGCAGTTAATTATTATACTCAATCATTTTCTTGCCTGATTATTTCATACATAACGGTTACGAAACTGAACTTGAAACAATGCCATTAAGCAAATACAGAAGGATAAGTACAAGTTATGTAGAAACTTACCAGGTTAGGTACCTTATTAGCGAATTTCCCAAAGGGAAGAAGCTATTACCGTAGGTCTCATGGCAAGACTTAAGCCCGGGACCATGTTATTTTTTCTTCTTCAGGTGCCCAGAGACCAAAAACAATAGTCGTTAAAATTTATATATATATACTGTATATGTATATGTGTCTGTGAAAACGATAACTCCCGTAAAAATGGTCCGATCGAGACCAAATTTGGTAGAAACGTGTAGTCCTACAATTGCTCGGACGAGTTCGTAATCCAGACATATCGGTCAATCGGAAGGGGTAATTTGGAGGGGCTTTGTACACCAAAAATGGGTTTTTTGCATTTTTCCCATGTAATTTTTTAAAATTTAAAATTTTATCTTTCACCGTTAGAATCAGCTTAAAAACTGGACAATTAAGTTTCTTAAAGTGTTTCTCTATCTCCAACGGTTACCGAGATATTAAAAAATCTAAACACAGTACGTTGTATTTTGGGCCTCCAATGTTAATCTTATGGAGGATAAGGAAAAATTAATATTTCCCATATCAATCAATATTTTTAGATTAAACTTGGTATTTACCTTCATGTTGTTGATACCCACCCGTTTATACTTAAAAATCATAGTTTATTTGTTTATCATGGCAGCAATACTCTTTTCCCATGTTAATCATATAGGGAATAGGCAAACTCCTTTATTTATGGGCAGATGTTGATGAAAGTTGGTATAAATGTTAAAATTGGTATAAAAATTGTTTATGGTATAAATGCCTACTTTCAGTGTTCCTCACAGCAGCAAACCTGCACATTCTTTGCCATGTTAATCTTATGGAGAATAGGCAAATAATTCACATGTTTATGGACAGATTTTTATAAAACTTGTCATTTATTATTATTATTATTATATTATTGATTGGAAATTCGCTGAGTATGCAGGTCTGCTGCAAGTATAACATGTATTGATCATAAAGGATAATGTTATTTTGTTTTTCAACATGGTATCAGCTGAAGAGTAATCTGATTGTCTTAAGGAAAGCTACAGTACTTGGTCGTTACGAGTTGTGAATAGTTGTAAGTGATGGTCAGTGGATGTGATATTCTTTTATGTGAGTTTATGTCCACACCGTGATGTGTCTTTATTCCAAGACTATTGACAAGTCTGCTGTAGTGTAAACATTATGTAGACGTTTACTTATAAGAAATCTGGATCATCTAGAAATTGGCTGTTCCTAACTTTGTCTAGTGTGTTGATCTTGTTGCCATGGATGTACTTCTGTTATACTCTGGGCGTGTGACATATAGTTTGTCATGGACACGTATGGGAGTGAATATTTCAAGTTTCAACAAGTACGATTTTTCCAGAGGGGAAAGTTTTTTTCTCAAGATGTAAATTGAATTTCAGTGTTTTTCATGCTTGTGGATAGATGTTTTATTTATTTATTTAAATGTCATTTATATTGAAAATAGTTTGACATAGACCCTAGCATTGTAATGTTAAGTCTTCAGGTGTCTTTTATTTCAGTGGTTAGTATTTTGGACTTGTTACATGAGGTCACAGGTTAGGGGTCCAGGTTCCTATCTGGATTCGGACTGCTTTCCCA